>JAGFNQ010001537.1:301274-905618 GCA_024364735.1 Boesenbergia rotunda | reverse complement strand
CATAGTATTGGGAGGAGGTGAGATGATAGTACGTTAGGGAAATCAATTCTAATAAAATCAAGTATACTTGGTCTCTTTAGACTGGTGAAACTAGCCGAAGCTACCGATCCAAGACCCAAACTAGTTAGACCAAAATTTTTCAAAGAATAATCTTGAAAATGAAATTTCATTGAAAGGCTTTGTCAAGGAAAGGGTTGATGATCCAATAAGGCTACGGCCAAAGAAGGCCTAGTGCCTCGCCAAGACCTGGAAGTCAATCTTTGAAATTCAAATTCAAATCATTCTTTGCAAAATTTAAATCTAACACAAATTTTCAGTTATGTATAGATTCAAACAAATAAATTCAATTATTTTCTAAAATTAATTCAAGTTTTTCAAAATGAATCACATTTTTCCAAACCTGTCTCACAAAACCTGTAAGGCTAACGTGATTGATAACCCTAGATTGGGTGAGACAGTAAAATTAAACTCAATTGAAATTCCCTTTAAATACAAATCCTGTAGTTCAGAACGTAGTCAAACCATGGTCAAGCAGTCAAACCATGGTCAAATTAGTCAAACCATGATCAAAGCAGTCAAACCATAGTCAAAGCAGTCAAATCACTTCAAACCATGGTCAAATCAATTAAACCATGGTCAAATGATCACAAAACATCAAAAGGGTCACTTCCTACATAATCCGGGCGCCCGTGACTCCTCGGGCGCCCCCCCCCCCAATTACTTTCACTTCTTTCAAAGCAAAAAGCTGCCATTGTCCCTTGACCGGGGCGCCCCGAACCTCGCGGGCGCCCCCATATCAGTCAAAGCAGCAAAAGCTGCAAAAACCAGCCTGACCGGGGCGCCCGGGCCGTTCCGGGCGCCCGGGAGCTCCCGGGCGCCCCCAATGACCTGCCTATAAAAAGGCACCCGAACCCCCTCTTCTTCCCACACCAAAAACCATCCTCCTTCCTCACTTCCTTCCTTCCAAGGAGATCAAGTGACACTTGTGCTTCCTCAATCTCAACCATGCCTCCCCGGTATGATTTTTTTTGCTTTTAGAATTATTTTCTTAATTCATTCCTTATAAATGCATGTTTCTTAAACTTAGAAAACGCCGAGCAAACCAAGCGAACCCCGGTACCGAACCGAGTCCCGACCCTCGATTCCCAACTCTAGAACTTTGTAATAAGTTTGCTCGAACAACCTATAAGCCTATCAAAACTAGCTATCTAAATAGACACTTCTTCACCCAATCCTGTCATTTAGCCATGAATGCTATAAACTTTTATCAACTAGACAATCTAGTATTCTGCACTCATTCCATTAACACATCTTTATGTGCAGAATTCTATAATAACATAGTTAGACAGACCGATCTCATGTTTGTCACTACTGTTCAAGGAATACCCTTGTCAATTACCCCTACCTTACTAAATCGATTTCTTGGACTACGACCTTCCCAGTCTACCTTTTGTTGCTATCCACCTAGGGATCCTCCATTTGATGCTCCCTACTCTCACATTACTCTAGACACTCTCCACTCCTATTTCTATAGGGAAGCTAGACTCCCCGTAGCTAGACGATTTCAGTCCGTTGAGCTTCAGGCCCAGGACTACGCCCTGTACAGAGTCCTGGTCCGCTGCATTTTACCACTATCCTCTAGGGATGTCGCGACCATGCAACCTTTTCATACATTTCTTCTATATGCCCTGATCCATCATCTTGACATTGACATTGAACTACACATATTTCACGCTATTCTGCATGCGTCCAGTGTTACCACTCAGGGACGAGTGCGCACTCCCTTCTGCCACATCATCACCTCCATCCTTCATCACCACGGTCGTGACATTACTGTAGGAGAAATAACCGAGCTAACCGATTTTGATGAGATAGGGTTTAGGAACTTCTCTTTAGCTGGTATAGATGTATCGGCCACCGGGGTTTTGACTTGGAGACGACAGCGAGCCGGAGCGCAGATCGACTCAGACGAGGAGTTAGACGTTGACGTTGCAGATCTGGCAGCAGAGGCCCGAGCACACATAGACGAGCCCCCTCCACCAACACTCTACGAGAGAGTGACACGGTTGGAGACACAGGTCCAGAGCCTCCGAGAGGAAGTGGAGGCAAACCATGCTGAAGATATGGAGACAAATCTAGGCTATTACACTGACTGTATGAGTGCCCTTAGAGCTGAGAGGGAGACCAGAGATGCACAGTATCACGAGATGATGACACTATTTCGATCCTGGCAGCCAGGCTCTTCTGATCATCCCGGTCCCTCGTCCTAGATTTGATTAGCATTGTATCAGTGACTATTTGACTGCCCCTACTTAGTAGGGTTGACTCATGTTTGACTTGTATGACTGTGTTAGCTTTTCTCTATTGACTAGCTGACTTATGGAAATGAGTACTTGTTTTTTTTATCAGCAGTTAGGATTATGTTTGGTAGAATAGGTTTACTCTATTTTTTCGCTTTCTTACTACTTTGTCCATTTCAAAATCAGTTTTTAAAGTAGTTTTTAAAATGCTTTCAAAATCAGCTTTTACTCAGTTTTGAAAAGTTTTAAACTAAATTTTTCGACTTAGTTTTATTTCAAAAACTACCCCCTTCAAAACTAGGACTTTTTCGCAAAAGGACTTAGCCTAGGCCCTAACCCTAGAACTACATGCACCTATAGATTTAGAAGCCAACATCTCACAAGCACCTTAGGGTACTTTTCATTGATAACCTAGAATGGGTTGAGATGCTTAGGTCTTTGCCTTAATTCAAGATGCTTTAAGTCAGTGCATCTGCAGTAATTGGGGCACTAAATACAACTTACACAGTAATCAAGTTAAGTGTCAAGTTTAGAAAATCTAACTTGAACAGAACACTTAACTTAACTACCCAGCGAAAACTACTGTTCAATAACAGTTAGTAAGTAGCTAATTGGGTTATACAAGACACTAAAAGAAACTGATTTGGTTTAGTTCATATCCTGAATGGGGTCAGTACAGAAAATTATGCAATTTATTATTCGCTTTTATGCAATTTAATTATCCTGTTTCTGCTATATTTATTTGTTTTTGATATATGGCAAAGGGGGAGAGATAGGAAAGGAGAGTTTAAAATTTTAAAAAAAAAACTCTATTCAAAAAGTACTTTATTTATTATTCAAAAATACTAAGTTTTCTTGGTACCAGAACTTAAGTTTTCAAAAAAAATTTCTAAGTACTTCAGAACTTAAGTTCTCAAAATTTTTTAAGTACTTCAAAACTTCAAAGTTTTCAAAATTTTTCCAAGTACTTCAGAACTTAAGTGTTCAAAATTTTTCTAAATACTTCAAAACTTAAGTGTACAAAATTTTTCTATGTACTTCAAAGTTTTCAAAATCTTTCTTAGTACTTAAGTTGTTTTAAAAATTTTTGTATAAATTTTCCAAAGTGCACAACAAAACTTGTTTTGGAAAATATGTCTTTAAAGTTCTATTGAAAATTGTTCTAAGTAAAAATTAAAATCCATCTTTAGACTTAGAACTTATTTTCAAAAACCCCACGAACTTTTGAAAAATCTAGAGGGAGATTCCTTCCAGGGGGAGGAAACAAAATTTCATTTTCTGATTAAATTAACTTTTTGAACGAGGGTTGGCATAAATCAAAAAGGGGGAGATTGTTGGTGCAAAAAGCACCCAAGTCAAACATGTGTTTTGATAATGGCAACAGGGTTCAAAAGTTAAGGTATAATGTTTATCTAACATGTTACTCAAGTGTGGAGGCAAAGCCCTAGTGAAGGACTGCTAGGCACCTGGCCAAGGAATGCCAGGATACAAAGCCCTAGCGAAGGACTGCTAGGCACCAGGCGAAGGGCAGCTTGGTACTGAAGACCTAGCGAAGGACTGCTAGGCACCAAGCGAAGGGCAGCTTGGTACTGAAGACCTGGCAAAGAACAGCTAGGCACCTGGAAAAGTCCAACCGGAGGAGCCGGTTAGGATCATGTACATTCTCCCGAGAAGAGTAGGTGAGGACGCGTTCCCCGTTGAGGGAACAGTAGGCGTCGGTTCGACCTAGGGCTCCATTTGGGAGGCCCAAAGTCAGAACCAAGACAGGTAAGGTTGTATAAAACTAACACATTATTGCTTTATGTTGTTTTGGACTAACCCTGGATGCAGGACCGAAGGAACGAGTGTCTGCAGCTCAGAAAGCCTTAAAGGAGTGAGGCAGCAGCTGAGTAGGGCGCCCGGAGTGTCCCCGGCGCCCCCATGGTGAATACAAAACAGATGGAGCAAGTAAACGCTTCAGCAGCTTACTGGCGGGGCGCCCCCGTGCTCCCGGGCGCCCCCCATGCTCTCGGGCGCCCCCAGGTCAAGCCAACGAAGCAAGCCAGCGAGAAGCCAACAGGATAAGAGCCTGACCCGGTCAACCCGGGCGCCCCCAGCGTCCCGGGCGCCCCAGTCAAGATCTGATCCCGAGTTTGAAGGGATCAGAGCTGACCGAGTGCAACTCGGATCAGCTGACACGTGGGGGGGGCGCCCCCGACGTTACGGGCGCCCCCGAGGGCTATAAAAGGGACCTCGACCCCAAGGCTTCAGGCAATCAATCCTTCCAACGCATTCACGCTCTTCTGCTCTCGCGCTCTGTTCCGGAAACCTCCCGACTCGAGATTCAAGCGTCGACGACGTTCCACTGCTCCGAAAATACGATCTACTTCGGACGTCAGTAAAAGAAGAGTTACTTTTAAAGTTTACTGCACTAATTTTGTAATACCATTCTATAAACTAGTTTTGCGAAAATATAGAATTGCCCGCAGAAAACGGTCAACGACCGTGGGCCTTGGAGTAGGAGCCGACCGCGACTCCGAACCAAGTAAAAAACTTGATGTTTGCGTGTGTTTAATTTACATTTCCGCTGCGTAATTTCTCTAACTGCAAATCCGAACGTTTTACGATATTCACCCCCCTCTATCGTTTCTCTCGATCCAACAGGATCAACCCAAGAAAACGAAGAAGAAGAAGAAAGCTCTCCAAGCAACTTGAGAGGGACGGCGACGGGGCGATAGCAGAAGAAAGGCGGGCGACGGCGGCGGCGGCGGTGGGGGCGTGCGATCGAGCAGGGCGATGGTTGAGGAAAAGGGGCGACGGCGCAAGTGTGATCGGGATTAGGTTATACGCAACGTAGTTTTTATTTGTTTTTTATTAATTAGTTTTCTAATTACACTTTAAAACTTTAAAAAAATTTCAATTAACCCCTAAAAATTTTAAATATTTATAATTATACCCAAATATATCTCAAAAAATTATCCTGGTCGTATCCTTGCCGTGTCCAAAACATATACTCCCGGTCAAATTTCAAAAAAGTCAACGACACGATTTTGGCCGTATCCGATACGCGTATTTGCGTATCGTATCCGTATCCGTGTCCGATACTTTAAAAAATTCATTTTCAGGAGTATCCGTGCTACATAGAGGTAAACAAACCAAATCAACTCATAGACCAACCAATCAAGCCCAAACTAACTCTTTTAAGTAGTCCTTCTTTGAAAACCAAGCCAGATATTATTACTTAACTTGACTAACCAAATAAGCACTACTATCTTTTAGGTAGTTAGTTAGTAACTAAATGTTAACCACTTTAAAGGATATTTTTAGATAATTTTGGCAAGTTAAGGGAAGGATCAATTTTTGAAAGAATTCAATTGTTTTTTTTCCTATTATTTGAAAACCCTTGAAAACCATTTGAAAATTCCTTTGAAAATCTCTTGATTTTAAAATTATTATACCTATTTCAAAATCCTTCAAAAAATATTCTTTTTTTGAAAAACTTTTGAAAATACTTTATTTTGGACTTAGAGATAGTTTTCAAATGTGTTTTCAAAAACCTAATTGATCTTTTAGTTTAGATTTATCCCTAAGACACGATAGAAAATTTTCTTGTAGTTAACCAGAAATCCTAAGGGCGTGTCATGTTAAGAGGGAATCCTAATTGAAAGATCAAAATCTATCTTTGCAATGTTTCTAAATTTTCTTTGAAAAATTTAAAGAATATTAAAATTTTATCTTTCAAACTTACTATTTTTTAATATCTGACCAATTTTTGAATATATATATATATATATATATATATATATATATATATATATATATATATATATATATTTTAGAAGCTCAAATTTGAAATACATGAAAAGACCATTTGAAAACTCATCCTTGAAAATTATTGTTTTCAAACTATATTTATTTTGCAAACTACCATTGAAGTGTCTTAGATTATTGAATGTTATTCTTGGAAAATCAAAATTTAATCTTTGAAAATGTGTTTAAAAATAATACTTGAAATGCTTTTGAAAAATTATTTAAGCCATTGTTCTTGGCCTTAGAAATTGACTTTTGCATTCAAATTATTGAAAATGTTTTTCTTGGCCTTAGAAACTTTTTTAAAGAATGCTGGAAAATTATCCAAAAGAATTTTGGTTAAGTATTTGAATCTTTCCCAAAAATGATCCAACTTGAACTTGTTCACTATGTTTATTTTACAATGTTAGTAATCATGATTAATTGTTGCTTATTGTTATTTTTTTTATAAATGACAAGGGGGAGGGTAAGAGTTAAAGATTAGAAATTAACCCAAACAACATTTACATGCATCTTAATGTTTACTCATTTTTACTGCTGCTATTTTTTTTCTAACTTGAACCAGGTTGTCATTACATCAAAAAGGGAAAAATTATTTGTGCAGTTTGCACTAATGATCAAACTCAGGTTTTGATGTATAACAAATGGGTTAAAGTTAAGGTTGTTATTCAACATTGTTATCAAGTGTGCAGGATTAAAATACTTAGAACCTGACACCAGACTGAAATCCAGGGTAGTTGAGTCCTAGCATGAAGTCTAGTTGGGTCCGCGGGGTCTGACAACTAGCTAAAGTCCACGTTAGTGGAAACTTAGCATGAAGTCCAGCCGGGTCGGCTGAAAACCTGATGAGTTAAGAAGCTAAGTAGATTTGCAATGGTAAGTAAGGTAAGTCACTAGAGGAGCAAAATCTGGTGAGGACGAGTGCCAGGTGAGATTTTAGTCGCAGTCCAGCTTAGAGCTCCAAAAGCTTAGAACCATTTTGGAGCTCTAAGCTAAGGTCTTAACTAGATCCTGGTCTTGGGAAGATAGGATCTAATTAATGCTAAATACCTTTATCCTATGTTATACTTGTGCTAACTCTATCTTGCAGGATATATCGTGTCTTTGGACTAACACATTTTGTCAGGTTGAACAGGCAAAAATAAACCTTGGATGGACAGTGTCCAAGGTGTCTCTAATGTAATTGGAGGCACAGTACAAGACACCGAGGACCAAATTTTGGCAACTAGAAGTGCTCTGGATGGGATTCAAGGCGGCTTAGGTCCAACTAAAGGTGCCTCATATTAGATTGAGGGCGCCCTATGTTGAATAAGCTGCGAAGACTGAGTGAAATTTTCAAATTGGAGGCGCCCTAGTTGGGAACTAGGGCGCCCTTAATGTCCTATAAAAGGACTCTTCGAGCTGCTATCCAACAACAACAATTATTGAAGCTACTCCAAGTCTACTGCGACTCTGTCTTCGTGCTGCAGCCCCACTACTACTCGTCTACGACTAACCGCTCCCGGAAGCCCGACACCGACACACGAGCTCGATCATTTTACTCTTCCAAGTGTTGATAATATTTTCATTTATTATACTTCTTTTAATACTGCAAAAGGAAAGTGTAGGGTTTTACACTTCCCTATTCTTCACTTGTATTTGGCTGCTCTACTGGGGGTTTGCCGATAGAGAGATAGTGAATTATCCGTCAATAGGTCAAGCGGACCTGGGTCTTGGAGTAGGACTCGCTGAAAGCTCCAAACCAAGTAAAACTACTTACGTTCTCATATTTGTGTTTTTTCTTGTTCGTAATTTCCGCTACGCACTCTAGTTTCATAAAAATAAGAAAAAGATGAGTTTTTAAAATTACACATGATTCAACACCCCTCTCATCTCATGTGCATACGATCCTGTAGATTGGTCCATCAAAATTGTGTTTGGCACGAGCAACAACTGGAATAATCCATTTTTATTACGCTAATTGATATGAATTGGCTCTTGAAATCATGCCTATAACTATCAAGCAAAAAGACTAGTTACATTACATAAAAAGGACTTAGAATTAAACATGGTTGATCTATCACGGAAGATAAATCAACAAGGAGAAAAAGAAAATTTTCTAGTATACCATTCTTCAGGTGGTGTTTAGAGTCTCTTGATGTTTTCGCTTTCATCCAATTTAGACAATCTACATTAATCACTTAACAAGCTTTTGAAGAAAAACTATGAGAGTGAATGTAACTGATTTAATAATGAAAGCAAGCATGTGTAAGTTCGTATCTTCAAAAACTAAAAATCATAATTTTGCTATTGTTGTAATTAAATCAAAGTATTGCAATCAAAGATTCCATGTTTATATTGAACAAGACTCCATCTATGACTCATTTGTTTGACCTCATGCTACAGGATATAAGTAGATGATATAAATTCAAAAGATTTGGACAGGCCAACTTTTATGCTTGTATATATTTTTCCAATCACTTTGATGATTTAGATATGAAAGAATTTAGAAACAAGAAAGAAATGGTCAGATGTGTTGTAGCTTAATATAATATATATTTCATTGCAACATTGGATCACATGCTTTATCCATCAAGTCGTGAATATCTTGTTAGCATCCTCTTCCACTCCAAACAACCAGAAAAATTTTATTATATAATATGAATGTTTCAAAAGCATTTTGGTAGAAATATAGAGAAAGTACAAAAATAAGTCTAATTTTATGAAGTGTCATATGAAATCTAGATCATGTAATTTCGTGTGAAAGTACAAGCATCTTATAAAGTGATTTTGCGCAAACAAATTTTATAAGAAGAAAAAGAATCCAAAGATCATATAATTGGTGCGAGTAAAGAACAATCAAATAATTAAGCCTGTCATGATTTGCACAATTTCATTGATCGCTGATCTTTAAATATATTAATGATGATGAAAATAAATGGGCTGAGGAAATGGTTATACACATATCAGATAATAATGTCAATCAAGCATTCACAATGGTAAATTGTCATTGGTTGTTATGAAAAGATTATTGGGATTGGGAACAAAGATGTAGGCAACAAACACATTAGACAAGTTTAATAGAAAAGAAAAAAAAAGAAAAAGAATAACTGGGAACTTGTTCTATATAGAATTTCATTAGTTATTTTCGAGGTGTGATAATTACTGGGCAACAAAACCCTATGGTGCCTTAAAACGGCTATCACTTTCAGAACACTAACCACATAGAAGGTGAGGCATATTGGAGAAACCAAGAGTCATCATCATCAATAGTCTTGTTTGTCCCCACTATTTTGGATGGACTAGAATAATCTTATCCTCCATTGAGCGATATTACAAGAAATATTCAAATAAATTACACCACTTTTTATTCCATTGACATGTGTTTTGGTCTCACTCTACCTCTTATGCCTTCCACTCTATTAGGTTAAACTTTTATAATTATAGCATGTATTGGTCATCTTTGAGCATGTTTATATCCTATTGTAACTTCATATATTAATAAAGCAGTATCATGATAAATTGTGTTTATTATACACCTTATTGTTTTCCTAAAATAAAAGGGAAAAGATGGCAATCATCCCCTAACCTAAATGTAGTGATTTCAGTACATGGAACATTTGAGAGGGATTCACTAATTAACATAATAAAGAAAGTAGATAATAAAATAGAATGCACGCCAAAATGTTAAGAGTGGACAGGGTAGTCATAGGAAGGAAAAATTAGACAATCCATCTAATCATAACAAAAATCTCATTCTCAGTCGAAATCAGCATTTGCATTCATTCTACAATTGAAAAGAAACACATTCATGACACTTATCTATAAGATACTTTCTGGTTTTAAAATTCTGCTTCTAAAAGCTAAAAGCATGTCTGTCAAAGCATACATCACTATTTATTCCTAGGGAAATATCTTTTCTAGAGTTAAGGTCATGTTCAATTAATCCAACATCTAGTAGAAACACTAAAAAATTTATAACAGGAAAAAGACCGAGGACAGTTTGATAAAATCATGGATTGATACCAAAACTAGAATGTTTAATCCTTGTCTACTTATTTTTTGACTGACTGGAATAGCTAGCATCAGCAAGAGAACCAATGTCAGTGCACATGGGTGATGCAAACCTGCTAGACAAATTTCACCAATTTTTCAATATCAACTACCAGTCGAGAACCAATGGGAATCAATTAATCTCTTACAGCCTGTTTGGAAAGGAGGGAATTGGAATTCCCAAGGGAATTGGAATTCAATTCCCTTCTTTGGTAGCAAATTTTAAGAAGGAATTGGAAAGGAATTGAATTCCAATTCCCTTCACACACCCAAAAATAAATCAGACCCAAAAGGGTCTGATTTGGGAAAGGAATTGAATTACATTCCTTTCCAACTTTAAAATGACTAATTCACCCTGCTGCATGCAACCCTTCTTCCATCTTTATTTTGCTTAAGGGTAAAATGGTAAAAATATAACAATTGATTTCAATTCCGATTGATTCCAAACATGGGAATTGGAATTCAATTCTGTTGTTTACTATTCATTCCAAACATGGGAATTGGAATTCAATTCCGACCGGAATTGAATTTCAATTCCTTACTTGAAAGTTTCCAAACAGGGTGTTAATTAGTGATCTTTATTGGTTTTTATAAAAAGCAATACTGGCTTAAAGAACTAGATCTGCAAATTTTCAGCAGTTAAGGGAGCTCACTTCTTGTTCCGGCGGCTTCTCTTGGGTCCCCATGCCTCGAGTTTCGCGAGTGGACAGCCGCATCGTGCGCGGCAGAGCAGCACGGCACGGCCGTTGGACGGAGCCATCTTCCTGAGCTCCACTCGCAGACATTCGTAATCGGGATTGTTCCCTTGCTGCCCACCCTTCCAGGGCAGATCGTCGATCTCCTTCCAGGCGGCGGTTTGGGCGAGGTCGGGCGAGTGAATGCACTCCTCGGTCTGCAGTTGGACATCGAACTCGAGGGCCTTCTTGAGGCCGCGGCAGCGAGGCCTGCTGCAGCGGCGACGGAGGAACCAGAGGAAGAAGCAGGGTCGGGAGCAGAATAGCACAGCAACTGCGAGGGAGGCGGCGAGGAAGAGGAGGAGGAGGGTTATGAGGTAGGGGTGGGATGCGTGGCGGAAAGAGCCGGCGGGGAGGAGGAGTGCGAGGGATCGTAAGACGTGGGCGAGGGAGGAGGCGACGAGGAAGGCGGAGCAGAAGAGGGCGAGGAGGAGGATGAGGAGGTCGACGGTGGCAGCGGAGGGGGAGTTCTTGCAGGTGGCGCAGATGGAAATGCTGGGGAGGAGGTGATGGTGGCCGCTTCCACCGCCGCGGGAGGCCGAGGAGTGGCGCCTCGACGATTTTGAGGAGGAGGAGTGGCGGCGAGTGGCAGGGCGGAAGGAGGATGGGAAGGGGCGGAGGAACATTACGTGTGCTTAGGTTGACCGTAGACCCCCTACCCTCTTCTTTATGTTCTCTTGCCGCCCACAACTCTTCGCACTTATTTTACTTAAATTAATTAGATAAAAGCTATAAATAAATATTATTTAAAATAATTAATAAAAACATTATTCATAAATATTTTATCTATAAATAATTTATAAATTTTAAAATATTTTTCAAATTCACTGAGTTATTCACGTAGAATAGACCGACGCGTCCGCCGCCGCACCGACTGCCACCACAACACGTGCCGATCGAGAATCATTCTCATGCTCTTGCCACTAATGCGCATCTCGTGTCTTTTATGCCCCGGCTCCTTCGGGATTGGGGCAAAGCCACGAGCCACCCTCCACGCCTCCACATGCGAACGGGCGCCACACATACTCACCCGGTAGAGAGTAGTAGGTAGGCTTTTCGCCACGGTGCCATCCCACCGCGTAAGGGAGGTCCCACTGCTAAGATCTGAGTATCCTATCCGAAACAGTAATGATATTATACAATAAAAATAATTTTTTTAATAAAAATTTTATTATTAATCGATGACATATTCGACATCTAATCACTAATTTGATATTATGACGATTTTTAATCATCGCCCCGAATCAAACTATATCCTAGGAGCATGATAAATCCGTCGAGGATCGCCACAATTACAATCTCACATTATTCACCGTCGATTTCGATGGATTCATCGTTATCAACGATCATGACGGGTTCACCATCCTCCCAAGATATAGTATGATTCGAGACGGTGATCGAAGGTCGTCGATAGTGTCCGATCAACGATCGAACATTTGACGTGCCGTCGAGTGACGGTTAAAATTTTTATTGAGACATGCATTTTCATTATGTGTATCATTTCTCATCCCAAAAATCTCTCGATACCGCTACACGCCAATGATTAGCAAGATAATAATTAATTAATTAATTAATTAATTAAAAAATATCACCGCCATGCCGAAGTTTCTATATTGCTACAATAAAACACACCCTTTTATTTGATTTTACACATATATGTAATGAATTTTTCCAATTTTGTCCCTAAGTTTTTTTAGTTTTTGAAAAAAATTATTGTATTATTATTGCAGTTAATAATTTTCATGATTTTCCAATTTATATATAATTATTTTATGAATTTAAAATTTTAACTATTAAATATTATAGGATTCATTTGATTACTTTATAAATTAAAAATAAATTTAAAAAATTTGATAATGGTTAGTAATAGGGTTGGAAAACTCATGCCTGGTATAGGGGATGAAGAAGTCGGGACTTGATATAACCTCTTACCTGGGGAGGGTCGGGCCCCTCCTCTGAGATGGAGGACCCCGAGAGCATTCCAGGAAATAGCGAACCTGAAGACCTCTGAGCCCGCCTCTAGGTGCGGAGTCCCCACAATTACCGACCTCGAGAGCCCCGGGCTCTGCAACTAAAGAAAGAGCGATAATGACGCTGACTAGTTCAAAAGAATATCCCTCTATCACCGAAAGCGCCGGGCGCGTCTTGAATCTCGAAAACGTGGCCGCCATAAAGGAGGCACAATCAGTCGGCCTGCCTGGGTATAAAAGGTAGTTCTATCCCTCCGGTAAGGGAGGCAACCTCTCATCTCTGCATATTTCTTTTCTTTGGCACCATCGTTCGGCTACCCTACTAACTTGAGCGTCGGAGTGGGCTCCGCCGGACCCCAACCGGCCTGTCCCCTAATGCTTGTATTACTCTCGCAGGATTCTCTCATTCTTTGGCGACATAGCAACCTACGCAGGGGATGATCCTCAATGATCGGTCATCGCCGACGACTCCTTCCGAAACAAATTAGGCGCTGTCTGTGGGAAACAAAAAAGCACCTGAAAGAGCACCGATGGCAGAACCGGAGGAACAACTCCTCACCCTCACGCGAGAGGAATTTGACCGCCGAGTGGCTAACGGCGTCAAAGAGGCCTTGAAGCAACACCAAATCGAACATGCGGCTCTGCAACCAGCAGGTCCGGCGAGGGAAGAGATCCCCAGAATCTCCACCTCGCCCTCCCAAAAGTCCGTAACTCCTGTGGGGCAACATGATAACGCAGCCCAAGGCCCCCGTAGAGAATCCCTGGTAGAGGGGGAAAAGGCCCACTCGGTAGCCTCTAGTGCTCAGAGGCATGATGATGAACTGGGAAGGAGGGACGGACTCAAGATGTTCCAGAAGACTCCATCCACCCCTTTCTCGTCGGAGATTGTGGAAGACTCCATGCCAAAGCAGTTTCGCGGGTCGGGGATCCCTGAGTATGACGGGAAGACAGACCCAGAAGATCATGTCTGTAAGTTCGAAAATGCGGCGCTTCTGTACCAATATACCGATGGAGTAAAGTACCGGGTGTTTTTGAACACCTTGTCTGGCGCAGCGCAACGGTAGTTTCAGAGGCTGCCCCAAGGATCCATTAATTCCTTCGCAGAGTTCAAAACGACCTTCCTCCACCATTTTGAGAGTAGTCGACGCAGAAGACAGCGCTCAACCTGTTCGCTCTTAAGCAAAAGCCTAAGGAACCGCTCAAGGAGTACATACAGAGGTTCAACCGGGTGGCGCAGGATATACCAAGCACAACATTGGAGATACTCGTTAGTGCCTGCACCCAAGGGCTCGCGGAAGGAGACTTCTTTCGATCCTTGGTGAAGAAGCCTCCCGCTAGTTTTGATGACTTTCTAGGACGGTCAGTCAAACATGTCAACGTAGAGGAAGTGCAGTACGCCCCGCGCAAGGATCCAGTCGAAGCTCCACCCCTTGCAGCCCCTCGGTTGGATAGGAAGGAGCCACCAGCTCCGATGAGGGGAAAAGACCTACCACCCGGAAGGGACCACTGGACTGATAAGCGTTGATTGGTGGAGACAGTAGACATCGAACCACCAGAGACATTGCCCAAGTACTTTAGTTTTCATGGCAGTTTGACTCATTCCACAGAAGAGTGTCATGCCATGAGAAAGAAGTTCCCTAAGGAAGCGGAGGCCAAACCACGACGAAAATGGAACAAGTCAGGGTATCACAGAAAGTCGCCCCGACGAAGCCCTTCCTCTCGACAACGGCCTACCAGGGAAGACGAAGCCCGACCGCGGTCCCGATTGCGATCCAGGGGCAGGAGCTGGGGACCTGCGCCCCGAAGATCTCCCTCCTTGGAAAGAGATCCTCAAAAGGGCAAAGCTCCTGTGCGAGGCCCCCCCCTCGGGCCATGTAGGGGTCATCTTCGGAGGACCTACCGGGGGCGACTCTAACCGAGCCCTGAAGTCGTACACCCGACGGTTGAAAAATTACTCCATTGGGACAAGCCGAAGCCCAAGGGCGGGCCCTACTATCTCGTTTGGGTCATCCGACCTCGAATAAGTAGAAGCTCCATACGAGGACGCCATAGTGATTGTAGCCTGCATCGCCAATTATGAGGTAAAACACATCTTCATAGACACAGGGAGCTCCGTGAATGTTCTGTACAAAGCGGGTTGGGAGCAGATGCAGATAGACGAGGATGAATTAATCCCGATCATGACCCCCTTGTTTGGTTTCACGGGATATCGTGTACAGCCATTGGGACAGATTACCTTGTCACTCTCGTTGGGCAGCGATAGACTCGAAAGAACCCGGAGGACTCCTTTCCTAATTATGGGCGCGCCTTCCTCCTATAATGTCATCTTGGATCGACTGGCGCTCAGTATCTTCCAGGTGGTGGTCTCTATATACCACCAGAAGATCAAGTTCCCGGTGGAAGTTCGAGGAGATCAGCTTGTTTCGCGAAGGTGCTATAGCGGCGAGGTCAGGACCGAGTCTAGGAAAAATCCCTGGGGACTGGAGGAATAGATGCGGGAGAGGTCTTGGCCTGGTTAAGGGCCCCGATCCTTAATGTCTTGGTAAGATCCGGAATTTATTTAGTACAATTGTCTATGTCTTGCTGTGAGTTTGCAGCCAAATCAAGTAGTGAAATGAAAAGCTTCCTTTCAAAATAACAAATGCGCGCCCAAGAAATTCAAAACCCTAATGCCACGCGGACCAGCCGATGCCGGGGGTACTTAGGCTTGGCTCGGGACCTACGCGCCCCTCCAAGTAATTCAAAACCCTAATGCCCCGCAGACCAACCGACGCCCGGGGTACTTAGGCTTGGCTCGGGACCTACGCGCCCGTCCAAGTAATTCAAAACCCTAATGCCCCGCGGACCAGTCGACGCCCGGGGTACTTAGGCTTGGCTCGGGACCTATGCACCCATCCAAGTAATTCAAAACCCTAATGCCCCGCGGACCAACCGACGCCCGGGGTACTTAGGCTTGGTTCGGGACTTACGCGCCCGTCTAAGTAATTCAAAACCCTAATGCCCCGCGGACCAGCTGACGCCCGGGGTACTTAGGCTTGGCTCGGGACCTACGCGGCCGTCCAAGTAATTCAAAACTCTAATGCCCCGCGGATCAGCCGACGCCCGGGGTACTTAGGCTTGGCTCAGGACCTACGCGCCCGTCCAAGTAATTCAAAACCCTAATGCCCCGCGGACCTACGCGCCTTTTTGCACATGCACGGTACAGTTCCGTACAGCATCGAAGTGCTGCTCGTCTGAAGAGCTTTTCATACTTTCTCTCTCATATTTCTCTATTCTGTAAAGAGGAAGATCGACTGTAAAGGTTTCTCCACCTCAAGGAGAATTTTCATAGTGAAAGTGGTGCTCGCGGTGTGGATCCTTGGATTAGTCACCCATCTGGGTGGATACCAAGTAAAAATATTTTTGTTAGCATTGTTTTGATGTCCTTTGCATATTATTTCCACTGCGCTAACAATTCTGTAGAGATCAAAGAAACGAAAAAGTGCATTCACCCCCCCCCCCCCTCTGCACACCTTACACGATCCTTCAGTTGGTATCAGAGCGAGTGCGTTTCGGAAGAACTAACCGTCAACCGAAACAAATTTAATGGCATTTCAAGAGGGATACTCCACCGCACGACTATCTTTCTTCGACGGGAACAACTTCGCTTACTGGAAAGGTAGGATGCAATACTACCTTATGAATGACATTGAGAACTGGATTAGTGTTGCAAATGGCTTCGAGGTGCCCGTCGATGAAAGAGGAGAACCAACACCAATGAGATCTTGGTCGAAGGAGGTGATGAAGAGGGCGCAATTCAACGCCAAGGCCACCACCACACTACAATGCGGGGCTCTCGAAGGAGCAACTGAACAAGGTGGGGTCGTTCAAGAGCGCCAAGGAATTGTGGGACAAGTTGGTAGAACTGAACGAGAGGTCAAACGAGTCCAGAAGAGCCAAGAAGGACTTGCTAGTGGCCCAACTACAATCCCTGTCCATGAAGAGCAACAAGATCGTCAGCCAGCTACATGGAAGGGTAAAGGAAGTGATAAATGAGCTTCATGTGATAGGAGAGAAGATCGAGAACTGGGACATCGTCAGGTATGTTTTACAAGCTTTCCCGAGAACCACCTTGTGGGCATCTATGGTTGATGCATACAAGGTATCGAGGGATTTGTCAATTGTTAAATTAGACGATCTTTTCTATGAATTTGAGTTACACGAGCAAGCTAATGTCTCGGCCAAAGAGAAAGGTATTGCCTTTGTTGCAGAAAAGAAGAAGAGGAAGGAGAAGAAGAAGGTGGCTTACTCATCCTCCTCAGATTCAGAGGAATCCAACGCCTCCTTGGATAGCGATCAAGAGGCGTTCATGGTAAGAAAATTTCGTAGAGCTTTTAAAAGTTTATCTAACAAGTTGTATGCTAGGAAAGGGTCCAAAGGTAAAGGTAAGACCAAGGACATCATATGCTACAACTACCACCAAGAGGGACACATGAAGAACGAGTGCCCCCAATTGAAGAAAAGAGATGACAAGGAGGAGGAGAAGAAGAAGAGTGAAAAGAAGAAATCAAAGGGGAAGGAGAAGGGTGCCACCAACCTAAAGGCGACGTGGGATGATCCATCATCCTCAGAGGAAGAAGAAGAGCAAGTCTCCCACTTTGCTCTTATGGCACAAGATCACTTAGACTCATCAGACGATGAACGAAGCTCAAGTAGTGAAGATGAGAGCTCCTCCACTTCATCATCAGAGTCAGAAGCTTAGGTAAGTGAGGTATATCACTTACCTTCATCTACTTTGGTGAAGATCATTTCTAGCACAAACATGGACTTAGCTAAGGCTAGAAGTAAAATTAAAGATCTAAAAGAAGAAATTGTCATGCTTAGAGTAGAATCTACTAAACTTAAGGAATTGCATGCTAGTTCTACTTCTTCACATGCCTTACATCTTGAAACCGAAAATAGGGAATTAAGGAAACAGGTAGATGACCTCACAAAGGCCCTTAGGAAATTCCAAGTAAGTTTTAGTAACCTAGATATAATCATCAATAGTCAAAGGGTTGTGTATAACAAGGCCGGGTTGCGTTATAGGCCTAAGACAAAAGAGGTAGCCTTTGTCTCACTTACCGATAGGATTGGTGCATCTAGGAGACTAGGGGCTAGGAGAACCACAAAGAAGGCATGGGTACCTAAGAGATTTCTAAATGATGCTTATGGATCAAAGATATGGGTACCAAAAGAGTATGTTTTCCATGTTGTTTAGGTAAAGGTGAAGAAGGCCTCAACTATGTGGATAGTAGATAGTGGATGCTCAAGACACATGACCGGGGATGTGAGCAGGTTCACCACTATTAGCTACTTAAGATAAGGGATGGTCTCCTTTGGGAATAGTGGAAAATTGAGAATCATTGGTAGGAGCACAATTGAGGTATCTTCCACTATTTCTATACATAAGGTACTTCTAATCAAAGACATGAAATTCAATTTATTAAGTGTAAGTCAATTATGTGATGCCGATTTTAGAGTTGAATTTCACGCTAGGAAATGTATAATAAGACAAAATGAATCAAATATTATCATATTAGAAGGGTTTAGAGAGGCGAATTTATATTATCTTGATCTCACTTATGCTACTAACAATGTTGCTAAGTGTTTGAGGAGAGAAGCAAACTTTGTGCAAAAAATGAACTTAGGAAACAAAGTAGTGTCAACATTAAGGAGTTATGAAGTAGCTTGAATTAGAACCACCTGGAGATTTGATACCGGTAGTCTGAGCGGCGATTCGAAGGCGATTAGAAACTTGGGCTCGCGCGCACTCCTCCACAGCGGCGATGGCCGCCGGTGCCTGCAAATCGCCGGCACCGGATCTATCATCCTTCCCTCCCCTATCAAATGCAAATCTCGCTCATCCAGTAGGGCCACAGAATATCCCGGATACTGCGACAGATTGAAAGATCTCATATGCAGCAGTTCTGAGGCCTTCTTCGCCAAGAACTTCTAAGAAAGCATTCGACGAGGTTGGAGAAGATTTTAAGGAGATGAAGATCTACAACAATAAACCAGGCATTTTCTATACCGATGAGGAGGTAATTTCTATGGCAGATTCTTATCGCTATGCGCTGATTGGAAAGTTTTCCGGGAAGAAACCTAGTTTCTCAGTAATTTTGCAAGCCTTTAAAAATCTGAGTTTATCTAGCCATTACAATATCAGAATGCTGCGATCGGGTCACATATTCTTGCATCTCACATCAAACGAAGATATGGCAAGAGTTTGGGCTCGAGGTGTTTGGTTTATTGGAGGAATTCCATTGAGAATATTTAAATGGTCACCATACTTTTCATATGAAGCCGAATCTTCAATTGTTCCAGTTTGGATTCAACTACCTGATTTTTCCATTCATATGTTCAACAAATCCTCTCTGTTCTTAGCTGCTCGGATTGTGGGTAAACCAATAAAGGTTGATGAAGCAATGGCGGATGGGTCAAGGTTGTATATGACGAGAATTTGTGTAGAAATTGATCTGTTAATACCAATGACAAATGAATTTTGGATTGGAATTGGGGAGGAGAAGAGATTGCAAAAGGTAATTTTTGAAAAGTATCCAAAATACTGTGTTTCCTGCTTCCACTTGGGGCATTCAAATGATGAATGTTATGCGAATGGTAACAATCCAAAACCTGATTGGAGAAATAAAGTAGCAGTCTCTATGGCGTCAAAGGAAGAGCTGAATGACAAACAAAATCAAAAATTTGGAGAAGTTTCTGATATAAGGAATGGAGAAATTCTGAATGGCCTGAGAAATGTAGAAAGATATAAAACAAATAGGCTAGCTTGGATACAGAAACAGACTTCTTCTAGCCATCAAATTAAAGAACACAAGGAGCAGTACAATGCAGAAAATATATTTCAATCTCTAGCTACTTTGAAGGAAGATGAATATGGAACGGAGATGGAGAAACAAGATGCTGATAAGGAGGAAGAACAAATTCCAATGCAGATTAGAAAGTTTGGGATGGATGTACAGAGGGCAGATCAGACAGATATGTTAAAAAGAGGTAATAGCTTAAATGAAATAATAAACCTGCAAGAAAAAGATGAGTTGGTTCCTATGGAGGGTTACTCGAATGAATTAGGAGGAGCTGTTATAGCAGATCATGATCAACAATTTGAATAGGAGCTGAATATGAATATTCCAGATGGATTTTCTATGCATGATAAGCAAGAGAATTTTGAGGGAGTAGAAAAGAGTATATCATTTATGGAGGAATCAATATCTGATGAAGTACAAAGGTCATCTTCATTTTCTCTTGAGCTGAATAAAGTTGTTTCTTCAATTGCTTATAAAAAAGATCCTTCTATTTTACCTAAAAGGGTAACTAGAAGTAAATCTCAGGCTTTTAAGACTTCAAAAAATTAGTTTATTAATGTCTGGAATAATATGGAATATTAGGGGGATAGGGAACCCCTCTTCTCTTAGAAGATTGATTTACTTGAAAAATCAATTCCATTTGAATTTTGTAGGTATTCTTGAACCTATGATATCTCTAGATGGCTTATTAATGGCCAAAAGGCTGGGTTTCTCAGAAATTTATTCCAACTGCTCTGGGAAAATTTGGTTTTCTCATGATGCAAGCATAGAATGTTCTATTTTATTTGATCATGATCAATTTCTTCATATAAGATTGAAATCTGCCTCACTCCCTATTGAAATGCTTGTGACTATAGTTTATGCAAAATGTTCTAAAGTTGGCAGGTATGATCTTTGGGAACAGTTAGAGCGTATCAAACCAACAAATGATGAATTCTGGTTGGTAGGTGGTGATTTTAACATTATTGCAAAAGAAACAGAACAATCAATAGGAGCTGTTACAAAAGGAGGTGCGATGGATGACTTCAACAATTTTATGATGATTACTGGGCTGGTGGACGCTGGATTTGTAGGGGACCGCTTTACCTGGACAAACAATAGGATTTGGAAGAGGCTGGACAGAGTTTTGACTTCTACATCTGAGCAGGGGCAGAAATTTTCAGTGAGAGTAGAACATTTGAACAGGGCAGCCTCTGATCATTGTCCATTGTTGATTTCTTTTCCAATGTTTGATCATCCAATAGCTTCCTTTAGATTTTAAAAAATGTGGTTAAGACACCATGGTTTCTCGCAAACTGTTATGCTGAATTGGAACCTGCCATGCGATAGTTATGGACTTTCCAAATTGCAGATCAAGTTGAAGAGATTGAAAAGCCATTTGAAGTGGTGGAATAAGGAGATATTTGGAAACATACATGATAATGTTCGGAATGTGGATAAACAATTCAGTGAAGCCGAGAACAAATTTGATAATGATCCCTCAGAGGAGAACAAAATAGCTAAAAATAAACTTCAAGCACTTCTTTTTAAAACTCTTCAGATGGAAGAGGATTTTTGGAGATAAAAAGCTGCAATAAAATGGATGTCTGAGGGGGATAGAAACACAAAAAATTTTCATAACATGGTGCAGTCAAGAAGACTAACTAACAGAATTTTCAGGATATGGGACGAAGGTGAGTGCTTGGAAAAATCAGATTCAATTAGAGATTCGGCAGTCAAATACTTTGAGAAATTGTTGACAGGTGATTCCTTTAATGACTCGGCATTGGATTTAAGTTGCATACCAGAGTTGATTTCCATGGAGGAAAATGAAGCACTCACAGGAATGCCTTCTCTAGATGAAATAAAGCAGTCAGTGTGGGAAATAGACCGAAATAGCATGGCTGGACCGGATGGTTTTTCAGTTGCATTTTATACTTCTTTTTGGGACTTAATTCAAAAAGATGTTTTTCAAGCTGTGGTAGATTTCTTTTCAGGTGGGATGATTCCAAAAGGCATGGCTGCTACAACTATTGTATTAATTCCAAAAATTGAGAATGCTCAAGCATGGCAAGATTTTCGGCCTATCAGTCTATGTAATGTTTCCTATAAAATAATCTCAAAATTATTGGCAAATAGGCTGAAAAAACTGCTAAACAAGATCATATCCCCTTTTCAGAGTGGTTTTGTTGAAGGTAGATTAATTTCGGATAATATATTATTAGCTCAGGAAATGACACATAAGCTGAATTATCATGTTAGAGGGGAAAATATGATTATGAAACTTGATATGGCCAAAGCCTTCGACAGGGTCCAATGGACTTTACTTTTCAAAATTTTGACAGCCTTTGGATTTTCAGAAAATTTTATTGCTTGCATTCGAAGATGTATTTCTACTGTTTGGTTTTCTATCCATATAAATGGGCAACTGGCAGGATTCTTTCAATCAAAAAGAGGATTAAGACAAGAGGATCCCATGTCTCCATTTTTGTTTATCATTGCATCAGAATTTTTATCCAGGGGCTTAGAGAAACTCTTTATTAATAATCCTTCTTTGGGTTTTGTTTCAGGATGTTCCTTGAGTTTCTCTCATCTTGCATATGCTGACGATGTCATGATATTTCTAAATGGGTCAATCAATTGTGTTAAAAAAGTTAAAGCTTTTCTGGACGACTATGAGAAAAATTCAGGACAAGCTGTTAATGCAAGAAAAAGTTTGATCTATCTGTCAAGGAGAATCACAGAATCTCGTAAAAGATCAATTCTAATGGCTACTGGTTTTTTGGAAGGTGTATGGACTTTGAAATATGGAGGTCGTCTCTGTTTAATTCAGAGTGTGCTTATCTCAATGCCTCTATTTTTACTGCAAGTTCTCCTCCCTCCATTATCTGTCCTTCATAAATTGGAAATGATTTTTGCAAGGTTCTTTTGGGACTCGTTAGATAATAACAGGAAAATACATTGGGTGTCTTGGGAAGAGATCAGTAAACAGAAATTGGAAGGCGGTTTGGGGATTAGGAAGCTTACAGATTTCAGTTTGGCAATGGCTATCAAACTTTGGTTCCGTTTTAGAAAGCAAAACACACTTTGGGCTGAATTTCTATTTAAGCTATATTGTGGAACCGAACATCCGGTTGTGGTGGGTTTAAAAAACAAGGCATCACTTATTTGGTGAAGATTAATTAAAGTTAGAAGCTTAGCAGAACAGAATATCGGTTGGCTATTGGGAAATGGTAAAATGAACTTTTGGTATGACACTTGGCTTGATGGAGGTCCTATTTTTAATCAATGCATGCTTGTTGAAAATAAAGATCTACAAATTGCGGATATCCTTGTGGATTTTAATTGGAGGAATAATATAATTATAGATGCTCTTCCAGAGGAACTGAAGATCGAAATTACAGAATATCATTTGCAACCAACTGTTCCAGATCGAATAATCTAGAAACCTGCTCTAAATGGTGAATTTTTATTGAAGTCAGCTTGGGACAAGGTTAGACAGGTACAACCAGTTTCTTATATTAATTATGCTATTTGGAATGATTTGTTAAGGCCTAGTATTTCGATTTTTTGCTTGGCGTTTCTTAAAAAGGAAGCTCCCAGTTGATGATATATTACAAAAACAATGTGTTGCTCTTGCATCTAAATGTCATTGTTGTGATAATATGGAAACCTGGAACCATTTGTTTTTTGATGGCCCCATTGCTAAAGAAGTTTGGTCCTATTTTGCAAGAGCTTTTGATGTTCACAGATCATCAAATGTAGAAGCTTGGATATTAGGATTGAAATGGTTGCAGGGAGGTCATATTAGAGAAGTTATGTCATTTCTTGTTTTATGGTTTTTATGGTTAGCTAGGAATGAGGCTAAACATAAAGGCCTAAAACAAAAAGTGTACAAAATCAAGAGCAATATAATACAGTACTGTTTGCTTGGGGAAAATGCAGGAAACATTAAAGGTAAACATTGGAAGGGATATATATCAGTGGATAGAAGTTGGGGGTTTTCAGTTAAAAATATAACGAGAACCACAATAACTATGGTGCAATGGAAGAGGCCTTATGAAGGAGGTTACAAGTTAAACACTGATGGATATTCGCGAGGGAATCCCGGTTTATCTTCTTACGGGGTTATAATTCGAAATCATGCAGGAGATTTCCTTATGACAAAGTATGGCACCTTGGGTTCCTCTTCTAATGTGAAGGCAGAACTTTTTGCTATTCAAGCAGGTCTCGAACTATGTGTAGCTTATAATTTTCTTCCGGTTTGGTTAGAATCGGATTCCTTGGTATCTCTGAAGATTTTACAGTCTTCGTCTATGTGTTGGGAGTATAGGAAGATAATTTCAAAAATTAGATCGCTTGTGGAGAAACATCATGTATTTTGTTCCCATGTTTATAGAGAAGCAAACGCCACTGCTGATTTTTTGGCCAATCAGGCATTTAATGTGTAAGGGGAAAGAGTGCTATTGAAAAATGATATGGAAAAAGAATTGCATGGTATATGTAAGCTTGACAGGTTGGGTATTTCTTACATCAGAGTGGATCGGAAAGTACTATAGAGTTTTTCTAGATCTGATTTCCATTGGGGGTTGTGTTACCTGTGCTTCATCAGATTTAGCTATCGGCCTTTAATGCTCTGAAGTTTTGGTAACTGATAGGATCAGTACCTGTTTACTGGATCAAAAATTGGGTTATTCTTTAAAATTTTCCTGCTCTCTGAAGCTTTGACTTTACTATCTGTACTCTGCTACATTGTTATTGTGGAAGATATTTCCAGCTTCGGTCCCTGAGCTGTTATTTGAAGAGTTGATATGGATGTTCTGAGGAGTAATATTGATAAAGGCGTTGTAAACATTGTTTGAAGCAAACTTAAAATTTTAATGAAGTAGTTTAAGCTAACTTCAGGATTGTTAACGGTTGTGGATGATTTCTGTAATTCATTTGAAGCTGTTGGTTGAGGTCTTTCGGGTGGTTTTCTATATGATGGACTTTGACACTGAATTGGAGTTCACAATATCTGATGCCTGCTCATTACAGTATCTGTTCTTGGTAGATAGTATCAGGCTTTCAGATGTCTTTCATGTCTTTCGGGTGCTTTTCTATATGATGGATTTGGTTTGGCTAAAGGATATTTATGGAATACTCTGAAGTTGAGGAAAGCTCCTTATGTTCTGAAGAAAGTTTCTGAACAAGATGGTGGTTTCGACTTATGCTTAACTAAAGGCTGTTTTTGCTGAAAATCAGATGGCTCATTATGATATTCTCCAAGATGTCACATTACGTTCAGAATTTCATGAGTCCTTCATAATTTTTTCAGGATGGCACATTATGATAGGCGAAGTAAACAATATAAGATGAAGGGTTAGCGCGATTTTATTTCTAATTGTGTTTTGCTTGGGTTACCAAATGTAAATCAATGTCTGTTTGTACTCTATATTAGAAGGTCAGGTTCAACCCCCCTTCTAATATGGATTTTCCTTTACTTGAAATAAGATCCTTCTTTTCCAAAAAAAAAAGTATTTCATGTCTAAAGAAGAAGAATGGTGGTTGTGGCACCAGAGACTTGAACATGTTAACATGAGGAGCATTGCGAGAGTGGCCAAGGAAGAATTGGTGAAGGGGCTACCAATGATCAAGTATGAGAAGACCAAATTGTATGATGCATGCCAAGAGGGTAAGCAATCAAAAGTATCACACAAAGGTAAAACCCTAACCACTACTTCTTTACCTTTAGAGCTTTTGCATATAGATCTTTTTGATTGCCATAATACTCTCTCACTTGTGGGGAGTAAATATTGTCTAGTCAAAGATGATTTTTCTAGGTTTACATGGGTTTATTTCTTGAAACATAAGGATGATACCCTAGAAATTTTTATAGGATTTAGTAAGAGAGTAGAAAACGAAAAACATACTAAAATAAACCGAATTAGGAGTGACCACGGTGGGGAGTTCCAAAACGTAAATTTCACACAATTTTGTGTTGAAAATGGATACAAGCATGAATTCTCATGCCCAAGGACTCCTCAACAAAATGGGGTAGTTGAGAGAAGGAACTGAGCCCTACAAGAAGCTGCTAGGGCTATGTTTAATGCATATTCCCTTCCTAGCTATTTTTGGGCTGAAGCGGTTAATACCGCTTGTTATATTCAAAATCGGGTATTGGTACATAGGTTTCTAGGGAAAACATCCTTTGAGTTATGGAATAGAAGGGTACCTCAAGTCCACTATTTTAGAGTCTTTGGATGTAAAGTCTACATCTTAAATACCAAAGATGACCTAAGGAAGTTTGAGTCAAAAGCCGATGAAGGAATTCTAGTAGGGTACTCATTGACTAGTAGGGGATATAGAGTTTACAATAAGAGGACGAAAGTGATTGAGGAGTCTTCGAATGTTAAATTTGATGAAACAAGTTGTACCTACCCTAGAAAAGCCTCAATTGATAAGGATATAAAAGAGGTCCAACCCCTTGCCCAAAGAATCCAAGACCTACATTTGGAGGACAATGATCAAGGGGGAGTAAGAAGTATCCTAGAGGATGAGGAAGAAGGAGTTAATGAACCCACAACTTCTAGGCCCTTGAGACATCACCATGATCACCCTATTGACCAAATAGTGGGTGATGTAGCTCAAGGAGTAAGGACTAGGTCCTATTTTAGGGATCAAACTAGTCAAATAGCTCTAATCTCTCAATTAGAACCCAAGTCCATTGATGAAGCATTGGGAGATGTTGATTGGGTTTTAGCCATGCAAGAAGAGCTAAATCAATTTGAGAGAAGTGAAGTTTGGGAGTTAGTTCCTAGGCCAAATAATTGTACTATTGTAACCTCTAGATGGGTCTTTAGGAACAAACTAGATGACCAAGGTAAAATCACTAGGAACAAGGCTAGATTGGTAGCTAGTTGGTTTAACCAAGTTGAGGGACTAGATTATGATGAGACTTATGCCCCCGTAGCTAGGTTAGAATCAATTAGAAATCTACTAGCCTATGTCGCTCACATGGGTTTCACACTTCACCAAATGGATGTGAAGTCGGCATTCCTTAATGGAATCATTAAGGAAGAGGTCTATGTAGAACAACCTCCCGGGTTTGAGTACCCCAACTATCCAAGACAAGTCTACAAATTAAGAAAAGCCTTATATGGATTGAAACAAGCTCCCTTGGCTTGGTATGAAAGGCTTTCTTCATTTTTAGTGTCTAAGGGGTTTAGGAGAGGAACAATTGACCTTACATTGTTCCTAAAATCTAAGGATAAGGACATATTTGTTGCCTAAGTCTATGTAGACGATATCATCTTTGGGTCAACAAATAATGACTTCCTACAAAAATTCATCAAGTGTATGGAAGATGAATTTGAGATGAGTCTTGTAGGAGAGTTAACCTTCTTTTTAGGCCTTCAAGTTAAGCAAACAAATGAAGGGACACATGTCTTTCAAATAAAATATGATAAGGAGATGTTAAAGAATTTGGTTTAGAAAATGCTAAGGTAGCATCTACACCCATAGGAACCAATGTTAAAATGGATAGTGGCCTTGAAGGGAAAATAGTAGACTCTAAGCAATATAGAAGCATGATTGGTAGCCTCCTATACCTAACCGCTAGTAGACCCGACATACTTTTTACGGTAGGTATGTGTGCAAGGTACCAATCTTGTGCCAAAGAGTCCCATTTGGTTGTAGTCAAGAGAATCTTAAAGTATGTAAAAGGTACCCTCAATGTCGAACTTTGGTATCCTGAACCCCTAGTTTGATCTAATTGGATACACCGACTCGGACTATACGGGTTGTAAGCTAGATAGGAAGAGTACAAGTGGAGGTTGTCAATTCCTTGGGTCTTCCCTAGTTAGTTGGAGTAGTAGGAAACAACAATGAGTTGCCCTATCAACAACGGAGGCAGAATATATGGCAATGGGTGGATGTGTTTCCCAACTCCTTTGGATCATGCACTTCTTAGAGGATTATGAGTTATATTACACCAAGGTCAAAGTCTTGTGTGATAATGTAAGTGCAATCAACTTAACTAAAAATCCGGTTCACCATTCTAGGACAAAACACATTGAAGTGAAACATCACTTCATTAGAGACCATGTGGCAAAGGGAGACATAGAACTACACTATGTTGAATCAAAGTCGAACCTTGCCTACATCTTTACCAAGCCTCTTCCCAAATCGGAGTTTACATCCTTAAGAAGAGGCCTTGGAATATGCTTTACGGAAGTATAGGATGAACTTAGAGTTATTAGCTTTGAAAAAGAGTGTTTGATCCATTAGGGTGATACATTTAGTTCACTTGTGCTTGTGACACATTATTAAACTATTAGAAGTATCAAAATATGAAAACTAGACCAACTATGGGGAAGGCAAGTGTTTAATCAATGGACACTTTGCCTAAAGATCATAGTTGGACATTTTAAACCTTTGAAAACCATTTTATGGCTTATATACTTTGTCATGCTTTTAAAAGTCATAGGATTGCAAAATTGGATTCTAAGTTTGATACAAAATATAGTAGTTTTCAAAATTTTTGGATTTTTATCAAAAGTCATGCATGTTTGAAATTTTATATGAACTAATATTTTTCCCTGATAGAGCATAACATTTCAAACATGTATGCAAAATTTTTTGGAATTTTATGGGCAGTCGACTGGCATGGCTGATTTCAGCTACTGTGAGAATTTTTAGAAATCGAAAATTCTCCTATTTGATGTCATGGGTTTTGGTTGCTTGAGGCAATCATTTTGATGATATCAAAGGGGGAGAATGAGTGGTTTAAGTTAGAAATTTAACTTGAAATGGATGGTTTAAGGTTTTCCTTTCACTTAAACCTTGAATGATTAAAAATGGGGAGAAGACATGGATTAAGGGGGAGGTTACCTCTTAGGTTCTGATATGTCTTACATTTTTAAGGTTGTTGAGTGTTAAGTGGAACTTAACCTGGATTATGATTAGAATTGAAAATGGGGAGAAGACATAGGTTAAGGGGGAGGGTACCTCTTAGGGTTACTATGTCTCATACCCTTTCAATTGCTATCTGTTGCTATTGTTATTATGGCTATTATTTATCTCTAACTTAAATATATTGCCACACATCAAAAAGAGGGAGATTGTTGAGGCAATCGGCCCTTAAATGATTGGAAGATCATGGTTTTAATGCGTGTGTGTAAATATGTTTAAGGTTAGAGTGTTATGTTGTATTTGATGTGTGTGATTGAGTTTGTAGGACTTGGAGAATCACACTTGGTGGACATATCCGAGGGACGAGAGCCGAGGGAGGAGAGCTCCAAGGGCAAGCCGGGAAGTGAACTTCAAGGGCACATGTGAAGGGTGGCATGAAGGCAAGTCAAGGGAAGGCTTGCGTGCGCATCCGAGGGACGATAGCTAGAGGAAGAAGACTTCAAGGGGCGAGCCAAGGGAGCAGACCTGAAGGCATACGCAAAGGAGAATATCCTGAGTGGCTAGAGCTGAGATGTGAGGCTGGGCAGTCGACTGGCCTTGGGGCAGTCGACTGCCAAAACCCACAGAAAGTTTGCGGCCTCGGACCAGTCGACTGGCATTTGGGCAGTCGACTGGTATACCCCAAAAAATAGCCGTTGGCTAGCAATTAATGCTAGACCAGTCGACTGCCCCTGGGGTAGTCGACTGGTGCGGGGCTGGACAGACTGCGAGTCTGTCCTGTTCACCTATAAAAGGAGCACCTTTTTGCACATGCACGGTACGGTTCCGTACAGCGTCGAAGTGCTTCTCGCCTGAAGAGCTTTTCATACTTTCTCTCTCATATTTCTCTATTCTGTAAAGAGGAAGATCGAATGTAAAGGTTTCTCCACCTCAAGGAGAATTTTCATAGTGAAAGTGGTGCTCGCTGTGTGGATCCTTGGATTAGTCACCCATCTGGGTGGATATCAAGTAAAAATATTTTTGTTAGCATTGTTTTGATTTCCTTTGCATATTATTTCCGCTGCGCTAACAATTTTGTAGAAATCAAAGAAACGAAAAAGTGCATTCACCCCCCTCTGCACGCCTTACACGATCCTTCACGCGCCCGCCCAAGTAATTCAAAACTCTAATGCCCCGCGGACCAGCCGACGCCCAGGGTACTTAAGCTTGGCTAGGGACCTACGCGCCCGTCCAAGTAATTCGAAACCCTAATACCCTGTGGACCAGCCGATGCCCGTGGTACTTAGGCTTGGCTCGGGACCTACGCGCCCGTCCAAGTAATTCAAATCCCAAATGCCCCGCGGACCAGCCGACGGCCGGGGTACTTAGGCTTGGCTCGGGACCTACGTGCCCATCCAAGTAATTCAAAACTCTAATGCCCCACGGACCAGCCGACGCCCGGGGTACTTAGGCTTAGCTCAGGACCTACACGCCCATCCAAAAATTCGAAACTCTAATGCCCCGCTCACCAGCCGACGCCCGGGGTACTTAGTCTTGGTTCGGGACCTATGCGCCCGTCCAAGTAATTCAAAACCCTAATGGGGAACTTAATCGATTTCGAAGTCAGAAACAAGACACTTTCGGAAGAACCCACAGCGCATGGGGAATATAAGGCAATCATGCACACAGGACCCGTATACAAAAGTAATTATTCATTTACATAATGAACTACATGAAGACATACATCTTGACAACCTGGGACGAAAATGGACGCCTGAGGTAACACATGAGTAGCTCAAGCACTTCTTCTGGATGATCCGGAATGAAGGTCGATGCCTGAGGTAACACACACGGAGTCGGGCCCCATCCAGATACCCTCGATCTTCACCGTAAGCAAGCAGAAAAAAGAGGAGGGGGTAGGGGCTGCCACAACTTCTTCCCGGAGCGTGTAAAGACGCAAAGAAGAATTGCCTTAACAGGGTCAGGAGAGAAGAGCCATCACAATTTCTCTCCGAAGCATGAGGAGATGTAACTCTGGGCCGCCACCCGAATACAGGTCGAGGAAAAAAATACCAATGGGGGAGGCGGCAAAATCGATGGAAATATTCTCAAACCCGTGGCGCCCCTAGTAACGATGTACCCTAGGATACCCTCGTCTTCCTGAGAAGCCGATGGTGCGTGGGGTACACCGCCACCGGCCGACCAGGGGCTTGGGGGCCAGCAGGATGGGTCATCTCCCCCATGCCCCATGGAGGGCCACATAAGGTCCTTTCCGTACTCCATGGACAAGCAGGGAGTTCCACCTCCCTCATAATCTTCAGCGAAACCCCGGGCATCATCTCTGCCATGCTCCCTAGTAAAGGGGAAGACATCGAGGCTTCTACCCCTGTCTAGTCCTTCAAACAAGCGCAGCACGGGGGTTCGCACAAGGGACATGGAAGACGCACGTAGCGGCACCAGGGAGGAAGCGAAAACCAGAGGGATGAGAAAAGCTAGCTCCTCCCATCCCCCTATTTATAGTGCGGGGATTCTCCCCAAGCAGTTAACGCGCAGCCGGTGCCATAACTCCAAGCGTCTTTTCGACTGACGCACCATTAATGCGTCTAGGAACCCGCGACTCTTAATGGGTCCAATCAAGGAGATTGTGAATAATACGAAGGAGACGATTCGAAAACCACCCCTGCACCTTAGTGAGCGGGGGCTAGCAATGAGACTTCGCCAATCTAAATTCCTCGTGCAGGGATATGACTCCTAGTATCCGTCTCGAAGGCAGTCGATTGGTGGAGCCCACGCATAAAGACAAAGAGCATATCATACTAGAATTTGCACGCAAAGGGAAAAAATAAACAACATTTTTTCCGCGATCAGGCCGCTCGAGGCCTCAAGCAGAGACCTGTACACAGGTCGAAGAGTATTTACATTCCTGGGCCATTGCCGGGAGGTCAGAATTTTCCTTTCTTTAGCCTACCAGGGACCCCATGAAAGCCCTGCTGTAAACGCTCCATTACTTGGTCGGCTACGATGGCGTGAAACTCCTTCGAGCCCAGGAACTTCGCCTTGAAGCCCCTCTCTGCCTCCCGAGCAGCAGAAGCCTCGGCAGCCTCAACGGACTATCTTAGCCACCTTAATTTAGCAGACATATCATCTTGCTCTAGTAGGGCTTCCTTGAGCAGCTTAGATGCCACCCGTGCATCCACCCTGGCTTGGGCTACGTCATCCTCCAGGGCAAAGGCACGGTCAGTAGCCATCAGGAGCCGGGACTCCATTTGGCTCTGTAGCTCCTTCTCTCATACCCGGAGCTGGTCTCTCTCCTGCGTCACCTGAAGGAGATCCTGGGTGACCGACACGACATTCTCAGAGGATAGATGTTCCCAGTGTCGGGAATTCTCGAGGGCATGCTCGGTGTCCTGCAAAAGCTTCCTCAGCTGCCCAACCTCCTCACGGAGAGCCCTGTTGTGGCTGGTCTGCTGCACCCCGGACCAATGCTCAAGTCTCACGACTGCCTTCGCCTTTAGGGCTCGCTGGAGTAAGGCCTCCACTTGGGGCTCAGAACACAGGCCCCGACCAATCACCAGGCAGTCCTCAGCGGCCTGACATCGCACCAAAAGATTAGCAGCCGCACCGAAGGGCAGGCAAATTCTATAGTAATTCGCACCTGCAGAAGGGTTTTTCGAAGACTAGCTAGCGGCCCGGCCGAGGCCCGCGTGACTACTTCGACTGGAGGATAGGGTACATCACCCTGGTCTTCGAGCGGCGGAGAGGGCGGATGAACTGAAGGATGCTGAACGACAGGAACCTCAGCAGTTGAGCTGGGAGAATTGGAGTCCATCTCGTCGGGACATGAAACTGTTGGATTGAGAGACACGATAGAGGGGGGTGTGAATATCGTAAAACGTTCGAATTTAAGATTTAGAGAAATTACGCAGCGGAAATTAAAACAAACACACGCAAACACCAAGTTTTTTACTTGGTTCGGAGTAGCAGTCGGCTCCTACTCCAAGGCCCACGGTCGTTGACCGTTTACTGCGGGCAATTCTATATGTGCGTAAAATGGTTTACAAATAGATGTTACAATTACAGTATAGTAAACACAAAAAGAAAACGGCACTTCGTTATCGATGTCCAGTGTGTAATGTTTCTCGGAGCAGAGGGACGTCGTCGGCGCTTGTGTCTCGAGTCGGGAGGTTTCTGGAGCAAAGCGCGGGAGAAGAAGAGCGTGGATGCGTTAAACGAAATTGTTGTTCTGAAGCCTTGGGGTTGAGGGCCTATTTATAGCCCCTGGGAGCGCCCGAAATGTCGGGGGCGCCCCCCCCCCACGTGTCAGCCAATCCGAGTTCTTCTCGGTCAGCTCTGATCCCTTCAAACTCGGGATCAAATCTTGACGGGGGCGCCCGGGATGCCGGGGGCGCCCGGGACGCCGGGGGCGCCCGGGACGCCGGGGGCTCCCGGATTGACCGGGTCAACTCTTATCCGTTGGCTTCGCTGGAGTCTGCTTCGATTGCTTGACCTGGGGGCGCCCGGGATGCTGGGGGCACCTGGGAGCATGGGGGGCGCCCGGGAGCACGGGGGCACCCCGACCAGTAAGCTGCTGAAGCGTTCACTTGCTTTGCTTCTTTTGTGTTAACCTTGGGGGCGCCCGGGACACTGCGGGCGCCCTACTCAGCTTTTGCCTCACTCCTTTGAGGCTCTCTAAGCTGCAGACACTCGTTCCTTTGGTCCTGCATCCAGGGTTAGTCCAAAACAACACAGAGCAATATTATATTAATTTTATACAGCCTTAGCTGTCTTGGTTCTGACTTTGGGCCTCCAAAATGGAACCCTAGGTCGAACCAACGCCTACTGTTCCCTCCACGGGGAATGCGTCCTCACCTACTCCTCTCGGGAGAATTTACCTGATGCCAACAGGCTCCTCCGGTTGGACTTTTGCCCAGCAGTCCTTCGCCAGGTGCCTAGCTGTCCTTCGCCAGGTCTTCAGTACCAAGCTGTCCTTCGCCTGGTGCCTAGCAGTCCTTCGCTAGGTCTTTATATCCTGGCATTCCTTCGCCAGGTGCCTAGCAGTCCTTCGCTAGGGCTTTGTATCCTGGCAGTCCTTCGCCAGGTGCCTGGCAGCCCTTCGCTAAGACTTTGTTTCCTAGCAGTCCTTCGCCAGGTGCCTAACAGCCCTTCGCTAGGACTTTGTTTCCTGGCAGTCCTTCACCAGGTGCCTAGCAGCCCTTCGCTAGGACTTTTCCTGCACACTTGAGTAACATTGTTAGATCACAAATAAACTTAACTTTGAATCCTTTGCCAATATCAAAACCAGGTTCGATATGGTGCTTCCTGCACCAACAATCTCCCCCTTTTTGATTTATGGTAACACAATTCAAAGTTAAGTAAAAACTTATAGCATTTAAGCACGATAGTTAAAACCAATCAATTTGAGCAGAGTAAAGTTAAACAACCAATGTAGTTTTGACCTAAAAAACATTGTAGTTTTGAAAAATTTTATTTACCCTGCTACCTTGAAGTATTTTCTTAACATACTTAACTTTGACATTTCCTCCCCCTTTGACATATATCAAAAACATACATGGGCGAACAAAGTAAAATTTTGAGAAAGTTTTGCAAACCTAACCTTTGTTAAATAACTTTTACTTACAAGGTTTTGCAAAATGAATTTTACTTAGGCAAAAAACATGCACAAAAAAAAATTAAAATACTTAGAAATTTTTGAAGCATTTCTTGAAAAAGAGATAAAAATTAAACAAAATTTCCTTTCTCTCTTTTCTTTCTCTCCCCCTTGGTGTGAAATTCTTCTCCTTATGTTTAGACCATTTCTAAGATACTTTCTTTGAAAAGGGGAAAAGTCATACATCAATAAAGAATTCTTGAAAAATATATTTTGAATGACATTTAAAATTTGTGTATCAGAGCTTATGGGTTTTGAAAACATAACTATTTGAGTGAGAGAATAATGTCAAAAATTATGATAATTTATAAGTAACAACATTTTGAAAGAATGAAGAATTGATGCAAATGAAAAGTATATTTTTATTGAGTCCATGCATGACAAGCAACAAAAAAATTATTTAATCAACAAGTTTACTTGTTTTGAATATTTTGAAAAATGCAAGTACTTTTAAAAGATATTGAGCTTTTTGAGAGATACAAGTACTCTGTATCTTTGAAAGAGATATAAGTCACTTTGAAAGACATTATGCATTTTTTTTGAAAATATAAGTATTATTTGAAAAATATGCATTTTTGAACAATATGCAAGTACTTTTGGAAAAAAAAAGATTGAGCCTTTTTGGAAAGTCTAAGTACTATTTTTGAAAACTTTTAGACTTTGAAAAATATGAGTAATTTTTGAAAAGTATTATGCCTTTTGAAAACATAATATTTTACTTGACTAGGTTTCTTTTCCAGTCTGACACAATCCTAGGAAATCTTGTTAACTACAAGGATATTTTCCTAAGTATCCTGGAAGTTTCTCCAACCCAAGTAAATATTATTTCAAGAATAATTTCATAAGCCACAAGAATTTTGAAAAAAATAAAAATAATAGTTTTTTGAAAGAAAAATTATTTAAGTTTTCAAAAGGATTTTAAACGTGTGGTGCATGAAAACATATAATTTTGGAAATATTCAATAATTCTTTTAATTTGATCTCCCCTAAACATGACCCAGTCCTAGGAAGCTTGTTAACTACAAGTGATCTTCCTCTGAGTTTTATGGTTTGATTTAAATTATAAGAATTATCTAATAACTTCAAAACAAATAATTACAAAAAAAAACATTTCAAAAATTCTTCTTTTAACTCAAACTCCCCCTAAATTTGACACATCCTAGGAGTCCTTGTAGATCATGAAGTGGACCTTCCTCTGTGTCTTTAGGGTTTATTAAAATCAAAAGAATAATTTTGAACAACTTTCTGAGTATGATAACTTTCAAGATAAATTTTTGAAAACATAACTTGAAATGATAGCACAGTTTTCGAAAATTATGATGATAATTTTTCAAAGAGATAGTAATATCGAGGGTTTTTCAATAAGTTTTAAAGCATAAGGTTTTTGAAAAATCTGAATTTTTCGAAAAAGATTAAGAAGAACTCCCCCTATATCTGACACAGTCTGTATTTTATCTAAGTTCCTTAAGGGACTTCAGTGTTGACCAAGTTGACTAGGGTTTGACTATGTAAACGAAGGTTAACTCAGTTTACTAAGTTTGACCGATTAATAACTAAATCAAACAAGCCTTTGATTCTATTTAAAATGTGTCTATTGTGATATTTAACATGAAATTCACTATTTTGAAAGAAAAGTAGGGTACAATAAACTAAATTAATTTGCAAAATAGAGATAATTTTGAATAACTTTTGCACACTTTGTTATTTAAAAGGATAGTGAATTATGCTTTTAGGTCCTAGATGTCTCACCCAGTTCTACGTGATTAAGCATGTTAACCTTATGGGTTTTGTGAGATAAATTTTAGTAGAAATAAGAAGTTATTTTGCAAAATCACGATTAATTTTGAAAACAATTGGTTTTGAATTTATTTTGAAAAAGAGTATTTGAATCTACGATCAATTGAAATTTATGTTAGATTTGAATTTGACAAGAAGTAATTTGAATTTGAATTTCAAAAATTGACTTCCAGGTCTTGGCGAGGCACTAGGCCTTCTTTGGCCGTAGCCTTATTGGATCATCAACCCTTTCCTTGACAAAGCCTTTTAATGAAATTTCATTTTCAAAATTATTTCTTGAAAAATTCTGGTCTAACTAGCTTGGGTCTTGGATCGGTAGCTTCAGCTAGTTTCACTAGTCTAAAAGACCAAGTAGAGTATACTTAACCTTATTAGAATTGGCTTCCCTAACGTACTATCATCTCACCGCCACCCAATACTATGTTGTTCAAATTTCAATTAATTGATTGAGTTATTAATTTAACCAGTCCTAATTCTAAGCAAAAAAAAATAAAAAGCAACATACAATTAAAGAAAACAAAAAAAAATGATCTAAGTTACATCATAATCGAAATAAAACTTTAGTTTTTTAAAATCAGCATGGTTGTGAATTAAATTTTCTAACATATTAACCTTAACTAATATATAAGATTCAATCATATTATTCATGGTAAATAATGGATTTTCAAATACTGTAAATTTACCTCTAAATTTCTTTATGGAGGTCTCCCCCTTGATTTTAGCCATCTTTCTTTTGTTTAATTGTTCTTTCGGCATTTTGTAGTGGTCGTGAGCCATCCGGACCAGCTTCCGATGATCCCCTTCTTCGTCGTCAGATTCTGAGTCTGAGTTGGACTCAGGTATTGGTTGAAGCCTCTTTTGCAGTTCTCTTGGATTTTCTCCTGCAATAGAATTTACACCTTCCTCGACCATTACAGTATTTGTTTGATTATTTAATCTTAAATTTGAAAAGAATTCAAAATCGGTTACCGTCTCAGTCAATTCGTCATCTGATTCTGGTTCAATATTGGATTCGGGTTCAGACTCTGACTCGGCTGTTTGTGCTTGTACTGAAAGGGCAAGATAACTTACCTGATCTTCTTCTTCATCTGAGATCTCTTGATGAAGGTTAATCAATTTTTCCCAGATTTCTCTAGCACATCTGCATGGACCTACTAGCTCGAGTTGCTCCTTGGTTAGGCCACATTGTAGAATTGCAGTTGCCCTTGCATCGGGCTCGATTTGGTTGAGAGTTCGTTCATCCAATTTATCCCACTCGATTGATAACTCACCTTCTACAGGAAAAAAGAATCCCGTTTGGATGATCAACCATTGGTCCATGTGGGCTTTCAGAAGGGACTCCATTTGACTTCTCCAAACATTGAAGTTCTCGCCGGAGAATAGCGGTGGACGGGCATTGTTCCACTCTTGGTTGGCCATTTAGTTTAAACCTTGCACACAAGAGAAATAGCAAAAATGTACCAAGACTTGGTCTTGGAATAGTAGTGCGGGAGAGAAAAGATATAGCCTAACAAAAATATTACACGATTTTCGAGGTAAAATAATAATAATAAAAAATTATTATAAATTTTTGAAAATATTGATTTTATTACTTCTGATTAATGATGAAAAAGTAAGAAGTCAATGTTAAAAAAAACTTTGCTCGAATTAGGGTAGCACGAATTTCGAGAAAAAAATATTAAAATAATAAAAAAAAATTTTATGACAAATTTTTAAAAGTTGATCGTTTTAACAATTCTAACTTATGGTGAAAATATGAGAACTCAAAATTGAAAAAGGCGTAAGGATATTTTAAATCCACCTACAGATATTTTTTATTTTAAAATAAAAGGGGAAAAAGATCGTGTGGTGTTGATTAACTAGAAGGAAAAGAAATAAGATTAAAAATTTTGTAAATCCGAAAAACTTTCAAACTGGTGTTTGCACCAAGTTTGAACTACCCCGCTCTGATACCACTTGTTGGATCGAGAGACACGATAGAGGGGGGGGGTGAATATCGTAAAACGTTAGGATTTAAGATTTAGAGAAATTACGCAGCGGAAATTAAAACAAACACACGCAAACACCAAGTTTTTTACTTGGTTCGGAGTCGCAGTCGGCTCCTACTCCAAGGCCCACGGTCGTTGACCGTTTACTGCGGGCAATTCTATATGTGCGCAAAATGGTTTACAAATAGATGTTACAATTGCATTATAGTAAACACAAAAAGAAAATGGCTCTTCGTTACCGACGTCTAGTGTGGAATGTTTCTTGGAGCAGAGGGACGTCGTCGGCGCTTGTGTCTCAAGTCGGGAGGTTTCTGGAGCAGAGCGCGGGAGCAGAAGAGCGTGGATGCGTTAAACGAAATTGTTGTTCTGAAGCCTTGGGGTCGAGGGCCTATGTATAGCTCCTGGGGGCGCTCGGAACGTCAGGGGGCCCCCCCACGTGTCAGCCGATCTGAGTTCTTCTCGGTCAGCTCTGATCCCTTCAAACTCGGGATCAAATCTTGACGGGAGCGCCCAGGACGCTGGGGGCTCCCGGATTGATCGGGTCAACTCTTATCCGTTGGCTTCACTGAAGTCTACTTCGATTGCTTGACCTGGGGGCGCCCGGGACGCAGGGGGCACCTGGGAGCATGGGGGGCGCCCGGGAGCATGGGGGCGCCCCGACCAGTAAGCTGCTGAAGCGTTCACTTGCTTTGCTTCTTTTGTGTTAACCTTGGGGGCGCCCGGGACACTGCGGGCGCCCTACTCAGCTTCTGCCTCACTCCTTTGAGGCTCTCTGAGCTGCAGACACTCGTTCCTTTGGTCCTGCATCCAGGGTTAGTCCAAAACAACACAGAGCAATATTATATTAATTTTATTCAGCCTTAGCTGTCTTGGTTCTGACTTTGGGCCTCTAAAATAGAGCCCTAGGTCGAACCGACGCCTACTGTTCCCTCTACGGGGAATGCGTCCTCACCTACTCCTCTCGGGAGAATTTACCTGATGCCAACCGGCTCCTCCGATTGGACTTTTGCCCAGCAGTCCTTCGCCAGGTGCCTAGCTGTCCTTCGCCAGGTCTTCAGTACCAAGCTGTCCTTCGCCTGGTGCCTAGCAGTCCTTCGCTAGGTCTTTATATCCTGGCATTCCTTCGCCAGGTGCCTAGCAGTCCTTCGCTAGGGCTTTGTATCCTGGCAGTCCTTCGCCAGGTGCCTGGCAGCCCTTCGCTAGGACTTTGTTTCCTGGCAGTCCTTCGCCAGGTGCCTAACAGCCCTTCGCTAGGACTTTGTTTCCTGGCAGTCCTTCACCAGGTGCCTAGCAGCCCTTCGCTAGGACTTTTCCTGCACACTTGAGTAACATTGTTAGATCACAAATAAACTTAACTTTGAATCCTTTGCCAATATCAAAACCAAGTTCGATATGGTGCTTCCTGCACCAACAGAAACCCCCTCCGGCACCGCTCGAGCGGTCGGAGTCTCCCCCAAGTGGACTGATAAGTACCATTTTATTGATTATTTTAGTTGCTAAAATCCAAGTTTTACCCATATTTTACTTGCTTAATTGTGAATTTACCTTAGGTTCTAGGACTTACCTTTATTTTGGACTTAATTACAAATCTTTACATATTTGGATTATTTGGCCACTAAATTTTTGATCTATTTTTGTAGGCATGAAAGGATCATGGACCTAGGGCATACTGGGTCAAACTTGAGTCGGAAGTGGACCCGGATCGAGTTATCAAGCTTCAGATTAATCTAGGCCGTCCGATTCAAAAGCGGCTAGATCTGAGCCATCTGGGACCATCTGAAGCAATCTAAGCTAGGTTAGGGCTAATCAAGCACTCTGATCAAGATCTGAAGGTTTCATCCCAATCAGAGCTCATTCAACCGTTGGATCAAGCTCGAAGGGCTCTAGACTGTCCATTCAAAGATTAGGTTGATCTGGACCATCCGTTGTAAATCTGAAGGATCCGATCTACCACGAGGCAGATCCTGGCCCTTGATCAACATCATCAAAGTTTGGTTCAGATTGGATGAAGATCAGCCGTTGGATTTTCTCAAATCAATCTGGGCCGTCCATTGTTAAGTATTTAATCAAAAAATTTCCACACTTCCTCCTTGTCGCGTCTTCGCCGCAAGCTTCGTTTTCTTCGTGGTTCTTCAATTTTGCTCCAATTTTCTTCAATCTGAAGGCGTGACCCATCAATTCCGATCATAGAGCAAGTTCCAGATCTTTGGGAAGTTGTTGCCGTGAAGTTTCCAGCCCTAAATTGCTCAAGAACAGAGCTGGTTGAGGTCTCATCAACTCTGCCATTGATTGCCTTGAATCTAGTTTTGTTCCATCTTTAAGCAATCTGAGCTATCTGGAGGGGTTCTCGGGTAAGCTCGGATCATTCCCAAGCCATCAGAACAATTGAACAAAGCTAGATTTAGGAGATCGAAGGGGTTTTCAGATTTGAGCAGAGCTGAGTTGGTTTGATTCGTAAATTCAATTTTCCCATCGGTTTGTTGAGCTTAGGGGTTCGAGGCTGACCCTTGCGTGACGAACAAGGAGTTCTTGAGCTGAGAGAGGGGCTGATGATAGTTTCTTTAGTTAATTTATGTTAAATTGCTGTACTTTCGATTTCTGCATTTCCTGTTCCTGAATTTTCGTATCAGTTGTATAAGTTCACGTTTTTGAATTGTTTTAGCTTCAACTAGTTTCCTTTTTGCAAGGTAATCAGCTAGGGATCGTGTTAGTGAACAATTGCTTTAATTTCAGTTGCATTTCTGCTGTTTTGAATTAGTTTGCTGTTTCATTTCCGAGTATCAGCCCTGTAGTTGGTGATAAGCACCATTTTATTGATTATTTTAATTGTTAAAATCCATGTTTGACCTATGTTTTTATTGCTTAATTGTGATTTTACCCTAGGTTTTAGGATTTCCTCTTATTTTGGACTTAATTGCAAATTTACATATTTTTGGATTATTTGGCCACTAATTTTCTGATATATTTTTGTAGGCATGAAAGGATCCTGAACCTAGGGCATATTGGGTCAAACTTGAGTCGGAAGTGAACCGGATCGAATTATCAAGATTATGATTTAATCTGGGCCGTCCGATTCAAGAGCGGCTAGATCTGAGCCATCCGGGACGATCTGAAGCAATCCGAGCTAGGGTTAGGGTTGATCAAGCTCTATGATCAAGATCTGAAGGTTTCATTCCAATCAGAGCTAAATCAACCGTTGGATCAAGCAAGGAGGGCTCTAGATCGTCCATTCAAAGACTAAGTTGATCTGGACCATCTGTTGCACATCTGGAGGATCCGAGCTACTACGAGGCAGATCCTGACCAAATCATCATCATAAAAGTTTGGCTCCAATCAGAGCAAGATCAGCCGTTGGATTGATGTGGAAAAATCTGGGTCGTCCAATGCTTATGTATTTAATCAAAAATTCCTGTGCATTCACCCTCGTTGCGTCTCCGCCGCTACAGTAGCCTTCATCATTTCTTCTTCGTTTTCCAGTCGTTTTTCTTCAATTTAAGGGGCGCGACCCCTCAATTCTTCATCAAGATCATCTTCTGGATCTTTGGAGGTCAGTTTAGTTGGAGAATTCAGCTTGAATTCACGCCGGACAGAGCTATTTGAGGGTTTCGGTGGCTCTGTGGTCCGACCACTGTCTTCTCTTCCACAGTCCATTTCAGAGCTTCCAAGCCATTTGTAGGGGTTCTCAGATGAGCTTAGAAGCTTCCCAATTCATCATCGCAGCTCCATTATTTGAGATCGAAGGGGTTCGGATTGGATTTCCCCATATGACGCAGTTTGAGCAGAGTTCATCATGCGAGACTGATTTCCACTGATTTGCTGAGCCTAGGGGTTCGAAGCCAGCTCTTGCTTGACGACCAAGAAGAATTTGAGCTTAGGGAGAGTTGAGGAGTAGTTTACCGTGGTTTATTTCAGTCAATTAGCTGTAAATTTCGTTTCTGCTGTTTCTGAATCTGTCTTAGCTGCTGTAATTTTGTTTCTGATTGGTTTCTGTTTAATTAGGATTCAATTCTTCTAGTTAAATAGTTAGGGAGTGTGTTTAGTGGATAATCAGAATTGATTTCAATTAGTTTACATTTCCTTTCTTGCGTGCCATTTTGTATTGCTTGCGTATCAGTGAATTTCAGCAATTTCAGTTCCGAATGTAGTTTAGTGAATCCGATCTGTCCGAACTATTTCTGCAGTTAACTAGTTTCAATTCAGCAAGTATTAGTAGCTAGGTAGTTTGTTAGTGAGTTATGGCAATTGGTTAGGTGTGTTTTGCATAGTTTAATTCTGCAAATTTAGTTTAGCTGCTGCGTATCAGACTCTTGTTCTGTTTTCTGCAACTTTCCATTCAGTTTCGAATTTTCAGTTTACTTTATGTTAGATTTGTGTTTAGTTTACTCCCTGCAATTAAAGACAACATCTAGGGTGTTAATGCATTAGATTTGAGGCTATTTCTCAGTAGGTTTTATTTCTGAATTTTAGTTCAGTGTTGGCGTATCAAACCCAAATTCTGCAGTTTCAGTTTCTGCGCATCCCTTGTTTCTGTTCTCAGTTTGATGTCCTGATTTTTGTATCAAGAGAACCTAATTGCTATCTTTTGAATTCACCTCAAAGATTACTTCAATTTGCATAGTAAGTGATCTAGAGTTTTGCATTTGCTTTTCCAAGCCTGTGACTTAGTTTGCTCGAGTCTCAAGTGCATTTCTGCAATTGTTTTAGTTTGGATGAGTTTAAGTTTGTATCAAGTGAACCGAATTTCATATCAGAACTAGTAGTGCTTAAATTCTTGTTGATAATAAATTCATGCATCAATCTCAGTTGGTTATATGTGTTGCATTTGAGGAATCTGCAATTCTGTCTCTGCATGCCATGATCAATCTATTTATGTAAGTTTGTGTCAAGTGGAAACTTGTTTCGGATTAGTGTTTAGCTCGATTGGCACTTGGTTGTGTTGAGTCCCAATTTAGCTGAATTTAAACCCGCTTGTCAGATGGTATTGTGCTCAGAATGAATTGGTTTTATAACGCATTTGTTTCTGAATTTTTCATCTTTATTTCGGTAAACAGCTAGCATTTCTGCACTTTGGTATCAAGTGAAGCTCGGCACCACTTTTATGTTAATTGTTCATAGAGTGCTTTTTATTTGGGTTGTTCTGATTAGAAATTCCTGAAGCTAATATTTGCTTGCATCAGTATCAATCGGAATTGATTGTTTGTATATCAGATGTGTTTCTAAATTAAGCTGAGTGCAATTGAGCGTCCATTCTTTTGATTTCATTGGTTACATTACTTGGGTTAAGTTCCATGGTTAAGTTTTTATTCCTTTCATTGTGATTTCATTCTTGATTTCAAAACCAAAACCCAGATTCAAATTTGAAACCCGAAAATATCAACGACACCTAAATACAAGCGCGAATCAAACAACGTCAACTAGCCCCGAGAAAAATACGACCTGTGGCCCCTATATTACATTTTCATGCTTTTGATTGTAAAAGGGTTTCCAGCACTTATAAATATCTAAATTTGAGACCCACATTCGTGACAGTCTATTTTGGGTCTATCAGTTGCGTATCAAAATTTTCTTTTGAGCATCAGCTCGTCTCTTGAGTTCCTGAATTGTTCATCAAGTTAGCTTTAGTTTTATGTTCTGAATTTACATTGCATCTTGTTTCATTTAAATAGCACTCTATTTCTGCGTTTTGTATTAGCTGTTTCGAACTGATTTCCATTTCTGCACTTTAATTTTCATTACTGCAATTCAGTTTAATTCTGAAATTTTCGATTGGTATTTTCTGAACTTTGTATCAGTTTCTCTTTTGCGTATCAGTTCTAGCTTGAGTAACAAATCCATCTTTGCATGAATCAATGATAAGTCTTGAACTGGTTGTTAGTGATTATCAGTTATTTAAACCTTCCCAAGTATTAGTTCATGACTTTTGTAGCTTACTTGTGAAGAGCTGCACTCTGTTTGTTTCTGAAATTATGCCTCCATTTCCTGCATTTCAATTCGGTTTCTGATACTGCTGTGTTTCAGTCCTATTTATCTGCACATCTAATTTCTACATTGAGTTGATCTTGAATTTCTGATTCAGCTCTGAATTTCTTTTCTCGGTCATGCACAGAAATTTTTCTATCAGCATTGTTTTCCAAGTTAGATCAACTCAGTTTCTGCAATATTGCATCTCATTTCTGCATTTCTGGCACATGTAGCAAATCAGTTTCAGTTTGCGTATCACTTCCATTTTTGTATTTCAGCTTCGAATTTTGCCCTTCAGCCTTAATTCTTGCAATCCTCAGTTAATATTTCTGAAATTGTGCCAAGTTAGCTCAGTTTCCACTTCTGAACTACCCTTGCAGTTTGTTTCATTCTAAAGCACTTGATATTAAGTTCTGAAATTGGGTGTCAATTTACGCATCAGTCCTTTCTTGCGTGCCAATTATAATCTCTGCGCTTTCGGTTGCTTGTGAAGTTTGCATTCTATTGTTTGCTTCCATCCAATTGCTGCACATCAATTGCTACCCATCAATTTATAGAACTGAATTTAGTTATGCTTTTGGCACAAAAGTTGATCCCTTGCATATCAAGTGGGCACCATCTCTGGAATTTGTTTTAAGTGAAGATTAAGCCAATGAGTTATGGTTTGGAGCTTTAATTTCGGTAGTCGAACAATCCTTTTGGCGAGCTATTGCATTTAAATTCAGTTTGCTTCATAGACAGCTCATTTCTTTAATTTTAAGCTTCATTTTGCATACTAGTTTTAGCTACTGCAATTTTTTTGTATCAAGAGAAATTTTGGCATTGATTGGCATCAAGTTAAGTGTGATTTTTAGTGCATTGTAATTTCTGATTGCAACCAAAACCTAATTTTATTTGAAACCCAAAATTCATAAACGACACATAAATACAAGCTCGAATCACACAACATCAACTAGCCATAGGAAAAATACGACCTATGGCCCCTTTACTACGTTTTCATTCTTTGATTGCAAAAAGGGTTTCCAGCTTACACTCACATCTAAATTTTGAGACCCACACTTTCGTGATAGCCTAATCCGTGGCCATCAAAATTTCGAAGACTAGCTAGCGGCCCGGCCGAGGCCCGCGCGACTACTTCGGCTGGAGGACAGGGTACATCACCCTGGTCTTCGAGCGGCGGAGAGGGCGGATGAACTGAAGGATGCTGAATGACAGGAGCCTCAGCAGTTGAGCTGGGAGAATTGGAGTCCATCTCGTCGGGACATGAAACCCCCTCTGGCACCGCTCGAGCAGTCGGAGTCTCCCCTAGGTGCACCATGGAGGGAGACCGCCTGGAGGCCTCTAACGCTGCATCCAACCTCTCCCTTAATCGATCTAGTTTCATACGAAATTGAATACGGGATGCCTCCTTACCCGTCGGAGTGACAGCGAAGGCGACGGAGTGGGAGGGGGCCACCACGGGGATGGAAGCAGGCGAGGCCGAAGTAGGCGAGGCTACCTAGATAGGCAGAATCGTTTCCTCAGGCACTGGGGGCAGAGAAGAGGAACGGATGGGATGTCGCTTCTTCCAAGAAGGACCCGAGCCCTTGGGGAGCCGCCGCTTTTGCCGGCCAAGGGGCTGGACGACTATCGGGGGAGTGGAGGAAGTAGATTGGGTGCCCTCCCTGTCAGGGATGCTCGTGCCTGGAGTGTTGGGACCGGGTGCATGTTGACATGGATACGGGTTCTTAATTTAAAAAAATAATTACGTGCAGCGGAAGAATTAGCATAAATAATTTCTCAAATTATTTTAACTACGTATCTAGCATGCAACCTTATGATGTGTGAGCATGATCATAAATTAAAATTTTTGCAGAAAGTAAATTAATTTACTCAATACCTCGCGTAACTCGAAGTAAGGGACGAGATCCAACCGTAGTGTCCCTTGGAAGCTCCGCCTCTATTCGCGTCCACGCCGAGTTCTCTTCGGGATGACTTCGCAAAGCCACGAGTTTTGTGCCGACGAGAACTACTAGATTCTCCAAAGGCACAACTAGAATATCAAGTGAGAGAGATGGAAACTAACCACCAACGGAATCAAGATTCCGGGGGAAGGAAGGAGTTGCGACCCGCTTCTTCTTCTTCTTTGGCACCTTCTTGGTGGAGGAGGCTCACGGCAACCCTAGGCGGTGCGCCGGCCCTAGGGGAGGAGAGAGGGCGCCGGCCCTAGAGAGAGAAAGAGGGCACCGACCCTAGAGAGAGAGAGAGCTTGCTACTTAATCTCTTAATTGGAATTCAAGTCTTGCCTTGGTTCCTTTATATAGTAGCCTCTCCATTGCCAAGTCTCCCCTTTAACAGAATAAATTTTCATAAGAAATTTATCCTATAAATTTTCCTATGAATTATTCCGTTATGCCAAGTTTTATTATAACTAACTTTATAATAAAACAAACACATCTCCCCTTTTATTATGGAATAAATTTTCACAAAAATTTATAAATTTTTCTTATCATGGAAAAATCAATTCATAATTGATTTTATAAAATAAACCAATCCAAGGTTTATTTTAATTTCCATGAAAATAAATCTCTTTATATAAATTTCTTTATATAAATTTATTTATCCATAATTTTATAAAACAAATCGCGCTTGATTTATTTTATAATTTAAACCAAATAAATTGGTTTCCCTCCTTTATTGTGGCCGGCCAAACCAAAGAGGGTGGGCACCCTCTTTGGCCGGCCACACCAAGCCACCTTCTCGCGAATTAAACTCATTTAATTTGTGCAATAAGCCTTCAAAAGACTTAGCCATTTTAAGCTTCCGATGCGCCTCTGATAAATTCAGATTCGACTTATTTCTCTTGATTGGAAAATCCAATTTTCAACTAGTTTTAAATCCCTCGGATTACTCGTAGTGCGTGTGACTAAATAAGCTTTCGATTTATATTGGCCGTCTATAATCAACCAATTATAGAACGATCATGAGTGACACCTAGTAGTACATCATGACCCTCAATTAATCGAAAGATCAACGGTTGACCTCAAAAATAATTCTGAAACCCTTCAGCAGCTCTAATAAATCGTGCCCCATTCCCTTCACCATCTTATACCCACTTGGTTCAGGACATGGTCTATATGTGTCAGTCCCCACTAGGCTGACTACGTCACACCTAGCTCAAGTAATGTCTTTCTCGTCCAATGGATTTCTAATTACTCTCATGTATTTAAGAGACTCATACTCTAAACATGTCATGCTCTGGCCAGAGGCTTTGAGTAACAATCCGACGATAGGTCTTGGGTATACATCTCCTCGCAAGGAGTGGTGAATCCTTTGTAGACTGTTCAAACATCTTCGGGCACTTCGGCTTATACCCAACCATCCTGGGTCCACACCTCCTTGGAGATGCTTGCTTAAGATGTTAAAGTATAAGTCTCCATGACCAAGATGACTTGAACACCGCAAGTCAAAGGAACATCGCACTTAAGCTGCGGTAAGAACTTCACTGACATGTCTATATATAGACTACCATGTGAAGTTTTACAGCCAGTCACTCCAATGAACTAGTTCCCTTAACTAGCATTCATGTTTATCTCCGGACATCCCAATGTCACCAGCCAGTGAGAATCAGCTGATTAGAGAATAACCCATGCTAGTCTCAACAAAATTGATAGTGTCCGTATTTATCAATTCATCGACTAGGGACAATTTCAATACTTCACAATTGCACATGTAGAGATAATCACTAGTTGTGAATTCATCACAAATTCTCTCATGCTGTGAATTGTATTGCGGACATTCAGTAAATGAGTTTAAGATCCCAATCAAATACACTAACATGTATACTCAAATAGTAAATTTTCATTTATTAAAATAAATATTTACAATCATAAGGCGATTGCCTTAGGACACTTCTCTCATATTACTAACATGGAGTGGGGTCGCCCACGAAGGGGGAACCGGCTCCTGAGGCAACCTGCGGGGCTGGGGGCACTGGCTCTCCTGCTGGGGGGGGATATAACAGTAACATCGACCCCTTCGGTGGTGGCAACCCCATGAGTTGAAACAAGGGGCCCCTCGATGGACTCGACGGGGGCGGGAGGAATGTTAGGAACAATCGAAGGAGGATTCAGGGCCGCCTTGTTGGCCTCCTCCCACCGGATGAACTGACTCATCGCTTTGGCATACATTACTTCCTCTGCAGAAGCCAAACAGAAAGAGCATCAGTCAGAACCAATGTGCACAGAAGACAGAGACGAGCATACCTAGGGAGGGACTAATCTACGTTACTTTAGGGCTAAGGTCTGCTCGGTACATGAGTTTCTCGCTTTGAACTAGCCCTGAGCCGCTGAACTCCATGCTCGAGAGTACCTCACTAGCACAATGATACGCTGGGCTGCGAAAGAAACTCTCCAAGGAGGGAGGAGTGGGCAAGTCAGCTATCCAACACAAAGGGCTGAAGGGCAATGATGATAGCCGGATGAAGAAGAATTTCTCTTTCCATCCCTTGTGCGAAGAAGGAACCCCCCCCCCCCCCCCCCAAACCTATGGCCTAGACGGGCCGCGAAGCTAAAAACTCCTCGGGACCCTATCGGAGTGAAGGAGTGGAAAAGGGGCGGAGTCAGAGGAAGACCAAAAAGCTTGAAAATGATATATCCCCCCCCCCCCCCCCCCCCCATATGGGAGAAGACATTGGGAGCCATCTGGTGTAACGGAATGCTAAAATAAGAGGCTATGTTCGCAAAGAAGGGGGGGATAGGGAATCGAAGCCCTAGCTCCATCTGTCCTAAGAAGAAAGTCAGCATGTCGGCGGGGGGTTCCACAGGTTTCTGGTTTACCTTAGGGATGACCATCATCATCTCGGCTGGAACCCCGTATGTCTCGGCTAGAACCTTGTATATCTCGGCGGCCGTTTGGAAAGCCTCGGGCCTCACCCTCGAAGAGGCGGATTCGTACCACTCCGCCCGATAACCTTCCATGACCCCTTGATAGCAAAAGAGAGGATGACAGATTACTCACGCGTAGAAGAAGCCCTGCAGGAGAAGAAGACGAAGTACACTCAGTCACCGAACTAGAAATGGACGTCGACGCCTGTTTTTCCCCTCTTATAGCTCGGCAGGCATCCGCTTAAGTGCAATAAGAACAAGACGCGTGGAAAGCTAGGAACCACTTTGTCTAGATCACTGATCGTCGAGGCTCGGCGGGACCCACTCATGTCCAGGGGGACTGGGGGGTAGCCGTTGTAATACGTGTCAATAAGGCACTCGCACGAACACCCCACTACCCTCTCAACATAAGATCAGACATTTTTTAATCCTGGAAAGAGGGGCAGCATTACGAGCCTTCGGAAAACGAAGAAGCTTTCTTGGGAAAAGAAGAAGACATCGAACAGGGGGGCTCCTCGTAACTCTGGACGAGGCGGATATAGTCCAAAGAAGCTTCCCTGCTTATGAAGGGAACGGGTGCAGCAATACATACCTAAGCAAAGGCAACTCCTTTATCCCGACACTAGTCCGATCAGTCAGCCACACTTCTTTCGATTAGACTTGAAGGGAGGGACTTGTGATAAGGTTGGAAAACCCGTGCCTGGTATAGGGGATGAAGCAGTCGGGACTTGGTGTAACCTCTTACCTCGGGAGGGTCGGGCCCCTCCCCCGAGAGGGAGGACCCCGAGAGCATTCTAGGAAATAGCGAACCTGAAGACCCCTGAGCCCACCTCTGGGTGTGGAGTCCCCGCAATTACCGACCTCGAGAGCCCCGGGCTCCGCAACTAAAGAAAGAGCGATAATGACGCGAACTAGTTCAAAAGAATATCTCTCTATCACCAAAAGCGGTGGGCGCAGCCTGAATCTCGAAAACGTGACCGCCATAAGGGAGACACGATCAGTCGGCCTGGCTGGGTATAAAAGCTAATTTTATCCCTCCGATAAGGGGGGATGATCACTCATCTCTACATATTTCTTTTCTTTGGCACCATCGTTCGGTTACCCTACTAACTTGAGCGTCAGAGTGGACTCCGCCGGACCCCAGCCGGCGTGTCCCCTAATGCTTGTGTTACTCTCGCAGGATTCTCTCGTTCTCCGGTGACATAACAACCTCCGCAGAGGCTGATCCTCAGTGACTGGCCATCGCCGACGATTCCTTTCGAAACAGTTAGTTTTTTAAATGAATAATTAGATATTTAATATTCAAATTTCAATTATGACATATCGTATAAATTTTTCTCTAGTAAAATATAAATTTAAAAAAATGGCCGCTAATTTTATATTTACATGCTTGTTATTATTGGCCTTACTTACATGTGTAATGACTTAAACTTTATGAATATTTTCTATTTTATCACCCAAATTTAAATGGTTTTTCAGAAAAAAAAAGATAAAAATGATTAATGCAATCACGCTTACCTCAATGATCGAGTTCAGCTAAGTTCTTTTTGAGGTGGTTACAAAGATTTATTTTAGGTCCATGACATGTTTGCTAACGTGTTTATAAAATATACAGATGTAACAAACTGGACAAGTAACTGAAGGTGCAGTGATGACTAAATAAGTGTTAAGACTAGAAAATAGTGGTGCACCTCTAATATGTTGGGTTTCGGTTTTTCGTTCGGTTAGATTGTTCTCTATGTCTCCGGATTAAAATTTTCTATTAATTAGAAACAATCCGGATGGAGAGAACCTTTTCGAACAACCGTTTCATCATCGTACTAATCGATTCGAGTGATCGCTTGAACAAACTTGTTGTTCAAGCAATCAAACTCTTCTAATCGATTAGCCGCAGAATAGACGATGAATTGATCGTCGATTTTTGTATTTATCTTCGGGATTCATGATAATAATTAACATACAATATAAACAAAAACAATAAGGAACCAAACAAGAATTATACCTCTTGTTTACCTCGCGATCTTCTATCGTATGTCCTATCCTCTTTTTGGACCTCGTGTGAGCGACACTCTTCCAAGAAACGGAGTCACCAAAACCACCAACTTCTTCCTACAAGGTTGCGTCGAAACCCTAGAGGAGAGGAGTCTCCTTCTTGTTTGCGTCGATCACCAAGGGTAAAGAAAACTCCTTGTTTGCTTGCGCCGTGAGCCTCCAAAGGTGAGGAAGCCGCAAACCTCCAAGGATAAAGAAGTTTGCCGCCGGTTACTACTCCTCCTTCCTCTTCTTCTCGCTGTCGGCCAAACATCCACCTTCAAGGTGGCGTCGGCCTTCTTCCTCCTCTTTGTAACTTGCGCACACCCACAAGGAATAGATAGAAGATTTCTCTTCTCCTTTCTTGTCCTAGCCGCACACAACAATAAAGAGAAAAGAAGAGAAGAAGGTGTCTTCCTCGTGTTGCCGCCCAACCCAAGGTGTAGCCGGTGCGAACCCTAGGAGAGAGAAGGGAGAAGAAAAACCCAAGCCTTAGGTTATTTGGTATGCCTTGATCTCATGACTCATGAGGTATATATAGGCTACAATAGAAACCATGAGGAGGAGTTGGGTCTTGGTCTCCTAATGGATTCAAAGCCTGATCCATTAATGATAACCTGGTCCATTAAAGTGTTATCATTGAACTACCGCACCAACCCCCATAAATAAATATGAGCACCATATTATGTGTATATAATCTCCCCATGTTTAAGATCTCGCATGTCTATTAATTACTTAAATTATTGACAATTTAATTAATTAATATCTAACTCCATGAGTAGTACCACTCATCCTTATCAACATGTCAGACCAAGTCCACCTGCAGGATTTATATGATGAACTTTATGAGCTCCTCAAGGGGGCATCATCATCCTAACGCATTAGGGCACGGTTTCCTTCTATAATCAACGATACACCATGTAAATAATATTATTTCCTAATTTACCGGGCCTATTGATTTAATAAATAAATCTCGCCCATTGGTAAATCAAAGAAATAAATATTATATATATGCACCCGTTATTATATCGGGATTAAGAGCATGTACACCATAATATCTGAGGTCTGATTCAATTATATAGTCAGTATAAATCGAATCACCTCTAAGTCGGTCCTGCTCAATACACATAAAGTGTACTAGTGTAATTCTATGGTCAAGATAGACCAATACTAAATTACACTACAACCATCCCAATGGTTTGTCCAAAACCATCTAGATTGTGAGCCACTACTTATACTTTACAAGGGATTGATAACATGATCTTCTGTGTGACACCACACACTATGTTATCTACAATGTAAAGTAAAGGACAATATGCACACATATAATAAATATAAAATGCGAACAATAACCATGTTATTCTTATTCCAAAATATTGATGTTCATACAAAAGTTAGACTTTTAGTATACATCACAATCTCCCACTTATACTAAAAAACTATGCTATCATCAAACTGCCATACATCTGATTCTCATCCCCTCTACATGCCTATCATAAGCTCTCGCTGGAAGGGCCTTAGTGAAAGGATCTGCCAGGTTATTCTCTGATGCAATCTTGGCGACAACAATTTCTCCTCGCTTTACGATCTCTCGTATCAAGTGGTATTTGCGCTCTATGTGTTTACTTGCCTTATGGGCTCGTGGTTCCTTCGAGTTTATCATTGCACCACTGTTATCACAATAAATTATGATAGCTTTGGGCAAACCAGGAATCACCTCTAAGTCCATTAAGAAGTTCCTGAGCCATACAACTTCTTTAGCCGCCTCAGACGCTGCCACATACTCAGCTTTCATGGTGGAGTTTGCCACACATTTCTGCTTGATACTCCTCTATACTATGGCTCCACCTCCTAAAGTAAACATATACCCCGAGGTAGACTTACTGTTATCCCTATCTGATTGGAAGTTAGAATCCGTGTATCCTACAGGGAGTAATTGATCTGTTTGGTAAATTAGCATATAATCCCTAGTTCTTTTCATGTACTTCAATATATATTTTACTGCAGTCTAATGTCCCTGTCCTGGATTACTCTGATATCTGCTAACCATACCTACGGAAAAGCAGATATCCAGTCTCGTGCATAGCATAGCATACATGAGGCTTCCTACAGCCGAAGCATAAGGAACCGCCTTCATTTCCTCTATCTCCTTTGATGTTTTAGGACACATCTCTTTAGATAAAAGTACTCCATCCCGAAAAGGTAGAAAACCTTTCTTGAAGTTTTGCATGCTAAAACGAGCTAGGATAGTGTTATGTATGAAGCTTTAGATAAGCACAACATCCTTTTCTTGCAATCCCTTATAACTTTGATTCCAAGGTTGTGTCCAGCTTCTCCCAAGTCCTTCATATAAAACTGTTTGGACAACCATACCCTTACGTCTGATAACACTTTGACATTGTTGCCAATGAGCAAAATGACATCTACGTATAGTATAAGAAATATCACTACATTGCCGTCACATCTCTTGTATACACAAGACTCATTCGGACTTTGAATAAATCCATAAGACTGGATTACCTCATCAAACCGTATGTTCCAAGATCTTGAAGCTTGCTTCAATCCATAAATGGACCAATTAAGCTTACACATAAGATACTCTTTGCTCTTTGCAATGAATCCCTTGTTGCTTCACATAGATGTTGTCCTCAAGACTTCTATTAAGGAAAACTATCTTGACATCCATCTGCCAAACCTCATAATCCATATGAGCGGCAATAGACAAGAGAATCCGGATAGACTTAAGCATGACTATCGATGAAAAGCCTCCTCATAATCGATACCCTCTATCTAAGTATACCCTTTCGCAACAAGCCTTGCTTTGAAGGTTTCCACCTTCCTATCTGATCCTCTCTCTCTTTTGTAGAACCACTTACATCCAATGACTTTTACATCATCGGGTGGTTCTACTAGCTCCCAGACCTGATTAGAATCCATAGATTCTATCTTAGAATTCATTGTCTTTTGCCAAGATACCGCATCTTTATCTTGGAGTGCCTCGTCATAGGTTCAGGGATCAGGTTCATGTTCATCAGGGACCAAGTCCGAAGACTCTCCCAAGAACATGAATATATTAGGATGTCTAGCAACCCTCCCACTATGACGAGGTACCTGTGTATCCCCTGTGACACGCGGTGCAGTCGCTTGTGGTATATCCTCATGTACCATTGGTACTGAAGTAGAAACTTCCCCTCTCACCTCCTCTAGAACAATTTTACTCATGGGCTTGTGGTTTATTATATAGTCCTCCTCTAAAAATCGGGTATTCGTGCTAACAATGAGCTTCTAATCTTTAGGACTATAAAATAAATCACCTTTCGTTCCTCTAGGATAGCCTACGAACAAGCGTACTTCTATCAACATCTCCCTTTAGCACATGTGTTGGACTATCCCAAATTCGAATATGTCTCAGACTAGCCTTTCGCCCAGTCCATAATTCTGTGAGAGTAGAGGGTACTGATTCAGAAGGTATCAAGTTCAGAATGTACACTACCGTTTCCAGAGCATACCCCCAGAACGAATCCAATAACTCAGAATAACTCTATCTAACCATCTCCATAAGAGTCCTATTCCTTCGCTCCACCACATCGTTCTGCTGGGGTGTACCAGGTGAGGATAATTGAGATTGAATCCCAGTCTCTGATAAGTAACTCCTAAATTCCCCCAAGAGGTACTCACCACCACGATCAGATCGTAGTGTCTTGATACTTTTACCTTGACGTTTCTCCACATTAGCCTTGAATTCTTTGAACCTGTCAAAGCATTTAGACTTGTGGCGCATCAATTAAATGTATCCATACCTTAAATAATCATCTATAATTGAGACGAAATATTCAAAGTCACCTCTAGCCTGGATAGACATAGGACCACACAAATCAGAATGAACCAACTCTAACACATCTTTGGCTCTATACCCCTTGGCCTTAAAAGACCTCTTGGTCATTTTACCTTCTAAGCAAGATTCGTAGGTTGGGAAATCTTCCACCACCAATGAATCCAAAGGTTCATCGGCTATCAACCTTTGAATTCTACTCAGGTTAATATGACCTAACCTTAGATGCCAAAGGTACGTTTGGTTCATTTTCGAAGGCTCTTTTCTCTTATTATGATTAGACGAAGAGTTATTAATTTCTATTTGCATTGTGGGAGTTTTTCGTTCAAGAGTATATAAATTGCCAACCAATGTACCAGAACAGATAATCTCCCTATTGCTTTTTATAACAACTCTGTTATTAAAAAAAAATAGAATATCTATCCAGAAACAACTTAGAAACTGAAATTAAATTCTTTCTAAAAGTAGGTACATAAAGATAATTTCTTAAAACCAAAGTCTTATTCCTATCAAAAGATAAATAAACATCTTCTACTGCAATAGCCGCCACCTCCGTAGCATTGCCCATGTAGACGGAAATCTCTCCCTCAGCTAGTCATCTGGTTTTCTGGAACCCCTCGAAAGCATGATCAGTGACTCCCGTATCTACACACCAGGTACCGGTAGATAACACCGTTAAACATGTTTCAACTATAGGGTTTCCGAGGGAGATTCCGGGTCGTGCGTGGGAAACCACTCCGTATCCACGGATTAAAATTTTTAATCCGAATGGAGAACAATCTCCCAAACGACCGCCTCATCATCGTGCTAACTGATTCGAGCGATCGTTTGAACAAACGTGTTGTTTTAGCAATCAATCTCATCCAACCGATTAGCCGTGGAATAGATGATGAGTGGATCGTCGATTTTTGTATTTATCATCGGGGTCCAAGATAATTAATCACAATTAATCAAACAATAATTATCATGTAATTAATTATCAACATGAAATAATAGCAAGATCAAAGAAAAGGAACCGAACAAGAATTATACCTTCTTGTTTACCTCACAATCTTCTATTGTATGACCCCACCTCTTCTTGGACGTCGTGTGGACGACGATCTACCAAGAACCGAAGTCACCAAGGCACCAATCTCCTTTTTCAAGCTTGGCCGAAAACCCTAACACCCAAGTAGTGTTGCGCCGGCCACCACCACCACCACCACCACCTTGCTTCCGCCGGCCCTTCACTTTGCTCCAAGGGTTCGCCGTCCACAAGAGGAGATACAAAGGTAGAGGAAGAAGAAGGAGAAGACTTTTCTCCACAAGCCAATCCAATCCACAACCCTCCTTCCTTCTCTCTTCTTGTCGTCGGCGCCTAGCAACCAAGTTGCACCACCGCCGCACCTCCTCCTCTCCAACCTTGCTGCCATGAGGTTTAGGGAAGAAGGGAAGAAAAGGATGAAGAGAAGAGGAAGAAGAGATGAGCTTCTTCCTTCCCTTATCCTTGCACCACTTCCCTTCTTTTCCCTTTGCTACCCGCCAGCCACAAAGTAACCTAGGAGAGAGAGGATGAGAGAGGAGAGAAAAGAGAGGCTCTAGGGTTGATTTGGATGAATTGGTCTCATGACACAAGAGGTATATATAGGGCTACAATAGGGACCATGAAGATGAATTGGGTCTTGGCCACCTAATAGATCAAGGACCGATCCATTAATGAAGATCCATTCCACTAAAGGTTCCTCATTGATCTACCTCACCAACCCCCATATTTAAATATGAGCTCCACCTATTATGAGTACAAGAACTCCCCATGTTTAAGATATCGAATGACCATTAATTAATTAAATTACTGACAATTTAATTAATTAACATTTAACTCCTTGAGTAGTACCACTCAACCTTATCATCATGTCAGACCAAGTCCACTTATAGGATTTAACATGATGAACTTTATGAGCTCCTCAAGGGGACATCATCAACCCGACTCACCAGGACACAATTTTTTTTCTATAATCAATGGCACACCATGTAAATAATATTATTTTCCAACTTACCGGGTCTATCGATTTAACAAATAATTCTCGCCCATTGGTAAATCAAAGAAATAAATATTAAGTACATGTGCCCGTTATTATATCAAGTTTAAGAGCATGTACTCCATAATATCTGAGGTCTAATTCAATTATAAAGATAAATTGAATCACCTCTATATCAGTCCTGCTCAATACACACAAAGTGCACTAGTGTAATTCTATGGTCAAGATAAACCAATACCAAATTACACTACAACCATCCTGATGATTTGTGATGGGTATGGCTCGACGGATTTCTTAAGCGAATACTTGGTCGTCCTTGAGAGACCTCTCCATGTCTACGGAATAAAAAATTAATCCGAATGGAGACCCGTCTCCCAACGACCATCTTGTCATCGTATCGTTCGGTACAAATTACAACTTGGCCAATCACAAAGATCGAGCCTTGTAATTCTCCTAACCAAACGACCACGGAAAAGACGACGAGTGAATCACCAATTTTTGTGTTTATTATCGGGGTCCAATTAATTAATTATTATCTATGATTAACAAATAATCAAAATAATTAATTAATCATCACACACATAAAATGATAAGAAAACAATAAGGAACCAAGAGAGAAATATACCTCTCTTTACCTCGTAGTCTTCTACCTTATGACCCTTCCCTCTCAGACATCGTGTGGGCGACGAGCTACCGAGAACCGGAGTCACCAAACGAGAGCTAAAGCCTCTCTCCTTCCTCTCCTTGCGCCGGCCAAAACAAAAACCTAGGGTTTTGTTGCCGCCGGCCAAACCAAGAGAAGAGCTCCTTCTTCTCCCAACCAACACCTCCTCCTTCCTCCTACAGCTGCTACCAACCCGAGGACGAGCCAAGGAGGGGATCTCCTCCCTCAAAAGCTCGTCGGAAAGACCTTCCTTGGAGGTTGTCGTCGCCGCCGCCCCCTAGCCAAGGAGCGCCGCCGCCGACCCTTTCCCTCTCCACCATAGCTGCGTTTGGCCAAGAGGAAGATGAGGAACTCCTCTTCCTTCCTTGTACCACGCAACAAGTGAAGAAGAAAGGTGGAAAAAGAGAAGAAGTCTCTCCTTCTCTTATTTCCTACCGCTGGCCACCACTTGCCCTAGGAGAGAGAGAGGGAGTGACAGAGAGGAATAATTTGAGGCTTAATCAATCTCGTTTCTTGATGGCTTCATGGGGTATATATAGGGATAAGGTAGGGACCAAGAGGAAGAGTTGGGTCTTGGCCCACTAATGGATCTAAAACCAATCCATTAATGAACGATCCATTCCACTAAAGGATCTCCATTGAACTTCCTCACTAACCCCCATATTTTCATATGGGTTCCACCTATTATGAGTCATGCGTCCCCCCGTGTTCAAGATATTGAATGCCCATCGATTAGTTTAAATTACTGACAATTTTAATTAATCAACTTCTGGCTCCTTGACTAGTACCACTCAACCTTATCATCATGTTGGATCATCCACCTGCAGGGTTTAACATGATGAACCTTATGAGCTCATCAAGGGGGTATCATCATCCCGACTCACCAGGACATGAATTTCATCAATAATCAACGACACACCATATAATTAATATTATTTCCCAACTTACCGGGCCTATCGATTTAGCAGAATAAATCTCGCCCATTGGTAAATCAAAGAAATAAATATTAACTATACGTGTCCGTTATTATATCGAGATTTAGGGATTGTACTCCATAATAATCCGAGGTTTAATCCAATTATTAAGTCAGTACAAATGGGATGACCTCTGGTTTTGGTCTTGCTCAATGCACACAAAGTACACTAGTGTAATTCTATGGTCAAGACAAACCACACCTAATTACACTACAACCATCCTGATGGTTTGTCCAATTCCATCTCGGATGTGAGCCTCTGCTTATACTATACAAGGAACTGATAACATGATCTTCCGTGTGTCACTACACACCATATTATTTAAATGCAAAGTAAAGGACTTTTATGCATATACTAATATAAATACGCATCTTGTGTTGTTGTGATTCTTTTTTTCAAAAATATAGATGATCTTATTTATAAAAAGAACAAGTCTTTAAGTATACACATCTAATAGTTTGTCCAAATCCATCTCGGCTGTGAGCCTCTACTTACACTTTACAAGGGACTGATAACATGATCTTCTGTGTGACACCACACACCATATTATCTACAATATAAAGTATTAGACAATATGCACATACATGACTAATATAAATATGCAAACAATGATTATATGATTCTCTTTCAAAATGTAGATGTCGATATAAAAGCAAGGTTTTTAGTATACATCCTAACATCAACAACTATACAAAAAGATTTACCTTTGTTCTCCTTTCGGCGGGGACAATCCACCTTCCAATGTCCAGTCTGCTTGCATGTGAAGCACTTGCCTTTCGGCTTCTTCACTCCAGCCTGAGGTACTTGAGATCTAGCCGCCTTCTTTGCTAAACCTTGTTTCTTCTTCTTCTTGCCTTTCAGCTTAGAAGTAGAAACCTTTTCAGCAACAAAAGCATGAGCACTCTGACGAAATCACTACAAGAATTTTTGGATTCAACAACACCCAATAGACAAGGGTTTTTTTGAAAAACCGTTGTCTTTTTTATTTAACAACGGGTTTTTTCCAAAACTGTTGATGTTGAAAAAATTTTTGCGGAAAAAGACAACGATTGTTAAAAAATCGTTGTCTTATGTATGCCAAAGACGACGGTTTTTTAAAAATCGATGTCTATTTGGTTGGTTACGACAACTGTTTTTAAATAACTGTTGTCTATTTGTGTTGCTTACGTGGTAATACACAACAGCGAGCGAGCGCGAAAATGAAAACGTCTGCCGTTTACATTGTTGGTACTTCCCCTTAATTCATTCTCTTCATTCGCCGCAGCGAGCGACAACGCCGAACCCTAAGACACCTTAAACCTTTCTTACCATCTTTTCCTCCTCCTTCTCCTTCTTCTTCTTCGCCGCACACAAATTGCCATACCAGTACAAGGAGATCCCCCTTAGGGCACTGATGTGATCGCCCTCATGTTCCTTCGGCCCCAAAAGTTTAAGGTTGTTGAGGCACTGGAGATCTCCGAAGGACGCTACGGTGGCGATGGGAGTTCGAGCTCGAGTGCATGAGAGGAAGAACTACTGGATCCAGTAAAAGGAGGAAAAACTACTGAGGACGCTACGCTAGTAAAAGGAGGAAGATGATTCCCATCGAGAGAAATCAAAGGCAAGAAGGCGATCGAAAAGACTACACACGATCCGGTTAGCTGCGGCCATGGACGTGAGAATGCTTGGTTTCGACGACCCTCTGCTTTCCACTCTGCAGCACTTGATTGACGTCCCCGAAGAGACGGAGAAGGCGATGGGCGCACCCACCCGCACCTACGTCTGCGATGCCAAGGCCATGGCCTCCACCCCCGCCAACGTCAAGGAATTCCTCGACGCCTATGTCTTCATCGTCGACATGCCTGGTCTCAAGCCGACCGACGTCAAGGTCTAGGTCGAGGATGGCCGCATGCTCGTAGTCAGTGGCGAGCGCAAGCGGAAGGAAGAAGAGGGCAACGCCAAGTACTTGTGGATGGAGCGCCGCGTTGGCAAGTTCATGCGCAAGTTCGCTTTTCCCGACAACGCGGACATCAACGATGTCTCCGCCGTGTGCCAGGACGGCGTCCTCTCCGTCACTGTCAAGAAGGTGCCACTGCCGGAGCCCAAGAAACCCAAAGTCGTCGAGGTCAAGGTCGCCTGAGTCGTGATCAGGTGATTGATCATATAAAACCTGCTGCGATTATCTATCTGCTACTTTATCTGTTGCTATTTTCCGTGTTTGCTTTGGATGTCTTTCTTTTGTTCTGGCTTGTGAAGCTCGATGCTTCAGCAAATAATACGTAATGTAGTTGTGTGGTGTTTGTAGCAATGTTTGTAACAACCTGAACGCAGTATGGTTTAGTAATATCGCTCTGTTTTCCAACAAATTAAGGATTGTTCACGTTGATTCCTTACAGTAAAAGGAGGAAGATCTCCGGAGGACGCTACACCAGTAAAAGGAGGAAGAACTGCTGGATCCAGGAAACATCTCCCTTTGAGGCATCCTGTTGCTTCAGAGAGGCACTGATGTGATTCTCCTTAGGGCACTGATGTGATGCCCCTCATGTTCCTTAGGCCCCAAAAGTTTAAGGTTGTTGAGGCACTGGAGATCTTCGGAGGACGCTATGGTGGCGATGGGAGTTCGAGCTCGAGTGCGTGAGAGGTGTTTGAGAGAATAACGAAGAGGCAATAGTGTTGGCTGAGCATCTCAAGGGCATGACCTACAACATGAGACATGACCAGGAGAGGAACCCCGTGTGATACAACATCTCAAGTTTGTTTAATTCAAGCTATCTGCGTATTGTTTCATTGATATATCATTTTTTCTACAAAATGATATATCTATGTAAACGTTTGACTCTTTTTTTTATTCTGAGGAATTTATTTCCATATTATTGTCTATGTACAGAACCAGATCGTCAAAATAATTGTAAAGCTTCCATATTAGGAGATAACCCGAGAACTTCGTGATCTATTTGCTCAAGTAGATTCTCTTGGGAAGGAAAATGCTGCTTTGCTATCTGAATCTCGCTATGTGAGTTTCAAATTCACTGATCTATTTTTCTCTTCTTAATCTTTGCAAGTCCATACTTCGAATTAATATCATCACAAGTATAATCAGAGACCATATATGCACATTGATTTAGTAAGTTCACATTGATTTGAAACCTCTAGTAACTCTTTCTTTTCATAGTCAATCTATTTTCTGTTATGTATTGCATTCTTGCTAACGTCTTTACAATTACCCATTACCCAAAGTTCACTCTGATTAATCTTTCATAACAGCAATGATTCTGACATTGATGGCTACCTTTACTAAAGAATTTTGCATTTCTGCTTGAAGATGGGCCTATAATTTTATACTGGCTTATATGCTTTATTAGCTGAAGTAAACTGATTGATGAAAATAATTTTGTTTTTGTTCTCTTTTCTATCTTTTATACACTGCCTATAATTAGAAACAATTTTGCATATAATATATACTTTAGTTGATTGATGAATTAAATGGATTTGTCATTTTACAACTTTAGCCTACAGCATGATGTTTGATTGCCTTTACTGGACCTTCTTCTTGTCAAGTTCTTTGCACCTTGTGGCACTCAAGCATTAGGACTGTGGTTCGTCAGGGGAATGACTATTCTATGATTCAATCTCATGATAGTATATAATTTTCTTGGGTGTAGGAAATATAATAGGTTACGGTGGAGAGAATGAGTTGAAAGATGAGAATACGCAGATAGCTTGAGAATACCAAGAATGTCAATGTTGTTACCATGTAACCATATGTACTACAGGTTTGTCCTTCTGCGCTACTATAACTGATTATACATGATTAGTTTTTGCATGTAACACATGATTAGTTTTTGCATGTAACACAGTTTTTGTTTGGTCCTTTTCAGATCTTGTATCACTACTACCATGACAAATACACAAGATTGTGCTATGTCAAGCACCTTTTTATAATCAAGGTATATTCATCTCAAATATAGATCCATTTACCCAAGCTTACTATTCTCATGTCTAAATAAATGGTGCAGATTTAAGGGTCGGCTTCAGGTCATATTGAAGCGATTGCACATATTTGCAAAAACAAGACTTTCACAGTTAGTGCTGTCGTGAATCAAGGTCCACAAGTTGCTATTTCTGATACCATTAGATGAAACTAGTATTTGTTTGGTCCACAAGTTGGTCCTTGCACTTAAATCAATTCAACTATAGAACCTTTATTATTCTTTAATATTTATCTTGACTAGTGCATTTATTTAATCATCCTTGTCTAATATTCTAACTGCAACTTCCATATCTTAGTGATTTTTAGAAAAAACATTTTCATATCTGCGTGCTATAATTTAAACATTCATTTACTAGTCGTCGTTTCTCTTCTCTCTCTTTGATTGGCCATTTGAATCTGGCTATTCTGTTTATCTCATATGTTCCCTTAAATGCAGGATAACATTGGTTGTCAGTTTAACTGTGTTATTCAACCATGTATAAGATAGAAAGTTGATGCTCTCCTGATTTAAATCTTTCAAGTTCAAAAGTAGAAACTGAGTTCCATGAAAAGAAAAAGGAATTGTTCCCCAAGTGGTGATAACAATGTGATCCATTGTTACTTTTAGTCTTTTACACGTGATAAGACAGCTTATAGAAATGAGTTACATGAAACCATTAACACTGAAAAGATACAACGAAGCACTGTGAGATGTTTTTTTTGAAATAAAAAACATGTTAGTTGATTACATCTCAAAGAACTCTATTGTTCCTATCTTTTTGTAATTTAATCTTTATTAATTCACGTCACTCCTCAATTGCAGAAGATTGATTACATCTCAAAGAACTCTATTGTTCCTATCTTTTTTGTAGTTTAATCTTTATTAAGCCACTCTCCTCAATTGCAGAAGATTGATATTCCTTCAGGTAATGTTGTGCATAGCAATGACAACACATGTGATACACCAAGTGCCTTTGCACTAGTATTGCAAGAGAAGGTATATTGCATCTCGAATATTAAACTTTTACATTGTGCTCTTCGGTATCCCTTTATCGGTTTCCAACAGTACTTTTATACTGAGATACAAATTTTGAAAGAATGACATATTTTAAATGTTAATTTATGAAGCTTATTCCATATTCCACTTCCAGGTTGAAGCACTGCTGCTTTTATCACAGCAAGAAGAGAGACATATGTTGGAGAGGGATCTTAACAAAGCTTTGCAAAAGAATCTAGAGGAACTTCAAAGAAATTTGTCTCAAGTGAGTTTCTCTTTAAGGACTTCTCCAGCTTGTATACTTCATGTTTGATGGATATAAAACCATATCCAGCATATAAAGTGTAATCTTAGGGACATGATTTGGTGGATCGCAAAAGCTTTTATTAACAAAGGTACAAGCTTTGGTCTGAGTATGTGACTGACTTAACATGCCCTAATTCTTAAAATAATTTTCAATTTGGTATCGACACAACAAATAGAAACTAAACAATTTTGTTAATTTTCTTTCAACCTCCACATGTTTGTTTGACAGAGTTTTGAGTATTGGGTTGTAGTTAACAAAGGTACAAGCTGTGAGTTTGATTAATTCAGCAGGAAGTACAATCTCTCGTCCAACAATTGTCAAAACTTTAATTGTACTTGCTGTTGGGAATCATCAACCATGCACATGATACTGAATAGACTTCTGCTCAACTACCCTTTGGTTTTTCCCGAATCTGAAATAAACTATAAACTCCTTATCAAGGAAACAAAGCTTCCATTAGTCTTTCTTCAGCTATGCATAAGCATAATTTTTGCATCCATTTTTTTGTGTTAATCTATTCCTCTTGTTTATTCATTATTCTGCATCATCGCAAGGTGATGGAGAAAGGAGGGCCAGCTTCATGGAGAGGACGGTGAAGAAAAGCAGGACAAGTATAAAGTGTTTGGAAACTTTGGATAAATAGAGCTGGCTTTTAAAGTTCCTTTCTCAGATTTTTTTTCTCTCTTGGTTTTCAGAGCGATTGTATAAGAACTCAAATCGAGTTCGGCAAGGAAGATTTGATGGCGACGCTGCTCAAGTTACAGATATGCAAGATTACAAGTAATCTATCTGTTTTGGCCTTTTTTGGGGGAACTTCAATGTAACTAGTGATTATAAATTTGGTTGTAGGATTTTTGTATCGACATAGAATGTAGGTGGAAAGTCCCCAACAAAAAAATTGAATCTTGAGGAATGGATTCATATATGATGTATGATATTTGATGATATTTTGATGTATATATGATAGTTTGAAGTATGTTTGCTCAATATTGTTTAATTATTTAAATAATTTATTTTTTAAATGGTATTTGTTGTAAATTGTTGGCTGCCTCAACTAAAAGACAACGATTTTTATTTGTTATCAAACTATTGTTTAAATCACACACAAATAACGGTTTAATACTATTGCTAACCTGTTGTCGATTACATTAAAAGACAACGGTGAAAACCCATTGCTATACTGTTGTTATTGACTATAAACGACAACGGTTTATAACTGTTGATGTTGAGCACCCCTTTGAACAACATGGCCTTTAACAATAGTATTTTTAGCCTACGACAACGGTGAACGCCCGTGGTTAATAAGCATTTTTCTACTAGTGAATAGCCCCTCTGCCGCCTGGAGTTTTGTCAGAAGTTCCACCAATGAATATGTCCTTTTGTTTATATTATAGTTCAGGCGGAACTGCTCAAAACTCCTAGGTAGTGACTGAAGAATGATATCGACCTGGGTTTCCCCATCAATCTCTGCTACATGGACTTCCATCTCATTCAGATGAGCCATCATTTTGAGAACATGATCCCTCACGGGTGTTCCCTCAATCATGGTGGTTGTCATCAAGTTCCTCATTGCCTCTTGCCTAGCAACCCGATTCTAGTATCCGAAGAGTTTCTTGAGATTGAACATCATGTCATAAGCAGTGAAAAAAGGCCTGATGTTGATGTTGCAGCACATTTGACATAGAAGCCAAAATGTAACACCGCGCAATCTCATCTGCCTTCACCCACTTCTTATAACGTTCCTTCTCCTCTTCACTAGAATTCTCGCCAGGCTTTTCAGGACAGATATCAAAGAGTACAAATTTGTACTCCTCAGCAGTTAAGATAATGTCCAGGTTCCTTTTCCAATCAATATAATTGGGACCAGTAAGTTTATTCTCTTTTAAAATAACAGCAAGTAGGTTGAAAGCCATTTTGAAAAATCTTGAGAATCACAATGGTCAAAACATTAGTTTTTAAAATAATATTGATTCCTCAAACAATAAAATTTTAAAAAACACCAACACCTCAAAACACTGTGAATTTTGTATGCCACGATAGTGTGGATGTATATAAATTCAATATTTGTAAGAGGAGGTTTTACCCATTAATTTTATTATCTTGTCAACCTTACTTTTTGACAAATAGAATTAATAATTGGTTTCTCTTTGGCCCTACAAATAATAGCAGTGACTCCGATGGGGAGGATACTATTATTTACATCTAAGTGTACACCATTACACAATACTAAGACAATTATCTAGGATTATGTCCCTTCCGATGGGGAAGATCACACGGTCCTAAATAATTTCCTATAATCATATTTGATCTAGTGATCCACGAAATAAACTCATCCAATATGGAGGAAGACACTCAGAGCCAACGCGTAAGTTTGTTCGCATCACATATCAAATTTATAATGGAGGCCACGAGACTCAAAGATTCCCTCTCCCACTTAGTAATTTAAAATTGAGGAATTTTCACATGCAAGCACAACAAACATATAAAACAATAAGCAATAAATATGAAAAACTAATTTCCAACTATTATGACTTTTTGTTATCCAATACACCTCCAGTCATGTCGCCACCTCGTATGCTCCTCCCTACACCATGCACAAGCCATCTTGAAGGAGATCCGAGCCGAGATAAAAAATTATTTTAATTTACATCCTTCGATCCTATACTCCACAAAGGAGTGTACATGAAATCTAGATCGAAATAAATTAAAATAACCGGCTAAACAATATCGTATTTAATTACAAAAATTCAATACTAATTAGCCTCGTCAACCCCGAGGATTCATAAAATATTACAATCACACACAACCATCATACACAAACGCATTAGCCATAATTGTTGTATATTATGCCTGCAACCAAAGAGTTAGCCTACGCATATCCTACTATTAACCGACATAAAATTATGTATGAAGAATGCACAAAAGTAACCGAATCCAAAACACACAAAACCGGAAACCTTGGCTCTGATACCAATTGTTGGGTTTCGGTTTCTCATTCGGTTAGATTGCTCTCCATGTCTCCGGATTAAAATTTTCTATTAATTAGAAACAACCCGGATGGAGAGAACCTTTCCGAACAACCGTTTCATCATCGTACTAATCGATTCGAGTGATCGCTTGAACAAACTTGTTGTTCAAGTAATCAAACCCTTCTAATCGATTAGCTGTGGAATAGACGATGAATTGATCGCCGATTTTTGTGTTTATCTTCGGGGTCCATGAAAATAATCAGCATACAATATAAACAAGAACAAGAAGAAACCAAACAAGAATTATACCTCTTGTTTACCTTGCGATCTTCTATCGTATGCCCTATCCTCTTCTTGGAAGTCGTATGGGCGACACTCTTCCAAGAAACGGAGTCACCAAAGTCACCAACTCCTTCCTATAAGGTTGCACCCAAACCCTAGAGGAGAGGAGTCTCCTTCTTGTTTGCGTCGATCACCAAGGGGAAAGAAAACTCCTTGTTTGCTTGCGCCGTGAGCCTCCAAAGGTGAGGAAGCCGCAAACCTCCAAGGATTAAGAAGCTTGCCGCCGGTTACTACTCCTCCTTCCTTTTCTTCTCGCTACCGGCCATACTTCCACCTTCAAGGTGGCGCCGACCTTCTTCCTCCTCTTTGTTACTTGCGCACACCCACAAGGAATAGAGAGAAGATTTCTCTTCTCCTTTCTTGTCCTAGCCGCACGCAACAATGAAGAGAAAAGAAGAGAAGAAGGTGTCTTCCTCTCCTTGTGTTGCCGCCCAACCCAAGGTGTAGTCGCGCGCAAACCCTAGGAGAGAGAAGGGAGAAGAAAACCCCAAGCATTAGGTTATTTGGTATGCCTTGGTCTCATGACTCATGAGGTATATATAGAATACAATAGGGACCATGAGGAGGAGTTGGGTCTTGGTCTCCTAATGGATCCAAAGCCTAATCCATTAATGATAACCCAGTCCACTAAAGGGTTATCATTGAACTACCGCACCAACCCCCATAAATAAATATAGTCTCCACCATAGTATATGTACATAATCTCCCCGTGTTTAAGATTTCACATGCCCATTAATTAATTAAATTACTGACAATTTAATTAATTAATATCTAACTTCATGAGTAGTAGCACTCATCCTTATCATCATGTCAGACCAAGTCCACCTGTAGGATTTACATGATGAACTTTATGAGTTCCTCAAGGGGACATCATCATCCTAACGCATTAGGACATGATTTCTTTCTATAATCAACAGCACACCATGTAAATAATATTATTTTCTAATTTTCAGACCTATTGATTTAACAAATAAATCTCGTCCATTGATAAATCAAAGAAATAGATATTATATAACACCTAAATTTTTTATTTTTTATTCAAAATAAATAAAAAGAAACTAATTTTTTTAAAGGGGGTCGGAGCAAGGGCTCGAATCCACAACCCTTGTTAGGATTAATTTCAAATTTCCATTAGGGCTAGTAATCATCTAAGTAAAATATCGAACCGATATTAGATAAGTAATAGTAAGCGCCCTTTATGGAAGATACTTCAACTTCCACTTAGTTTATAAAGGAATAGAAAGAGGGGGAAACCAAAGGGTTTCCTTCTTCCTCCTTCCCTGCCAAAAACCCAAGATCAAGAGGACTAGGGTTCTTGCCAAAAGGAACTAGGGCTTCTCTCCTAGTGCCAAGGGTTGGCGAATTACGCAAGGAAGAAGATTCTACACTCGGTAGTAAGTTTAAAAGCATAAAGAAGTAAGTAGATCTCTCACCTGCAGTAAATGTAGTTCTCTAATGAATTTTAAACATGATTTCCATGTCTTTTTTATGATGTGATCCTAGTATAGCAAGACTAAGGTCTTGATTTGCCCAAACGCAATGTTTGGGAATTTCGGCATGCAAGGTATTCAATAAAAGTTCCGAGTAAGACCAAGGTCTTAATAAGCCCTAGAACGAGTTCTAGGACTAAGAAATGAGATAAGAAACAAGACCAAGATCTTGTTGTGTCCTAAAATAAATTTTGGGAACATTACTTTTTAAGTGCAAAAGATATGCTAAGTTGTGCATTGTAAATACAAGCATGAGTATAAGTTTAAGTATATTACTTTGAAAGACCGAGGTCTTTTTGGCATGTACTGGGTCGAGGCCCACGAGATCTAGGTGAGCTAGTAAGATGCTCTATTAGGATTCGGTGGCTAGCTACCCCGAACCTATTAGGGATGCGCGCATTGGTACTATGTCGAGCCCAAAGGAGGATGTTTATTATTTTGAAGTATAAGGAGTATAGAGTATACAAGTTTTTTCCAAGTTTTCAAAAGCAAGAAGTTATTTCAAGCATGACAAACACTTTTCATTTCAAGCAAAAGATTTCGAAGGCAAGCATGTATTATAAGTAAATTCATCAGCATATTCATGTTAGTCCATCATGTTCAGTACACATGTTTAAAAGTAAGCATTCTTGACCAAGAGCATGTTTTATATCGATTGGATGTTTTTGTGAGATAGGTATCTACTTACTAAGAAATTCGCTTATAGTTGTATCCTTTTACTGCAGATAAAGGTAAAGAAAAGATGTAAGACAAAGAGGCTAAAGGAAGGATGATTGATGTTGGTTGCGGCGAAACCGTGGAGTGAGATCCTTCGGAATGAGTTTTGTCTAGTGTTCTAAACTATAAACAATATAACTTATTGAGTATTTTTTTTGAGTTTATGTTAGTAGTTACTTCCACAAAGAATTTAAGTTTGAGTAGTTAATTTGGAGTTTGAAATGTATAAAAATAGAGTATGATTATGGTTTATTATGTTGGTGAGTCAATAATCTTGTTGAACAATTAAAGCATAATGTTTATATTACTTGATCGGTGTTTCTGAAACCTGGAAACTACAGTTCCAGGTGTATCAGTCGACTGCTTTAGATAGTAGTCGATTACACCCAAGAAATCAAGGGAACAGAAATAATGGTCGAGTGATTCCCAGGTGCAGTCGACTGTACCAGTCGACTGATAAGGTCATCAGTCGACTGGTGTCAATGTACAAGAAAAGAGTGGGGGACTAATGGTTAGTGGTTGAGTTTCCCAATAAGAGGTCTGGGGGTCAAATCTTGGCAAAGCCGATAACAATTAAATTTTTTTTTTAATTCGACTGGTCCTGACCCAGCAGTAAAGTTAACGTAACGACCCTATAAGGTTAAGGTTAGTAAGAGAGGGTCGTTACATATTAGATACATGTGCCCGTTATTATATCGGGATTAAGAGCATGTACATCATAATATCTGAGGTCTGATTTGATTATATAGTAATATAAATCGAATCACCTCTAGGTCGGCCCTGCTTAATACACACAAAGTATACTAGTATAATTTTATGGTCGAGATAGACCAATATCAAATTACACTACAACCATCCCAATGGTTTGTCCAAAATCATCTCGATTGTGAGCCACTACTTATATTCTACAAGGGACTGATAACATGATCTTCTGTGTGACACCACACACCATGTTATATACAATGTAAAGTAAAGGACAATATGCACACATAATAAATATAACATGCAAATAATGATCATGTGATTCTTATTCCAAAATATAGATGTTCTTACAAAAGCTAGACTTTTAGTATACTTCCCAATCTCCCACTTATACTAAAAGACTATGCCGCCATCAAAATGTCATACATTTGATTCTCATCCCCTCCACATGCCTATCATAAGCTCTCGTTGGAAGGGCCTTAGTGAAAGAAAAACTTCATAGTAGAGAGAGATCACGAGGAGTAGATTTTGAAATAGTTTCCTCTTTATACCAAGTAAATCTCGAAATTATGCATATAATATCAGTATTGATTTAAGTTTGCACTATACATTCAAACAACGAGCACGAGATCAGAGTTATTCAACTCCCAATTTGCACCTGTCCTAACAGAAAATTCTAAATAGATCAAGATTGAAATAATATTTTACTAAGAAAAGGTTTAATAGGTGTTGATAGATGGAGAAGTCTAAGAGGACCTTGGTAGACAAAAAATACAATAGGCGATGGCTGATAAAGAAGTCAACAACGGTAAGTAGAAGGAAAAGTCTAAGAGGACCTAAATAGACGAAGATTTTAGTAGATGGAGAAGACCTTTCAGACAAAACAAGGGTTGATGCGGAAGATCTATATGTGAGGCCTTTAGCCAATAAGGCAGACCTAGAGACAAGGCTTATTGGGAGATGAGGATGACTTAGAAGTGAGACCTCTTAGTAGATGAACAAGACTTAAGAGGAGACCTCTTAGTAAAAAAGCTCGAAGGCGAGATCACTTAGCAAGAACGACCCAGAAGAAAGGTCTTTTGACAGATGAAGACTGAGTCTTGAGAAATTATAAAGGGACCTATAATCTCTATTTTGATCTAGAGTTTTGGCTTAGCATGCACTTGATCCATAAATGGTCTTTTTTGCTCCTAGAAGATGAATGAAGTATTGGGAAGCAAATTCGATTAATTGGAATTCTAAGTCAACTATTTTGTCAACTACTGGAAAATAGCCTAATTTTTATTTGAAATAGGTCGACAAAAAAGGTCTTAAATTGACTACTAAAAGTATCGGTTGAAAAATGAGGATCTCAACAATAGTCATCTCAATTAACTAAAAGGTGCTGAGCTGAGTTGAGTAAAATTTTTTTTTGAATCGATTGGACTTAGAATCAACTAGCATATGAGTTTGTGATTTTATCTAGTTGAGAAAAGTAAAAATGTGATGAGTTGAATGAAGACAACTAGATTAGAATTTTATGATCAACATTTTAGTCAACTAGAGAAGATTTTAATTGATTAGAACTTAATAAAACAATTGTATGAAGCTTATCCAAGCTCGATTTTAAGGCTAGAAATATAGGCGCAAGGGAAGCTCGACCAACAATTATTATAAGACAATTTTACTGTTCTAGATTCACAATCGCATTATTTTTTTATAATCTTTAAAATTATTGTGAAACCCTAAAAGCTTAAACTTTTGTCTGGTAAGATTTTACTTTTTCTTGCAAGCATTTTTTATACTTTTATTGTTTTTATATTTATGTAAGAAAAGAAAAACGTTTATATTACGTTTCTTTGCCTCTCAAAGGAGCACAATTTAGTGAGATTTTTTAGTAGTGATTCAACTAAACGAGTCAGTTGCTGTGTAGTAAACAACTTATCAAATAGATTTCTTCTTTCCAAAGGTGTAGAAACTCATGTGTTGGAAACAAACATCTATAGCATAGTATTTATTGCTATTGAAGAATTTTCATATTTTATAATGGTATGATATTGTCCATTTTGAATTTGAGTCTTTATAATTTTTTTTGGACTCTATCCAAAAAATATTTCATGCCAATAGAGATATTTTAATCATTTTTAAACCTATGATCTTTTTCATATTTTCCAATATGAGACTTGATTGTATTCTCAACAATCCTCCCCTCAAACGAAGAAACACAATTACTCTCATGATTCAGGCATCCCTGCAAGCATCTGGTCACTTTTCACCTACTTTGGCCCTCCCTGCAAACTTGCTTTAAGCCTCCCTTCAACTTCGTTCAAGGACACCCTCACATGACATCCGGTATAGATTATGACTCTGATACCATTTGTTATTATCGAAGGATTTGCATATCTCCACAATAGTATGATATTGTTCACTTTTGGTCAAAGCCCTCATAGTTTTATTTTTGGGCTCTATTTAAAAGGTTTCATATCAATGGAGATAACTTAATTTTTTTTAAACCTATGATATTTTCCATGTCTTTCTAATGTGAAACTTTGATTATATTCCCAACAATATTCTAATCTATATGAATACAAAATAGATTCATGCTACACATTTAATTTTTTTGAGATTTTAAAAGTAGACAAAAGCTATCAATGATGTGATAAATTAAACAAAACTCGATTGTAGCGAAAATGCCATCGTCTATGCGTTGTCTACGAAATCTGGAGATCCTATGAAGAAGCAATGGATAGATCTTCTATAGGGTGCTTGGGTGACACCATTATATTATTCTTGCCAATGGGAGGCATAAATATCTATCAGAATATCTAACCGTACATGGACCACACCTTATATATAGTGGTAGACACAATTATGTTATTAGCCTATCATTAATAACAGAATGGGTTAATGGATTCTGCATATATAAACTCACATAATCCAAATCTATTAATACTTTAATTAGATCACTTTATAGAGTTTGATCCAATATGACACAATCGGGTGTGTTATTTATTAGTGCAATCAACCTCAAGTCAAAAGTTGACTAGGTTGACCAAATTTAAGTTTGGGTTTCAATATTTGATCAATATATGAGAGAGAATTTAAGTAGGTCAAGGTTGACCAAATACTGGATGATGTCAGAAGTCCAACAAGAATTTGGCAAGAGAAAAATTCAAGTGGATCATGAAGGACCACACACTTGACATAGATGAGAAGTCTACGTGGGTCATGGAGGACTGGATACTTAACACAAAAAGAAAGTCCATGTGGGTTAAAGGAGGACCAGAAACTTGGTAATCGGATCCCCAATGGGAAGTTAGCAAGAGAAAAGTCTAAGTGGGTCAAAGAGGATCAGACACTTAGTCATAGAAAGTTGGCTAGATAAAAGTCTAAGTGGGTCAAAAGTTGATTATACACTTGGTTAGAAAGTCCCGATAGGTCAAGGTTGATCAGATATTGAGCAACAAGAAGTCTCAATAGGTCATGGATGATTGGATGTTGAGTAGGGAAAGTCCTGGTATGTTAAGCTCAATTGGATATCAGACAAGACATGAATTCAGCCTTGAAAAAAAATTAAATTTAAGGTTACCAATCGTTTGGGGTGATATGACAATCGATTGGTAAACCCTAAACTTAGAATTCAAGGTATAGGGTTTGGAAAATCGATTGATCTAAGATAATCAATTGAGGAATGACCTAAGTTTCTTGAGTGAATAAAAGCTTGCTGAATCGATATGTCGATCGATTCAGCATTACCAATTGATTAGGCTAATCGATTGGAAGTGATTTCTCTGCAAACAGAAGGCCTTGGAATTGATTGAGTTAATCGATTGGAAGTGTGTAATAGATTAGTATGACTCATCAATTGATTGGTCAGGTAAAAAAGAGTTATTTTATAGGTTTAAACAGTTAGATATGATGTGACAATCGATTAAGGGTAAGGTCAATCAATTATGAGGCATATTTTAGTCCAAAGCAACCCAAGAAAATAGGGTCTTGTAGAGATTTGAAGTTGCCAGTTATTGAGGATTTGGAGGAAAAGTGCTACATTTCTACCACCAAGAGACAATCTAAACCAAGAAAAGAGTAAACAAAGTAAGGTTCTTTATTGCAAAGTCATTTTCAATTTCTTTTTGAATTTTCTTTTCTTGTTGTGTTCTTGTAAGAACAAGTTTTTTTAGGCTTCTCCATCTCTGGAAAGTTTCCAAGAAGGAGGATGTTCATAGTGGAAGTGATCGCTATAGTGGATCCTTGGATTAGTCATCTCAAGAAAGTGGATACCAAGTAAAATTCCAGAGTTATGCATGAGGAAACAAAGTTGATTCAAATTTCAGCTGCGCATTCAACGACGAGCACAAAGTAATGACGAGAAGTGATTAGAGTTATTCACCCCTTCTAGTTTGTACGAGTCTTAACAAATGGTATCAGAGTGAAGTCGCTCTTCATCGAACTAATCGCTGGAAGAAGCATGAGGTAGAGAAAGAAGAAGTTGAATGTTTGAGCCCTAAAATCAACAATTCAAAGGACTAATCAATGAAGGAGCTCAACTTCATAATGGGACCCTGAAATGAATTTGGATATGACATCCGGGTACCTCCACCCTGTATATTAACAGACTTTAATCATTGGAAATAAAGAATGAAGAATGCTTGATGATAAATATAGAGCAATGGTTTGCTCTAATGAAAGGATTTAAAGCTCCTAAAGACAAAAAGAGATAACCTCTTCGGAAGATTAAATGGACTGAAGAGCAAGTCAAAAGACCTAAGACTCATGAAAAGGTAACTAGAATTTTGATTAATATGTTGCCTAACAATATCTTGTATAAGATAGGTACATACCAAGATGACAAGGAGTTATGAAATAAGTTGGCCAAGCTTCATGAAGATCCAACCTCAATACAATGTGAAGACAAATTCAAAGAGGAAGACTCTTTGGATCAAGAACAAGAGGACTCATAAGTTGAGAATTATTCAACATTCGAGGAGAAAAATTAAAGAAATATTCACCTCAAGGATTGAGGTGGAATATGGGTCATTAACACCATAATGAGAAGAAGTTTCCATATCTAAAACCAATGAAGAAGAATGTGCCACCTCTACGAGCAAAGATATAACAATTTTGATTGTTAAAAATAAAAATCATATAATTTGCTTTGAGTATAGGGAAACATAACACTATAAGAGCAAGTGCCCCAAATTAATGAAGAAGAAGGTTCTAGTGTCACCTAAGGTGAAGGAGAAACTATGAAAAGCTAGCTCTATGATATGAAAAGGCAAAGAGCAAATCTAAGTTAGATGCATAGATAAAGTCATTAAATGGAGGAAGCTCAAATCAAGGGGACTTTCTAAGAGTAAATCTAAGGTACCATTAGTTAATAGTATTTCTTTGTGTCATGATAATAAACATGCGAGAAATAAGTTTTATGATTTTAGTACTTATTATCATGAAAATAGAGAGCATGAAAATTCTAGCGATAATTATAGATCATATCATACTAGAACAACCTTATCTAAGAAGGTCAAGTATAACAAATTTGCTCACAATAGACTTAACATATATGCACTGTTGGTGTAGGGAGCACCAAGAAAATCCTAGTAAGACTAGGAAGTGAAAGCCCTATTGAATTTAGGCAAGAGTAAGTCCTAGTAAGTCAGATGGACTGAATACTAGGCAGCTGTAAGTCCTAGTAGGTCAGTTAGACCAGATATTAGATAGCTGAAAGCCTTAGAAGGTCAGCTAGACTAGATACTAAGAAAAGTGAAAGTCTTGGCAGATAGTGGACACGAGGTGGAAAGACTAGCAAGTCGATAGGTCAACGAGGGTCAGACATCGGAGGAAGTCCTAGGGATTAGAGGATCGAATGTTGACAAAAAGTCCAAATAGGTCTAAAGGACCAAATATTCGACATCGAATAAACTCTCTTGAGTGGAGTGGGTAAGGATGAGTTACCTTCACGGGAACAGTAGACGTCGGTTCAACCTATGGTTTCATGAGAAATCCATAATTGAGATCAGATAGTTGTAAAACTATTGTCTTTAATATTTTTATACCATTGTACTAACATTGTGGTGGAGGGATCTATAATGGGAAGTTGGCCAGAACTAGCAAACTTCGAATGATCGGAATGGTTCTAGGTGTCCGTGTTAGAGTAGTGCCTTGCAAAGCCAACTATTGACTTGGACTTTATTGACTATAGTAATTAAACAACCTTTTTTTTAATATAATTCAATTTAGTTTGGCATTTATTTTATCTTAATACCCATGTTAGATGCATAGATAAACTCCTTGAATATACTATAGTGAGATGTGGTAGTATATATGATGATCATTATGAAATACATTATTATTCACAGTATATTCTAAACATGTTCATAGTCAATTGGACTGCCTAATAAACAAGGATAAAATGATGCTCAAGTTAGAGACTAGCATCTGTGATGTAGTGTATGATATATCATTGGTAAGGACATAGAAAAGTTCAAGCACATAGACGGATGCTTATACGATGAGTTCATTGAATAACTCTTATATAGATTTTCCAAGTAGTTGTCATTTATCGAGTGGATAAGTGATTGGTAGTGTTGTACACAAGTAATCCTTATGACCTGCGATAACACTGAGACTCTATATGTCGGGGTTGCACTTTGACTCAATTACTAACTTAATTAGGGTCGTTAGGTGATGAGATTGGGCGTAGTAACGAAATATATAGGTAATGAGTTTCCTAATTACACATGTTGTTACTATAAGATACATTACATAGTTGTCAAATGAATATACAACCCTCGATGTGTTGGTGCCGGAAGCACCAGATCGAATCTAGTTTTGATAATGGCAAAAGGTTCAAAGTTAAGTATATCTTATGATCTAACATATTTGCTAAGTGCGCAGGAAAGTCCTAGTTTGCCTAGGCACGAAGTCTTGACTTGTAAGGTTGAGCATGAAGTCCTAGTCAAGGACTGGGCATGAAGTCCTAGCCGAGGGCTGGGCTCCAAAGATCTGACTAAGGGTTGGGCACGAAGCTGGTTCAAGAAATTGGGCACGAAGACCTGATCCGGAAGATCGGGCAGAAGACTTAGCTGAGCGAGGACAACGGATAGAAGTAGAGATGGGTCATGGTATGGACGTCAAGAGATCCGAGAGCTTCGAAGGCCGAGCAAAAGTCCAACCGGAGGTGTCGGTTAGCAAAAGGTAACTTCTCTAGAGTGGAGTGAGTGAGGGCGCATTCCCCAGAAGAGGGAACAGTAGGCGTCAGTTCGACCTAGGATTTTATTTTGAAATCCAAAGTCAGGATCAGACAACTCCGGTTGTCTTACATGCATATACTTTATATATTATTATTTGCATTTGGACTAACCTATTTTGCAGCTCAGAAAGTTGAACTAGAAGCCTTGAGGGTGCTCCAGTGGACCTGGGCGCCTGAGAATACAGGCGCCCGAGAGGTCTTGGGCATCCCAGCTGTATTTTCTCAGTGTGGGCGAAGTTGAGTTGGCCATTGCTGATTGGACATGCCACGTCAGCACTCAGGCATATTAGAGCACTTAGGCGCCCAAGAGCGGATAAAGTTTAGCCGAGTGAGCGGATGACGACGCGGTCGAAGCGGTGATGTGGAGGTGCCACTATGCGTACTCGGGCACCCAAGTGGCAATATAAAAGGGAGTTCACCCCCTTCAGCATTAGGCATCAATTCTTCATACCATTTGTGCTCAAGTTTGCTGCTTTGAAGCGATCCAGAAACTCTGACAATAACACGCTGCCTTCGATCTTTATTTAAGAAGTTGTTGGTATAATTTTAGTGTTTTTCTTTGTACTTAAACTTGCATATTTTGTAATATTTTGCGAATTATAGAATTGCTAAATGAAAACAGTCAAGGACCGTGGGCCTTGGAGTAGGAGACATCACAGATTTTGAACCAAGTAAAAAACAAAGCTATTACCATTGTTTTGACTTGATTTTTTTTATTATTCCGCTGCGTTTACTCATATTTTAAATCTGAGAAATTTTATATCGATATTCACCCCCTCTATCAATTACATCGATCCCACAAGTGGTATCAGAGTGGAGTTGCTCTGAATTGGTGAAACCACCTTTCAAGCATTTTTTCTGAATTTTTCACTTTTTTCTTTCAAATAAAAAAATTTGTCCATGGTTTTAAAAATATTATGACTTTTACAAATTTGAATTCTTATTTTTTTCACCATAAGCCAGAATTTATAACTAATAATTTTTAAAAATTTGTCATACAATTTTTTTATTATTATTTTAATTTTTTTTAAAATTCGTGCAAACCAAATTTGAGCAAATTTTTTCTTCTCCCGCACTATTAATCCAAGACCAAGTCTTAGTATCTTCTTTGTTGTTTCTTTTCTGTGTGAGATTTATACTGAATGGCTAATCAAGAATGGAACAGTGTTCGTTCACTTCTATTTTCCGATGAGAATTTCAAATCCTAGAAGGGTCTAATGGAGTCTCACTTGAAGACCCAAATAGATTTGTGGATGAAGATTCAAACGAGATTCATATTCCCTACATAGGATAGAATACCACTCGCCTACGATAAATTGGATGATCCAATATTGAGCAAAATCAGATAGATGCTAAGATGACTGCAATTCTACAATGTGGCCTAACCAAAGAAGAATTCAAGCGGATCAGACCTTTCAAATGTGCTAAAGAGATGTGGGAAAACTGATTAAACTATATGAAGAGTCTTCCGATATTGAGGTCATAGAAGGTGTGCTGTCCGAATCATCAGAAGAGTCTGACAAAGAAGAACAAACTCAATTGAGCCTCATTGCACTACCAATAGAAGTTCACCTTACCGAGACCGAGTTCGAATTAGAAGATGAGCTAAAATAAAGCAACAGATCGATATCCATTTTTGAAGAAGGTAAACTCACTGTAAGTGACTATTCTGAACTTGAACTTTGTGATTTCAATTTTTATCTATCTTGCAAGTTGGCTAAGTCCAACATCCGAGTTATATCCCTCCAAAAGGAGGTTAAAGCCCTTAAGGAGGAGGCTAACTTGAGTTTCCTAACTGAGAGCGTTCAGGAAGGAATTTTAACTCAAGACCAACACTTGAGGAAGAGAATTCCTCTCTGAAAACTCAAGTCAAGGAACTCAGACTCGCCCTAGAATGGTTATAAAAGTACCATCAGATCCAACTTTTTTTAATTTAGATAATTAAAAAGTCATTCAAGTGTTTTCCGATAGTCTTCTATTGGTTGAAATAGCAATATGAGATACATGGTGCTCCCAGGACCCATTCATTCTCTTCTTTATTTTTAACAACTGAAACCCTTAAGGATTATTTCAAAGAACAGCTAAGTTTGTTTGAAGTACATTAATGATCTTGTAGTGGTCACGTTGGCAATATAAAACAACTATTATAGTTATTGAACTCTCCGAGCTTTCCCTGATATTATTGTTGGTCTTAGTTAAGAGGCATGTATCAATTGTCAATGCAGTTTGATATCAGAGTTTCAGAAACTCATCTAAAATCTGATCGGTCCACAGACCAATCAGGCCTCATCCTAAATGGTCAAGGTGACCGATCAGGGCTCTCTCTGATCGGTCTACATACCGATCAGGGCTCTTTCTGATCGGTTCATAGACTAATGAGCTATGACTTATGACTATTAATTGATATTGTCTTTTGACTATGCGGTTGAAGATAGTATGCCTATTTGTTTCAATGTTACTTCAGTCATCAGCTTATTTGATTCCTTACTTGACATATGATGCATATGCATTGTTGCCATGATACATTTATGGTATATGCCTCTCATATGCAATTCAAAATTTATCCTTCGTCTTTATTTTGGGTTTGGGGAGAGACCCTCGTTTAAGGGGGAGTTGTTTAAACTTAATAACCAGACCCTTTTCGGTGTTTGACAAAGGGGGAGAGAATGATTGATTAAGTTTAGGTCTTATTACAATTTTAATTATTGTAGGGGGAGGACATTGATTCCCTTGCAATAGTGAAATTTGATTTCATTTGACTTCTGATACATAAACTTAGAATCAGGTTGTCAAAAAATAAAAAGGGGGAGATTGTTGATGCAATCTGACTTGATTGTTGTTTTGGTGTTGACACCGATTTAAGTTTAGGTGAGTAAGATAAGTTCGGCTTAAGTCCTGTTCGAGGACTGGGCACGAGTTCCGATGAGTGAAGTTGGGTGAAGGAAATCCTAGTGAGTGAAGCTAGGTGAACGAAACGCTAGTAAGTGAAGTCGGGTCCGGGTGACTGAAACTGGTTGACGGAAATCCCGGTGAGTGAAGCCGGGTTCTAGCGAGTGAAGCTAGGTGAAGGAAATCCCGGTGAGTGAAGTCGGGTCCTAGCGAGCGAAGCTAGATGACAGAAATCCCGGTGAGTGAAGCCGGGTTCTAGTGAGTGAAGCTAGGTGACGGAAACCCCGGTGAGTGAAGTTGTTAGTAATATGGGAGAAGTGTCCTAAGGCAATCGCCTTATGATTGTAATCATTTACTTTAATAAATGAATATTCACTATTTGAGTATACATGTTCATGTATTTGATTGAGATCTTAAACTCATTTACTGAATGTCCGCAAGACAATTCACAGCATGAGAGAATTTGTGATGAATTCACAACTAGTGATTATCTCTACATGTGCAATTGTGAAGTATTGAAATTGTCCCTAGTCGATGAATTGATAAATAAGGACACTATCAATTCTGTTGAGACTAGCATGGGTTATTCTCTAATCGGCTGATTCTCACTGGCTGGTGACATTGGAATGTCCGGAGATAAACATGAATGCTAGTTAAGGGAACTAGTTCATTGGAGTGACTGACTGTAAAACTTCACATGGTAGTCTACATATAGACATGTCAGTGAAGTTCTTACTGCAGCTTAAGTGCGATGTTCCTTTGACTTGCGGTGTTCAAGTCATCTTGGTCATGGAGACTTATACTTTAACATCTTAAGCAAGCATCTCCAAGGAGGTGTGGACCCAGGATGGTTGGGTATAAGCCGAAGTGCCCGAAGATGTTTGAATAACCTACAAAGGATTCACCACTCCTTGCGAGGGGATGTATACCCAAGGCCTATTGTCGGATTGTTACTCAAAGCCTCTGGCCAGAGCATGACATGTTCAGAGTATGAGTCTCTGAAATACATGAGAGTAATTAGAATCCATTGGACGAGAAAGACATTACTTGGACTAGGTGTGATGTAGTCAGCCTAGTGGGGACTGACACATATAGACCATGTCCTGAACCAAGTGGATATAAGATGGTGAAGGGAATGATGCACGATTCATTAGAGCTGCTGAAGGGTTTCAGAATTATTTCTGAGGTCAACCGTTGATCTTTCGATTAATTGGGGATCATGATGTACTACTAGGTGCCACTCATGATCGTTCTATAATTGATGAATTATAGACGGCCAACATAAATCGAAAGCCTATTTAGTCACACGCACTACGAGTAATCCGAGGGATTTAAAACGAGTTGAAAATTGGATTTTCCGATCAAGAGAAATAAGTCGAATCTGAATTTATCAGAGGCGCATCGGAAGCTTAAAATGGCTAAGTCTTTTGAAGGATTATTGGGCGAATTAAATGAGTTTAATTCGCGAGGAGGCGGCTTGGTTTGGCCGGCCAAAGAGGGTGCCCACCCTCTTTGGTTTGGCCGGCCACCATATGGAGGGAAACCAATTTATTTGGTTTAAATTATAAAATAAATCAAGCGCGATTTATTTTATAAAATTATGGATAAATAAATTTATATAAAGAAATTTATATAAAGAGATTTATATAAAGAGATTTATATAAAGAAATTTATAGAAATTTATTCTTTTTATGGGAATTAAAATGAACCATGGATTGGTTTATTTTATTTTATAAAATCAATTATGAATTGATTTTTCCATGATAAGAAAAATTTATATAATAAATTTATTCTTTTTATGGAAATTAAAATGAATCATGGATTGGTTTATTTTATTTTATAAAATCAATTATGATGATTTTTCCATAATAAGAAAAATTTATATAATAAATTTCTTGTAAATTTTATTCCATAATAAAAGAGGAGATGTGTTTGTTTTATTATAAAGTTAGTTATAATAAAACTTGGCATAACGAAATAATTCATAAGAAAATTTATAGGATAAATTTCTTATAAAAAATTTATTCCGTTAAAAGGGAGACTTGGCGATGGAGAGGCTACTATATAAAGGAACCAAGGCAAGGCTTGAATTCCAATCAATTAAGAGAAATAGTAGCAAGCTCTCTCTCTCTCTTATTCTCTCCCTCTCTCTCTAGGGCCGGCGCCCCTTTCTCTCTCTAGGGCCGACGCCCCTTTCTCCCCCTAGGGCCGACACTTCCTTCCCTTGCCGTGAGCCACCATCAAGAAGAGGCCGAAGAAGAAGAAGAAGCGGGTCGCGTCTCCTTCCTTCCTTTTTCGGAATCTTGATTCCGTTGCTTGGTGGTTAGTTTCCAACTCTCTCTCTTGATATTCTAGTTGTGACTTTGGAGAATCTAGTAGTTCTCGTCGGCACAAAACTCGTGGCTTTGCGAAGTCATCCCAAAGAGAACTCGGCGTGGACGCGAATAGAGGCGAAGCTTCCAAGGGACGCTACTGTTGGATCTCGTCCCTTTCTTCGAGTTACGCGAGGTACTAAGTAAATTGGTTTACTTTTCTGCAAAATTTTAATTTATGATCATGTCCACACATCATAAGGTTGCATGCTAGATACGTGGTTAAAAATAATTTGAGAAATTATTTATGCTAATTCTTCCGCTGCACGTAATTATTTTAAAAATTACGAACCCGTATCCATGTCAACATGCACCCGGTCCCAACAGAAGTCGGGTCCTAGTGAGTGAAGCTAGGTTGAACAAAGTCCCGATGAGTGAAGCTGGACACGAAGTCTTGGTCCGGGGGACTGAGCATAAGTCAAAGAGTGGCTGGATCAGTCTGGAGTTCGATCAGGGAGTTGGCACAAACTCCCTTGATAATAGATCGGTCTAGGGTGTCTGATCGTTCTGGTGAACGATCAGAAAGTGAACAGAAACATTCTGTGTGGTTTCTGATCGTTCAGGTGAACGATCAGAGAGAGATCAAAAAGGGTCTGGAGGAAACCCTGATCGGTCAAGTGACCGATCAGGGTCCTCCTAGACCAATCAGGATGGCTCCTGATCGGTCAAGTGACCGATCAGGTTAGGGAGCTGGCGAAAATCCCAATGAGCTGGTGGATCATTCTGGTGACCGATCCCCAATCTCTGATTGGTCAGTGTGACCGATCAGATCCTGACTGGATCGATCAGAGGTGTGTCTGATCGGTCAGAAGGGTAACTGATCGGTCAGGATGACCGATCAGTGTCTGATAACTTTAATTTGAATCATTGTCAGACTTGCTGATCGCTTCTGATTTCTTCTGATACATTTTGATTTGCTTCGCTAATCCATCTGTTGAGTGTGCAGACATTACAGGGACGATACAAACCAAGGAGAAGGGTCAATGGCGACTTTCCTAGTACTAACCCCATTTCCAAAGCACCGTACCGTATGGCGCCGACGGAATTAAAAGAATTACAGGGACAGTTACAGTAGCTACTTGATAAGGGACTCATCCGCCCTAGTCATTCTCCCTGGGGAGCTCCCGTACTGTTCGTGAAAAAAAGGATGGGTCGATGCGAATGTGTATCGACTATCGGTCACTGAACAACGTGACTGTCAAGAACAGGTACCCCCTACCCAGGATAGATAACCTGTTCGATCAACTGAAGGGAGCCACGGTCTTCTCTAAAATTGACCTGAGATCTGGTTATCACCAAGTCAGGGTGAAAAAGGAGGATATACCGAAGACGGCTTTCCGAACCAGATACGGACATTATGAGTTCGTAGTTATGCCATTTGGAGTTACCAATGCGCCAGCTATGTTTATGGACTTAATGAATCGAGTATTCTCGGCATTCCTCGACAGATTTGTGATCGTCTTCATTGACGATATCCTTATATATTCGAGAACTCCCGAAGAACATGCTGAGCACCTAAGTATAGTACTACAGATTCTTCGGAAGGAACAACTGTATGCTAAATTTTCCAAATACGAGTTCTGGCTCGATCAAGTATCATTCTTGGGACATGTTATCTCCAAGGAGGGAGTAATGGTAGACCCAATTAAAATCGAAGCTGTGAGTAACTGGACTAGACCCAAGAATGCCAGTGAAATCAGAAGTTTCCTCGGGCTAGCAGGCTATTACAGAAAATTCGTAGAGAACTTCTCTCGGATTGCAGCCCCTATGACAGCTCTTACGAAGAAAGACAAGAAATATGTATGGACCGATGAATGTGAGAAGAGCTTTACTGAACTGAAAAGGAGGCTGACTAGCGCTCCAATATTAACTCTTCCAGAGAGCAATATGGGTTTCGATATGTACAGCGACGCATCCAAACTGGGACTCGGAGCTGTACTTATGCAGAATGGGAAGGTGATTGCCTATGCCTCTAGGCAACTCAAAGAACATGAAAGGAATTATCCTACCCATGACTTAGAATTAGCAGCGGTGGTCTTTGCACTGAGAATATGGAGGCACTATCTATATGGAACTCAGTGTAAAGTTTATACAGATCACCAGAGTCTACGATATTTCTTCACCCAGAAAGATCTGAATATGAGGCAGCGCAGATGGCTCGAATTGGTCAAGGATTATGACTGTGAGATCCTGTACCATCCGGGAAAAGCCAACAAGGTAGCCGATGCTCTCAGTAGAAAATCATGTGCTGCTTTGATGTCTTTATCAGCTTTGTCACAACCCTTAGGGGAAGAAATTATGAATTACGAGATTGAAATCATATCAGGGCAGTTGTCCACCCTGATGATTGCGCCGACATTGTTCGGCGATATTCTGGAAAAGCAGAATCATGATTCGAGCCTTCAGAGAATCAAGCAAGAGGTTCTCGAAGGCAAGGACGATGGATTTTGGATTTTGGACAGCGGAGTTTTATATCTTCGGGATCGATTATGCGTTCCCGACGACTCTGACTTACGGACAAGAATCCTCGAGGAAGCTTACGGAACACCTTATGCGATGCATCCTGGGTCTACCAAGATGTATCAAGATCTGAAGAGCAAGTTTTGGTGGTCCGGTATGAAGCGAGATGTAGCCCGCTATATCAGTATGTGTTTGACCTGCCAGAGGGTCAAAGCAGAACACCAGAGGCTTGGAGGAGTTCTGCAACCTCTATCGATTCCCGAGTGGAAATGGGAAGACATCTCTATGGATTTCATCTCTAGGCTGCCTAGAACGACGAATGGGTATGATGGTATATGGGTTATTGTGGATGGACTCACCAAGTCTGCCCACTTTCTAGCTATCAGGATGACCCACTCAGTAGAGCAGCTGGCTCAACTGTACGTCAAGGAAATTGTCCGACTACACGGGGTTCCCAAGACCATCATCTCAGATCGAGATGGTCGATTTACTTCAGATTTTTGGGGACACGTGCAGAAGGCTCTTGGCATGAAGCTGAAATTTAGTACTGCCTTTCACCCCCAGACTGACGGGCAGACTGAAAGAGTAAACCAGATATTAGAGGACATGTTACGAGCTTGTGCCTTGGATTTCAAGGGAAGCTGGTGTCGATACCTGAGCCTGGCAGAGTTTGCTTATAACAACAGTTATCAAGCTACTATCGGGATGGCACCGTACGAAGCACTATACGGAAGAAAATGCAGATCTCCTATATGCTGGCTTGAGAGTGGTGAAAAGAAGGAGATGGGACTCCAGACTGATATTATAGATGAAACTACTCAGGCTATAAAGAATATCCGCCAGAGAATAGAGACTGCTCAGAGTCGGCAGAAAAGCTACGCTGACAAGCGACGCAGACCACTAGAGTTTGATGTTGGAGATTCAGTATTCCTTAAAGTGGCCCCTATGAAAGGGGTGATGAGATTCGGGAAGAGAGGGAAGCTGAGTCCGAGATATGTGGGACCGTATCAGATTCTGAGACGGGTAGGCAAAGTGGCCTACGAACTGGAGTTACCGCCAGAAATGTCGACTATCCACAATGTCTTCCATGTATCAATGCTCAGGAAATGTACCTCTGATGTGGATCAGAAGATAGAGCCCCAACCAGTACAAGATCAAGAGAACCTAAGTTCCGAACGCCGACCTATTCAGATCTTAGACCGGGAAGTCAAAAAGCTAAGGAACAAGGAAGTACCCTTAGTAAAGGTTTTGTGGCGGAACGAACAATTCGAAGAAGCCACGTGGGAACGAGAGGAGGCAATACGATTAAAGTATCCGGAATTATTTTAAAGTTCGGGATGAACTTTTTATAAGGTATGGAGGGTTGTAACACCCCAAAATTTTCCCATATGAAATATTATAAATTCATGAAACATTATTATTATTATGAAATTTCATGATGGGCTTGGCTTAATGGGCTTTGATATGGATTAGTGCAAAATGTGATAAAAAGAAGAGGTAGAAAGGAGGAAGCAAGGATTGAACCTTGAACCTCCTAGTTGCACTAATCATGTCATAACCAATGAACCAAGCAATGTTTCATGTTGAGAGAATAAGAAACATGCTTGTTAAAGCTAGGGAAATGAAGAGACATGTCCCTTCATGAGAATAGTATAAATAAGAGAGGGAGAGGTTGGAATAACTTCTTCTCTTCTTCTTCCTCACTCTCCCCACCGAAAACTCATCCCTTCTCCTTTCAATTTTCGAAAAGAATACACCCTAGGGTTCTAACCCTAGGGAATTGGAAGGAAGAAGACCATCCAAAGTTATCTTGCCCTCTACTAGGGCCAAAGGTTCTAGAGAAGTTTTAGCAAAGGAAATTCTCACTCTAACTTCAACCAAGGGTACCCTAAAGAATAAGAGAAGGAGAAATTCAAGCGAAAGGATGTAAGTATCCCCTCGCCTGCAGTGTAATGGTTATTGTATGATTTTCTTTCTCCTTGTTGGTTTCGAAAATGGGGATTTTCCCCTTGAGTGAGTTTCGGCCACCCCCTTAGGGGAAGGCTTTGGGTTACTCCTTGATGCATGAGAAGACCCCTTGGAACTTAGGGTATATGTATATGTTGTATCCTTCAAAATGTTGTAAACAAAACCTAGGGTTTTGTTCTTGTATAGGTTTCGGCCACCTCCAAAGGGGAGTCTTTGGCTACTCTTTGATACATGAGGAGACCCCTTGGGACTTAGAGTATACACATATGTTGTGTCCCTTCATTTTGTGATGACAAAAACTAGGGTTTAGGGTTTGTATGGGTTTCGGCCAAGGCATGGAACTAGGGTTAGTGAGGGTTGAATTATCCTATAATATATCCATGCTTAGTGTATTGTATGATAATGTATACAAGATGTTTGTATAAATGTCTGTGTGAATGTTTCATTGCAAAAACCCTAATTCCCCCTACCCTATGACTTTCGGCCAACACCCTAAGATAGGGTTTGTGAAGGTTAAACTACCCTATGAGATATGATTATGTTTGGGGATGATGATATGTATATGCATGTGATGTTTAAATGGAATGTTTGATTGGAAAACTTTAATTTCCTCTAGCATGACTTTCGGCCCAAGGCATGAACCATTAGGTTTGTGAAGGTTGAGTATCCCTTGATATATGCTATGCTTAGTACGATACATGATATATATATGTGATGCTTGTATGGGATGTACTCTAGGAGATATGCTTATGTTTGGGATGATGATATGTATATGCATGTGATGTTAAAATGGAATGTTTGATTGGAAACCTTAATTTTTAGTATGCTACCACTTCCTATGATATGAGTATGATCTATGTGACCAAATCTTGTCATATATAAAGTATATTTAAGTGGTCGAACTATGATATATGTATGAGCATGTCTTATAGCCCATGGGGCACCCTTATGAGATTGCATGTGATATGTATGATAAGATGCTTGAAAGGATACTCCACTAAGTATGGGATCAAGAACACCCTTATGTTGTGAGGTGTGTCCCTATGGGATCAGAAACACCCTTGAAGAGTGGTGTGTCCCTTGAGAAGTGAATTTGGAGTACTCCTTAGCATATATGTAAAGACATGATAAGTATTTTACTTTGTAAGTTGTGTACCCGACTCGTAAGGGGGTCGTTAAACAAATTCGGGGTGCATGTTAACTTAAGGTCATGGCTCCGGTAGGACGTAAGGGTCCTGCTCTAATGGGATTGGTGGCTCGCTACCCCAACTCATTAGGGAACGCGCATCATGTGGTACACAACTGGGCCCTATATGATATGGATGTATTTTTAAGTAATACCTATATGGAATTGTTTTGAAAAACATTTATTATATGTGATGGGTATGTTTAGGATACTACATACTGCATGCTTAGAACTTTGATGTTTAGTATGCTATGATGAACTCATGCTTATGATTTATTATGTGTACATGTTGTATGCTTTCGTATGGATTTTGCGAGTAGGACAGGATCCTTACTAAGCCTTTGTGCTTACTAGTTTATGTGTTATCTTATACTGCAGATAAGGGTAAGGAACACTTAAACTAAAGGAAGAGGCAGGAGGCTGAAGATGTGTGGGGTGGTGGCTCGGGAAAGAAAGATTCTTATATCTACTTTATTATGCTCATGTTTATGTTCCTTGACAATGAGTGTTAGTGATTAGGATTGATATTGCATGATAGTGATTACCCTTGGATGTCTCTTATACTTGATTATGTTATGAGTTGAATTACTGGTGAACTTATCATGTTATAGAATAACTTTGATAGTTTTAAACAAGCATGCTCAGTCCTTAGTCCTTGAACTTTTCTTCTTATGTTATGTTAAAATTTTATAAATGACTAGTACGTAACCCCGCCTTGAGAGTAGATATAAGGGCGGGCGTTACACGAACCCTGTACATCTCTGTGTTAGCTAGTTTGTTTTCTTTTTGACTGTTTGTTTCGTTCTGCTCTGTATTTTGTTTTCCGCTGCTAACCTATGTGCTGAAAGAAAGTTTAGAAGCAAAAGGTTAGTGTCTGGCTATTCACACCCCCCTCTCTAGCCATCCAAGGTCCAACAATATTGATATTATACAAACTATTCCTTACAAACTTTAGACAATATGTCAACACATCCTTGAAGAAAATGTGACTTTTAGTTCTTGTTCGATAGATAGTTGACAGGCCCAAATATACTAATTAAAGTTGTCACGAAATGTATGGGCTCATCAAATTTAAATGTATCAATGAATAAATGCTGGAAACCCTTTTTACAATCAAAATCTGAAAATGTAATATAGGGGCCACAGGTCGTATTTTTCTCGGGGACTAGTTGATATAATTTGATTCGCGCTTGTATTTACGTGTCGTTTGTGTTTTCGGGTTTCAAATAGAGTTTGGGTTTTGGGTTGCATTCTGAAATGAATTCGCAATAAACATGAACGAAACTTAACTAATAAGCTGAACAAAGTGATGGCAATTAACACTCAATCAATGGGAAACCGAATTAACCAAGGCAACTCAACCGAATATAGGAAAGCAATCTGAATTCAATTTGTGATTAAATGCTAAACAACAGAGTTTTCGGTTGATACTAATACAGGAACTTAAACCTAATTTGCAGCCATGAACACTAGACTTGATACAAGCTAGATGCCAACACAACTAGTTTCGATTGCACTGGATCTGCAATTCAGAATCATTGAGACAACTTGCAGCAATTCACACTAGGCTGCAGAAAACTGGATTAATAGTCAAAATAAATTGGCAATCATACAAGGATTCAGAGCTAAACTCTAATGCATAAATGGAAATCACAGCTTAAGCACAAACCAATCAAATCTTCAAGTTGATACGCATAAGAGAAGTTGATACAAAAATTCAGTAACAACATTCAACAATGATTCAGAAACTGTCAAGGGCAAAATAGAATTCAGAACATCCAATCGCAAATTCAGCTACTTAGTTTAGCTTGATACAAAATCAGTGAGTGTTTACAGCTGCATAATTCAGAATAGAATTGAGTACAGATTAACTGCAGCATTTCAGATGGCATAAACTGGATGCAAGCAAAACCAAGCTTCTGATGTGATATACTTGGCTATCCAGCCAACAATCGATTGCAGAATTGGTATCAGATACATGCAGAAACACAACTCGAGTTGAAGTAAAATTCTAGAGCCAAACTGATGTACCGAAATTGATCTTAAGTCAGAACTGATACTAAACTGCAGCACAGGAATGGAAAAATTCAGCAAACATTCCTGTACAGACAAACCGAATTGACTGCAGGAATTAACAGCACATAGATGCAACTAACAGAACCAGCTGTAGAAATCACAAACTAAAACTTAGACAAGATGCAGTAGACTCATATGCTCGCATAAACAATTCAGAACTTCAACTGATATTTGCAGAATTTTATGTTGGCACGCACTTGGAATTTGATACACAGAAATTGATTTGCGGGCAGCTAAAATTAAGTGACATGTTAAGTTAACTAAACAAGCTATCAATCTAACACAAGTGCAGCAATTAAAAGCTAATAAGTGCAGAAATAATTCAGAGAACAACCAACTCTGATGCGAGTGCAGAAACAGCAAGAAAATGCAGAAATGAGAGTGGCACACGACTGCAACTTGATACACAAACACTTAAACAGGGGTTAACTGAATTTACAGCAATTGATCACTAGCAAAGCTTCCTAAACTACTCAACTTGAAGGACATAAACCTAAGTAAGCAGAAACAAGTAGGAAACGAAATTAACCAATTCTGAAATGAAGACAGAAACAGAAAAGACAGAAATGAGAATTAACAGCTAAAAACTGAATTTAAACTAATTAAACTACTCCTCAACTCTCCCTAAGCTCAAATTCTTCTTGGTCGTCAAGCAAGAGCTGGCTTCGAACCCCTAGGCTCAGCAAATCGATTGGAAACAGCTTCAATTGATCGATTTCAGCTCACTCCGCACTAAGCTGGGAAATTCAATCCGAACTCCTCGATCTTGGTTAAATGGATTGCGGAGGTGATTTGGAGATGAACTGAGCTCACTTGAGAACCCCTACAAGTGGCTCAGTTGATCAGAGATGGCTTGTGAGTGAGATTCGAGTGATCGGACCACAAAGCTGTCGAAACCCTCAAACAACCTTGTCCGGTGCGAAACTGAGCTGAATTCTCCAAGGGAGCTTCATCTAATGATCCAAAACTTGATCCGAGGTCGAGATTGAGTGGTCGCGCCCCTTGTATTGAAGGAAAATTGCTGAAAAACTGAAGAAGAAGAAGAAACCTACTGTAGCGGCGGAGACGCGACCAGGAAGAGAAGCTGCTGTGTTTTGATTAAATAGTTGTCAACGGATGGCTGTGATTAATTGGAGGAGATCCAACGGCTGATCTTACTCTGATTGGAGCCAAACTTTTATGATGATGATCTGGGGTCAGGATCTGCCTTGTGGTAGCTCGGATCCTCCAGATGTGCAACGGATGGTCCAGATCAACTCTATCTGTGAATGGACGCTCTAGAGCCCTCCTTGCTTGATCCAACGGTTGATTGAGCTCTGATTGGAATGAAACCTTCAGATCTTGATCATAGAGCTTGATCAACCCTAACCCTAGCTCGGATTGCTTCAGATCGTCCCGGATGGCTCAGATCTAGCCGCTCTTGAATCGGACGGCCCGGATTAATCGTAGGCTTGATAATTCGATCCGGTTCACATCCGACTCAAGTTTGACCCAGTATGCCCTAAGTCCAGGATCCTTTCTTGCCTACAAAAATATATCAGAAAATTAGTGGCCAAATAATCCAAAAATTGTGTAATTTTGCAATTAAGTCCAAAATAAGATAAAGTTCCAAAACCTAGGGTAAAATCATAATTAAGCAATAAAAACACAGGTCAATCATGGATTTTAGCACTTAAAATAATCAATAAAATGGTGCTTATCAATAGTTCGCCCCTAGACTGGTTTAACTACAAAATAGAACCTGTCAGACATGTTTTTAAACTTGATGTACAAGGAGTCAATGTACAACTTTATCTATTTGAAGAATATCCTTCTCCAACAGAGAAAGACTAGACCTCTCCCAAACCTCTTAACGAACAATTAAAACACTGGAGAGCATCCGTACAAGGTGGTTCTTAGTTCTGGGATTCTTACTTAGATCCGTTGGACTATATTTTGGCTAGAGAAACTTTCACAAAAAAATTTACTAGCCAAAAGAATTAGGAACTAAAATCTTCCGATTTAAGTATGCAACTAAGCATGAAACACTGTGCTAGTTTTACCAAATGAAAACTTCAAAATGGCAAAAAAAGTAAAAACAAACTCTAACGTCATCTCCAATACACTCACATGCTACTCTACCCTCTATGGGTTCGGTAGTAGAAGCAATCTTAGAAAATATGATGGAAGCATAAAGACAACTTACTTCTGACGTAAGCAATGATGGCAAATATTACTTTGACGTAAGCGGTGATGTCAGACATCACTAAACCAGATTCACTCTAATCGATGACATATCTTCCACTCCAGAAGATTTGCTCTCATCTATCAGCTAGACAGCACTCCTGCTCTTTCTTCTTCTCCTCTTCATCTCTATAAATTCTCTCCCCATGTACAAGCCAAAAGCAAGTTCACTAGCAAAAACCCTCTTAACTTTCTCTTCTCAGTCCAGCTCTCTCAAAACCTATAATTTCTATAAGTTTTTCTTTCATCATCTTAGTTTGTTTAAGAGTTTGTCTGTGTAAGATTTATGTAAATCTATGGTAGCTTAAGTAACACGTCTAAGCTTGAATAAGGCTCTAGTTTTCGTATTTCTATTGTCAAAAGTCCTCAGTCCTTATCTCATTATACCTCTTAGTAGAACAACAACTAGTTAAAGAAGAAGAAGGATCTATTTAATTCCTATTCTCTGTAAAACCTATGTTGGCTCAAGTAAGGCAAACCAAACTGAAACTGTAAGACTTGAAGAAAACTCGGGATAAGATACAAGGATTAAATAATAGATCTGAGGATTCTTACTAGGTGAGGTTCACTGGTGAGACATAGGAAAAAAACTATCCTTCAAAGGCTTAGATCTTCATCCAAGGTTAGACAAAGGTTTAGGGGGCGTTTGGTTTGCATTTTCCATTCTGTTTTCTATTTTCATTTTCTGTAAAAAATACGGTTTTCTGGAAAACATGTTTGGTTTGCATTTTCCAGCTTTGTTTTCCAGAAAAAAACATAGCGTTTTCTGGCAAACTGGAGAATGAAAAAAAGTCATTTTCCAGAAAATTAGAAAATGTGATTTTCTGGAAAATGGAACAAACCAAACGCCCCCTTAGATTTTCATCCAAGTAAATGTGGATTCCTTAAGGTGGCTACATGAGTTCTCCTCCTTGGTGAACTGGTAGTTATTTCTCAAGTGAACCAACCTCCCAAAGCTTGAATCAACTCCGAATTGAAATTTCTAATTAAACCAGTTTCCTCATGATGAATCAACCAATCAAATTTAACCAAGTTGTGAACTATTGTTTACTTGAGGAGATGAACCAACTCTAAAGATGTGAACCATCTCAATTGAACTGAAGCCCTTTCAATCTTGAACAAACTCTCTCCTTAACCCTAGCCTTGGGCTAAGATTGTTTCAGTTCCTACAAAACCAAGTTCACATTTTAAGAATAATGTCATAAATGAAGGAAAAATTGTAATGATCTAAAAATATATTATTATTCATAAAACATGATATTAATATGAATTTAAGCATACGAGAGGATTAAACATCGAGTATGAGAGCAAAATTACATCAAAATGATTGTTATAACACCCCCAACACTTCATTCTTTACACGTCTCGAGTAAATTAACAAAACTAGAAAGCAACTAAAAACTTATCACCTATTACTCCCATATTAACACTTCCAAATCGTAAAAGATAATTACTTAGGATCATCAATTTTATAAGGATCAAAATATATGGGATTGTTGTAATCAATAGAGGGGGTGAATATCGATAACATAAATTTTTTAGAGAATCAGAATTAAGACGCAGCAGAAATAAGTAAAACACGGCTAACACCTTTACTTTTTTACTTGGTTCAGAGTTTGTAACGGCTCCTACTCCAAGACCCACGGTCCTTGATCGTTTTCGTTGGACAATACTGTATTTCGAAAATATTGTACAATAATTAAGTACAAAAGTAAAGAATTTATACCAACGACACTTTAATAAATAGAACTTCGTTGCGGAGACAGTGTGTCGTCGATCTTGAACTTTGTGAGCGCAGAGAATTCGAGCACGGAAGCTTCAACGTTGAGAAATGCAAGAGCTTGAATTGATGTTGGAAGAAAAGGGGTGAAGGCCCTTTTATACTGCTTCTCAGGCGCCAGATAGCTTATGGGGCGCCTTCCACATCACCCGGATCAACCGCGTCCTTATCCGCAGACTCGATCAACGTTTATCTCGATTCTTGGGCGCCTGGGACTATTGAGGCGCCTGGGAACTCACGGGCGCCTGGGAGCTGACGTGGCACAGCCACTGGAAAAACCCCTTCTGGGGCGCCTAATACCATTTAGGCACCTGGGTTCTCGGGCGCCTGAACCCTTTCAAGCGCCTGGGATCGCAGTAGCCAACTCCATTCAGCCTGGAACTAGGTTAGTTCAAGAACACAATATAATATGTTAAATATGCATGAATAACAACCAGAGCTGTCTTGGATCTGACTTTGAATTTCAAATGAAATCCTAGGTCGAACCGACGTCTACTGTTCCCTCTTCCAGGGAACGCATCCTCACCTACTCCACTATGGAGAAGTTACCTTTTGCCAACCAGCTCCTATGGTTGGACTTTTTCTCGGCCTCCGAGAATCCCAGATCTCAAGGCGTTTGTTCCTCGACCCGTCTCTATTTCTGTCCGCAGTCCTCACTCAGTTAAGTTTCCTGTCCGATCTTTCGGATCAGGTCTTCGTGCCCAACCCTCGGTCAGGCCTTCGGTGCCTAACCCTCGGCCAGGTCTTCGTAATCAGTCCTCAACCAGGACTTCGTGCTCAACCCTACATGTCAAGACTTCGTACCTAGCTCAACTAAAATTTTCCTACACACATAGTAAAATCATCATATCACAATATAAACTTAACTTTGAACTCTTTGTTATTATCAAAACAAGGTTCGATCTGGTATTTCCGACACCAACAAAATATTCATGAATTCAATTCTTATATTAGTCAACAAGCATGGTGATTTTAATCAACTTGAATATACTAAGCATGATAAAGCCTCTCAAGATAATTATTTTTACTCTCACCTGAGTAAACATTTATGAGGGTAGAGTTTACACTCAATGTTACTCATGACATTGCACTACCAGACACTTGTTTATTTTCTATTATCTACTATTGTAAACATACATATGCATAAATCCAAAGGGGTTATTAGAGTCCCTACAGAATGGACTAATGGTTAGTATGTGGGTGTTATCATTATGAGGTCTGGGGGTTAAAACTTACTAAAGTCAGTGTATCCGTCCTCTCCATGCACTAGTCACATCATCAGGGCTAGTAGCCCCTATGATTTATTTTTTCGTGTTGGCCCTAAAACGGATTGACTGGGGCGCTAGAGGTGAGCGCCTTTTGCCACCAAAGGGGTTATTAGATCGAGTTATAGTACAACAAAAACAAAATCAAAAGAAACAAGAAGCATAGGTGAAATAAGAAGAGAAGCCAAAAAGAATATGAAAGTAATCAAATGATGAACATAATGATTACAATCAAGTAATATGACTCAAGCTCACCCAAAATTTTCAACTTCCTTTGTACCTTCCATCCCAATCAAGAATGATTTTTTTATCTTTTTCTTTTTCTTTTATGGAACATGAAGCATGGCTGATTCTAAACACAATCTAATCATGTTTCAAATTTATTTTTTTAACAACCAGAATGTGGCACAATCTTCTTCTTCTTCTTGACATTATTGACACTCTCATTTGTTGAACTCCAATCAACTCCCCCCCCCCCCCCCCCCCCCCCCCCCCCAACACGCACACTTAAAATTTGGTTGTCTTGGGCAGTGTAAGTCATCATGAAATCAACCAAACTCTTAATAAAGAGAAGGTGAAGAATTAACCAACGATGATGTGGCAAATAAAATATATATAACGATCAATGGAAGTATTAGGTGGATTATTCAAACTAGTAACAATAACTAAGGGAATAAACCATAAGATAAATAAGAAAGATGACCTTCATCACATTCATACATGCATATGTTACTATAATTTCGAAAAGAAGTGAAGCAAGTTGTAGAGTGACAATTATCCCGAGTGCAACTCGCATACAAAGAGGATAAAGAATAAACATGACTAAGATCCTCACTAGGTAATTATAACTATCAAACTTAATTAATCAAAGTAGAATTCGTCACCACACTAATGATAACATGCATGTAAAGTATTCAATCATATCGAACTATCTAAAAAACTCAATAGTCAAACTTAAAAATCTTTTACAATTCTTAAAGCATTATGAAGGAACATATAGGGAAATGCAAACAAGATCAAACAAAGTGCAAAACAAGAAAGCAAAGAAATCAAAGCAAGACAAATCACACAAACAAAAAGATAAAGAAAAAAATAAGAAAAGAAAAGGAAAGGAACTAAATCCCCTTTGGTCCTAGTGGTTGAAGGGGATTTAATAATAGCAGCCAAGTTGAGAGTGGAATGATATGAGCGGAGAGAAGGGCCTTCTTCATGTGGCCAGTATCCTTAAGCCCCGCTCCCTCCATCACCACCCCTTGAAGGTCCTTCCAGGTGGTTTGAGTGGAGAGGAGGGTCTTCTTCATGTGGCCAGCATCCTTAAGCCCCACTCCCTCCATCACCACCCCTTGAAGGTCTCTCCAAGTGGTCTGACCGTTTGTTCCGGAGGTCTCAGGTTCGAGAGTTATCAGCCGCACACGGGGTAAAAACATGGTCTGCTGGCTTAAATTCTCTCAGCCCCAGGCGTTTTACCCGACCAGTAAACTGTGATTTGCCTCCCTCTGGACACCCGTGGGGCAAGGACCAGAGGGCTGCTAAGGTGGCGGTTCCACCTTTTTTGTTCCAGGTGGTTTGAGATGATTCAATTATAGTATCCACTCCAGAGGTGGAATAATTACGATTGAAGTAAGGACAGCTCCCTCCATCATTTTCCTTTGAAAGCTCTTCCAGAAAGTTGGAGGCAGTTCAATGTAAGTTTCCACTCTAGGGGCCTGATGATTGCAATTGAAGTTAGGACCTCATTCAGCATGGATCGTGGAGCTTGCGTAGGTTCAAATGTCTTCGAGGCATAATAAATATCATGAAGTGTTATCTCAACCGCCCCTACTATTCTACACTCATATGGGTATTAGCTCATCTAGTTTGCTTGCTACCCTAGATATATACTTGCAAATGCCCATCGAATATATAGCTTCTTTGCGTTACCTCAGATTATCCAACAGTTTCTTCTCTGGATCAGATTGGGGACTCTAAGCAATGATAACTGAAAATTGTTCATCCTCTTCTAAGTATGCATCCTTCAAGTGATCAGGAAAGAGTTGTAGCTCTAGTTTATGCGGTTGTACCATTGAATGAAGAAATTTTATGGGCATTGCTTCCACTGCATAATTCTTTACATTTTCATCTACATTCATTTGGAAGCACATAATCATTTATCATCGATATCTAGAACATCAGCACTCTTATCCAAAATTTTGCATGCATCACCATTATCATCGACATGATCTGTAATAATAATATTTTCATTCAAAGTTTTGCATGCAACATCCATATCAATGCAACATCTATATCATCAGAATATGCAACATTAGGAACATCGTCAGAAATTTTGCATGCATCATTCTCATCATCAAAATTGACATCATCTACAACTTTATCATCACAACACAAAGAATTTAAGGAGTCATATAGAGCAATAGAATCAGAGACATGATTATCACAAACTCCATTATCTAACTCCTTAAGCATGTCGATACCATTGGGAATGCTCTGCAAGGGAAGTAGGTTGGAGCTTTGTGATTGCATCTGACTGACGGATGATCTCATTTGGTCTACATATATCTTGCAATTCTATAATGATCCATCAAATTTCTGCTCGAACCGTAGACTCTGGGTCATTTGTTGCAACGTTAGTTGATGATGTTGCGCTAATAGTTGTCGCATAAGCTCTCCTAGTTCCTACATTGAAGTTCCCATTTTACTGGGAGGAGGAATTCTGCATTGTAGTCTTGGAGTTCCCCCAGGAGATTGGCTCAACTTGTTGAAATGACTGGCCATGCAGACATCGAGTTATCCTGAAATTCAAGTGGCCTCTGATATGTTGAGAACGGTTGAGCAATTTGTTGTTGTGTATTCCAATTACTAAAATATGTTTAATCACCCCAACTAGAAACATAGGTATTTGCAAATCGACCATACATATCTTATTGTTGGAGTTGATAGCACTGAGGCTCAATGGGAAAATAATCAACTTGTTATAGGATGGGGCATACATCAGATTGATACAATTGACTGACACAAATACCACATGTGCTCATTTCTTGCATCATCATTCTATGTTGCGCGGTACCCGAATCATAGGCCTCTTGAATTCCTTCAAATTGCTAAAAATAAGCATTCATGTTGATGTTGCCAACAAAAGAAAGTTCCTAGTCTTATCCTGAAACACTAGCAAACTAAAAGAGATTAAAGAAAATAAATTTATATTATTATATTATTAGACATTTTCCTTATTAATCTGTTAATTGACAAATTCTTTATAATCTGTTAATTAACAGATTCGTTATTAATTTTTCATTTGACTAGGTCTCCTAAGATCCCTATAAATTGTGTATCTCATGGACAAGTTTTTTCAATCAAGAAAGTTATTTTGTTATTTCTTTCTTTCTCTCTACCTCTCTTCTCTCTCTACTTCTTTTAATCTAATATGGTATCAGAGCCATAGCTCCTCATACCTTACGTGCCGCTATTTTAATGCAACGTCTTTCTTCTTCTTCATGTGACGCTTGCTATCACCATTTTTTTCGAAAAAAAACTTCCTCCTCTATTTTTTTTCGTCATCCTCGTTCCTCATTTTTATCACCTGCCAACTCATGACAGGAAAGTAGGGAAAAGAGGAATAGTCTCCGTGCCTTTTGGCCCAAGCTACAATAATTTTTGGTTCTTTATTAGTATTTTGATGTCGAATGTTCAGAGATGTCAAATTTGTCTTCAATTTGGACACACTAGTATTCAATGTCCTAAAAGACTTGACAGAACCTTCATCGGTGGTCCTTCAACTTTTAGAAGATGTCAAATTTGTCTCCAAATTGGACATACTGGTATTCAATGTCCTAAAAGACTCGACAGAACCTTCATTGGTGGCCCTTCAGCTTTAAGAAGATCTTTAACTTCACAAGTCCGTCCTAAAGTTCTCTCATCTGTGCCTACTCATGGCAAACCTTCAAAATTTTTATCTACTGAATGGTATATTGACACTGGAGCAACTCATCATGTCACATCAGACTACAATATCTTTACAGAAGTACTACCATACACTGGATCGAATACGGTACAAGTAGGTGATGGCTCAGGTTTGCATATTACTAATCTTAGAAACACATACATTCATTTATCTAATCGTACTTTTCACATGTGCAACACCTTTCATGTTCCATCCATTACTAAAAATTTACTCTCCGTACGTCAGTTTTCCCTTGATAACAATATCTTTTTTGAATTTCATCATGATCATTATCTTATAAAAGATAGAGGAACAAATACTACTGTATTTCTTGGAAAAATAAAAAATGACCTCTACTATCTTCAAAATTTTTCAATCAAAGCTTTTATTGGTGAACGCGCAAATAAACAAGCCTGGCATGCTGGACTTGGTCATCCTTCCCTTCGTATTGTTCAGTCGATCATAAATAGGTATGATTTACCTACTTCCTCTACTTCATCTCCATCTCATTCATGTCAGGCATGCATGGAATCTAAAAGTCATAAGTTACCTTTTTCTTGATCTGAACGCGTTTCCAATTTTCCACTTGAAATAATTCATTCTGATATTTGGGGTCCTGCACCTATCTTGTCTAACCAAGGTTTCATATATTATGTTACCTTCATTGATCATTTTAGTAAATACACTTGGCTTTATCCTATAAAAAGAAAATCTGATTTATTTGATATATTCTGTAATTTTCAAAAACAAGTTGAACGATATTTTAATCGTAAAATACTCTCTCTTCATTCTGATTGGGGAGGAGAATATCAAGCTCTTCATCATCATCTTGTCTCTTGTGGGATTGTTCATCGAGTCTCTTGCCCTCACACTCTAGAACAAAATGGCTCTGCTGAGAGAAAACATAGACATATAGTTGAAACTACCTTAGCTCTTCTTCATCATGCATCGGTTCCGCGTAAATTTTGGGATGAAGCTGTTTGTACTGCAGTATATCTCATAAATCGACTTCCTACTCCATTGCTCAATCATAAGTGTCATTTGGAAAAACTTTATAATCAAACTCCTGAATACACCTTTCTTCGAATCTTTGGTTGCGCATGTTATCCATGGTTACGCCCCTACTCTAAACACAAACTTGACTCTCGTTCATTATTATGTGTTTTCCTTGGTTATAGTAATATGCATCATGGGTATCGTTGCTTACATATACCAACTGGACGGATATATACATCACGACATGTTACTTTTGATGAATCTCTGTTCCCTTTTTCGGCAGCCTCTTCAATCTCTTCTCCAGATACAGGTGGTACTTTCTTGATGTCACCCAACATTATCAGAAGAGATGACATCCTAAGTCCTGCTCCGAAGCTCCCTAATAACTCCTCTTTTCCATCAGAATCGCCTCAAGTTGCTGCTCCAATCTTAGAAGTCTCACCAGCCGAAGATAATATGCTCTCTAGCTCTGGATCCTCAGATAATACAGGTTCGACAACAAACTCACCATGCCAACCCACTTCCTCATCACCATCAACAAGTGATTCAGATGATAATGCTCCTCGTCGCATGCTTCCCTTAAGTGACATATATGCACGATGCCCACCAACGGCTACTCGATATCCTCTTCCTCGAGCTCTAGTGGTTTCCTCAAAAACCATTAAACCAACTTGCTTTACACAGGCAAACAAGGATCCAAATTGGCGTAATGCAATGGCTACAGAATTTGATGCACTTCTTCGTAAAGGAACATGGAGCCTAGTTCCGCGCACTCCATCCATGAATGTTGTGGCTCAAAATGGATATTCTGTCTTAAGCATCGAGCTGATAGTTCTCTTGAACGGTATAAAGCTCGCCTTGTAGCCAAAGGATTTAGTCAACAACCAGGTATTGACTTCAATGACACCTTCAGCCCAGTCATCAAAATTACATCTGTCAGATTATTGTTATCAATAGCTATTAGTTCTAATTGGTCTATCCGACAATTAGACGTTTCTAATGCATTTCTTCATGGTATTCTTGAGGAAACGGTTTTTATGGAGCAATCACCTGGGTTTATTCATCCACAATTTCCATCTCATGTTTGTCATCTCAAGAAATCTTTATATGGTCTTCGGCAAGCTCCTCGTGCATGGTTTCATCGATTATCTAAATGGTTATAGGCTCAAGGTTTTTCTGGATCAAAAACTGACTCCTCTCTATTCTACAGACATAATGATGGATCTATGATATTTTTTCTTATTTATGTGGATGACATTCTATTAACTGGCAATGATCAAAAGGGCATCTCAAATTTTTTAAGCCTTCTCAATAAGGAATTCCTATTCGAGATTTAGGAAATGCTCGTTTTTTTCTTGGTATTGAACTTATTCTACATGATGAAGGTTATATCCTCTCTTAGAGCAAATATATTACTGGGCTTCTTCAAAGAGCTAAAATCGATGGAGCACGTCCGATCTCTACACCTATTGCTCCAAATAATGTCTCTACACCTTCTTCCTCTTCAGTGATGGCGGATCCCCATGTTTATCGAAGTATTGTTAGAGCTTTACAGTATGCTACTATTACGCGCCCTGATATTACATTTGTAGTAAATCGTGCTTGTCAGTTCATGCATACTCCTACTGAACAAAATTGGGAAGGTGTGAAGAGAATACTTCGTTATCTCAAAGACACTATTCTACATGGTCTTCTTTTATATCGACACTCATCTCGAGATTTACATGCCTATAGCGATGTGGATTGGGCTAGTTCTCCCGAAGATAGACGCTCTACTAGTGGATATGCAATATTTCTTGGACGAAATCTTATTTCCTGGAATTCAAAAAAGCAGCCTACAGTATCTCGTTCAAGCACTGAATCTGAATATAAAGTTATAGCCAATGCAACATCAGAAATTATTTGGCTTCAATCCCTTCTTTCGGAACTTCATCTTGCATCAGATATTGCACCAAAAATTTGGTGTGATAATATTGGAGCAACATATCTTACATCAAATCCAGTATTTCATGCTCGTACAAAACATGTTGAAATTGAATATCATTTTGTTCAAGAGCGCGTGGCAAACAAACAATTATCTGTTTCTTATATCTCTGCAGAAGATCAAATTGCTGATATATTTACCAAGCCATTATCCAAACAACGATTTAGCAAATTATCATGCAAACTCAACGTCTGAGATCTCCCGTTAAGTTTGTCGCGGAGGGGGGGGGGGTAAAAGAGATTAAAGAAAATAAATTTATAATATTATATTATTAGACATTTTCCTTATTAATCTGTTAATTGACAAATTCTTTATAAATCTGTTAATTAACAGATTTGTTATTAATTTTTCATTTGACTAGGTCTCCTATGGTCCCTATAAATTGTGTATCTCATGGATAAGTTTTTTCAATCAAGAAAGTTATTTTGTTATCTCTTTCTTTCTCTCTACCTCTCTTCTCTCTCTACTTCTTTTAATCTAATACAAACAATCAAAAGACAAATGAAATATATAAGATAAAAGACATAGATACAAGAGAATTAAGGCTCTAAATATTTTTTTGAATTTTTGCGACCACTACAGAAGTAAAACTAAGTGAAAATACAACAACAACAACAACAACCAAGTCTTATCCTACTAGGTGGAGTTGGTTGTATAGATCCTTTTATGTCATTGGACTCTGTCTCCTATTATATCATCATCTATATTTAATAAATTTTATTTTATTGTTGCTAACCAAGCCTTTTTTAGTCTACCTCTCCCTCATTTGATAGTGTATTTGTTATAGTTTCACATCGCCTAACCAGGACATTTATTGGTCATCTAAGTACTTGTCCATACCATCTTAAACATGTATCTTAAAGTTTTTTATCAATAGATGCAACTTTGACTTTCTCTCTAATTGTTCTCATTTCTTATTCTGTCCATCCTTGTATGTCCACACATCCACCTTAATATCTTTATATCTTTAACTTTCATATTTTGTTCATGTGCTCGAGTCATAGCCCAATATTTAACACCATATAATATAGCATGTCTAACTGTCATTTGGTCGAACTTATCTTTTAAGTTTAAGATGTACTTTACAATCACATAAAACACCCGACACTGACCTCCATTTCAACCATCCTGTTTGTATTCTATGTAAGATATCTCTCTCAATCCTTTCATCATTTTGAAAAAATAATCCTAAATACTTAAAGCTTTCAGTTTCAGACAACTCGTCATCTTCTATCTTAATAATTGTCTCATTACGTCTACTATTACTAAACTTAAATTTGATATATTCTATTTTTATTTTACTAAGTCTAAACTGTTCACTTCTAGTGTTTCCCGCCAACTCTGCCTATAACGACCCAATCATGGTTGGTCCCAAGCCCGAATAAAAGAAGAGGGTTGTGTTAGGTGTAAAACTATAGTAAATGCTCAATGAATGGATCCATAAAAAGTAAGTGAAAATAAAGAGAAAATTTTAAAAATTTGAAAAGTTGTCAAAACATTGTAATTTTACCAAATTAGATCGTTATTCATAGCAAAGCAGTAAGTATTGATCCCCACACCCTATTTCTTAAACCTGCAAAGTTTGAGGGCAAACGGAGATACCAAAAATTTTGCCTAACAGAAAAATAAAATAGAAAAATAGAAAAAAAAACATAATCTAAGATTATTAAGCATCGCTAACACTCCCCGGTAATGGCGTCAAAATTGATAACTGTATTATCATGATACGATTACAATTCAAATTACTGATTGAACCCCTTAACTAGTGCAGTATAAGGTTAATTGAAGGGTTGAATCATGACTTGCAGAAGAAGGACCTCACGAGGTGGGACGGAGGAGATTGGAACCTTGAATCTCTACGATGTCGAGATAAAGGGCTCGCTTGTAGATGAAGAGGAGCTTCTCCCGACCAGGATGAGCTTGTTGGCCTCCTAAAGCTTGAACCAACTCCAAATTGAACCTTTCAATTGTATTGATTGTAGGAAATCTTTTACGACATGATAATAAAATTTGCAGGGAAAAAAGGATCTCTCGAGCGATCTATGAGAAAGAGAGCTCGTACAAAGTTCATCTATCTAATAGATCTATCTAAATTGTATACCTTTGAAGCGAGCCCTTTGCTTATCCCACTCGTCCAAGGTACGTCGGATCTCTTGTACTTCAAGTGTCTGTGCATCTATGCGTATCCACACGAACACGATATCTCAACTTCGGAGAAGAACTACCTTACTTGTGCTAGCAACTTGAGATAGTTCACAAAAACACTAAGGGGGAGCTTGGTATACATTCGACAATGGGAATGGTAATGAATTTTGATTGAGGGGTTTATGCGTTTAGTGATAACCTAGTGGGGGATAGGTTAAAAAATCAGGGGTATCATATCCATATTTTGATTCTGATCCCGTATACCAAGCATCATAAATGGGAATGAAATAGATTTCATTCTCATTCCCGCATTCTAAACCCATTTACCAAGCGCCTCCTAAGAATCCCAAAGATGGGTTTCGGCCCAAGAGGGAGAAAAGGAGGAAGAGAGGGAGAAAAATGACTAAGTCTATTCCAAATGCAAAAAGAACTCTTTTATATTCATCTTATGAATATAATAAGTTTTTGTCTCTTTAGCTTCCTCACATTAAAGCCAATAAAACCAATGAAACACATGTTTTACATTTTTGACTATTCAACTTCTCTTCATCCAATGAAGAGAAAATTATTCATCTTTTTCTATTATTAATTCATTAAATATTTTAATGAATTAATATCTCATTCAAATGCGATTGAATCTAATCTAAATGAGTCTAACTCAAATTAAACTCAATCTCATAATCCAATTGGATTCACTTGAGTCTAACTCAATTAATCTAATTTGGATCAAATCTTAGTCAAACTAAGATAAATAATCTTCGAAGCATCCTGTCCTTAGTATGTGATCCAATAGATTCTTGTAGCGTTGGCAATGCGTATAAACCGCTTTAGACACATAAACAATGAGCGGCATCTAGCAATGCATCATTGCTACCCAAGTGGCGAGAAAGTCGAGATCCGACTTAACCTCCGTGACTATGACAATGTATGTCTTTTCCTTCTATCCTCGATATCTAGATTGACCAATGAGGCATAGACTGTGACATCCTCGATATCAATCTTTGTGTTTCTTGATCCCAAGTAGACTCATTCAAACAAATGAGCTCAATATCTCATATTGATTCAATTGAGCTTGGTCATGCATTTTAATAGTCATACTCGATCAAGGGACTCATAGATATCACTCTCGTTATATATGAGGGATAGATCTTATCTATATCACTCGTATACCTCCCCATAATTCATTACATGCTCAGTAATCGTCTTTATAATCCACCCTGTTACGAGTGACGTTTGACGATACCAAAATACATAACTTCTTATATAAGGAATCATAGTGACTTCAGGTCTAAGGACTATTCATACTAATAGTCAAGAGAAAGTTTATGATATTCATATGACAATCTATGAAAGTTTCTCATGGCGGATCAATTCAGTACACATTCTCTAATGTATACTAATATGCCAACTTGATATCACATATCCATAGCTTATGAGCTCAAGTTATCAATTGACCTACATGCTAGTCTCCATGCATTAATATTGTCCCTGAATATTAATGTTTGACTAGAAATGATTTAGTGTAGTGTTATCTACATCATCTCACTATCGATTTAATTAATCGATATGATATAGATAGAAACCTACTACCCAAGGATATTATTATACTTAGTTGTTTGACATAAATATAAAGTAAGTATAATAACCAAACTTTGTCTTTATTAATAATAGAATATGATACAAAAGTTCCTAGTCAATTATCACATAATTGGCTCTAGGGCTCCTATTAACATTGATTTCCTTATGATGAACCAACCAATCAAATTGAACCAAATTGTGAACTATTGATTACTTGAGAAGGTGAATCAATTCTAAAGATGCAAATCACCTTAATTGAACTGGACCCCATTTAATCTTGAACAAACTCTCTTTTTAACCCTAGCCTTGGGCAAAGATTTATTTGGTTCGAATCGAGTCCATAGCTTATCTTGATTTCCTGTAAAACCTAGCTCACATTTTAAGAAATAATATCATAAATGAAAGAAAAATTATAATGAGCTCAATATGATCATTCCTCATAAAACATGATATAAAGATGGATTTAAATATACGAGAGAATTAAAAATCGAGTATGAGAACAAAATAATATATTAAAATAATTGTTATCAGTCATGCAACCACATGAGCAGTCTGTTATGCTAGGGGCAACAACTATTGATTTGTACTCCTAGTGTTATCTTGACGTTAGCCCCACGTCACTTTCCAAGTAAGCAATCTCCCTGGGATCGGTTTGTGTCTTAGACGGTCAGAGATTGAGGTCAAAAAGAACCCGCTCATCTAAGGTTCCTCATTATCCCGGAGCACTATGGCCACGCAGGTAGAGAATGCCAAGGCTTGTTGTGATATGCGGTAATATTGGAGGGCGTCGACCTAATATAATGTACATGTCATGATAGTGTGACAGCCCGATCGGGTTCACCCGGGCTACATCAGTGAATGGTTTAGGCTTAAATATTAAATTTGAGTATGTATTTTGGATTTATTTTTAAGAATTGAGTGACATTTAATACATTTTCATTTGTTATATGAATATGATAGAAGGAGAGTCTTCGCCTAATTGAAACATTATTGTCGTGTAATTTTATAGTTATGGGTTTGAGTTATAAAAATAATCTTTTACAATGCAAGAAAAAATTGTATATACTAGATCCAATACAGTTTGATCTTTCTCCAAGATCCTACATTAATAGAAATTTTGTACACCAGATTGTCTTTATATGAAAATGATAGTTTTTATAATCTATATATCTAATTTTTTAAATTGAATAATTTTAAAGATGATTTTTATTGATTATCTGGATAAATTTAAAAAAATGCTTGCATTATTGAACATGAGCAGCTGACCTTCTCGTGTAGCTTCTAGTTGAAAGCTTTTTTTTTAGTTGAAAAGGACACTTAATTGATTAAATTGTGGGCATTTATTCATTTATAGTCGGTAGATTCCTTACCTTTTGATATTGTACTAAATTTATTAAATTAGGCAAACTTTATAAAAATTTGAGAATTTTCTGATATATATATATATATATATATATAAAATCTTTACAAAAATATATTATAAAAATCTAAATCGTAAAAATAAATCAAATTTTATATAAAAGAATAATGATTGGGAGATTGAAAATGGGAGAGTGAAAACTATAGTAAATGATATAACACTTTGTATGCACGATCTTCGACGGGTTCACTGTGCTCTCCAGGGTATAGTTTGATTTGGGGCGGCGACCGAAGGCCGTCGATGGTGTCCAAACGATAGTCGGACGTGTGCATATAAAGTGTCACGTCATGCCACGTCATTCACTATGATTTTTACTCTCCCATTCTCACTATCTCTATCATTGCTCTTTTATAAAATTGATATTAAAATTCTTAAATTCATATTTTAAAATTCTGAATTTAAATTTGCCAAATTCAAATTCGAAAAAGAATATAAAATAGAAACACATATTTAAAATAATTATAAAACTTTAGATTTCATAAAATAGATTTATTATTAAATGAATTCAATTTCCGATTTCACACATTTTAATATTTTTTTTTTGAAAAGATTGACATGACAAAAGGTTTTTTTCCGTATTAATACCATTTATCCAACTAACCATTCCCTACATTAGCTCCACTGGCATCTACAGATCGCCTAACAAAGTAAAATACACAATCAACATAATAAAGAATATTAATTTTCTATAACAAATTAAAATGACAATTATAATAAATGTGAGATATAAGAATAGGAGGTGAAAGATAAGGTAAATGGAAGACAATAATATTATCGTTTTCTCTCAACATAAATATATACTTTCCGTCTTTTAATATGAAATTTCTAATTCTGTTCTTAATAATAAATACTTCTCAATTTTAATTTTTTAATTCAAGATATTTTTTCTCCTACCCTTCTAATATTTATGAATATGGGATCTGATCCTCAAAGATTACAATTGCTTTGGTCAAAATAGCTTATTGCTTTGATCAAGTAGTTCAAGAATCATATTGAGCACTTGATTTGGGTGCTCAATATGAGTTCCCCTCACAGTAAAATAGGTCTCGATGAGCACTTTCTAATTTATCCTGGTGATCGATGGGAAATTTTTATGGGACCAGATCGATCATTTCAAGTTTAATTTGTCTGTTGCCTGATTAAAAAAAAAAAAAGGCCTCGGCGTATTGATTCAGGCGCCTAAGTACTGTGAGAGGCACTTTTGTTGGGCGCCCAAATCAAGCGCCCAGTGAGTGTGTGTAGTATACTTTTAATTAATTTTTAAAATTGAATTTAAAGTGAAATAATGATGGTGATGATACCTTTTTTTATTCTTGTGCATCTTTTGTTAATTTAGCATGAAAAGGTAGCTAGATCTCTTGTCATGAAAAAAAAATTCTATCATGATTTGACAATCCAAAAGTAGGAATTATTGATTGTCAACAAACTTTTGAAAATTTGACAAGTGAAATAGTCAAGAAAATAGTAAGTCTTCCAACATGGGCTGTTTCAATTCAACTCATATCATATCTATATTTTTTTTAATAAAAAATGCTATACTTATAGCAATTTTTTATATGAAAAAGTAAATTTTAAAAGGTAGTAAAAAAAAAAAAGAAAAATATGTTCATTCTTAAAGTCTATCTCAAATTTATGTGAAACAAAATAAATCATAAAATAATCTTATAATTGACGCTAAATGACTAGGAAGCGAGAAGAGTCATTTTGGAGATATTCGTTGTCAAAAATTGATCTCTACTTTATTATAGCAAAAAAAAAAAACACAAATAAAATTTAAAGAAGTTTTTGAAGAATCTTGGTTGGATCTAGCAAATTATGTTTTTTTAAAAAGACAAATGAGTCCCATGCTTTAGATTAGTTCCTATCTCGAGTCATAACCTCAATTGCTCCTTCCCCCTTAACTATAAAATATTATAATATTACCCGTTTAATTTAGATCTTTTCGAGTTAAACATCTTATATATCATCATAAAATGACTTATTAATTTAAAATTTAATTTAATCGTTTCAATAAATTAGATTGATTAGGTATCAATCATAGCTCGTATGAAGTGGGTCATCCCTCTACCGAAAGATAGAATCATCAAACTAAAATTTTTATTAACATCCCATCAATGTGCATAGGGTACTTGTAGCAATGTTTATAGCCGTTAAATACTGAGTTTTAATAGGGTTGAAAAGGTAAATTTTTGGAAGTTAGGGGCCTAGTGGTAATTTTTCAAACCTGCTGGGTTTATTTGCAAAAGTCGAAAACTTAGTTATATAAAAAGCCTCTAAAGCCCTAAGTTATATCCCGAGCCGTTCCTTTTCTTCGCCTCGACACCTGCAGCGCCGCGCGAGCAGTTTTCGCCCGACGCAACCTTCTCCTTCGACGCGCCGCAACCCTAGCCGACGCCGACGCCGCCCTTCGCCGGTGTAGAGTTCTCCTGGAGGTGAGTTTTCCTTCTCCCTCTCGATTTAAGTCCTAGCCGAATGGATCTCTTCTCCCTATGTAACTTCTCATCGCAAACCCTAGGTGATATCCCTCTCCTTTGCGCAACAGGCCAAGGATTCGCCGGACCTCTCCACCAAGCAATCGAGAACCACCAAGGACGAGCGCGCGTTTACTCCCAAGCCGTGCCCTAGCGTCGGCTCATCCCTGCCAATTTTCTCTGACATCAAGTAAGAGTAATTGTTGATCGTGTTTAGATCTTGCCGTGGGTAACTTTTTATTCTGCTATGATATATGTTATGGGATAAAAGAGAATTTAAGTTTTTGGGTGGCAGTGAGTTGGATTGGAGAATGCATGTTTTAAGTTGGTTGAAGTTTGAGAATAAATAGATTGTTGGTATGAGTAGTTTGGAGTAGTTTTCTAGTAGTGATGTATTGCCGTGAGCAATATATGGGAATTGGAAAGTAATTGGTGTTTCAATTTCTTGTAACAAGTCTGTTATGAAACAATTTCTACTGGGATTTGTAGGGATGATGCGAATTAAAAATTTGGAGCTAAATCATTTATTTGATAATTAAATGATAAAGGTAATTTTTAGGTTTACTCTTAGATGGTTAGTAGTTAGTTTAACTAATTACTGTTTATATTATTATTTCTATTTATGTATAAATGGCTAAATTATATCCGTGATATAGGACCCTGATTCGGACTCGTTCGGTGGATCGTGAAAAGTCCTTGTTTACGGATTTCTACAATTAAAAGGCGGGTACTTCTCCTTTGTGCTCTTATAGTTCCTTTACCTTTAAGCATGGCTGTTATGTCTAAGTAGGTTGCTTGACCTTGTTCTTTGTCGTGATTTAAAACATCGCCGTTGAGACTTATTCTTCGTTGATCTTTGAGTGTTCTTAAATTCGTTTCTGTACAGTCCACTATTGGTTTTTTCTATTCTGTAACGTGCCGTTTGTACGCGAGCACTTAAAAGTCCATTAAACACAGATAGGTTTAATTGGCATTAGAAATACCCTACCTAGTAGTGTAGGTGCATAATCGTTGGTTTTTGGTTTCTGGTTGGTTGTATCGATGCATGTTTTACTGGTCGGATTTTATTGCATCGTGGTTTCTCCAGTTGTTCGTGCATCGTATATCATGCACCATACTTGCACGTTGCATACTAACGACTGTTGGCTTACATTTGGTTAAGCCGTCGTTAGTCATATTGTTGCTCGATTCACTCAACCACATGTGTCATGGTAGTGGTTAGAGTGCGAGTGTTTGTCCTGTCATGCCAGACAGTGACACCCTCACCGTTGTATTTAGAGGGATGAGTTGTTGGTGGCTCACCCTCACCGTTGTTTGTTTTTGAGGGATATTTTGTAGCTGTGATAGCTCCCCCTAGGTATAGGGGTCTGGAGTGTAGACTCCCCAGCATCCTGTCCACTCAACCACGCCTTATGTGGTATTATTATTGTTGTTGGTTGTTGTTGTTGTTGGAGTGGTACAGTTGTCACAGCCCTACCCACTCGGTCACACAGATGGGATGTGTTGACGGCTTGACTGGCGTCAGGGGTGACACATGTCATTGCATCATGTGCATACGTATATCTTTTATACATTTGCTTGTGTTTGATGCACTTATATGAGCTATGATTGTTGCACATGTTTGACATGCATGCATATCTTGATATTATTGTTATTGAGTTGTTTTATACCTGTGTAGTCGTTATTCAGACTTTATACCATGTCGTTTTACTATATGCTATGCATGATTAGGTTTCTATATTTTCTTATGGACTGTACCCTGTTGGATTCTCTACCTGGTTATCTTGTATTATGCCATGCTAATTGTCTACTCATATACCCGCAGAGTCCGCCCGGACTCACCACCCCTGCTTTCCTTTCTGTTGTTTCAGATAGCAGGTAGATGTATTTCTTGGAGCCAGGAGATGATCCAGTTGCCAGTCCCTCAGTCCCAGTGTCGGTTTGTTTTGGTTTGTTCTAGAGTTTGTTTTGTTCCCGCAGTTAGTTTCCTTGTCAAGTATCGGTTTTGGATTTTGTCGTTATTACTTGTGTGCAGATATTCTTTTATGTTTAAGATGGCTAAGCCATCCATTTACTTTGTTTCAATATAAACTGCGTGGTTGTGTTTATTTCCTATTGTTGTGATGCCAGCCGCATGTGGCTGAGCTATTTTGGTGGAGATATGATGTATGTTTGCCCCATATTGTCCGCCGTACAGGAGAGATGCTGCCCGATTTTCGAGGAAGCATGTGCCTCTGGGGCGTGACAATAGCATTCTTTTTTTTATTTATTTATTTAAACACATAGTATGATATGTCCTAGACACGACCTTTGCTACATATTTAGTTCTATTCGAGGATGAGAAAAATCATATAGTATTTGGTTAAACTTAGATTAATTTATATTCCACAAGAGAGTTACGAGAACATTGGATGAACTTATAGATACTCTTTTCACCCTCCATCTGATCGACAGAATGCCTCTAATAAACTTCTTCTCAGTGACTTGACGTCGATCAAATTGATGTCCCAACAAAGTCAAATTTTAATTCAATTTTTGATTTGTTATTTCGGATCATTTTCTTTGAAAGTAACAATGTTAACCTAAACGACCATCTACAAAAAAAATAGAACCATGAGACAGAAATACAATCATCCACATCAAATCAATGTGTATAGGACACTTATTGCAATGTTTATAACATTTCTATTATTTAAATAGATAGTGATATGTGCTAGACATGACATTCACTAGATCTGTTTGTATTAAAATTAAGCCAATTGTATTATCGTCATGACCCAATCGACAGAGTACCCCCAAGGCATCCTTTGTCATTCCCTTCCTGCGATTATTTAGCATTCGGTTAAACTTAATTAATCTTGAATATTATATTAGATGAACATTATTAAGTTAAAATAATTAATTATCTCTCAAATATCCTGTTCAATCCCGACAAATTTTGTAGAAATTTTTTTTTTCAAATGGGACGTAAAATCGTGAGATGTTGAACTTCTAGACTGTTCATCACGAATATTTCTCGATATATTCTGATGATTAATAGGAAATTTTTGTATGACCAAATCAGCTATTTCAAGTTCGACGCCGCGCAACCACCCCCCCCCATTGTTATTCCTTCTTCGAAATCATTTAGCATTCGCTTAAACATAGATCGATCACCAACGTTCGAGGAGCATCATTGAGTTATGAACATCGTTCACCCGAGCCAATTCTATTATCGTCACAACCAATTTCACCCTCCACCCGATTGACAAAAATACCCCTGAGGTACCCCCTCACCATCCCCCTCCCCAAAATCTGGACTTCCCGGCGACCCACCTCCGCTCGCGGGACAAACTCACGTCCCTCGGCCACATCACCGGACCCAGACAAAGCCCTCCACTTTCCCATCAAATCAACTCATCCACCAACATAGCTCTTATATAGGCAAGCAACCATGTCCACGCCAACCATGCAGCAGCGGGCGGCACGTGAACCAGCGACGCGCCTCGCGCGCGCAGGGCCCCCGCGTGCGCCCTCCCCCGCACCTTCCCCGTACCTTATGACAAACACCCCCCACAGCAGCTGCACAGCTCGCCCCCTCGTTTACTTCTTCTGCTTTCCCCCCCTCGCTTCCCCCTGTCTCTGTTATCTATGCAGGAATGTGCTGGGCAGGCTTGAGCCATCTCCCGAGCGGGATGGGGAGGGAGCGCGTCCGGAGGTGGCGTCGCACCGCGAGGCAGCAGAAGGGGAAGTTCTACATCATGAGAGCCTGCATCACCATGCTCCTCTGCTGGCACAAGCACACCTAGCTATTACACGCCATGTGTATGCGGAGTTGCTTCAGAGGGAAGAAAAAAGGCATGAAGACTTGCTTTGTTCAATATGTGACTTTTCTGGTGATATACTTTGTAATAATTTGGATTTGTTATATTATAAATACGTAGAACTGAGCATATTTTCTACTATGCTCAAGTATTTATAAGTCTTGCGATATGTATTCATATTGTCGATGCTATTCCGGATGTTGTGTGTTCTAATAACGACGTTATCGTGTTAGTTTAGCGTTTAGCGTTTAGCATAGGGGGGATGAGTTATTTTAGTTTGTTACATGTAGGAAAAAGTGACTTCAAACAATAACAATCACCTCAAATTGAAATGATGAAGTATTAAGTGTAACTTGATCGACTAGGACCTAAACACTTTGTATTAGCTAGACACGTGAATTATGTGTATCCAAAAGTAGAAGAAGAGCGGTAGGGGACCTCATATGTGAGCCCTAACGACTTCTGCAATTCGCCAAAGGTGTTGATTAAGACATCTGAATTGGATATTCCCAACATCTTGGGGCATCACACTAGCTATCAACTGTTAATTCCCTCGAAGTATCTTTAGGTGAAAAGAAAGACAACATAACTCTTCGAACTTGAAAATAAGACTCAGAGAGTCAACTTCGATACACCGAACCGAAAGAAAATGTATCCAATTAGCAACATGATATGCCCAAAAAGGCACTGAGGGTGAAAATTTTTTAGAAGAAAAGCCTATAGATATAGGCTTGGGGGACAGAGAGTTGGGTTTTCAGGACTTTTGTGAGCAATGATAATCGATAAAGAATAAGAAAAGAAAAGATCCATCACTACATTACATATTCAACCTCAATAATCCACTTGGGCTGCCCACCTCAATTCTTGTTTTTGGCATATTCTCGTCTTTACCCAATGCCTAATAAACACCACTTACTTTCACCACCGCATTGCCCTCCAACCGAATTCCTCGAGCTCTATCCTACAATAAGACCTACTTTACGATAGTGTAACGGGTGATATAGCAAGGCATGGAATTCCAAAGGGAATGCAAGCATTCAAGCTCAAGGCCCCATAGATCCCCATCCCAAGGACCTTATTCCCTCGAGAAGGCTTGACTAACGTGTAGAAGTAGAGATTCGAACTCCCACAATTCCCTCGAGAAGGCTTGACTTTGAATCAACATCCTCAAAAGAGACAATGATCGCCAATAAGAGACTTGGGAATTGATGAACTCCCAATTCCACTTCATGGCAAAAAGAGAGAAGGAGAGCCCCTAACCATGATGATAAGAGAGTTGAGATCATTAATGTAGATGGAATGGTTAAATGCCGTTTGATGTGTTGTGTAGCATGAGACTACCAATGCTAGAAAGAGTGATTAACATGATATGACAAACCATGTAGTCAAAATCAAAATGATACAAGCAACACCTCAATATTGGATGAGCCTCAATTGCGTCGTTGATTCTTTGAATAAGCCATATTTACATCAAAGGGGATCAACGGGCCTAATGTTAGAGTTGCTTTGTCGAAGTGAACGAGGGAGCGTGAAGGGACATTAAAGAGAGCAAGTCATTCTCAAGGTTAGATGGTGTGTTAGATGAATCATTAGCATAGACTTCGAAGATCAACAAAGATTAAATTGTGTGTAAGATGAATCATCATTTTTATATCAATATTGCTTCTAGCTAGATCCGACCCCAGACCAAGTCCAAATTGGACCAAATCCCGATCCATAATTAAGTCAATGGATTGGTTTTACCCGTTGACTTCGTTAAACGGGTCAAAATCAAAATCGGGTGGCCTGGGGCTGGGTGTTCAACCTCAAAAATAACTGTGAATTGACAGTTGAAACCGCCAGTTCAACTGTGTTTTTTTTTAATTATCTAGGTCAGGTGGGGAGTGACGAAGATGGTGTAGCTATCGACCTTCCTGATCATGGGCTGCAATGGCGACGTATGAGTGGCAACCATGGATCACCGATGAAGGGGCCAAGAGAGCTAGGGTTTAGCGATTTGGGTTATTGGGAAACCAACAGCCACCACGGCAGATGAAGATAAAATGGCATGACCTTTCTGGCAGGGCAACGATGTGATATGGTAATGACGGCGAGGTTGCTGCGCATGCTAACGGGCGAAGCTGACCTATGAAACTTCTAGTTCCAGCCATGGCAAATGGAGAAGGCCGATTGTTGGGTGGTAACAAAAGGGAAGGAGGGTAAGCACACATACAAGGTCCACGCATGGGCCATTGACGTTGCCATCGGTCCCATCATTCGGTTTCAAGAATACTTCTCCAACACGGTGTTGGAGGTGGTGCCACCAACTGAGGCCGGGATCAACTTCGGTGGCGGTGTGGAAGGATCAATAGTGTAGCAGAGTTAGGTAGGACCCAACCCTAGCGGGCGCTCAATCCCAACTTGTTCTCATTATCGTTTAACTAATCAATTATTTTATTTTTTTAAATAAAATAATAATAATCTTGAATCGTCATGAATCATGAATCCTAATTATCTTGGATGGTTAAGGGTTGATCTTTCTAAAATCGTAGAATCGACGATTCTAAATAGTAGAATCGATGATTCAAAATCGTTGAATGGTCAATTCCGAATTATGGTTAGATCTGCTTCTACTAGAGGAGCTCTCTAGACAAGTATTATATATATAGCAGTGATATGCTACGGGCGGTCACGTTGGTGCCAAGATTTGATCTAGGTGCCTCAATTTTTTTTAAATAAAAAATTTCTTAAATCCTAAATACATATACTATACCCCGTTGTTAGGACATATAGCTAGAGAGAGCTAGAGGTGGGTGAATAGCTTCATTCACTTCTTTGATGATGATTTGCAGTGGATACTCGAAGTGAAGATCTTCACAATGCTAACATCCTTGATTTTACTTGGTATCTACCTCTTTGAGGTAACTAATCCAAGGGTTTGCTCCTCACACTCATAGTTCCACTATGAATACCTCCTTCTAGGAGGCGGAGGAGCATCATACAAGCTTAACACAAGAAATATAACAAGAAACATATAAGCAAATACAAATGAAATCGAACATGATTTACAATAATGAAATCTTGTTTAGCTTGCTCTCTTGTTGCTTTGATAAGCCTCTTGATACTTGGAAATACAATAACACTTTGCTCCAAGAACTCCCAAGAATTGGCGTGAATCGTTGATGTGGAGCTCTGCCTTCAAACCTTAGTGAAAACCCATCTCTAGGGTTATCTCGACACTTCTAATCAATTAGACTTACCCTTAATTGATTGTCACATCATCATTCGAACATTTAACCTGTCGACTCTTTTTCAAACTATTAATCAATTAGTAAGTTATCTTAATCAATTTGGCAACTTCTAATCGATTACCGCAATCGATTCAAAAGCTTTCTATTCATGAGGAAAAAGTTCTTAATTGATTACCTAATTGATTCCCAACCTTTTTATTCTCTACTGTCAAGTGCCCCTAATTGATTGGGGAAGGCTTAATCAATTAAGCCAATCGATTCACAACCTTCTTCTCACACGAGAATGCCTCCTAATTGATTAGGTAACTAGCCTAATCGATTTGAACACTTTATGTTCAATCAACGGTGGCTCTAATCGATTAGACTAATCGATTGATTAATCGATTCATGCCCTTTCTGTGTTCTCACGAAAACCCTCCTAATTGACTAACCTAACCGATTAGTTAGGGTCAATCGATTACCCTAATTGATTGCCCAACTCTAACTTGATTGATCCAGGTCTAGGGTTTGCCTTGCCTAACATCCGGTCAACCGTGACCTGTTGGGACTTTCCGTTGCCTAGTATCCGATCAACTTTGACTTGATAGGGCTTGCTCACCAAGTGTTCAGTCATCTCTTGACCCAATTGGATTTCCCTTTGCCAATGTGTGGTCTTCCTTGACCCACTTCTGTGGGATCAGTGGTGTCGATAGGACGGGAGGGGGGGGGGGGGTGAATATCGACTTTTACTTTCTCGGAATCTCATCGTCCTTTCGTTTGACTTACTATCAGAGTTGTTAGTATGAAGCGGAAATAATTAAAATAAAACTAACAAAGACAATAGACACGCGGGATTTATTTACATGATTCTCAACCCCCCAGGGTCAATACATCCAAGACCTATGTATTTGGTGTGAGTCCACTAATGATCTCCTTTCTAGAATTTTCGGAGATGGAGAAAATCAGTCTTACAGTTTGATTTTACAAGCATAAATAAATGAAATTAAGTACAACTTGTAAATAAAAGCAAACTAACAGAAATGAAAATCTGGTCAATCCGGAAGTTCGAAGTGCAGCGCACTTCCTCCTGGAGCCTCCTTGGTCGTAGAGTTTCACCTTAGTGCTTTTGCTTTGTAGAGAATGAGTCGTAGAACGATGGAAGTGATGTCTTGAATCCTCGGCTCGAATCCCTATATATATAAGTTATTCGACCCGTATACCTATAGGGACGCCCTCAATGTGATCCATTTTGGCGCGCGCATTGTAGGGGATAAAACTGTGGAAAAGTGTTAAGGGCACCCCCATGATTTTGAGGCACCCAGGTCATGGGGGCGCCCAAGTTCAATATGGGCGTTCGGAAGCCCCTGGCCCAGTTCATTTGCTTGCGTTTGCTCTCCCATCTTGCCTTCAACTCCAGGTTCCTGCAAGACAAACAAACACAAGACAAACAAACAATCCTGAGCCTTAGTTCTGTAAGTCTACCAGACCTACTAGGCTTTGCTTGGAGTCAACTCTCCAAGACTTTACTACCTAAGATCAACTCCTTAGGGGATTCCAATGCCTAGCCTCACTCACTAGGACTTTACCATGTCTGACTTTAATTATTAGGACTTTTACCCAGTTTCATTCATTAGGTTTTTATGCCCAATCCTTGACCAAGACTTCGTGCCCAATTCCTCGAACCATGACTTTGATCCCAACCCTCGCCCAAGTCTTCGTGCCTAATTCCTCAAACCAAGAATTCGTGCCCTACCCTCGATCATGTCTTCGTGCCCAATTCCCCGAACCAGGACTTCCTGCGTAGTTTCACTCACCAGGTCTTCAGTGCCTTGACAAGGACTTCTTTGCTAGTCATTTGATCCTGACTAGACTTCTTTCTACCAAACATCAGGTCATGTTTGGCTTAGTCCTTGGTCTAACCGACCAGATCTAGGTTTAGTCATTCTGCTAAACATCAAGTCCTATGTGGCTAACCCTTGGTCAAACTAAGCAACCCTATGTGCTCTAATGACTTTGAAAAATATTAGGTCCTATTTGACTAACAGTTGGTGAAACTAACCAAACCTGGGTGCCAAATATCAGGTCTGTTGGGGCAATCGGCCGAAGAATGATTTGGAGGATCATGAGTTTTGATGTGTGTGCCAATATGATTAAGTTAGGATTTTATGTTGGTCTAATATGTGTATGTTGTTAGTGATATGAGAGAAGTGTCCTAAGGCAATTGCCTTATGATTGTAATCATTTATTTTAATAAATGAATATTCACTATTTGAGTATACATGTTTATGTATTTGATTGAGATCTTAAACTCATTTACTAAATGTCCGCAATACAATTCACAGCATGAGAGAAATTGTGATGAATTCACAACTAGTGATTATCTCTACATGTGCAATTGTGAAGTATTGAAATTGTCCCTAGTCGATGAATTGATAAATACAGACACTATCAATTCTGTTGAGACTAGCATGGGTTATTCTCTAATCAGCTGATTCTCACTGGCTGGTGACATTGAGATGTCCGGAGATAAACATGAATGCTAGTTAAGGGAACTAATTCATTGGAGTGACTGGCTGTAAAACTTCATATGGTAGTCTACATATAGATATGTCAGTGAAGTTCTTATTACAGCTTAAGTACGATGTTCCTTTGACTTACGGTGAAGTCATCTTGGTCATGGAGACTTATACTTTGACATCTTAAGCAAGCATCTCCAAGGAGGTGTGGACCCAGGATGATTGGGTATAAGCCGAAGTGCCCGAAAATGTTTGAACAGCCTACAAAGGATTCACCACTCCTTGTGAGGAGATGTATACCCGAGGCCTATCGTCGGATTGTTACTCGAAGCCTCTGGCCAGAGCATGACATGTTCAGAGTATGAATATCTTAAATACATGAGAGTAATTAGAATCCGTAGGACGAGAAAACGTTACTTGGGCTAGGTGTGACATAGTCAGCCTAGTGGGGACTGACACACATAGACCATGTCCTGAATCAAGTGGGTATAAGATGGTGAAGGGAATGGGGCACGATTCATTATAGTTGCTAAAGGGTTTCAGAATTATTTCTGAAGTCAACCGTTGATCTTTCGATTAATTGGGGATCATGATGTACTACTAGGTGCCACTCATGATCGTTCTATAATTGATTAATTATAGAAGGCCAACATAAATCGAAAGCCTATTTAGTCACACGTACTACGAGTAATCCGAGGGATTTAAAACGAGTTGAAAATTAGATTTTCAAATCAAGAGAGATTAGGTTTGGTTGAGCCAAACGATAAGTCGAATCTGAATTTTTCAGAGACGCATCGGAAGCGTAAAATGACTAAGTCTTTTGAAGACTTAATAGATGAATTAAATAAGTTTAATTCATTGGGGCTTAGCTTGGATGGGCCGGCCAAAGAGGGCCTCCATCCTCTTTGCTTACCTGGCCACAACAAAGGGAGAGAACCAAGGTTTTGGTTCAATTTATAAAATAAACCAAGTGTGGTTTGTTTTATAAAATTATGGATGATATAAATTTTTATATAATAAACCAAGGTTTGGTTTATTTTTCATGGAAATTAAAATGAACCATGGATTGGTTTATTTTATAAAATCAATCATGGATTGATTTACCATGATAAGGAAATTTATTCCATAGGAGAGAAGAGACTTGATTGATTTTTTATCATGAATTAAAATATGATTTTAACCATGATATAAAATCAAACTTGGCATAATGGAATAAGTTATTCCATATTTAAGAGGCTTGATGGTTGAGAGGCCACTATATAAAGGACTCAAGGCAAGGCTTGGGTAATAATCGTAGAGATGAAGGCATAGGCTCTCTCCCTCTCTTTCTCTCCTTCTCTTCTCCCCTTCTTGCCGTGCGCCAACCAACCCCAAGAAGGAGCACCAGCCGACCATCCTTTTGTGGTTAGTTTTCCGACTTCTCTCTTGGTTTTTCTTGTCGCGTTCTTGGAGAATCTAGTAGTTTTCGAGAACACGAAACTCGTGGCTTTGCGAAGTCATCTCGAAGATACTCGGCGTGGACGCGAATAGAGGCGGAGCTTCAAAGGGACGCTTATGGTTGGATCTCGTCCCTTCCTTCGAGTTACGCGAGATAATATGTAAATTAGTTTACGTTTCTGTAAAATTTTAAATATATGATCATGTCTACACATGATAAAATTACATGCTTAGATGTGTGGTTAAATAATCTGAGAAATTATTTATGCTAAAACCTTCCACTGCACGTAATTAATTTTAAAATTACGAACCTGCATCCATGTCAACATGCACCCGGTCCCAACATATGTGAGTGTGCAGGTTTGCAGGTACACATAGACTTGGTTGGATGTCTTCAGGTACGGTGAAGGGTGGCATGGAGGCATGCAGTGGGCTTGTGTACGCATCCGAGGGACCATGGACAGAACAGGGACAATGAGGCAAGAGAAGCGGACTTCGAGGCGTACGTGAAGGATGACATGGAGGCAAGCCGTGAGCTTGTGTGCGCATCTGAGGGACGAGGGCCAAAGTCGAAGAGGGCTTGAAGGCAACATGTCGAGGCTGTTGGAGCAGGGACGATGAGCTGAGGGATGCAGACTTCGAGGCATGTGTGAAGGATGACATGGAGGCAAGCCGAGGGCTTGCGGGCACATCTGAGGGACGAGAGCCAATGATAAAGAGGACGTGAAGGCAACAGATCGAGGCTGTTGGAGGAAGAGTCAACCAGGTCGTGAGGGTCCGAGTGCTGAGGGAACTGTACTCGGGAACTAAGTTGTGAGGGTTCGGGTGCGGAGAGAAATGTACTCAGGATGGGTAACCCTAGACTTACGGATGGACCAGTCGACTACTCCAGGATCAGTCGACTGGTGTGGCTAGAATTCGAAAGGTCAGGCTGTGGAATTCGAATTCGAGTGAAGCTAGTCGACTAGCCCTGGGGCAGTCGACTGGTAACGGTCACTTTCAGCCTCGAGCTCTATTTAAGGGAGCTCATTTAGGGTTGTTTCTTCTTGGTGAAACTTGCTTGGTTAATGCTTGTTAGTAGCCTATATTGCTCAGGTATTGTCCAAGAATTGTGGTGAGGTTTCTCCACCCACAAGGAGCGACAAGAGCTATCCGGAGGTGCTTTGGGGAATCATCCAGGAAGGATCAGGATCGTCCACCTTACGGACAGCCGTGGAGTAGGAGTTTTATCTCCGGACCACGTAAATCGGTGTGTTCTACTCAGTTTTAGTTTTAGTTTTTGTTTATTCCGCTGGCGCACTAACTCTGTAGAAAGAAGAATTGAAGAAAAACTATTCACCCCCCGCCCTCTAGCTTGACGATGTGGTCCTAACAAGTGGTATCAGTGCGAAGGTTCACTCATCTACGGACTAACCGTCGAGAGAGCACAAGCTAGAGGAGATGACGATTGAAGAAAAGTTGGGTGATGACATCAATGTTCCACCTCCCTATGATCGCGAAGATTTCGACTATTGGAGGATGCAAATGAAGACTTGGTTTGGTACGAATTGGGAGTGCATAATGGTACTAGAAGAGCCCTTTGAAGTTCCAAGAGATAAGCATGGGAAAAAGTTTCGACCTAGATATTAGACCAAGGAGCAACAATCACAATCAAAGGCAAATGAGAAGGTAATTGATATATTACTTTATATTTTGCCTAATAATGTTTTGAGTGGTGTAGGTGAATATAAAAATGCACATAAGTTATGGAACAAGATGGGAGAATTTCATAAAAACCCTACACAAGCCCAATTAGTGGAAGAGCCCAAGGAAATAAGCTCAATGGCTCAAGAGGAGGAAAAAGAAGACGAGAATCCACCCATCTCATCAAGTGAAGTGGAACAAGAGAGTGAAAGATCATCCACTTCATCAAGGGAAGAAGAAGAGGTCTCCACTTCAAGAATTGAGGGGGAGGAGAGACCCTCTTCAATACCGGAGCAAGAAGAAGCTCCCACCTCCACCAAAGCAAAGTCGAAAGAGCACATCATTTACTTTGGATGCAACAAGAAGGGGCACTACAAGGACAAGTGTCCATTAGCTAAAAAGGAGGTAAACCCTATACCCAAATCAATTCATTTAAAATCTAACATGGGTTGTAGGGAAAAAAATGAAAAGAAGCACATTAGGTGCTACACTTGTGGGAAGCTAGGCCACTATCACACCAAGTGTCCAAGAAAAGGAGAGCTCAAGAAAATGAAGCATTTGAGAAGATGGGAGAAGGATGAGAGGAAGAGAAGCTCATATCAAGGGGGAGCTACAAGAGTAAGAGAGGTAATCCCTAACTTTACGCATGTTTCAAATGTCTCTATGTGTGCTAAAAATCATGAAAATTGCTTGCCTATGCGTAATTTTGGTTTCAAGTATCATGATAAAAATAGGAATATTATTGCGTGCCAAAATTCTAAGGAATTCATGTTTCATGATAAATCTAGGACTCTTAGACCTAAGGACCAAGACATTAACCCTAAGAAAGGAAGACACATGCCTAGACAAATGGGTAGATCTAGGAATGCCCAAAATGGACATGGTGATACTAAGGTTAGGAATTTAGAAAGGGAAAATCAAGCTTTGAGGGCAAAGCTTGATAAATTAGAAAAGAACCAAGATAGACTCATTAGCGGATCCAAGGGATTAAGCATGATACCGAATGATCAACACCTTAGAAATGATAGACCGGGACTAGGATACCAATCTAGGAGATCAAATGTTAGTAAGGAGTCATATGCAAGGATGTCATATGATTATACCAAAGGAAAGGGCAAAAATGGCAAAGAAAAGCCATTCAAAGTGGAGAAAAAGAATCTGACCAACAATAAGGTATACAAAATTAAGAAAGTTAGAGTTGAAGGTCAAGAAGCACCGGAGGAACACCGGTGTGGTCTTGCCTTTCTAAATGAGTCACCTAGGGAGGTGACTAAGGCTAGGAGCTCAAGGGAGAGCTCTAGAAGTTAAGATGGGATTCATGGTCAATGGATCTCAGGAGGATTTCTCCTAGGGGACTAGATGGACTATGGAATGTGCCAAAAGGGTTGGAAGACTAGTGTTAGTCTTAATCCTAGGGAATTGTTACATTAAAAGGAAGGTCTGTGGAGGAAAAGATGAAAATAGAATTATATTGTGAGAAAATTGGTTTTCTATGTGCAAATGACATGTAAATCAATGTTGGGAATGCATTGTGGTTAAGTATGGGAAGATACACCAAGAAAAGGTCAAAACTAGGACTTTAGGCCAAGAATAAATCGAGCAAATTAGATAGTTTTGAATTTCATGCCAATCTTGGGATCGGGAATAAATTTACTTGAAAATATATTTTTTCCAAGTAGACATAGGTGTCACAAATCTCTCCACGAAATTTCAGATTTTTTGGAGATTTGTGAATTTAATTATGTATTTTTGAAATTAGGACAAAAAGTTGGAATTAGGGTACCAGTCGACTGGTTTAGAACCAGTCGACTAGCCTAGTGCAAATCAGAAACTAAGAATTCGAAATTACCAGTCAACTACCCTTGGGGCAGTCGACTGATCTTTCTGTTCAGTTTCTCAGTCGACTGCCCCTGGGGCAGTCGGCTGATCCGCGAGGGTTTTAAAAGAAACAAGTCGCGCGGGGGGTGGCCGAACCTAGGGTTTCAGTGCCACCCCCTGCGAGTTCTTCTTTCCCTCGACCTCTCCTCTTGCTCTGAGCCTTCCTAAAGCCCTAAGATCACTTTCCTAGCCTCCCTCTACCTCAGATCTTCATCTAGGGTTGAAAGAACTTCTCTTCTCAAGTCAATCTTCATCAAACCTCACCATGCAACGAGCAGAAAAAAGGTAACGAGTTGTTTGCCTCACTTCTCTCAATTCATTCATGATTTATAACTAACTCTCTCATTTTTGCATGTTTTCCTTGTTTTTACTCTTCATTTGGGTCATTATTGATGCATGCATGGGTAAATTACATTTTAGGGTTGTCCAAAAGAGATGGTTAGGTGAGGGTTCATCCCAACAACGTCCCGCAGATTCTGAGGCACCTCGGTTCCGTTACGAGGAATGCCAACAGAGATTTGTGGATAATGAGTTTGTATTAATGAACTGTAGGTATTTAAATAGGGATTACTTCCAAGAGAAAACCCCCACATTGCTGAGATTGTCACATATTTTGGTCTAGAACAGCTGGTATATTGTTGGCACCCTATTAACCTAGACTTGTGCAAGGAGTTTTACGCTAATCTTACATGTGTGGGTCCCGATGATGGGACTTATGAGTCCATGATGGCAGGTGTCAGCATTCCCTTTTCAGATGCAATCTTAGGTTCATTTTTAGAGTGTAGGGCTTCCAACAATACGGTTACACATTTTCCAAAAGTCATCGAGACTTTCACCTTTCCTAATGTAATCATAGACCAAATTCATCTCCATTATTTTTCAAGACATCGATGTTTGACACAGCGTATCTTTGAAGCTAAGCGCATGAGTCCGCTTAGCAACATATGGTATAAAATTGTCTTAGATTGCATATTACCTATTGTCACCAAGGGGAGGTCGAAGATTCAGCTTCCTCACTTGGTAATGATGTATGTACTAGAAAGGAGATTAGATATCGACATCACCTTGCATGTCTTTACATCCATTGTCCACTTTTCTCATAGTGTCAATACCAAGATCTACATGCCTTTCGGTCATTTTTGACCGAATTCTTTGAGTCTAGAGGTATTTACACTACTAGGGGTGAGGTGCATCGCCTATCCAAGGACTATGACCAAATCGGCTCATGACAGTTGTCCTTGGCGGGGAATGAGTGTCGGCAAGGGGAGATGGCCTGGAGACAGCGTTCAGATTCCTCTAGCTCTGATGAGGAGGCTGCGCCTGCTGCTGCTGCTTCTGGGGTCACACTGGAGGAGTTCTTGTTGGATCGAGAAAACCGATAGAGGGGGGTGAATATCGAAAATCGTTTTTCAGAAAATTTAGAGCAAGTACGTAGCGGAAATTAAAAATAACAACACAGAGACACGGTCGATTTTACTTGGTTCGGAGCCTGGGTCAACTCCTACTCCAAGGCCCACGGTCGTTGACCGTTTACTTTGGGCAATTCTATATTAGGCGCAAATAGTTTACAGAAAAGTATTACATAATTAAGTACAGTAAACTTAAATCGCTCTTTTACCGACGTCTTGGGTAGATCGACTTTTTCGGAGCAGTGGGACGTTGTCGGCTCGAGTTGGAAGGATTCCGGGGCGAAGCGCGAGAGTAGAAGAGCGTAGAAGCGTTGCTTGGAAGTTGTTGTTGAAGCTTGGGGTCGAGGGCCCTTTATATAGGGCCTGGGGGTGCCCGGGACGTCGGGGGTGCCCCCCCACGTGTCAGTTGATCCTGCTCGATCTCGGTCAGCTTCTGATCCCTTTGACTTCGGGATCAGCTTTGACCGGGGTGCCCGGAGCGCTCGGGGCGCCCGGATTGACCGGGTCAAACTTCTATCTTCTTGGCTTTGAGGGGAGCTACTTCGGTGGCTGTCCCTGGGGGCGCCCGCAGCGCAGGGGGCGCCCGGGAGCAGCGAGGGCGCCCGGGAGCACGGGGGCGCCCGCAGGATGTACTGTCGAAGCGTGCTTTTTTACTTGTGTGTTTTGTGTTCACCTTGGGGGCGCCCGGGACACTCCGGGCGCCCTGGTCAGCTATTGCCTCATTCCTTTAAGGCTCTCTAAGCTGCAGACACTCATACCTTCGGTCCTGCATCCAGGGTTAGTCCAAAAACACAACAAAACATTAAGTGGTTAGTTTATACAACCTTAGCTGTCTTGGTTCTGACTTTGGATCTCCAAAATGGAGCCCTAGGTCGAACTACGCCTACTGTTCCCTCGACGGGGAACGCGTCCTCACCTACTCCTCTCGGGAGAGTATACCTGATGCCAACCGCTCCTTTGGTTGGACTTTTGCCTGGCGATCCTTTGCCAGGTCTTGGATACCGAGCTATCCTTCGCCCAGTGCCTAGCATTCCTTCGCTAGGGCTTCAGTTCCAAGCTGTCCTTCGCCTGGCGCCTAGTGATAAATACTATTTTATTGATTATTTGAGTGGCTAAAATCCATGTTTGACCTATGTTTTTATTGCTAAAATTGTGAAATTGCCCTAGGTTTTAGAACTTACCTTTATTTTGGACTTAATTGCAAATATGCAAATTTTGGATTATTTGGCCACTAAATTCTTGATTTATTTTTGAAGACATAAAAGGTTCATGGACCTAGGGCATATTGGGTCAAACTTGAGTTGGAAGTGAACCGGATCGAATTATCATGCTTACGATTAATCCGGGCCGTCCGATTCAAGAGCGGCTAGATCTGAGCCATCCGGGACCATCTGAAGCAATCCGAGCTAGGGCTAGGGTTGATCAAGCACCCTGATCAAGATCTGAAGGTTTCATCCCAATCAGAGCTAAATCAACCGTTGGATCAAGCTCGGAGGGCTCTAGATCGTCCATTCAAAGATTAAGTTGATCTGGACCATCCGTTGCAAATCTGGAGGATCCGAGCTACCACGAGGCAGATCCTGACCCCAGATCATCATCATCAAAGTTTGGCTCCAATCAGAGCAAGATCCGCCGTTGGATTTCCTCAAATCAATCACAGCCGTCCATGCTTAAGTATTTAATCAAAAATTGCGCAGCTTCTTCCCTTCGTCGCGTCTTCGCCGCAGTTCTTCAGTTCTTCGTGTTCTTCCATAGTTTTTCAATTCTTCTCCAATCCGAGGCGCGACCACCTCGATTCCAACCGAAATTCATCATCTGAATCATTGGAAGGCAGTCTCGATCCAAAATTCATCTCAAACTTCATCCGGACAGAGGTTGTTGAGGGTTTCGCATTCTCTGTGGTCCGGGAGCTTGGATCTTAGTTACAATCAAATTCAGATCACCTGAGCCACTTGTAGGGGTTCTCAGGTGAGCTCAGGTCGTCTCCAAATCTTCATCGCAGCTCAACAAGCCGAGATTGAAGGGCTCGGATCGGAATTTTCCCAGTTGAAGCAGTTTGAGCAGAATTGATGGATTGAAGTTATTTTCCACTGATTTGCTGAGCCTAGGGGTTCGAAGCCAGCTCTTGCTTGACGACCAAGAAGATTTTGAGCTCTGGAAGGAATCAAGGAGTAGTTTAATTAGTTTTCAATTCAGTTTTTGTAGTAATTTCATTTCTGCTAAACTCTGTTCTAGATGTTCAGTTTCATTAGCTATTTTAGTTGGTTTCTGAATTGTTTAGCCTCATTAGGTTTTAATTCTTAGAGCTAAGTAGTTTAAGGGCTTGTTTAGATGACAATTAGATTAAATTTTAGCTAGTTTGTAGTTTCATTTCTTGCGTGCCAATTTCAATAGCGTGCCAAGTTTAATTCTGATTTTTCCTTTCAGTTTCTGAAAGTGTCTCAGATTTCCTATTTCTTAGTTGTTTCTGAGTTTCTTAGTTGTTAATTTCTGCTCAAGCATTAGATAGATAGTGTGTTTAGTTTAAAATAGCACTTGCTTTAAGTTCTTCGCATCAATTCCATTGTTGCGTGCCATCTCATTTCTGAAAAACCCAATCTGTTTTCTGAAAATTCCAGCTGCAAATTTTCTAAATTCTTGCTCGGTAAACACTAGATATTTCAGCTTAGTTGTCTGGCCTTTCGATCAGTGTATCAATTTGAGTTTGTTGTGTGTTTTGCACCCAAGCCATATGCTGAATCTCTGAACATCAAATCTGAATTTATGTTTACTCCATTCCTGAATTTTTTGCTTCTTAAGTCTTGATTTCAGTTTCAATTCTTTTGCTTAGTCTTGCTTAGTTCTTTCCTAATACCTTTGTTTCCCAATCGAACCAATCAGTTTTAAAAAGTTGAGTTGAAAGCTCATTCATGTCTTAATTTGGAGTTAGTTTTTGGCACAAGGACTTCTCCCTTGCGTGCCAACTGCCTTGGATCCATTTGCATCAAAATTTAACTTGTTTTTGTGGCATAAGATTGTGTTTGAAATCAATAAGTTTGCATTTACCCATTTCTGAATTTTATTGGCAGTGATTGGTTTTCAAAAACTCTTTAGCTAGTTGAGTTACATTGTTTGTTTGGGTTCTACATTTCGCATGCTAGTAATTGTGTTAGGTTTGTTTATTTCCGAAAACTCCCATCAATGCCTCTACCTCATTGCTTAGCCTTTCTTTTGTTTTGTTGAAATCAGAAATCAGTTTCCCATAAAAAAATTGGTAAGTCCTTAATTAAGTTTCCATTAGTTGAGCCCTTTAGTGCCAACTTCTTGTTTAGTTCATTAGATCAAGGTTCTTATTTTTTCCATTGCAATTTCATTTCCGATCACAAACCAAACCCAGAATTATTCGAAACCCAAAATTCATCAACGACACATAAATACAAGCTCGAATCACACAACATCAACTAGTCCCAAGGAAAAATACGACCTGTGGCCCCTTTACTACGTTTTCAGATTTTGATTGCAAAAAGGGTTTCCAGCATTCATATACATTTAAATTTGAGACCCACATTCGTGACACATAGATTGGGCCTGTCACCTAGCAGTCCTTCGCTAGGTCTTTGTATCTTGGCATTCCTTCGCCAAGTGCCTAGCAGTCCTTCGCTAGGGCTTTTTATCCTGGCAGCCCTTCGCTAGGTGCCTAGCAGCCCTTCGCTAGGACTTTTCCTGTACACTCAAGTAACATTGTTAGATAACAATTAAGACTTAACTTTTGAACCCTGTTGCCATTATCAAAACATAGGTTTGACTTTAGTGCTCACTGCACCAACAATCTCCCCCTTTTTGATTTATGGCAACCCTAGTTCAAAAAGTTAAATTTAATCAAAAGCATAAAAATTTGTTCTCTCCCCCTGGAGAGAATCTCCCCTTAGATTTTTCAAAACTTCGTGGGGTTCTAAGTTTTTATTAAAACTTTACTTAGAAGCACTTTGAAAACTTACGTTTAGGTGCTTTAGAAATCTTTTGATAACTTAAGTTTTAAAAGTACATAGACGAAATTTTTTGAAAGCATGAGTTCCGAGTACTTACCAAAAATTTGAAGTCTTAAGTTTAACGTACTCTTAAGTTTGAAAATTTTTAAGTTAAGTACTTAGTAGGATTTCAAAAACTTAAGCACTTAGTAAACTTTTGAAATGATTTAAGTGCTTAGTAAACTTTTTAAAATAATTTAAGTACTTATAAAAATTTTGAAAAACTTAAGCTTAAAGTACTTATAAAAGTTTTATTTTGAATAGCTTAGTACTTGATAAGCTTAAGTACATAATAGGTTTTCAAAACAAAAAAAACTTAAGTATTTCTAGAAGGGTTTTGAAAAGCTTTTTGAAAAGACTTAAGTAGCTATCTTTTTGAAGAAAATATTTGAGAGTAAAATTTTTTTTCAAAATTTGAACTTTTGAGAAAATTTGAATTCTCTCTTTTCCTATCTCTCCCCCTTTGCCATATATCAAAAACAGATAGAAATTGCAGAAATTAAATTGCATAAAAGAAATGACTTTTAAAAGAAAAGACTTTCTTAAGGAAAACATATTTATATGATTTTGCTGTACTGAACCAAGACATAGACCAAATCAGTTAATTTTTCCTTGTAGGGACCTGTCTAACCCATTTAGCTACTTACTAACTGTTATAAGCAGTAGTTTTCGCTAGGGTTAGTCAAGTTAAGTGTTTCTGTTCAAGTTAGATTTTCTAAACTTGACACTTAACTTGATTTCTGTATAAGTTGTATTTAGTGCCCCAATTGCTGCAGATGCACTGACTTAAAGCATCTTGAATTAATGCAATGACCTAAGCATCTCAACCCTTTCTAGGTTATCAATCAACAAGTATCCTAACGTGTTTATGAGATGCTGGCTTCTAAGTCTATAGGTGGATGCAGTTCTAGGGTTAGGGCCTAAGCTAAGTCCATTTGCGAAAAAGTCCTAGTTTTGAAAGGGGGGTAGTTTTGAAATAAAACTAAGTCGAAAAACAATTAAAATAAACTGATTTTGAAATTAACTAAAATAGTTTTTCAAATTTCTAATTTTAGAAACTGATTTTCAAATCAAGTAAAGCAGAAGAAAAATCAACAGTAGAGTTAATCTATTCTACAGAGCACAATCCTAACTGAAACTAGTAATAATAAGCTAGTCAACATAGAATAAAGCAGGTACTCAAGGTTCAACATAGTCATACAGTTAAACACAAGTCAACCCTACTGAGTAGGGGTAGTCAAATAGGTACTGGTACAATACTAATCAAATCTAGGACGAGGGACCGGGATGATCAGATGGGCCAGGCTGCCATGAATCGAATCGTGCCATCATTTCAATGAATCATGCGTCAGCCACTTCTCGATCGGCTCGACGAGCGTCCATCTGCTCTATGTGGTAGGCTTCGACCTCCTCTCGGAGACTCTGAACCTTTGTCTCTAAATGTGTCACTCTTTGGTAGAGTGTCGGTGGAGCGGGCTCGTCGATGTGTGCTCGGGCTGCTGTAGCGATGTCTCCAATGTCGACTTCAACCTCCTCGTCTGAGTCGATTGGAGCCCCGGCTTGCTGTCGTCTCCAACTAAGAACCCCGGTGGCCGACACCTCTAGACCCGCTAACGAGAAGTTCCTAAATCCTATCTCGTCAAAGTCAGTCATAGCGGTTATTTCACCCACGGTAATGTCGCGACCGTGGTGATGAAGGAGGGAAGTGATGATGTGGAAGAATGGTGTGCGTACTCGTCCCTGGGTCGTGACACTGGACGCATGCAGAATGGTATGAAACATATGGAGTCCGATGTCTATATCAAGGTGATGGACTAGGGCATATAGAAGGAAAGCATGAAAGGGTCGCATAGTCCCGAGATCTTTGGTGGAGAGTGGTAAGATACAGCAGACCAGGACTCTATACAAGGCATAGTCCTGTGCCTGAAGTTCAACGGCTTGGAAACGTCTATTTGCGGGGAGGTCTGCCCTATAGAAATAGGAGTGGATGGTATCTAGGGTAATGTCTGAGTAGGGAGGATCAAATGGGGGGTTCCTAGGAGGATGACATCAAAATGTGGACTGAGAGGGTCGCAGTCTTAGGAATCGGTTCAACAATGTAGGGGTGATAGTTAGAGGGATCCCTTGGACAGTAGTGTGAAACATTAGATTATCTTGTCGAATTATGTTATTGTAAAACTCTGCACATAAGGATTCATTAATGGTATGAGTGCAGAAGACAAGATTATCTAATTGATAGAAGTTGATAATGTTCATGGCTACGGGGCATGATTGGGTAAAGAAGTGCCTATTGAGATAACTTGTTTTAATAGGCTTGTAAATGGTTTGTGCAAACTTATTACATAGCTCTAGGGTAGGGAACCTAGGGTCGGGACTAGGTTCGGCACCGGGGTTGGCCGGGTTTGGTCGGCGTCTTCTAAGTTAAGGAAATTAAAGGAAGCGTAAAGATATTGCATTAAAAATAATTTAAATGCAATAAAAATAAATAATAATTATACCGGGCAGCTCGGGGAGGCATTGTTGAGGATGAGGACTTGCATGATCTCCTTGGAGGGAAAGAAGTGAGGAAGGAAGTTGAGTTTGGTGTGGGAAGAGAGGAGGATTCGGGTGCCTTATATAGGCATACCATCGGGGGCGCCTGGGAGCTTCCGGGAGCCCTGGTCAGTGCTTACTGCCAAAGGCAGTTTTTTGGCTGGTTGGGGGCGCCCGGGACAGCCCAGGCACCCTCAACAGGCTGCTTTTGCAGCTTTTGCTGCATAGAGTGTGATGGGGGCGCCCACATGGTTTCGGGTGCCTGGTCAAGGGCATAGGCAGCTTTTTGTCTCGAGGGTAGGAAAAAGGTATGGGAGGGGGCGCCCGTGTGGTCCCGGGCGCCCGGAATAGAATAGGTAAAGACAAATTTTGTGTCTTGTCTACCTTTAACCATGGTTTAATCGGTTTGACCATGGTTTGAATTGATTTGACTGTTTTGACTGTGGTTTGACCGTGTTAACCATGCTTTGACCACGTTTACCTTGGTTTGACTATGTTGACCATGGTTTGACTGCTTTGACCATGGTTTGACTTTTGACTGCATTGACCATGGTTTGACTATGGTTTGACCAAGTTGACTACAATATAGGTATTAAAGTAACTATAATTGAGTTTATTTTTACTGTCTCACCCAATCTAGGGTTTTCAATCACGTTAGCCTTATAGGTTTCGTGAGACAGGTAAAAGAATTTTTGAAAACCATTATTTATTTTGAAAATCTTAATTAATTTTGAAAACATTTCAATTTATTTTGTAAGGAGATGTTCGAATCTATACTTAATTGAAAATTGTGTTAGATTTGAATTTTACAAAAATTAATTTGAATTTGAGACTCAAAAATTGGCTTCTAGGTCTTGGCGAGGCACTAGGCCTTCTTTGGCCGTAGCCTTATTGGATCATCAACCCTTTCCTTGATAAAGCCTTTTAATGAAGTTTCATTTTCAAAATTAATCCTTGAAAAAGTTCTGGTCTAACTAGTTTGGACTTTGGATCGGTAGCTTCGGCTAGTTTCACCAGTCTAAAGAGACCAAGTGAACTTGATCTTATTAGAATTGGTTTCCCTAACGTACTATCATCTCACCTCCACCCAATACTATGTTGTCAAGTTTCAGTTAAGGTTGTTTAGTCCTTAAACTAACTTAAGTCTAAGCATGGTAAGTTGCATAAATTTAAATAAACAAACAATCAGACAAATTGTAAGAATTTAAATTCTATTTGACAATGAAAATAGTTTTTAATTTGGCTCCCCCTAGACTATAGCCACGATAATGATTAGGCAAGATGTGAATCTTATCCTTGGGGATCCAATATTGATTTGATCCAGTTGGTTGGTTCAGGCACAGTTTAGGTACCCATGCCTGAATTTTACCTCTAGACTGATTCAGTACAGCAAAATACGATCTTTGTCGGGATTTGGTTCTGTAGCCAAGCCCGGATCGATTTAGAACGCACTTCTGTTTTCCAAGAATCATGTCAAGATTTTTGGAACCAGAAGTAAATCGTTCTAAGGCCTCTCTAAGATCCTTAACCTGAGTTTTCAGGGAGTTGTCTTTCTCAAGTCTTTCGACTTGAGTAGGAGCTCCTTCTTGAATGTTCTCGGTTAATGATTTAGAGTCAGCTCCCTCTTTCAGGAGTTTTACTTCCTGTCGGAGGGATTCGACTCGGAGTTTGGCTTTCGCCAAATCTCGAGAAAGATAAGAGATAAGTTCGTTTAATTGACGTTTATTAAAACCGCTTACCTTGATTTCGCCGTCTTCTGAAAAGGTTAGCTTGCCGTCGTCCTTTTCTGATTCAGACTCGGTCTCGACTTCTTCTGAGGCGGTCAGGGCTAGAAGGTTGGACTGGGGTGCTTCTTCTTCTTCTTCTGAGGAAGATTCGTCCCAGGTTGCTTGGAGTGCCTTTTTCCTTCTTGTCTTCTTGGACTCCTTTAGATTTGGACATTCTGTCTTGTAGTGACCCTTCTTCTTGCACTCGTAGCAGGTTACGTTGGGCTTGTGTTTGTCACTTGTTGGTTCAGCTGGTTCGTCTTTTCTTCGGCTTGTCCTCCGTGTGTTGGCTTGGTTCTTCAATTTTTTATAATAACTTCGGGCTAGTCGGACCAGCTCAGATTGATCTCCTTCTTCATCTGCGTCTGAGTCTGAGGTAGACTCGGGTTCAGGTTGAGGTTTCTTCTTTGTCGATCTTCCAGTTTTTCCTGCAAAAAAGGCAATACTCTTCTCGGCCATATTGCAGTTAGTCTGTTCATGAAGTTCTAACTCAGAAAACAATTCGTCTAATTTAATTTTAGAGAGATCCCTTGAAACCTTGTATGCATCTACCATGGATGCCCACAAGGTATTTCTAGGGAATGCGTTTAGGGCATACCTTATTAGGTCACGGTTTTCGACCTTGTGACCTATAATGTGAAGACCGTTCATCAATTCTTGTATGCGTGCGTGGAGTTGGGCTGCTGATTCGTTGTCGGCCATCTTGATGGTGTACAATTTGTTCAGGAGCATATCCCTCTTGCTGATCCTGGTATCTGATGTTCCTTCGTGTAGCTCGATCAATTTTGCCCATAGCTCCTTGGCACTGTTGAAGGGCCCCACTCGGTTCAGCTCCTCTTTTGTCAGGCCGCATTGTAGGGTTTGTGTTGCTTTTGCATCGGCTTCTATTTTGCGCTTGAGAGTGGTGTCCCATTCTGAGTAGCTTTGAGGTAAGCCTTCAGCGTTTGTGGGAATCTCCAGTCCGGACTGGATGATAATCCACATGTCCACCTGAGTTTTCAGGTGGACCTCCATACGACTTTTCCAGTAGGAAAAGTCTTCTCCACTAAAAAGTGGAGGTCTGGCGGTGCTAAATCCCTCTTGCATGGCCATTTGATCTGTAAATAAGAAACGAACAAAAAGAAACAAATTTCCCAAGACTAGGTCTTGGATTAGTAGTGTTGGATGAATAAAATGAAATAATGAGGGGTGTTGCACCAACCTCAATTAAAAAAAATTCGAGCGAAATTTTTTAATTAAAATTCGTACAAAAAAAATAGAGAAAAAATCTGAAAAAAAATTTCAAACTGGTGGTTGCACCAGGTTTGAACTTCCCCGCTCTGATAACACTTGTTGGATCAAGAAAATTGATAGAGGGGGGTGAATATCGGAAATCATTTTTCTGAAAATTTAGAGCAAGTACGCAGCGGAAATTAAAAATAACAACACAGAGACACGGTCGATTTTACTTGGTTCGGAGCCTGGGGCGACTCCTACTCCAAGGCCCACGGTCGTTGACCGTTTACTTTGGGCAATTCTATATTAGGCGCAAATAGTTTACAGAAAAGTATTACAGAATTAAGTACAGTAAACTTAAATCGCTCTTTTACCGACGTTCGGGGTAGATCAACTTTTTCGGAGCAGCGGGACGTCGTCGACTCGAGTTGGAAGGATTCCGGGGCGAAGGGCGAGAGCAGAAGAGTGTAGAAGCGTTGCTTGGAAGTTGTTGTTGAAACTTGGGGTCGAGGGCCCTTTATATAGGGCCTGGGGCCGCCCGGGACGTCGGGGGTGTCGCCCCACGTGGCAGTTGATCCATCTCGATCTCGGTCAGCTTCTGATCCCTTTGACTTCGGGATCAGCTTTGACCGGGGCGCCCGGAGCGCTCGGGGCGCCCGGAGCGCTCGGGGCGCCCGGAGCGCTCGGGGCGCCCGGAGCGCTCGGGGTGCCCGGATTGACCGGGTCAAACTTCTATCTTCTTGGCTTCGAGGGGAGCTGCTTCGGTGGCTGTCCCTGGGGGCGCCCGCAGCGCAGGGGGCGCCCGGGAGCAGCGGGGGCGCCCGGGAGCACGGGGGCGCCCGCAGGATGTACTGTCGAAGCGTGCTTTTTACTTGTTTGTTTTGTGTTCACCTTAGGGGCGCCCGGGACACTCCAAGCGCCCTGGTCAGCTATTGCCTCATTCCTTTAAGGCTCTCTGAGCTGCAGACACTCGTTCCTTCGGTCCTGCATCCAGGGTTAGTCCAAAAACACAACAAAACATTAAGTGATTAGTTTATACAGCCTTAGCTGTCTTGGTTCTGACTTTGGATCTCCAAAATGGAGCCCTAGGTCGAACCGACGCCTACTGTTCCCTCGACGGGGAACGCGTCCTCACCTACTCCTCTCGAGAGAGTATACCTGATGCCAACCGCTCCTTTGGTTGGACTTTTGCCTGGCAATCCTTTGCCAGGTCTTGGATACCGAGCTATCCATCGCCCAGTGCCTAGCATTCCTTCGCTAGTGCTTCAGTTCCAAGCTGTCCTTCGCCTGGCGCCTAGCAGTCCTTCGCTAGGTCTTTGTATCTTGGCATTCCTTCGCCAAGTGCCTAGCAGTCCTTCGCTAGGGCTTTTTATCCTGGCAGCCCTTCGCCAGGTGCCTAGCAGCCCTTCGCTAGGACTTTTCCTGTACACTCAAGTAACATTGTTAGATAACAATTAAGACTTAACTTTTGAACCCTGTTGTCATTATCAAAACATAGGTTTGACTTTAGTGCTCACTGCACCAACGCTTATCACTAAGCAACATTAATATAAATGTAAGACATATCAAAACCTAAGAGGTAGCCTCCCCCTTAACCATGTCTTCATCCATTTTTAATCATCCAAGATTTAAGTTAAACAACTAACTTATGCTGCCAATTTTAAGTCAAAAATCTAACTTAAACCATCCATTCTCCCCCTTTGACACCATCAAAACGATTGCCTCAAGCAACCCAAACCCATGACATCAAATGAGAGAATGTTTGATTTCTGAAAAAATTCACAAAAGCTGAAATCAAACGTGCCAGTCGATTGCCCCTCTATCAGTGCCATTTTTCAGCTTTTGAGCCGAATTTCAGAAATGTCCAGAAAAATCCAAAAAATTTCAAAAATTGTAAAAATTTATAAGCATGTTTGAAATTATATACTCTATCAAGGAAAAATATCAGTTTATATAAAATTTCAAACATGCTTGATTTTTAACAAAATCTCAAAAATGTTGAAAACCACTAAGAAAGTATCAATATTTCAACCTAGTTATGCATTCAAATTTCTTCTAAGCTCATGACAAAACATATAAGACATGAAATGATTTTCAAATGTTTAAAATGTCCAACCATGATCTTTGGGCAAAGTGGCCATTAATTAAACACTTGTTCTCCCCATGGTTGGTCTATTTTTCATATTTTGGTACTTTTAATGATTCAACACTATACCACAAGCACAAGTGAACCAATTTTATCACCCTAATGGATCAAGCACACTTTTCCAATCTATTACCCCAAGGTTCATCCTAAACTTCTACAAAACACATTCCAAGGCCTTTTCTTAGGGATGTAAATTCTGATTCGAGAAGAGGCTTGGTAAAGATGTCGGCTAGGTTCGACTTTGACTCAACATAGTGTAGTTCTATGTCTCCCCTTGCCACATGGTTCCTAATGAAGTGATGCTTGACTTCAATGTGTTTTGCCCTAGAGTGGTGAACCAGATTCTTAGTTAAATTGATTGTACTTACATTATCACACAAGACTTTAACCTTGGAATAATATAATTCATAATCTTCTAAAGTGTGCATGATCCAAAGTAGTTGGGAAATACAACCACCCATTGCCACATATTCGACTTCCGTTGTTGATAGGGCTACACATGGTTGTTTCCTACTACTCCAACTAACTAAGGAAGACCCAAGAAATTGACACCCTTCACTAGTACTCTTCCTATCTAACTTACACCCCGCATAGTCCGAGTCGGTGTATCCAATAAGATCAACATTAGGAGTTCTAGAATACCAAAGTCCTACATTTAGAGTACCTTTAACATACCTTAGGATCTTCTTTACTATTACTAAATGGGACTCTTTGGCACAAGATTGGTACCTTACACACATACCTACCATAAAAACTATATCCGGTCTACTAGTGGTTAGGTACAATAAGCTTCCAATCATGCTCCTATATTGCTTAGAGTCAACCATTTTCCCTTCACTATCACTATCCATTTTCACATTGGTTCCTATAAGGGTAGATGCTACCTTAGCATTTTCTAAACCAAATTTCTTTAACATTTCCTTAGCATATTTAGTTTGAAATACATTTGTTCCTTCATTTTTTTTTCTTAACTTATAGTCATAAAAAGAATGTTAACTCTCCTACAAGACTCATCTCAAATTCATCTTCCATATATTTGATGAATTCTTATAGAAAGTCATTGTTTGTTGACCCAAAAATTATATCATCTACATACACTTGGGCAACAAATATATCCTTATCCTTAAATTTTAGAAACAAAGTAGGGTCAATTGTTCCTCTCCTAAACCCCTTAGACACTAGAAATGAAGAAAAGCTTTCATACCAAGTCCGAGGAGCTTGTTTCAATCCATATAAGATTTTTCTCAATTTGTAAACGTGTCTTGGATAGTTAGGGTCCTCAAACCCGGGGGGTTGTTCTACATAAACCTCTTCCTTAATGATCTCATTAAGGAAAGCCGACTTCACATCCATTTGGTGAAGTGTGAAACTCATATAAGCGGCATAGGCTAGTAGAATTCTAATGGACTCTAATCTAGCTACGGGAGCATAGGTCTCATCATAATCTAATCCCTCAACTTGGTTAAACTCCCTAGCTACTAACCTAGCCTTGTTTCTAGTGATTTTGCCTTGATCATCTAGTTTTTTCCTAAAGACCCATCTTGTGGTTACAATGGTGCAATCATTGGGTCTAGGAACCAACTCCCAAACTTCACTCCTTTCGAATTGATTTAGCTCCTCTTCCATGGCTAGGATCCAATCTACATTACCTAAAGCCTCATCAATAGAATTAGGTTATAATTGAGAGATTAAGGCGATTTGACTAGTTTGGTCTCTAAAATAGGACCTAGTCCTACTCCTTGAGTGACATCACCCACAATTTGGTCAATAGGGTGATCTTGGTGATGTCTCAAGGGCCTAGAGGTTATGGGTTCATTGACTACATGCTCCTCATCCTTTAGGGTACTTCTTCCTCACCCTTGATCAATGCCCTCCAAATGTAGGTCTTGGATTCTTTGGGAAAGGGGTTGGACGTCTTCCATATCTTTATCAATTGAGGCATTCCTAGGGTAAGTATTTGTCGATTCATCAAAGTCAACATTAGAGGACTCCACAATCACCTTTGTCCTTTTGTTGTAAACTCTATAACCCCTACTAGTGGATGAATAACCAACTAGAATTCCTTCATCGGCTTTTGACTCAAACTTCCTTAGTGTAGGACCGGTGCCATCGATAGAGGGGGGGTGAATATCGATCGTGGAAATCTTCGCGAGAACTTCGTTCGTAAAACTACTCAGATCGTTAGTGCAACGGAAAATAAAAACAAAAAGAACACAGGTACACAGCGGATTTTTACTTGGTTCCCGACCCCCCAGGGTCAGTACATCCAAGGCCTATGCACGGGAACGCCCGTCCACTATTGGTCTCCTTCTCGGACTTTCCGGAGGTGGAGAAACCCGACTTACAGTGCAAATTTACAATCAAAATATATGTAAAATTAAGTGCGTAATAGTAAACTCAAACCGAACAAAAAAGGATCTGAAACTCGGCCGATCTGGACCTCCGAAGTGTCGCGCACTTTCTCCTGGAGCCTCCGGGTCGTAGAGCCTCGTTTCTGGCATGTTGTCGTCGGTTAGAATGTTTGGAATGGTTCTTGGAAGTCGTGTCTGAAGCAGAGGGGTCGAAGCCCCTTATATAGGCCTCTTGGGGGCGCCCCGGACACTAGGGGTGCCCCGGAAGACTCGGTCAACCCTTATCCTTGCGCCTACTTCGCCGCAGGTGATATGTTCTTTGACCAGGGCGCCCCGAACATCCCGGGCGCCCTCTTGAGCGCTTATCCTGTGCTTCGGACTCGCAACAGCGAAGGCTGCTCTTCTTAGCTCTGTCTGGGGGCGCCCCCAACACTGGGGGCGCCCTGGTGCATGGGGGCACCCCCACTGCTGGGGGCGCCCTGGTTGCATGGGGGCGCCCCCAATGATGGGGGCGCCCTGCTTAGGGCCTCCAACAGCTTTTTGCCTGGTTTAACTGCTTTGTCTCCGGTTTTTGATACCTGCAAGATACACAAACACAAAGCATGGATACATATAATGTTAGCCTTAGTGACTTGGTTCGGACTTCGGATTTGCACGAAACCCTAGGTCGAATCGGCACGAGTTCCTATCTCCGAGAACTCGCCCTTCACCTACTCCTTTCAGGAGACGGTTGCCACTCAACCCTTCGGGTGGACTTTTACTTAGCTTCCGATTACTCCGGATCTCGAGACGCTCGAACCCTGACCCATCTCTACTCCTGTCCTTAGTCATCGCTCAGCTAAGTTGCTCAGTCCCTTGGACCAAGACTTCATTACCTAGCAGTCCTTCGTCAGGTGCCTAGCAGTCCTTCGCCAGGTCTTTGTTACCAAGCGGTCCTTCGCCTGGTTCCTAGCAATCCTTCGCTAGGTCTTCTATGCCTAGTAGTCCTTCACTAGGTGCCTAGCAGCCCTTCGCTAGGTCTTAGGGTTACTATACCTAGCAGCCCTTCGCTAGGTCTTGGGGTTTCGATACCTAGCAGCCCTTCGCTAGGTGCCTAGCAGTCCTTCGCTAGGTCTTGGGGTTTCGATACCTAGCAGCCCTTCGCTAGGTGCCTAGTAGCCCTTCGCTAGGTGCCTAGCAGCCCTTCGCTAGGACTTGGGGTTTCGATACCTAGCAGCCCTTTGCTAGGTGCCCAGCAGCCCTTCGTTGGGACTTAGGGTTTCGATGCGTAGATTAACTAGGACTTTTCTTCAGCTTAGTTTACTTCTTCTTTGCTCCCCTTTGTCAGTTCATTATATCACTGACTTAAGTGTATTATCAAACATTAAAACATTTAAAGAGGAACATCATTGATGCAACTTGCACCAACAATCTCCCCCATTTTGAAGTTTGACAATAACTTAAGTTAGATTGGTTTAAGGGGTTAACTTACTATCCTTGGAAAAATTGACTTTAGTTTTGAACATATTTTTGATGCTTTAGGAGAAATAATAAAAAATTTCTAACTTAAGCATACCTCTCCCCCTTTGTCATACATCAAAAAAACACAAGAAAATACTTGCACCAACAATGAGAAATTTTGGTTCGTTTTGAAAAATACTTGGTGCAGAAATTTTGAAAGCATTGTATTTTGAATGATATATTGCATTTTTAAAAAAATGTGCATAATTTTGAAAAAGATGTTATTCGCTTTGAAAAGTATAAGTACTTTGAAAAATGATCTTTAACAACATGCAAGTACTTTTGAAAGAATTTGTAATTTTTTTTTTTTGAAAAATATAAAGTTCTTTTTGGAAAATGCATAACTTTTTGAAAGAAATGAGACTTTGAGAAATATAAGTAATTTTTGAAACATAATATTTTACTTGACTAAGTTTCTTTTCCAGTCTGACACAATCCTGGGAAACCTTGTTGACTACAAGGATATTTTCCTAAGTGTCCTGGAAATTTTCCAACCCAAGTAAATATTATTAACAAATTTCATAAGTTACAGAATGTAAGTTAATTTTGAAAGATATAAAAATTTTAAAGTTATAATACTTGATTCAGTTTATCTTCCAGTCTGGCACAATCATAGGAAACCTTGTTGACTACAAGGACATTTTCCTAAGTGTCCTGGAGAATTTTCCAACTCAAGCTAAACATTATTTCAAATTTTTGAAAATAATAGTATATATTTTTGTTTTGGGAAAATTAATAGTATTTTGAAAGAATACTTACGTTTTCAACAGGATTTGAAAGTACCGCGCATGAAAACATTTGAAATATTCAATAAGTCTTTTAATTTGACCTCCCCCTAAACTTGACCCAGTCCTGGGAAGCTTGTTGACCACAAGTACTCTTCCTCTGAGTCTTAAGGTTTGATTCAAATTAAAGAAATTATCTAATTTCAAAACAATTAATTAAACAAAATTATTTCAGAAGTTTGATTTATACTCCCCCTAAAGTTGGCACATCCTAGGAGTCCTTGTAGATTATGAAGTGGACCTTCCTCTGTGTCTTTAGGGTTTATAAAATCAAACAAGACAGATAAGTTTTACAACATAAACCTTTTTCGAAAAACACAAGTGATAACGATTTAAAGCTCAGTTTTCAAAAAGTATTTTCAAATAATAGTAATTTTTACAGTGTAGTTTTCGAAAGCCAAAAAATAAAAATCACTCCCCCTGTATCCGATACCGTTTGACTGTATCTAAGTGCCTTAAGGAACTTTAGTGTTGTCCTAAGAGGCTTGTGTCTAATTGCGTGAGTCAAACAATTTTTGAAAAGATATAATTTTTGAAAAACGTATAATATGTATATTCATTCAGACAAGCATGAATTCCATAAAAACATTATTATGTTGAAGCACTATTTTGAAAATATATTTTTAGGAAAATATTCTAACAATTTTGAAAAATATTTTTCAATTCATTAGTCCTTAACATCTCACCCATTTTAGATGTATCAATACAACAAGCATAGTTGCCTTATAGGTGTATTATGAGATGCTTGAATCATTTTTCTTAATTTATTTTTAATTCTAAGATTTAATTGAAACTTGTGTTAGATTTGAATTTGATAAGAAGTAACTTGAATTTGAATTTCAAAAATTGGCTTCCAGGTCTTGGCGAGGCACTAGGCCTTCTTTGGCCGTAGCCTTATTGGATCATCAACCCTTTCCTTGACAAAGCCTTTTAATGAAATTTCATTTTCAAAATTACTTTTTGAAAAATTCTGGTCTAACTAGTTTGAATCTTGGATCGGTAGCTTCGGCTAGTTTCACCAGTCTAAAGACACCAAGTATACTTGACCTTATTAGAATTGGCTTCCCTAACGTACTATCATCTCACCGCCACCTAATACTAGGTTAATCAAGCTTCAATTATTCTTTTTCCTATAGCCGTTCTAATATATGCATAAAATTTAAATATGTATGACATGTCATATAAAAAGAAGTAGCAGATGCATGACATGGCAATTATGCATGAGTCAAATAAGTCCAAAGCATTTTATTTAAGTTTCTAAAAATGTATCAAATTCCCGATTTGATACATGTCGTGTGAACCCGCGAATATGCCAACCCATTTTGACATAATTAATGTTATTAATTTTAATTGTTACAGTTTGCGAAAAATTTTATTTTAGTTTGAGTTTAAGTTATTTAAGATTTGAAGTTGAGTTAATTGAAGTTTGAATTAATCAGCTTTATTTGAATTAAATTGATTTAATTGACTTAATTTAAATTTTAATTGAATTTAATTTAAATTTAATTTAATTAGAATTTAATTTAATTTGAATTTGAATTTAATTTAATTTGAATTTAATTTAATTTAATTTGAATTTAATTTAATTTGAATTTAATTTAATTTGAATTTAATTTAATTTAATTTGAATTTAATTTAATTTAATTTGAATTTAATTTAATTTAATTTGAATTTAATTTAAATAATTAAGATTTAATTAATTTGAATTTAATTTAATTTGAATTTAATTAGGATTTATTTGAATTAATTTGAATTTAATTAGAATTTAATTTGAATTAATTTGAATTTAATTAGAATTTAATTCGAATTAATTTGAATTTAATTAGAATTTAATTCGAATTAATTTGAATTTAATTAGAATTTAATTAGAATTAATTTGAATTTAATTAGGATTTAATTGGAATTAATTTGAATTTAATTAGGATTTAATTTGAATTAATTTAAATTTAATTAGAATTTAATTTGAATTAATTTGAATTTAATTAGGATTTAATTCGAATAAATTTGAATTTAATTAGAATTTAATTCCAATTAATTTGAATTTAATTAGGATTTAATTTGAATTAATTTGAATTTAATTATAATTTAATTTGAATTAATTTGAATTTAATTAGAATTTAATTCAGATTTAATTTGAGTTTAATTAATATCATAATGATTAATTAATAAATGTGGGTTTAAATTCATCATTTTCATTATTTTGAAAATTTATTTTTCATTTTTATCTTTCTTTTCAAGTTTTTCTAATAATTTTGATTTATTTGAATTTTTATAATTTTTATTAACTATGGCCTTTATCTTAGATAGTTCAATATCCTCCTCAAGATTAGATCTTTCAATATCCTCACTAGGTGGAGTAAAATGGGCCACTAATTAAGATTTTGTAATAATCTTCAATATTATCTATATTTAAATTATTATCTAGGAGAAAATTATCCTCAGATATATTAATTTCTAGATTATTTTTAAGATTTTTAGAATTAATTTCTGAATTATCCTTAAGATATTCAAATTTGAATTCGGAATTATCCTTATGATTTTCAAATTTGAATTCGAAATTATCCTTAGGATTAATTTTGCCTGAATTAAAATTATCAGAACTAATTTTATCAGAAAAATTATCAGGATTAATTTTATCTGATAAATTATCAGAATTAATTTTATCAAATAAATTATCAGAATTAATTTTATCAGATAAATTATCAGAATGAATTTTATCAAATAAATTATCGAAATTAACTTTATCAGATAAATTATCAGAATTAACTTTATCAAAAAAATTATCAGATAAATTATCAGAATTAACTTTATCAGAAAAATTATCAGAATTAATTTTATCAGATAAATTATCAGAATTAACTTTATCAGAAAAATTATCAGAGTTAATTTTATTAATTTCTGAATTGATATTCTGAATTAAACAATTAATTTCTGATATTTTGGTCATACTCACGTTTTGTAATTTAACATGCAAAAAGTTAATTTTATTATGCAGTAAATCTACTTTATTAGAAGAATTAACTACTTTATCACATGGTAGTGCAGGAACTTGTAAAATTTTTGGAACATAAATTTTTCGTACCTTTGCCGGACATTTATTTTTGTAGTGTCCGAATTTTTCACACTTGAAGCATCTGATATGGCTTTTATCTCTCCGGACTCCTGGCGCTGGTGCCCCCTTTGCCGTCGGTGATGAACGATTTTTATGAGTAGGGCACTGATTTTTATAGTGCCCTCTCTCCCTGCATGTGAAACAAATAATATGCAATTTAAAATTAGAGATTAAAAAAATGTACCTGATTCACCCCTGGGCTCCCCCTCAACTTCTGGCGTCGTTGCTCCGTCGACGGTTAGTCCGGTGAAGAGCGGCTCGGCTCTGATACCAATTGTAGGACCGGTGCCGTCGATAGAGGGGGGTGAATATCGATCGTGGAAATCTTTGCGAGAACTTCGTTCGTAAAACTACTCAGATCGTTAGTGCAACGGAAAATAAAAACAAAAAGAACACAGGTACACAGCGGATTTTTACTTGGTTCCCGACCCCCCAGGGTCAGTACATCCAAGGCCTATGCACGGGAACGCCCGTCCACTATTGGTCTCCTTCCCGGACTTTCCGGAGGCGGAGAAACCCGACTTACAGTGCAAGTTTACAATCAAAATATATGTAAAATTAAGTGCGTAATAGTAAACTCAAACCGAACAAAAAAGGATCTGAAACTCGGCCGATCTGGACCTCCGAAGTGTCGTGCACTTCCTCCTGGAGCCTCCCGGTCGTAGAGCCTCGTTTCTGGCGCGTTGTCATCGGTCAGAATGTTTGGAATGGTTCTTGGAAGTCGTGTCTGAAGCAGAGGGGTCGAAGCCCCTTATATAGGCCTCCTGGGGGTGCCCCGGACGCTGGGGGCGCCTCGGAAGACTCGGTCAACCCTTATCCTTGCGCCTACTTCACCGCAGGTGATAAGTTCTTTGACCAGGGCGCCCGAACATCCCGGGCGCCCTCTTGAGCGCTTATCCTGTGCTTCGGACTCGTAGCAGCGAAGGCTGCTCTTCTTAGCTCTGTCTGGGGGCGCCCCCAACATGGGGGCGCCCTGGTGCATGGGGGCGCCCCCACTGCTGGGGGCGCCCTGGTTGCATGGGGGCGCCCCCAATGATGGGGGCGCCCTGCTTAGGGCCTCCAACAGCTTTTTGCCTGGTTTAACTGCTTTATCTTCGATTTTTGATACCTGCAAGATACACAAACACAAAGCATGGATACATATAATGTTAGCCTTAGTGACTTGGTTCGGACTTCGGATTTGCACGAAACCCTAGGTCGAACCGGCACGAGTTCCTATCTCCGAGAACTCGTCCTTCACCTACTCCTTTCAGGAGACGGTTGCCACTCAGCCCTTCGGGTGGACTTTTACTTAGCTTCCGATTACTCCGGATCTCGAGACGCTTGAACCCTGACCCGTCTCTACTCCTGTCCTTAGTCATCGCTCAGCTAAGTTGCTCAGTCCCTTGGACCAAGACTTCATTACCTAGCAGTCCTTCGCCAGGTGCCTAGCAGTCCTTCGCCAGGTCTTTGTTACCAAGCGGTCCTTCGCCTGGTGCCTAGCAATCCTTCGCTAGGTCTTCTATGCCTAGTAGTCCTTCACTAGGTGCCTAGCAGCCCTTCGCTAGGTCTTAGGGTTACTATACCTAGCAGCCCTTCGCTAGGTGCCTAGCAGCCCTTCACTAGGTCTTGGGGTTTTGATACCTAGCAGCCCTTCGCTAGGTGCCTAGCAGTCCTTCACTAGGTCTTGGGGTTTCGATACCTAGCAGCCCTTCACTGGGTGCCTAGCAGCCCTTCGCTAGGACTTGGGGTTTCGATACCTAGCAGCCCTTTGCTAGGTGCCCAGCAACCCTTCACTGGGACTTAGGGTTTCGATGCCTAAATTAACTAGGACTTTTCTTCAGCTTAGTTTACTTCTTCTTTGCTCCCCTTTGTCAGTTCATTATATCACTGACTTAAGTGTATTGTCAAACATTAAAACATTTAAAGAGGAACATCATTGATGCAACTTGCACCAACACTTAGGTCATCTTTGGTATTTAAAATATAGACCTTACATCCAAAGGCCCTAAAGTAGTGGACTTGTGGAATTCTCCCATTCCACAACTCAAAGGGGGGTTTACCTAAGAACCTATGTACCAAAACCCAATTTTGAATGTAACAAGCGATATTAACCACTTTGGCCCAAAAATAGCTTGGAAGAGAATATGCATTAAGCATAGTCCTAGCAGCTTCTTGTAGGGCTCTATTTCTCCTCTCTACTATCCCATTTTGTTGAGGAGTCCTTGGGCATGAAAATTCATGCTTATACCCATTTTCTACACAAAATTGTGAGAAACTTGAATTTTACAACTCCCCACCGTGGTCACTCCTAATTCGGTTAATTTTGAGGTATTTTTCATTTTCTACCGTTTTACTGAACCCTATAAAAATTTCTAAGGTATCGTCCTTATGTTTCAAAAAAAATACCCATTAAACCTAGAGAAGTCATCTACAATGACTAAACAATATTTACTCCCTACTAGTGAGGGAGTACTATGACAATCAAACAAGTCAATGTGTAAAAGCTCTAGTGGTAAGGTAGTAGCGGTTAGGGTTTTACCTTTGTGTGATGATTTTGATTGCTTACCCTCTTGGCATACATCACACAATTTGGTCTTCTCATACTTGATCATAGGTAGCCCCTTCACCAACTCCTCCTTGGCCACTCTTGCAATGCTTCTCATGTTCACGTGCCCAAGTCTTCGGTGCCACAACCACCCTTCTTCTTCTTTAGACATAAAACACTTAGGCAAATTGTTAGTAGCATAAATAAGATCAAGATAATAAAGGTTGGCCTCCCTATACCCTTCTAATATGACATTATTGGACTCATTTTGTTTAATTATGCATTTCCTAGCATGGAATTCAACCCTATAGCCCACATCACATAACCAACTTACACTAAGTAAATTAAATTTCATGCCTTTAATTGAAAGTACCTTGTGGATAGAGATTGTAGGAGATACCTCAATGGTGCCCCTACCAATTATTTTCAGTTTCTCACTATTTCCAAAGGAGATCGTCCCTTCTCTTAGGTAGCTAATAGTAGTGAACTTGCTCACATCTCCGATCATATGTCTTGAGCTCCCACAATCTACTATTCACATGGTTGAGGCCTCCTTCACCTTCACCTATACAACATGGAAAACACACTCTTTTGGTACCCAGATTTTTGATCCACAAGTATCATTTAAAAATTTCTTAGGTACCCACGCCTTCTTGATGTTTCCCTTAGTCCCTTGTCTCCTAGATGCACCAATCATACCCATGAGTGAGACAAAAGCCACTTCCTTTGTCTTTGGCCTATATCCTAATCCGGCCTTGTTATAAACGGCTCTTTGACTGTTAATTATCATATCTAAGTTGCTAAAGCCCACTTGAAATTTCCTAAGTGCCTTTGTGAGGTCCTCTACCTTTTTCCTTAGTTCTCTATTTTCAATTTCAAAGCATGAATCATGTGATGTAAGAGAACAAGCATGCAAGTCTTCCTTAAACTTTGTAGACTCTACTCTAAGCATGGCAATTTCATCTTTTAGGTCCTTAATTTTCTTTCTAGCTTTAGCTAAGTCCATGTTGGTGTTAGAAATAATTTTAACTAAAGTGGAGGGGGGTAAGTTGTATACCTCACTTACCGATGCTTCTGACTTGGATGATGATGATGAAGCGCTTTCATCTTCACTGCTCGAGCTTCTTTCATCATCAGATGACTCTGAGTGGTCCACTACCATGAGAGCAAAGTGAGACACTTGCTCCTCTTCCTCCTCCGAGGATGATGGATCATCCCAAGTCGCCTTGAGGTTGGTGGCACTCTTCTCCTTTCCCTTTGACCTCTTCTTGTCACCTTTCTTCTTCTCCTCCTTTTCATCTCTTCTCTTTAGTTGAGGGCACTCATTCTTCATGTGTCCCACTTGGTGGCAGTTGTAGCAAATGATGTCCTTTGCCTTGCCCTTGCTTTTGGATCCTTTCCTAGCATAAGACTTGTTAGAAAAACTTTTAAAAGCCCTACGCATTTTTCTTACCATGAATGTCTCTTGGTCGCTATCCATAGAAGCATTGGACTCCTCTGAGTCGGATGAGGAGTAGATCACCTTCTTCTTCTCCTTCTTCTTCTTCTTCTCCTTTTCTGCAATAAAGGCTATACATTTCTCTTTGGCCGAAACATTAGCTTGCTCGTGCAATTCAAACTCACAAAATAAATCATCTAATTTTACTATTGACAAATCCCTTGATACTTTGTAGGCATCAACCATTGATGCTCACAAAGTTGTTCTCAGGAAAGATTGCAAAACATACCTTACCAGATCTCGGTTTTCAATCTTCTCTCCAATCACATGGAGTTCGTTGATGATCTCCTTCACCCTTCCATGCAACTGGCTCATGGTCTCATTAGTCTTCATGGACAAGGATTGGAGTTGGGCAACGAGCAAGTCCTTCTTCGCCCTTTGGACTCGTTAGACCCTTCATTCAGTTCAACCAGTTTATCCCATAACTCTTTGGCACTCTTGAATGGCCCCACCTTGTTGAGTTGCTCTTTTGAGAGCCCGCACTGAAGTGTGGTGGTGGCATTGACATTTGATTGCGTCCTCTTCATGACATCCTTCGACCATGATCTCATTGGCAGTGGCTCTCCTCTTTCGTCGACGGGTGCATCGAATCCATCTACAACACTAATCCAGTTTTCAATGTCATTCATTAGATAGTATTGCATTCTACCTTTCCAGTACGCAAAGTCGTTCCCGTTGAAGAATGGTGGTCGTGCAATGTTGTATCCCTCATGAAACGCCATTTACTTTACTCCGGTCGACGGTGAGTTCTTCCGAAGCGAACCGGCTCTGATACCAATTGATAGATCGAAGAGCGTTGCTAGAGGGGGTGAATAGCACTTTGTCGAATTTCTCTACAAAATTGTTAGCACAATACAAACAAAATATGCAAAAGACAAACAACAATGCTAACTCAGAGTAGTTTTACTTGATATCCACCCAAATGGGTGACTAATCCAAGGATCCACGCACGTACTCCACCTCCACTATGAAAATTCTCTTTCAGGCAGAGAAACCTTTACAAAGGCGCTGTCTTCCTCTTTACAGAAAGCAATGAATATAGAGAGAGGAAGATCTGAAAACTCTATACACGAACAATGCTTCATTACAGTGTAAATCCGTACCGTTCATGTGCGGAAAAATCCTCTTTTTATAAGAGAATAGGACATCATCGCAAGCTGTCCAGACCTGCACCAATCGACTTCCCCTGGGGCAGTCGACTGGCCTAGCAATAAATGCCAGACAACGGCTATTTTTTGGGGGGTTACCAGTCGACTGGTAGAAAGCTGAAAACCTTCTGTGAGTTTTGGCAGTCGACTGCCCTCTGGCCAGTCGACTGCCCACTCACTTACAGCCACTCTTAACATTCTCCTTCACATGTGCCTTCAGGTTCACTCCCTTGGCTCGCCCCTTGAAGTCATCTTCCTCTGGCTATCGTCCCTCGGATGCGCACACAAGCCTTCCTTTAGCTTGCCTCCATGCCACCCTTCACGTGTGCCCTTGAAGTCCACTTCCCGGCTTGCCCTTGGAGTCCTCCTCCCTCGGCTCTCGTCCCTCGGATATGATCTCCATGTGTTATTCTCCAAGTCCTGCAAACTCAATCACACATATCAAATACAACATAACACCTAACCTTAAACTTATTGGCACGTATATCAAAACCATGATCTTCCCGATCATTCTTGGGTCGATTGCCTCAACATCTACTCATAAAAATTTTATCGAAATGTTTTGACTGTTAGATGAATTTCCTTTCAATTTGTTTGGAAAAATAGATTTTATTGAAATGCTTTTTTAAAATTCTTGATTAAATATTACACACCTTTTATTTTGTTTAATAACTTATTTTGGACAAAGAAAACTATTTTTATATTTTACCTAGCGACTTTTACAAATAATTATTAAAATTTTTCGAAGTTAAATGTATTTTTAAGCATTTAATTTTTTAAAATTCATGCATCTATTAATGAATCATTTTTCCACACTCAATGAAAATTTATTAACTTGAATTTGTTTTTGTGTGAACAGATTTGGCATTCTAACATCTCAAAAATTTTGAGAAATTTTGGATAAATAGACATTTCTATGAATTTTTTAATCTATAATTGAGTTTTTTAAAAGAAAATTTAAGATTGTTTTTAAAAAAATCCCTTAATCATTTTTTTTATGTGATAAAGGGGGAGAAATGGAAATTAAGTTAAGGGAGAGATTGTAATTGCTTTAATTTTTGTATTTTATTGCAAAAATATTGTTACTTGTTTTTATTTTCTTATTTTTGTTTACTCTAACTTAACTTGAGTTGATACACATTAAAAAGAGGGAGATTGTAAGTACTCTAGGTTATTTTGATATGATCAACTAAATCAAGTTAGGTCCTGGTTGATTTCATCCTTGTGTCCAAGAGTACAGGAGCTTAGGAGCATAGAAGTTGAGCGGAAGACACAATGAGTAAGAAGGATGGCATGGTGCATCCGAGCGATAAGAAGTTCTGGAAGAGTACACCGGTGGACAAGAAGGGCATGTGCGACGTCCGAGAGATGAGAAACCAAGGAGGAAATCTGCTTGAGGAGAAGGTTGAATGGAAGACGTAGTAAGCGAGAAGGATGGCGCGTGCATCCAAGGGACGATAAGCTGCGGAAGAGTACGCCAGTAGACGAGAAGGATGTGCACGACGTCTGAGGGACGAGAAGCCGGGGAGGAAGTGTAAGTATCCTAGGTTGGTTTTAATGTGGTCAACCGAGTCAAGTTAAGATATGTTGGTTTTTAATCCCTATGTCTAAGTGTTCAGGAGCTTAGGAGCGTAGGAAGTCGATCGGAACATACAGCGGTCGAGAAGGATTGCACGGGAAGGGAGGTGATGGGCTTGGTGCATCCGAGGGACGCGGAGGTCTGTGAAAGAGTATGTCGGTTGAGCAAGAAGGACGTGTGCGACGTTCGAGGAACGAGAAGCCGGGAGGAAGCTCACTCGAGGAGAAGGCCGTAGGAGGATTCGGGTGAGTCCAACTTTGGAAAGTCTCGAAATCACCCAAGAAGACCCGCCGTAAAACTGGTCAACATGGTGCTGACTAATTGCAGTCGGGCATCCCTATGCATAGGGGCGCCCATGCTCTCAGGCACCCTTATGCATACAGGCGTCCGAGCACTCGGGCACCCCTATGCATACAGGCCTGAGAGTTGAAAAACCATCCAAACTTAGCCATTTGCAAATGTTGCACATCGGATAATGCATAAGCCATGTGTCAAGCCCCCTCAATCACTCGGGCACTCCTATAGTGCCACGTCAACATTTAGATAGAGTTGATCGGAACTATAAATAGGCTCCCAGAGCTCAGCTCCAAATCACCAATTCACTACAAATGAATTCTCTATAATTTGTCTTTGTTTTTATGAGCTTTTTGTTAGAGGAAAATTTTGAGAATTTACAATAAATTGAAATTATAGAAACTAATTTCAACTTATCTCTGATGAGTGGCCTCGACTAGTTTTCCCCCAAGCAACAGTCTTCCGAGCTCCCGAGTGAAGCTTCCGAGTGAGTTTCCCGAGCTCGTGAGTGAAGATCCCGAGTGAGGTTCCCGAGCAGCCGAGTGAACTCCCGAGCGAAATTTCTGAGTGGCCGAATAAGCTCCCGAGTGGAATCTCTCGACCCGAGTAGTTTTCCCGAGTGGCCGAGTGAGCTCCAAGTGGCTGAGTGAAATTCCCGAGTGGCAGAGTGAGCTCCTGAGCAGCCGAGTGGAATTCCCGAGTAGCTGAGTCGAATTCCAGAGCAGCCGAGTGGAATTCCCGAGTAGCTGAGTGGAATTCCCGAGTGGTGGTCGGACGTCTCCTGACCGACCTGGATTTTGCTGAGGCTTGCGCAGCACAGTTTCCTTGAAATAGATTCGTCCTCCTCTGCGGTGCTTCGAGGCTCAGATGGACTTCTGTCTCTCAGGATACAATAGCCGAACCACGAGCGCAACGGAGCACTCATTGCTTGTGGCGAACTGAGGATGTACCTGACTGCTATCAGTGGAGGTTGGGAACGAGGTGGTGTGGAGGAGAATTTCGTAGCGTCTGTATCTTTTGCTCTCGGTCATGGCCTCTTAATATAGGCTCAGCTCAGACCCCCGCATAAATGACGAATTAATCGTCATTCACTGCCATTTACCCGACCAGATCCAAACGTCTGGGGGTTACTGATCTCGCATTAATCAAAATTAATGCATCAGTTACATTTGAGCAAAAATCGATTTGACAAAATGTTGGTTCATCTGCTTGGACAAATTTTGCCCCGACCGGTCAAACATTCGACGTGTGTGGGTCGTGCATGCACACGAGTTCACTTGGTTTAGTACAAATCCGGGCCCTGGATTTGCACCCCCCCCCCTCCCGCGCACCCACGTGTGAGAAAGAGTCTCTCCCCTAGCATTTTGTTCACAACTATCATGCTTGTAATACAATATAAACCAAACATTTTGCCTTAAACCTCCCAATGTGGGACTAAAGCTCCACTCCAAATGGAGTCCCTTTATTCTCCTCCTCACTTTCCATTCATTAGAAAGTGACAATGTGGGACTAAAGTCCCACCACCTCTCTTCCATTTACACTAGATATGCAAGATATCTAACAATCCCCCACATGAATGGAAACATGGTGATAGCATTCAGTAGTTGAGTCGTGTATAGGATAGGTAGGTTTCACCCTTTGAACCTTCCCTTGTGAAGATCTGTTTGCTTCCTGGCTGACAGTAGACATGATGTCCTTGAACTGTGCTGCCGTTTATGTAAGCATTGACACATCTCACCCAGGACTCTCCCTGATACACCTCAGTTCTCATGCGTGTGTTCATTCTTGGCCATGAACACGCCTGATTCTGCGAGAAGTTCTAAGAATTATGCCTCCAATTTTCTTCGAAGCGACCCCACTTCTTTCTCACATAGGTGATCTCTTAAGAGTTTTTCACATAACTCTATTGAATCATTAAAAGTCGTATGCTTAACCTCAATACTTCACTATTTCAAAGGGTTGTTCCCTCACAGTGACCACTTTTGTCAGTGCAGTTAGGTTGTCCCTTTGAACCTAGTTCTTGGGATCTCTAGTTTGCATAGGTTGGGTTTCCTTTGCACCAACATTTTCTATCGGCATCAAACCCATCCTTCTTGATGAGCTTGCAACTAACTCTCGATTTAACCCTTTGGTTAGTGGATCCGCTAAGTTATCCTTTGACTTCACATAGTCAACAGTGATAACTCCGGTTGAAAGTAGTTGTCTAATGGTATTGTGTCTTCGACGTATATGTCTAGACTTACCATTATACAGATGGCTTTGTGCTCGGCCAATTGCCGATTGACTATCACAATGTATGCAAATTGTCGGCACGGGTTTCAGCCATCTCGACACATCTTCTAAGAATTATCGTAGTCATTCAGCCTCTTCACCACATTTGTCAAGAGCTACAAACTCAAACTCCATCGTGGATCTGGTTATTAGGTTTGCTTAGAAGATTTCCATGAAATGGCTGCACCTCCCAGAGTGAACACATAACCACTCGTAGACTTCGAGTCTTTTATGTCAAATATCCAACTCGCATTGCTGTATCCTTCGATAACAGCAGGATATCTCATATAGTGCAGTCCATTTCCATGAGTATATCGCAAGTACCTCAGTACTCTTGTTATCCCTTTCCAGTGCTCAACACCGGGATTACTCATGTATCTACTCAATTTACTTACTGCGTAGGCTAAGTCTGGTCATGTACAATTCATCAAGTACATCAAACTTCCAATCACCCAAGCGTACTCTACCTGAGAGATACGTTCTCCTCGGTTTTTCGATAGATGTTGGCTCGTATCTATCGGCGTGCGTGCCAACGCAGTATCACCATTGGTGAATTTCTCAAGAATCTTGTCTACATAATGTGACTGACTAAGAACAAGTCTTTCTGCTATTCTAAGAATTTTGATTCCTAGAATCACATCAGGTAGGCCCATGTCTTTCATGTCAAATCTTGGGTTCAACATGTCTTTCGTGGATTTAATATCTTATCATTACTCCCAATGATAAGTATGTCATCTACATATAAGCACAAGATGACAAAGTCATCTTCTGTAGCTTTCGTGTAGACACATTTATCACATTCATTGATTTTGAATCCACCTTCTTGCATGACATTATCAAATTTCTCATGCCACTGCTTTGGAGTTCGTTTCAAGCTGTATAAAGACTTCACCAATTTGCAAACCGGTTATTCCGTCCTGGCACAGAAAACCCCTCAGGTTGCTCCATGTAAATTTCCTCTTCTAAATTTCCGTTTAGAAAGGTCGTCTTTACATCCATCTGATGTATTTTCAGGTTCCACAGAGCAGCAATAGCCAACAACACTCTGATGGAAGTTATTCTCGACACAGGAGAATACGTATTAAAGTAATCAAGGCCTTCTCGTTGTCGGTAACCTTTAATTACCAACCTGGCCTTATACTTGTCAATTGTGTCATCTGATCTTTTCTTCTTCTTGAAGATCTACTTTCAACCTAATGGTTTACTCCCCGGAGGAAGGTCCACAAGTTCCCAAGTGTGATTTTGCAAGATAGATTCTATCTCAGATGCAATTGCCTCTTTCAAGTGAGTTCCCTCAGAAGAGTTCACAGCTTCTGAGTAGCTTTGGGGGTCACCTTCCAGCATGAAAGTAATAAAATCTGATCCAAAAGATTTTTTCACCCGAGCTCTCTTACTCCGCCGAGGCGCAGCCTCTACTGGTTCATCATCCTCTTCTTCTTCTTCTAGTATTTCCTCCACCCGATTTGAGAAGCTAGCATCCTCTCGGGTCTTATATGGAAATACATGCTCGAAGAATATGGCATTTCTCGATTCTATTATCGAGTTCTTGTGTATATCCGGTAATTGTGATTCATAAACACAAAACTGATATGCACTGTTGTTATGTGCATATCCAAAAAATATGCAATCAACAGTTTTTGGTCCTATCTTAATCCTTTTTGGATCAGGCACCAAAGCTTTGGCAAGACACCCCCACACTCGCAAGTATTTGTAGTATGGTTGTCTTCCATTCCATAACTCATAAGAGCTCTTATCTATTTTCTTTCAAGGGACCTTATTTAAAAGGTAATTAGCTGTTAACACAGCTTCCCCCCACATGGAGTCTGGCAATCCAGAGCTCAATAAAAGAGCATTCATCATCTCCTTAAGAGTTCGATTCTTTCGCTCAGCAATCCCATTCTGCTGAGGGGTATAAGGAGTTATTGTTTCGTGTCTGATCCCATGTTCAGCAGACAACTCATCGAATGGTGATACATATTCACCACCTCGGTCACTTCTAACCACCTTAATTTTCTTATTAAGTTGGTTTTCAACCTCATTCTTATAGAGAACGAATTTCTCTATACCTTCATCCTTGCTTTTGAGAAGATACACATAGCAGTACTTTGTGTTATCATCTACAAAAGTGATGAAGTACTTATTCCCACCACGTGTCGGTGTGCCTTTAAGGTCACATACGTAGGTGTGAATTAGGCCGAGTGGTTCGGTGCTCTTTCAACGTGTTGAAAGGATGACCTTGTCAACTTCGCTTCAACACAAGTCTCACACTTGTGTTTCGGGTCAAGGTGGAATGTCGGTATACTTTGCATGTTCATCAATCTACGAATCACATCGTAATTCACATGTCCTAGTCTACCATGCCATAAACAAGAAGACTCAAGCATATAAGTGGAAGAGCTTTCAATTTTATTTATCTTAGGCCTAATGGCCATTACACTGAGCTTAAACAACCCATCAGATACATAACCCTTCCCCCATAAACATTCCATTTTTCGACAGTACAACTCTGTCGGACTCAAACACAATGCGAAAGCCATGCTTGTTTAATAAAGATCCGGACACTAGATTCTTTTGAATCTCCAGAACATACAGCACATTGGTGAGAGTCAGGTCCTTGCCCGAGGTCATCTTCAGCACCACCTTCCCTTGGCCCAGGATGTCCGAGGTTGCCGAGTTCCCCATGAATAGCTTCTCTCCACTAATTTCTTCAAAATTATGGAGCAGCTCCTTATTACAGCACACATGTCTGGTGGCTCCAGTATCGATCCACCATTACCGCGGGTTTGAACCCACCAGGTTCAATTCAGAGACCACGACACAGAGGTCTTCCATTTCTGGTCCCTCGTTTAGGTTGGCCTCCTGCTTCTTCTTCGGTTTCTTGTACTCCGAAGATTTGTGGCCCACTCGGCCACAGTTGTAGCACTTCCCAGAGAACTTTTTGGCGATGCCTCCTCTGGGTCCCAGCTTGGAAGATTTAGAATTCTTCCGTTTCGAGCTTTGTCCGTACTCGACCATGTTGGCTTTCACAGTAGCCTGAGAGAACATCTTTCTCTCTGAACCCTTGTTGTCTTCTTCGATGAGAAGTCTCACAACAAGTTCCTCCACATTCATCTCCTTCCGTTTGTGCTTCAGGTAGTTCTTGAAATCCTTCCAGCCGGGGGGCAGCTTCTCAATGATGGCTGCTACTTGGAAGGTTTCACTCAGAATCATACCTTCTGAGTGGGTCTCGTGTAGGATCACCTGAAGCTCCTGGACTTGGCTGATCACAGTCTTAGAGTCAACCATCTTGTAGTCCAAGAATCGGCCCACGATGAACTTTTTGGCCCCAGCATCCTCCGACTTGTACTTCTTGTCCAAGGTCTCCCATAGCTCTTTGGTCGTTCTCTTTGTGCTGTACACAACATATAGCGAGTCGGCTAGGCAGTTGAGGATGTAGTTTCGGCATAGGTACTCAGAATGAGCCCATGCCTCCACTTCAGCAGCCTCAGTTTGATTGGGAGGGTCCTCGGTCAAGAACCGAGCCAGATTGAGTGTGGTTAGATAGAAGAGCATCTTCTACTGCCACCTCTTGAAGTTCAGCCCAGTGAACTTCTCTGGCTTTTCCCCATGGTTGATCGGGGCATTCCCGATTGGGCCGGAGGGGGCTTGGTGATGAGTCTGTTTCACCTCAACACGTTCCGTGGCCATCTCAATAGAATGGGTCTGTTTCAAGATTGTTGGAGGAAATTTTGGAGAATTTACAATAAATTGAAATTATAGAAATTAATTTCAACTTATCTCTGTTGAGTGGCCCCGACTAGTTTTTCCTCAAGCAACAGTCTTACGAGCTCCCGAGTGAAGCTTCCGAGTGAGTTTCCCGAGCTCCTGAGTGAAGATCCCGAGTGAGGTTCCCGAGCTCCTGAGTGAGGTTCCCGAGCGGCCGAGTGAACTCCCGAGTGAAATTTCTGAGTGGCCGAATGAGCTCCCGAGTGGAATCTGTTAGTGCAAGTTGCATCAATGATGTTCTCCTTTAAGTGTTTTAATGTTTGACAATACACTTAAGTCAGTGATATAATGAACAGACAAAGGGGAGCAAAGGAGAAGTAACCTAAGTTGAAGAAAAGTCCTAGTTAATCTAGGCATCGGAACCCTAAGACCTAGCGAAGGGTTGCTAGGCACCTAGCGAAGGGCTGCTAGGCATAAAAGACCTAGCGAAGGGCTGCTAGGCACCTAGCGAAGGGCTGCTAGGAATAGAAGACCTAGCGAAGGGCTGCTAGGCACCTAGCGAAGGGATGCTAGGCATAGAAGACCTAGCGAAGGGCTGCTAGGCACCTGGCGAAGGACTGCTAGGAAATGAAGACTTGGTGAAGGACTGCTAGGCACCTGGCGAAGGACTGCTAGGGAATGAAGTCTTGGTCCAAGGGACTGAGCAACTTAGCTGGGTGATGACTAAGGATAGGAGTAGAGACGGGTTAGGGTTTGGGCATCTCGAGGTCCGGAGGTATCGGAAGCTAAGCAAAAGTCCACCCGAAGGGCTGGGTGGCAATCGTCTCCTGAAAGGAGTAGGTGAAGGGCAAGTTCTCGGGGATGGGAACTTGTGCCGGTTTGACCTAGGGTTTCGTGGAAATCCGAAGTCCGAACCAAGTCCTTAAGACTAAAATTATATGTATATGTGCTATGTGGTTATGTATCTTGCAGGTACCAAGAGTGAAAGATGTTGTAAGCTGCTGGAGGCCCTAAGCAGGGTGCCCCCATCATTGGGGGCGCCCCCATGCAACCAGGGCGCCCCCAATAGTGGGGGCGCCCCCAGACAGTGTAGCGACCCGCCTTCTTATTGTCTTTAGACGGATCGTTACTTTCCTCTACTTCTCTACTCTAATACATGACTACAAGAAATGCGGAAATCTTTTTTTTTTTTTAAACTTTTAAACCTTTTAAAAGCTTCTAATAATCATAATCTAACTTAAGTAATCATGCATGACAACATATCATATTTACTATCTCAAAACTCACAATATGGCACACTTGTTGCTTGCCTCGCCCAACCCATACAGCAGGTATCAGTCGACTGATACTGCATCAGTCGACTGATAGCCTGTAGTTTGAAGCTTCAGGTTTCGGCAGCTACTTCAACTCTCCACCAATCATGTATTTTCGAGCCATATAATACTATGATGCCATTTCTATACTCTATGTCAGTTTCCTAAACAATTTAGCCAATCAAACGAATCCATAAACTTAAATTTAGGACTTTTATGGGAGAAAATAAACTAAACAAGTTTATCTAAACTTTAACAATAAAGTTTGTACCAATCTTGGCTTCTATGAATTTATAACACCATATGCATGTTCTACAACCTTGCTAAAGCATTATGAAATGTGATTGCAACTTTTCTAAATATTTTTAAGCAATAAAACTTGATTCAAAAGGAAAATTGATACTATCTTGGCACAAACTCTTTTTTCTCTAACAAAGTATCAATATTTCTAACTACTCACACTTTTACTCATCCAATGCAATCATAAGAATATATATGCTAAATGAAATGACATGGAATCTTTACTCTAAGAAATTTAGCATATAAAACTATCCAAAACTCCAATGCTCAATAATCTCCATAAAGCAAGAACTTAAAATCTAAATAAACTTAAACATTGCAATTCAAATAACTAAAATGTCTCGTCTCAAGGATCTCTCCATAATCAGCCACCACACACACTCTACTCAGCACCGCCTCGTCGTGTTCCTTTAGAATTGCTTGCCTTTACCTTTATCTGCAATAAGAGGAAATGCAACTAGTAAGCAAAAAGCTTAGTAAGTACTATCTAGCTCACAAAAACTCGAATATGTGCAAATATGCTTCTAGAACAATATGAAAATCATATGAGATACTAATATGCTTGAGAGAAAACTAAGAACATGTATAACTCAAAACATGCATACTCAAGCAATAAATAATCTCAATTTACTTTTCTTGGCTCAACTTGAAAATTTAGCTATTCTTTAACTTTTGAAAACTTTCTTAAACTTTCGAAAACTTTGCTAAAGCATATACTTGAAAATACTAATCACTTGGATCCACTGAAGACGTAAGTACCATCTGAATGCGCGTTCCCTAAAAGGTTGGGGTAGCGAGCCACCAATCCTAATAGAGCAGACCTTGGTCTACCAGGGCCAAGACCTTGGAATTGGACACCTGGATTTCTTTAACGACGCCCTTGGACGCCGGGTACTGGCCTTATAAAATAAAATAGCTTTTCTTTCTTTTCTTTCTTATCTTTAAATGCCTTGGCATTTTCTGGAGCACCTTGCGTGCTAAAAATCCCTAAGTCTTGACTTTTGGGGATTTCTTAAGGCCTTGGCCTTCTCTTTTCTTATCTTTATCTTCTTTTCTTTTCTCATAGCTTTTCTTGGTCCCTAATCTCATATAGGGTGCTTATCAAACATATACAAGCATATAAAAACTAAGATCACATGCAAAAACTAAAGCAAAAAGGAAAAATTCTCTTCTAAAAACTTTTAAAGAAAATTCTCGCGGTAAAACCGCCTCTTACTGCAGGTGAGCAGTACTTACATTGATATCTTGGACTTACAACCAAGATTGAGGTCTAGGACTCGGGAGAAACTCGAGATCTCGAAGAATTCTTCACGTCTACGCGTTCCTCTCGTCGTGGGGATCTCGAATATAGTATTATCTCTTGGAGAAAGGGTCTCGGCCGACCCTCTTGGCCTTGATTTGCGTGCGCACAAGAGAGGAGAGGGAGAGGGGTCGGCGCAAGGGGTGTTGGCCGAAGGGTTTGAGAGAAATCCCAACTTCTCTCTTTAAGTTTTCTATTTATACACTTAAGGATCGGATCAACCTAACTACAGCTTAAGTATTTATTTTTCTTTCCTTTTCTGTGCTTGATACCCTTAGCCCGGCTGGTTGCGTGCGCTTGCTGTTTCGGTGGTGGTCGCGGGTTCAATCCACGGCTGCCCTTAGTGGTTTTATTATTTTTGGCTTTTTTCCTTTTTTCTTTTTCTTTTTCCAAAAATAGCAAACGGACTCGGAAAATTCCATAAAAATACTCTAAAAATTCCTAAAAATATCTAGAATATTTCTAAACCATTTCTAAATAATTATAAGGACTTTAAAAACTAAAAATGGAATTTTGGGGCGTTACAATCCCCCATACCTTATAAAAAGTTCGTCCTCGAACTTAGAATAATTCTGGATATCTTTCTCTCATGCTGTCCTCACGTTCCCAAGTAGCCTCTTCATGCTTTTGATTCTGCCAGATGACCTTCACTAGTGGCACTTCTTTGTTTCTTAATCTCTTAACTGCTTTGTCCACTATCTGTGTCGGCCTGCTCTCATAACTAAGATCTTCTTGGATCTGTACTGACTGAGGCTGAATCACTTGGCTAGGGTCGTGAATACACTTCTTTAGCATAGAGACATGAAAGGTACTGTGGATAGCTGACATATCCTCTGGTAGGTCCAGCTCATATGCTACCTTACCAACCCTCTTTATAATCTTGTAGGGTCCTATGTAGCGAGGACTTAGCTTACCCTTTTTACCAAATCTCATCACTCCCTTCATAGGAGCGACCTTGAGAAATACTGAATCTCCAACTTCGAATTCAAGTGGTCTACGGCGTGTGTCAGCATAACTTTTCTGTCTACTCTGGGCAGTCTCAATCCTCTGGCGGATCGTCTGGATAGCCTGAGCGGTCTCATCTATAAGCTCAGTCTGGTTGCCTAGTCCTGACTCCATTTCTTTCTTCTCACCAGCTTCTTGCCAACATATGGGTGATCTACATTTCCTGCCATATAATGCCTCATAAGGTGCCATCCTGATGGTGGCCTGATAGCTATTGTTGTAGGCAAACTCAGCTAAGCACAGAAATTTACACCAACTACCTTTAAAGTCCAATGCACAAGCCCTGAGCATGTCTTCTAAAATCTGATTTACTCTCTCTGTTTGCCCATCTGTCTGGGGATGAAAGGCTGTGCTGAACTGAAGTTTGGTGCCTAGGGCGTCCTGAACACACCTCCAAAAATGGGAGATGAATCGCCCATCTCTGTCAGAAACGATCGACTTCGGGACTCCGTGAAGCCTGATTACTTCTTTCACGTACAGCTGTGCCAATTGCTCTACCGAATGCGATAACTTGATGGCTAGGAAGTGGGCAGACTTGGTCAATCTGTCCACTATCACCCAAATTGCATCATGTCCATGGGTGGTTCTTGGAAGACCTGTGATAAAGTCCATGGATATTTCTTCCCACTTCCACTCTGGAATGGGAAGTGGCTGTAGAACTCCTCCTGGTCTCTGGTGTTCTGCTTTGACCTCTGGCAGGTCAAGCAGGTACTGATATATCTGGCCACGTCTCGCTTGAGTCCAGACCACCAGAACCTCTTCTTTAAATCTTGGTACATCTTGGTAGAACCAGGATGCATAGAGTATGGGGTACTGTGGGCTTCTTCTAAAATACTCTTCCTTAGTTCCTCATCATCGGGGACGCAAAGGCGGTCTCCAAGATAGAGTATGCCACTATCTGATACTCGAAACTCTGAATTTTCTGCCTCTTGGATCCCCTGCTTGATCTTCTGGGTCTCTGGGTCTTGATCTTGCTTTCTTTGTATATCTATAAGCAGGGTTGACTCCAGAGTCAATGCAGAAAGTTGCCCAATTATTACCTCGACTCCAAAATCCTTTATTTCTTTCTGAAGTGGTATAGACAGTGATGATAAGGACATCAGTGCCGTACAGGATTTTCTGCTCAGTGCATCTGCCACTTTATTAGCTTTACCTGGGTGGTAGAGGATTTCACAGTCATAATCTTTAACCAACTCTAGCCACCTGCGCTGCCTCATATTCAGATCTTTCTGAGTGAAAAAGTACTTCAAACTCTGAAGGTCTGTGAAGATTCTGCACTGCACTCCATACAGGTAGTGTCTCCAGAGCTTCAGTGCAAAAACCACAGCTGCTAGCTCAAGGTCGTGGGTAGGATAATTCTTCTCATAGTCCTTGAGCTGTCTGGAGGCATATGCTATCACTTTACCGTCTTGCATGAGGACAGCTCCAAGGCCCATCTTGGATGCATCACTATAGATGTCAAAGGCCTTGTCACTCTCTGGAACGGTCAGGATGGGAGCACTAGTCAATCTTTTCTTCAGTTCTAAGAAGCTGTGCTCACATTTATCTGACCACTCAAACTTCTGATTCTTTCTGGTTAAGGCTGTGAGTGGAGAGGCTATCCTGGAAAAGTCCTCCACAAATTTTCTGTAATATCCTGCCAGGCCTAAGAAGCTTCTGATCTCACTGACATTCTTGGGTCTACACCAGTTGCTGACTGCTTCTATCTTGGCTGGATCAACTTGAATGCCTTCTTTGGATATAATGTGACCTAGGAATGTCACCTGATCTAACCAAAACTCGCACTTTGAGAATTTTGCATAGAGCTTCTCCTGCTGAAGGATCTGCAGCACTATCCTCAAGTGTGTAGCATGTTCCTCTGGAGTCTGTGAGTATATGAGAATATCATCAATAAACACAATGACGAATTTATCGAGATACTCCCTAAAAATGTGGTTCATCAGCTCCATGAAGACTGCTGGAGCATTGGTTACTCCAAAAGGCATTACTACAAATTCGTAGTGGCCGTATCTTGTCCTGAAGGCCGTCCTGGGAATGTCACTTTCTTTAACCTTCAGCTGATGATACCCAGAACGTAGATCTATCTTCGAGAACACTGTAGCCCCTTTGAGTTGATCAAATAAATCATCTATTCTAGGAAGGGGGTACTTGTTCTTGATGGTCACCTTGTTCAGAGCTCTGTAGTCTATGCACAGACGCATAGATCCATCCTTCTTCTTGACGAATAGTACAGGAGCTCCCCAGGGTGAATGACTCGGGCGAATGAAGCCCTTGTCTAGTAGCTCCTGGAGTTGCTCTTGTAATTCTTTCAACTCTGCTGGAGGCATACGATATGGGGCCTTCGAGACCGGACCGGTACCGGGCACTAGCTCGATCTCGAATTCCACTTCTCGGTTGGGAGGTAGTCCAGGTAATTCCTCTGGGAACACTTTTGGATACTCGCAGACTACCCGTACATCCTCCTGCTTGAGTTCTTTCTTTGCTTCTGAGTCCACTATGTGTGCAAGAAAACCAGCACACCCTTGCTCTAGCATCTGGTGGGCTGCCAAGGCTGAGAGAAATTTCTGAGTCTTCCTCCTTGGGGCTCCTTGAAATTCGAATGGTGGTTCTCCCTCTGGGCTGAAAACCACCTTCCTTCTACGGCAGTCCACTGAAGCGCTGTACTTACTGAGGAAATCCATGCCCAGTATGATGTCGAAGTCCTGCATCGCAAGGACTATTAGATCGACATATAGCTCTCGGTCTGAAATCTTGATTGGCACAGCCCGGAGCCTCTGGGTGGACTCCATGATTTCCCCTGAGGGAGAGTTGTCAGGAATCTGGACTCCCAACTCTCTGTAGGCACCTGTAACTTACTAGCAAAAGGTACTGATACGAAAGAATGGGTCGCCCCAGTGTCAAACAGTGTAGTAGCTAAATGCTGAAAAATAACTATTTGACCTGTAACGACCGTGGAGGCGCTGGCAGCTTCTTCCTTTGTGAGGGAAAAGACTCTGGCATTGGTTGGAACTGGTGCTGCTTCCAACCCTCTCTGACCGATCTGAGGTCCCTCCAGTATAGTAGGCATGTAATGTAACTGAGGCTGGCCTCCATACTGTACGGACTGCTGAGGAAGTACCTTGAACTTGTTTGGGCAGTCTCTGGATCTGTGCCCCTCTTGTCCACATGAATAGCATCCAGTTACACCCAAAAGGCATGCTCCTGGATGGTTCCTCCCACACTTAGGACAAGGTGGATACCTAGCTTGCTTGTTCTCTGAGTTTCCCTTTTGGCTGCCAGGCCACTGCTTCCTTTTGTGGTTCTTATTCTTCCAGTTCTGGTTATTTGGCTGAGGCTTCTGTCCTCCTATTGTCTTGTTCTCAGTCAGGACTGGCTTCTGCTGTGCTTGCTGTGCCTTGATGCTATTCAGGTAGTGCTCTGAGATTAGAGCACTACTGACTAACTCCTCGCTGGTCTGGGGTCGGTGCATCCCGCTGTTCACGTTGAGTGCTATCTCCGGGTTCAGCATGCGAAGCATCAGTCTGACTCGCTCCTTCTCTGTGCTGACTAGCTCTGGGCAGAGGCGAGCTAGTCTGTTGAACTTTGCAACTGCTTCTCCCACTGGTAGGCTACCCTGTCTGAACTCCATGAAGTCCTCGAAGTGCTTGTTGGTAACCTTCATGTGGAAAAATTCCTCATAGAACTCGTGCTCGAAATCTGCCCAGCTCATCTGATTGACTATCTTCTTACTCTTGACTCGCTCCCACCACATACGAGCATCTCTAGTTAGGCAGAAGGAGGCACATTTGACCTTCTCAACCTCTGGCCAGTCAAGAAGCTCCATCGTGCTCTCTAAAGTCTTGAACCAAGCCTGGGCATCCCAGGGCTCAGTCGTGCCTGAGAAGCTTTCTGGTTTCAGTCTCTGCCACTGGACGAGGTATGCTTCTTGTCTTCGGTTCACTGCAGGGGTCTCTTGTGGGACTGGTGGAACTTCAGCCACTACTGGAGTTCCCACTCCTGCTGTGGGTGGTGTAGGGGGCACTGGGTGCTGATTCGCCATCAGTGTGGCGATGGTCTTCTGTTGTTCTGTAATCTGGGCTTGCATTTGAGCAATGACTGCCATCAGGTTTGGCTGTTCTGTGCCAGGCTCACTGTTATCTTGAACTGGAGTTCTGTTATTAGCATTAGGAGCTCGGCCTCTTCTTGCCATCTAATAATGCATAAAGGAAACAAGAAATCACTACTACATCTCTAGGTATAAACTTGTCTTCTTACTTAGAAATCTGATATCCATTCTAGGGATTAAACATGATTCCGTGATACTAAGGGATTAAACATGCTTCCTTGTTCTATGCACATGTGAGTAGTACTTAAGCATTTCTCTATACTGCAGTTAAATAAAGGAGCATATAAAAACTAAAACTTAAAGCTTTCTTACTTGAAGACGGCAAGGTTGATGCTGATGTGTGTGTGATGCTGGAGAATGGGACCTGCTCTGATACCAACTGTAGCGACCCGCCTTCTTACTACCTTAGACGGATCGTTACTTTACTCTACTTCTCAACTCTTATACATGACTAAAAAAAAGATGATTTCCGCAATTTTCTTTAGTCATGTATAAGAGTTGAGAAGTAGAGTAAAGTAACGATCCGTCTAAGGTAGTAAGAAGGCGGGTCGCTACAGACAGAGCTAAAAGTACAGTCTTGGTGAAGCAGGCAGAACAGGTGTCAAGCGGGGCGCCCGGAGCGTTCGGGGCGCCCGGGTTCGAACCTGTTTATGCTGTTTCGTGTCAGAAATACAGATAAGCCTCCATGAGGGCGCCCGGAAGGTCCGGGGCACCCTGGTCAAAGCTGTTATCAGCTGCGGCGAGGTAGGCGCAGGGATAAAGTTTGACCGAGTCTTCCGGGGCGCCCCCAGCGTTCAGGGCGCCCCCAGGAGGCCTATATAAGGGGCTTCGACCACTCTGCTTCAAAAATGACATTCTAGTACCATTCCAAGCATTCTGACCGACGACAACGTGCTAGAGACGAGGCTCTATGATCGGGAGGCTCCAGGAGGAAGTGCGCGGCACTTCGGAGGTCCAGATCGGTCGAGTTTCAGATTTTTGTTCGGTTCGCTTTTACTTATTCCGCACTTCATTTTCTATATTATTGCTTGTAAATCTTGCACTGTAAGTCGGGTTTCTCCGCCTCCGGAAAGTCCGGGAAGGAGACCAATAGTGGACGGGCGTTCCCGTGCATAGGCCTTGGATGTACTGACCCTGGGGGGTCGGGAACCAAGTAAAAATCCCGCTGTGTCCTTGCTGTGTTTTTCGTTCTATTTATTTTCCGATGCGCTAGTAATATTCTAAGTCCAGAACGAACGAATGTTTTACGAAGAATTCCGAAAGATTTTTCACGATTGATATTAACCCCCCCCCCTCTATCGACGGCACCGGTCCTACAATTGGTATCAGAGCCGAGCCGCTCTTCACCGGACTAACCGCCGACGGAGCAACGAGCCAAGAGTTGAGGGGGAGCCCAGGGGTGAATCAGGTACAATTTTTTAATGTTTAATTTTAAGTTGCATATTATTTGTTTCACGTGCAGGGAGAGAGAGCACTACAAAAATCAGTGCCCTACTCGTAAGACTCGGTCTACACCACCGGCGACAAAGGGGGTACCAGCGCCAGGAGTCCGGAAGAACAAGGATCACGTACGATGCTTCAAATGCGAGAAGTATGGACACTACAAAAATAAGTGTCCGACAAAGGTACGTAAGATTTATGTTCCAAAAGTTTTACAATGTCCTACAATGTCTTTTAATAATTTAGATAATTTCCCTGATAAGTTAGAATTATTGCATAGTCAAGTAGATATTTTGAATAATCAGTTACAAAATGTGAATATGGCTAAAATGTTAGAAATAAATTGTTTAATCATTAATACCAATTCAATAATTGCTAAAATTAATTCTGATATTAAGTCTAAAATAAACTCTGATAATTCTACAGATAATGATGTAATTAATTCTGAATCTAAATCTGAAATTAATCCCGAATTCAAATTCGAAAATCCTAAGGATAAAATCGAATTCAAATTTGAAAATCCTAAGGATAAAGTTGAATTCAAAAATTTTAAGGATAATTCTAAGTCAGAAAATCCTTTAGATAATTACAAATTCAAATTTGAAAATCTATTGTATAAATTTGAATTCGAATCTAAAAATCCAGAAATTAATTCTGAAAATCTCAAGATTAATCCAGAAATTAATTCTGAAAATCTTAAAGATAATCTAGAGATTAATATTGAAAATATATCTGAGGATAATTCTAAGGATAATGGTGAAGATAAAATTCTCCTAGATAATAACTTAATCATAGATAATATTGAATATTATTATAAAACTTTAACTAGTGACCCAATTTACTCCACCGACTGTGAGGATATTGAAAATTTTAATCTTGAGGAGGAGATAGAATTTTCTAAGATAAAGGTCATAATCAATAAAAATTACAAAAATTCAAATAAATCAAAATTATTAGAAAAACTTGAAAAGAAAGATAAAGATGAAGAAGAAATTTTCGAAATAATGAAAATGATGAATTTAAACCCACAGTTATTAATTAATCATTATAACCTTAATTAAATTAAATTAAATATTAATTTTGAATTAAACCAAAATTAAATTTAAATTAATTTCAAATTAATTAATTAAATCTTAAATAATTCAAAATAATTCAAATTAATTAATTAAATCTTAAATAATTCAAAATAATTCAAATTAATTAATTAACTATTAAATAATTCAAATTAATTAATTAAATCTTAAATAATTCAAAATAATTCAAATTAATTAATTAAATCTTAAATAATTCAAAATAATTCAAATTAATTAATTAAATCTTAAATAATTCAAATTAATTCAAATTAAATCTTAAATAATTCAAAATAATTCAAATTAAATCTTAATTAAATTTAAATTAAATTAAATTCAAATTAAATTAAATTTAAATTTAATCTAAATTCAATTCAAATTAAATCATATCTAATTGAAATTAATTCAATTAATTAATAATTTAATCTTAATTAATTCAAATTCAATTAATTCAACATCAATTAATTCTTAATTAATTAATCCTTAATCAATATAATCTCTAACTAATCGTTAAACAAGTTAAACTTGAACTAAAATAAAATTTTACCCAAAACTATAACAAATAAAATTAATAATATTAAATATGTCAAAGTGGGTTGACATATTCGCAGGTTCACACGACATGTATCAAATTGGGAATTTGATACATCATTAGAAACTTAAATAAAATATTTGGAATTGCTTGACTCATGCATAATTGTCATGCCATGCATTTGCTACTTCTTTTAAATATATGACATGTCATTCATATTTAAATTTTATGCATATATTAGAATGGCTATAGGAAAAAGAATAATTGAAACTTGATCAACCTGGTATTGGGTGGCGGTGAGATGATATTACGTTAGGGAAGCCAACTCTAATAAGATCAAGTATACTTGGTCTCTTTAGACTGGTGAAACTAGCCGAAGCTACCGATCCAAAACCCAAACTAGTTAGACCATAATTTTTCAAAAAGTAATTTTGAAAATGAAATTTCATTAAAAGGCTTTGTCAAGGAAAGGGTTGATGATCCAATAAGGCTACGGCCAAAGAAGGTCTAGTGTCTCACCAAGACCTGGAAGCCAATTTTTGAAATTCAAATTCAAGTTACTTCTTGTCAAATTCAAATCTAACACAAGCTTCAATTAAATCTTAGAGTTAATAATAAATTAAGAAAAATGATTCAAGCATCTCACAATGCACCTATAAGGCAACCATGCTTGTTGTATTGATACATCTAAAATGGGTGAGATGTTAAGGACTAATGAATTGAAAAATATTTTTCAAAATTGTTTTTCAAAATTGTTAGAATATTTTCATAAAAATATATTTTCAAAATAGTGCTTCAACATAATAATGTTTTTATGAAATTCATGCTTGTCTGATTGATTATACATATTATACATTTTCCAAAAATATATCTTTTCAAAAAATTGTTTGACTCACTCAATTAGACATAAGCCTCTTAGGATAACACTAAAGTTCCTTAAGGCACTTAGATAGAGTCAAACGGTATCGGGTACAGGGGGAGTACTTTTCATTTTTTTAAATGGTTTTCAAAAACTGCATTTTAAACATTACTATCATTTGAAAAATACTTTTCGAAAACTGTGCTTTAAATCATTATTACTTGTGTTTTCAAAAACGGTATATGTTGTAAAAATTAGATATTCAAAAATTTATCTGTTTCTTTGACTTTGATAAACCCTAAAGACACAGAGGAAAGGTCCACTTCATGATCTTCAAGGACTCCTAGGATGTGTCAAATTTAGGGGGAGTCAGAGTCAAAAGAAGAATTTCATAAAAGTTTTTTGGTAATTATTCATTTTTTAAAAATATTTCTTCTTAATCTGAATCAAACCTTAAGACTCAGAGGAAGAGTACTTGTGGTCAACAAGCTTCCCAGGACTGAGTCAAGTTTAGGGGGAGGTCAAATTAAAAAGAATTATTTAATAACATGTTTTCATATCTTCAAAATCTAAGTCTTTCAAAATACTATTATTCTATTTGTTAGAATTTGTGTGACTTATGAAATTATTTTTGAAATAATGTTTACTTGGGTTGGAGAATTTCCAGGACACTTAGGAAATATCCTTGTAGTCAACAAGGTTTCCCAGGATGGTGTCAGACTGGAAAATAAACCAAGTCAAGTAAAATATTGGGTCTTTAAAAGTTCACACATTTTTCAAAATCCACTAGCATATATTTTCAAAAGTACTATCATTTTTTTTTAATTTTGTTAATATTTACTTAAGTTTGAAGAATTTCAAGGACACTTAGGAAAATGTCCTTGCAGTTAACAAGGTTTCCTAGGATTGTGTCAGACTGGAAAAGAAACCTAGTCAAGTAAAATACTATGTTTCAAAAATTACTTAGATTTTTCAAAATTTCATCTTTTTCAAAAAGTTAGTACCTGCAAACTATGCATAATATTTATATTTTCCAAAATAACATTCTTTTTCAAAAATTATGCATTTCCAAAAAGTACTCAAGTGTTTAAGAACTTATGCATTTTCCAAAAGTACTTATAGTTTTCAAAAATTACAAAAGTACTTGCATTTTTTTTCAAAAGTACTTTTCAAAGCACATAGCATCTTTTTCAAAATATACATTTGTCAAAATTTGCAATATATCATTCAAAATGCAATGCTTTCAAAATTTTACACTAAGTATTTTCAAAAAGAAATAAAAGTTTTCATTATTGGTGCAAGTATTTTATTAAAGTTTTTTTATGTATGACAAAGGGGGAGAGGTGTGCTTAAAAATAGAGTTTGTTTCAAAACATATACGTTTTTTGTTTTCCCCCAAGGATAGTAAATTAGCCCCTTTAAACTAATCTAACATAAGTTATTGTCAAACATCAAAAAGGGGGAGATTGTTGGTACAAGTTGCATCAATGATGTTCTCCTTTAAGTGTTTTAATGTTTGACAATACACTTAAGTCAGTGATACAATGAACAGACAAAGGGGAGCAAAGGAGAAGTAACCTAAGTTGAAAAAAAGTCCTAGTTAATGTTGGTGCAAGTTGCATCAATGATGTTCCTCTTTAAGTGTTTTAATGTTTGACAATTCACTTAAGTCAGTGATACAATGAACAGACAAAGGGGAGAGAAAGAGAAGTAACCTAAGCTGTAGAAAAGTCCTAGTTAACCTAGACATCGAAACCCTAAGTCCCAGCGAAGGGCTGCTGGGCACCTAGCGAAGGGCTGCTAGGTATCGAAACCTAAGTCCCAGCAAAGGGCTGCTGGGCACCTAGCGAAGGGCTGCTAGGTATCGAAAACACAAGACCTAACGAAGGGCTGTTAGGCACCTAGCGAAGGGCTGCTAGGTATCGTAACCCTAAGACCTAGCGAAGGGCTGCTAGGCACCTAGTGAAGGACTACTAGGCATAGAAGACCTAGCGAAGGGCTGCTAGGCACCTAGCGAAGGGCTGTTAGGCATAGAAGACCTAGCGAAGGATTGCTAGGCACCAGGCGAAGGACCGCTTGGTAACAAAGACCTAGCAAAGGGCTGCTAGGCACCTGGCGAAGGACTGCTAGGAAATGAAGACTTGGTCCGAGGGACTAAGCAACTTAGCTGAGCGATGACTGAGGACAGGAGTAGAGATGGGTCGGGGTTCGGGCGTCTCGAGATCCGGAGTAATCGGAGGCTAAGCAAAAGTCCATCCGAAGGACTAGGTGGCAACTGTCTCCTGAAAGGAGTAGGTGAAGGGCGAGTTCTCGGGGATAGGAACTCGTGCCGGTTCGACCTAGGGTTTCGTGCAAATCCGAAGTCTGAACCAAGTCCTTAGGCTAAATATTTCATGTATATGTGCTTTGTGTTTGTGTATCTTGCAGGTATCAAGAACCGGAGGCAAAGCAGGGTAAAGCATGGTTTGCAGGCCTTAAGGGGGGCGCCCCCATCAAGGGGGGCGCCCCCATGCAACCAGGGCACCCCCAGCAAGGGGGGCGCCCCCAGGCAGTACTAATACATGCAGCAAACGTGTGTATGCAGAACAGGTGTCAACCGGGGCGCCCGGATTAGTAGCTGTTTTGCTGTTTCGAAGCCAGAACACAGGATAAGCCCTCACGGGGGCGCCCGGGACATCCCGGGCACCCTGGTCAAAGATCTTACCACCTACGGCGAGGTAGGCGCAAGGATAAGAGTTGACCGAGTCTTCCGGGGCGCCCCCAGGAGGCCTATATAAGGGGCTTCGACCCCTCTGCTTCAGACACAACATTTTAGAGCGATTCTGATCATTTCGACCAACTGCAACGCGCTAGAAACGAGGCTCTACGACCGGGAGGCTCCAGGAGGAGGTGCGCAGCACTTCGGAGGTCCAGATTGGCCAAGCTTCATACTTTTTCTCGTTGGTTTGCTTTTTAATTACTGTATTTAAATTTATATATTATTGCTTGTAATACGGCACTGTAAGTCGGGTTTCTCCGCCTCCAGAAAGTCCGGAAAGGAGACCAATAGTGGACGGGCGTTCCCGTGCATAGGCCTTGGATGTACTGACCCTGGGGGGTCGGGAACCAAGTAAAAATCCGCGTGTCCTTCTGTTGTGCATTTACTTTTCTATTTTTATTTTCCGTTGCGTTACTAATATTCTAAGTCTAGAACGAAAAGCTTTACGAAGATTTCCGAAAGATTTTGAATGATCGATATTCACCCCCCCTCTATCGACGGCACCGGTCCTACAATTGGTATCAGTGCTGAGCCGCTCTTCACCGGACTAACCGCCGACGGAGCAACGACGCCAGGAGTTGAGGGGGAGCATAGGGGTGAATTAGGTACATTTTTTTTAATGTCTAATTTTAAATTGCATATTATTTGTTTCACGTGCAGGGAGAGAGAGCACTACAAAAATCAGTGCCCTACTCGTAAGAATCGTTCGTCACCGGCGGCAAAGGAGGTACCAGCGCTAGGAAACCGGAGGGACAAAAATCATGTACAATGCTTCAAATGCAAGAAATATGGGCATTACAAAAACAAGCGTCCGGCAAAGGTACGTAAGATTTACGTTCCAAAAGTTTTACAATTTCCTGCACCGTCTTTAGATAATTCAGTTAATTTTTCTGATAAATTAAATTTACTGGATAGTAGATTAAATATTTTGCATGAAAGATTAGAAAATACGAATATGATTAAAATATCCAAAATTAACTATTTAATTATTAATATCAATTCAATAATTGCTAAAATTAACTCTGATAATTTATCTGATAAAATTAATCCTGATAATTTATCTGATAAAATTAATCCTGATAATTTATCTAATAAAATTAATCCTGATAATTTATCTAATAAAATTAATCCTGATAATTTATCTAATAAAATTAATCCTGATAATTTATCTAATAAAATTAATCCTGATAATTTATCTAATAAAATTAATCCTGATAATTTATCTAATAAAATTAATCCTGGTAATTTGTCTGATAAAATTAATTCTGATAATCTTAATTCAGACAAAATTAATCCTAAGGATAATTCGGAATTCAAATTCAAAAATTCTAAGGATAATTCCGAATTCAAATTTGAACATCTTAAGGATAATTTAGAAATTAATTATGAAAATCTTAAAGATAATCTAGAGATTAATGTTGAAAATATATCTGAGGATAATTTTCTCCTAGATAATAATTTAATTATAGATAATATTAAAGATTATTACAAAACCTTAACAAGTGGCCCAATCTACTCCACCTATTGTGAGGATATAGAAAGATCTAATATTAAAGAAGAGATAGAATTTTCTAAGATAAAGGACATAATCAATAAAAATTACAAAAATTCAAATAAATCAAAATTATTAGAAAAACTTGAAAAGAAAAATAATAATGAAGAAGAAATTTTTGAAATAATGAAAATGATGAATTTAAACCCACAATTATTAATTAATCATTATAATCTAAGTTAAATCTTAATTTAATCCTAATTAAATTCGAATTAAATCTTAATTTAATCCTAATTAAATTCAAATTAAATCTTAATTTAATCCTAATTAAATTCGAATTAAATCATAATTTAATCCTAATTAAATCTAAATTAAATCTTAATTTAATCCTAATTAAATTCGAATTAAATCTTAATTTAATCCTAATTAAATTTGAATTAAATCGTAATTTAATCCTAATTAAATCTGAATTAAATCTTAATTTAATTCTAATTAAATTTCAATTAAATCTTAATTTAATCCTAATTAAATCTTAATCTAATCTAACTTAAATTCAAATTAAATTAAATTCAAATTAAATTAAATTCAAATTAACTTAAATTCAAATTTAAATTAAAATTCAAATTTATATTAAATTCAAATTCAAATTCAAATTTAAATTGAAATTCAAACTTAAATTAAATTCAAATTCAATTAAATCTCAATTAAATTCAAATTAAAATTAAAATTAAAATTCAAACTTAAATTAAATTCAAATTCAAAAATTAAACTAAATTAAAATTCAAACTTAAATTAAATTCAAATTCAAATTTAAATTAAATTCGAAATTCAAATTTAAATTCAATTCAATTCAATTAAAATTTTACTTAAGTCAATCAATTTAATAAATTCATCTTTAATTGATTCAAATCAATTCAATCTTAATTAATTAATTTTCAAATTAATTCAAACTTTAATTAACTCAACATCAAATCTTAAACTCAAACTAAAATAAAATTTTACGCAAACTGTAACAATTAAAAATTAATAACATTAAATATGTCAAAATGGGTTGACATATTCGCAGGTTCACACGACATGTATCAAATCGGGAATTTGATACATTTTTAGAAACTTAAATAAAATAATTTGAATTGTTTGACTCATGCATAATTATCATGTCATGCATTTGTTATTTATTTTGTTAATATATGATATGTCATTCATATTTAAATTTTATGCATAATTTAGAACGGCTATAGGAAAAAGAATAATTGAAACTTGATCAACCTAGTATTGGGTGGAGGTGAGATGATAGTACGTTAGGGAAGCCATCTTGGCGGAACTAGCCGAAGCTACCGATCCAAGACCCAAACTAGTTAGACCAGAATTTTTCAAAAAGTAATTTTAAAAATGAAATTTCATTAAAAGGCTTTGTCAAGGAAAGGGTGGATGATCCCATAAGGCTACGACCAAAGAAGGCCTAGTGCCTCGCCAAGACCTGGAAGCCAATTTTTGAAATTCAAATTCAAATTACTTCTTGTCAAATTCAAATCTAACACAAGCTTCAATTAAATCTTAGAGTTAATAAATTAAGAAAAATAAATTAAGCATCTCACAATACATCTATAAGGCAACTATGCTTGTTGTATTGATACATCTAAAATGGGTGAGATGTTAAGGACTAATGAATTGAAAAATATTTTTTAAAATTGTTTTTCAAAATCATTAGAATATTTTCCTAAAAATATATTTTTAAAATAGTGTTTCAACATAATAATATTTTTATGGAATTCATGCTTGTCTGATTGAATATACATATTATATGTTTTCAAAAATATATCTTTTCAAAAATTGTTTGACTCACGAAATTAGACACAAGCCTCTTAGGACAACACTAAAGTTCCTTAAGGCACTTAGATTGAGTCAAACGGTATCGGGTACAGGGGGAGTATTTTTTTTTGCGGTTTTTCGAAAACTGAGCTTTAAACATTATTACTTATGTTTTTCAAAAACTATGTAGGATAAATTACCATAAGTATGTTCCAAAATTTCAAAATACAGTCTAAAAGTGTGCTTTGTCTTGTTTGATTTTGATAAACCCTAAAGACACAGAGGAAGGTCCACTTCTTGATCTAAAAGGACTCCTAGGGCGTGTCAGATTTAGGGGGAGTCTGAGTCAACTTTCTGACAAGTTTTAAATTATTTTATTCTTTTGATCTAAACTAACCTTAAAACTCAGAGGAAGAGTGCTTGTGGTCAACAAGCTTCCCAAGACTGAGTCAAATTTAGGGGGAGGTCAAATTAAAAGAATTATTGAAAATTTCAAATGTTTTCATGCGCGGTATTTTCAAATCCTGTTGAAAACATAAGTATTCCTTCAAAATACTATTATTTTCAAAAATTCATCTGTTTTTTTAATTTGAAATAATATCTTGAGTTTGGAAAATCTTCCAGGACACTTAGGAAAATGTCCTTGTAGTCAACAAGGTTTCCTATGATTGTGTCAGACTGGAAGATAAACCAAATCAAGTATTATCACTTTAAAATCTTTACATTTTTCAAAATTAACTTACATCCTATTATTCTATGACTTATGAAATTTTTTTATAATATTTACTTGGGTTGGAAAACTTCCAGGACACTTAGGAAAATGTCCTTGTAGTCAACAAGGGTTCCCAGGATAGTGTCAGACTGGAAAATTAACCAAGTGAAGTCAAATGTTTTCAAAAGTACTTATGTCTTTCAAAGCCAAATATTCTTTCAAAAGTACTATCAATTTTTTTTTAAAATTCTATTAATATTTACTTGACCTTGAAAAATATTATGTTTCATAAAACACTTATTTTCGAAAAAACAGTAAGTACTTGCAAAATAGGCATAACATTTATATTTTCCAAAATAACATTCTTTCCAAAGTTATGCATTTTCCAAAAAGTACTTAATTATTCAAAAATTCAATTGTTAAATCCGACACTTTTGACGTGATCCAGAAAATTTTTCGGAAGAAGATTTACAATTTCCGAAACCCAAACTAGAGTTAGAGGGTTATATCGCTTTAAAACTTAAGTTTTAAGGGCTGATCTGTGAACATGCATCAATTGTTAAGGGTTGATATGGGATTAGTCAAAAATGAGGGGCTAAGAAACAAGAGTTCTTATTAGGTAAGGGCAGTTGCGGGATTTCCAAAGGTTGAAGGGGTTTTTTCGCAAAATTTCCTCACTTATAGCCTCCCTCACTCGTGTTTGCCCTAGACCACTGAGAACCCGCCGCAAGCCACTCGATTTCCTTCCTCGCCTCCTCTCGATCACAATCGAAGCCGCCTTTCTCTTCGTCTTCCATCTCTCCGGCGAACCTTGCCTTGAGATCTAGCAAGCTGCTGAATTTCGACTCCACGAGCCCCCAAACCATCTAGCGAGCGTGAGCTAGGGTCTAGCCGGCCGATGATACCCTCGCGCGGCCGGAGTCTCGTCGGAGGTGAGCTAGGGTTCACCTAGTCAGGAACTCGAGAGTCGATACGTCGCTGATCCGTGGTTGGTCTTGGTTCAAGAGAGCGACGCCGGTAGCAACTCAGGTAAGGGATCCTCTAGTTGATTTGATCTGGAATGGAGCAAATGGATGCGAAGTTGTGAATTCGAACTGATTGTGATGGCAGGTCTGATACCCTGAATTGGAATTGGAATTGGAATTGAACTCCATTTCTTCATCTTCTGCTCCAACCCACTGTGAGGTTTTGTCTCGGAGCTGGGAAGAAGAGTTCGGGCTTTGGAATCTCTAGAGAGTTGAGGTAAGGGTTGTTATCTGAGTTGCTAGTTGTGGGTTCGATTTCTGTGAGCTCAATTCAGATTTGGATGGGTTGCTTTGTAATTCAGATTTGGATGGGTTGCTTTGTAATTAAGATTTGGATGGGTTGCTTTGTAATTCAGATTTGGATTTGTGGATTTCTGAGCAGATTCACGGATCTTCCATCTCTGGGTTGGCCTGCCGGATTAGAGTAGTTGGGAGCCTGAGGAATTACGACTGCGTAAGGTGAGCTCTAAACCCCTGTTTAATTCCTCTCGTTCTGATGTTTCTGTCATTTTGGACTACTGTGTGATTGGGGTTTAAGATGTGTTAGTTGATAACTTGATCCGGCCCTTGTTGTTTCCATTTGATAGTAGGCTGCGAGGTGGATTATCTTTTGTTTGGAATATGTAACCGAATGGTAAGCCCTGTGTTGGATTATTAGGATTGTATTGTGGTTAGCATCAAATTACCATGTGAATGGTAGATAAACCTACTTAGATCAATAAAGGTAACTTTGTATTAGGATCTTATAGTGTTTGGCACATGTTACCTTGAAAGGATGGGGTGATTGAGTTGAGATTGGGTTTAGTATGAAGCTTAATCCTAATAATCTACGTATGATGAATGTGAATTTAGGGTTGAACGTAATTAATGCGTAATTAGAAACCTTTCCAGTTAATTAGACGTAATTAAATGAAAGAGTACAATTGGATAAACCCTAATTTGGTTAAGGAGTATTTAGCTAAGTATTTTCCTGTAACTAGCTAATTAAATCTATCCCTGATACAGGGACTTGATTTGCTTTACGGTTGCGGATTATTCAGACGGGTGGTTCTTTCTGCCTTGATACAGACTTCTACTCGTAGAGGCGGGTACCCTTTGACTTATCTATCTTGATATTGTCATTTTGTTATGCATAGAATGTTATAGATAGCAGTAAGATCCTACGCTATCCCTGGTTATTATGTTTGATCTGGATATTATGGTTTACCCCTGTTTATTATGTCAGTTCTGGATACCTGTTGTTTATCCTTGAGTTATTATGCTGTTAGTTCCATACAGTCTCTAGTATTGTCATCTCTACCTGTATGCTTAGATATCGTAGTGTATCTCTTGCATTTGACCTTGAGGGATCTATATTTCAGTTCAGTATACCTTGTAGGATACCTGTATTTCCTGTTATAGGATTTCAAACTGAGACTTAGTATACCGAGGACTTGGGAGGGAGGTATGTGTATCTAGCATACACCATCTCTGCATTATTGCATGCTGACCCACGCGGACGTTGTGGACGATGTCCTGACTGGGTACAGGTTGTCACAGCTCTACCCACGCGGACGTTGTGGACGATCCTGACTGGGATTAGGGGTGACACATGTCATTGCATCAGGGTGCTTTATATGTTTGGGGCATGCACCATCCTTGCATTATTGCATGCCGACCCACGCGGACGTTGTGGACCATGTCCTGACTGGGTACAGGTTGTCACAGCTCTACCCACGCGGACGTCGTGGACGATATCCTGACTGGGACTAGGGGGTGACACATGTCATTGCACCATGTGCATACTTTGCATCGTGCATTGTTTGCTGCACTTGATTCTTGCACTTGTTTGACATTGCATATACTGGAGACTTGTTATCCTGCTTATATGTCTATTATTATTCCATTTGGTATTTATTACCCTCTTTCCAGGTTAGATGGATTCAGGTATGTATCTACTCAGTGTGTGCAGTACTAGTCTTTCTCTACTGTTGATATGAGTCGGTATTAGCTGAACTCTTAGTGTTGGTATAACCTTCTATGCATATCTGTTGGGTATTCGCTGAGTTATGGACTCACCCCGTTGCCATATATGTTTATTTCAGGTTGATGTCTGCGAGGAGATCCCGAGCCGCCAGTCCCCAGCTCCAGAGGAGCTCCTTTTGATTTTGATTTTCCGTTGTTTCATTTATGGACCCTGTAGTATTTACTATGCTTCCGCTATTATGTTTTTAAACATGTATGCACGTTTTATTTGAGGGCATTGTACTTTTGAGTCCTATGTTGGACTTCGATTGGTTTTGGTTTTGTTCCTGCCCCCTGGCAGCTCAGGTGAGTTCGGATTTAGTTTTTCGATAGTTATATTCATATAACTGTTGTTTCTGCTTATATCTGAGGCCTGTGGCCCTTTAAACTGCGTGGTTGTGCAAATATTTAAACTGCGTGGATTGTTATATATATTGTGTGTGTGTAAATTGTCCGCCGGACAGGGGAGGTGCTGTCCGATTTTCTATTGGATCAGCGGCTCCTGGGTCTCGGGGCGTGACAATTTATTTTGGTATCAGAGCGTAGGTTTCGATGCCTACGTGTTTTACGGGATTTACGGTGTTTATCTGGTACCAATTTATTTTTAGTATTTTTGGTATCAAGCCTAGGATGCGGGATACCATCGATTCGTGGATTTCTCGGAATTTAAATCTGACACTGTATTGGTAGGTGTCGGAGCTCGGGTTTGATGTTATTCATCCGAGTACATTACGGGTTTTTAAAGCCGTGGTTGCGATACGACGGCAATTTGGGGACTTGGCAGCGACAGGACTTCTCCAGGCAGCAAATAGGTAAATTAAGGTTAGCCTCTTGGTTTTGAGTTTTAATACTCGTTAATAATGTAACAGGTATGACGCGAGATGCTCATATTCCTGTATTGAGACGTGGTCGGGGACGGCCACGTAAGGAGACTTTAGAGCCTTCGGCTGTAGAGCCAGCAGAGAGAGAGTCTGATAGCCGAGGTCAGACGTTGCAGGACGTACAGAGAGGTCAGGGTTCCCCGACTCAGAGGGTCCCTACTCCTTTTCCATCAGCAGTTCCTACTGCCCCTCCTGCAGTGTCTACTCCGGTAGTATTTACCGTGTCAGCAGCCGTACCACTGCCGACCCACTCAATACCTGTAGGATCTGCACCGATGTTCCCAGCAATTCCATCAGAGGCATTTATTCCGACGCATCCCGCAGTTACCTCGGTGGTACCTGCCCCGGTTATTCCCCCTACACCATCGGAGACGCCTATACTTGCTCCGATGTACTCTACAGTTCCCCCAGCTATGACTACTGCAGCGTATCCCACTATTCCGACTACGATGCAGGCCACGGTGCTCCCTTCAGTTCCACCGGCATTTGTTGCCCCAGGATTTGCTACTATACCTATGGCACCACCTGTGATGCCCACCCCGGTCAGGCCTATGGCTCCTTCTATGGTTCCTGCACCGGGATGTTCCACCGTGCCCCCTGCGGCATCTGCTCTTACTGATGGCGTTAGAGATCGTGCTCGGATTCCGATATTGGCGGCGTCCGTAAAGGGCCGATTCACTTTATTCCAGGGAGGACCAGATCCAGCTGCAGCCCGAGAGTGGATCAGGACACTTGAGAGTACATTTCGTTATCTGAGGTGTTCGGAATGGGAGAAGGCTGAGTTGGCTATTTATCACCTGCGAGATCAGGCATATGCTTGGTGGAATTCACAGCAGACCGTCATTGGCGAGGAGTGCGTCACCTGGGACACATTCCGGGAGGCATTTGAGGCGAGATACCTTCCAGTATCGTTTCGCATGGCTAGACGACAGGATTTCATATTTCTCCAGCAGGGAGACCGATCAGTACTGGAGTATGAGGCGGAATTTACCCGCCTATCAGAGTATTGCCCTCACCTAGTGGCAAACGACATGGAGAGGATGACTCAGTTCCACCAGGGTCTAGCGGCATATATTCAGACCCGTATGTCAGGATTTATCCCGACTTCATATCGAGAGGCATTAGAGCGTGCGCTCGTTATTGAGATGACTCAGCACAGATTATTTGGGGGTAAGAAGAAGGGGAAGCAGACTGCGACAGACTCAGCTCAGACGCAGCAACCGCAGACTACTGGACAGAAGCGCGGCAACCAGGGTCAGTTCGCTCAGGGCACTTCTGAGGCATCGTCCAGGCCCCAGAAGTCAGGTCGTTCTTCGGCGGGATCCTTTCGATCTCCTCAGCAGAATCAGGAGAGATCTAATGATGGATCATACTGTGTACAATGTGGTTCTCGGGAGCATATTAGGGCGGATTGCCCACTTGAGCATTCTGTTTGCTACTATTGTAAGCTACCAGGGCATATTAAGCGTGATTGTGCGATGAAAGCACAGCATGAGGATACGAGAGCTACTGGACAGAGCGGACATATGAGTCAGTCAGGATCTCATAGGGGAGGGTATAGGACACAGTCCTCTTTCCGTCAGCCGCAGTCCGCCCCTCCAGCACTTGCCTATTGTATGCCAGGATACGAGGCTTGCTACACCTCAGCTGTATCGCCGAGTTCAGCATTAGGATCTCAGCAGCAGTGTATTCCTCCGCATCAGGATTATCCACCGTATCAGCCGCAGTCTCAGCCACACTATCAGCCACTGCCGCTGCCGCAGCAGTACCTAGCGGTGCCACAGCCACAGTATCAGCCACCGCCACAGCCGCAGCAGTACCTGGCGGTGCCACAGCCACAGCAGTACCCAGCAGTACCACCCCCACCGTCGGAGACGGGACGAGCGTATGCGACCACCAGAGAAGAGGCACCGCAGACCCAAGGAGCGACTTTTCGCGGTATGATGTTCGTTTATTTACTTGTCAATTAAAATAGAGATAATTGGAATCAGTACTTTTTTTATGCTTAGTACAGATACTTATAGTGGGGATACTTGGGTGATACCATGGATTTAACGTTTTATGTTTGAGGATCGAAGTATTGGTGGGGCGCCAGTGATCATAGGATTGAGTGTCCTGGATAGGTGTGGTGACTAATTGGTTGTTCGGTTGTTCTTGGTTATCGGATGATCACCTCTGGATCGATAGCTCCAATTTTCCTGTTGTAGCGTAACCTTAAGGTAATAGACGAAGTGATTGCTCATGATGAGTACAGACGTATTTAGATGCTAGTGTGTGCCGTATGAGGAATGAGAAAATTTGGGGACCAAATTTTTATTAGTGGGGGAGAATGTTAAATCCGACACTTTTGACGTGATCCAGAAAATTTTTCGGAAGAAGATTTACAATTTCCGAAACCCAAACTAGAGTTAGAGGGTTATATCGCTTTAAAACTTAAGTTTTAAGGGCTGATCTGTGAACATGCATCAATTGTTAAGGGTTGATATGGGATTAGTCAAAAATGAGGGGCTAAGAAATAAGAGTTCTTATTAGGTAAGGGCAGTTGCGGGATTTCCAAAGGTTGAAGGGGTTTTTTCGCAAAATTTCCTCACTTATAGCCTCCCTCACTCGTGTTTGCCCTAGACCACTGAGAACCCGCCGCAAGCCACTCGATTTCCTTCCTCGCCTCCTCTCGATCACAATCGAAGCCGCCTTTCTCTTCGTCTTCCATCTCTCCGGCGAACCTTGCCTTGAGATCTAGCAAGCTGCTGAATTTCGACTCCACGAGCCCCCAAACCATCTAGCGAGCGTGAGCTAGGGTCCAGCCGGCCGATGATACCCTCGCGCGGCCGGAGTCTCGTCGGAGGTGAGCTAGGGTTCACCTAGTCAGGAACTCGAGAGTCGATACGTCGCTGATCCGTGGTTGGTCTTGGTTCAAGAGAGCGACGCCGGTAGCAACTCAGGTAAGGGATCCTCTAGTTGATTTGATCTGGAATGGAGCAAATGGATGCGAAGTTGTGAATTCGAACTGATTGTGATGGCAGGTCTGATACCCTGAATTGGAATTGGAATTGGAATTGAACTCCATTTCTTCATCTTCTGCTCCAACCCACTGTGAGGTTTTGTCTCGGAGCTGGGAAGAAGAGTTCGGGCTTTGGAATCTCCAGAGAGTTGAGGTAAGGGTTGTTATCTGAGTTGCTAGTTGTGGGTTCGATTTCTGTGAGCTCAATTCAGATTTGGATGGGTTGCTTTGTAATTCAGATTTGGATGGGTTGCTTTGTAATTAAGATTTGGATGGGTTGCTTTGTAATTCAGATTTGGATTTGTGGATTTCTGAGCAGATTCACGGATCTTCCATCTCTGGGTTGGCCTGCCGGATTAGAGTAGTTGGGAGCCTGAGGAATTACGACTGTGTAAGGTGAGCTCTAAACCCCTGTTTAATTCCTCTCGTTCTGATGTTTCTGTCATTTTGGACTACTGTGTGATTGGGGTTTAAGATGTGTTAGTTGATAACTTGATCCGGCCCTTGTTGTTTCCATTTGATAGTAGGCTGCGAGGTGGATTATCTTTTGTTTGGAATATGTAACCGAATGGTAAGCCCTGTGTTGGATTATTAGGATTGTATTGTGGTTAGCATCAAATTACCATGTGAATGGTAGATAAACCTACTTAGATCAATAAAGGTAACTTTGTATTAGGATCTTATAGTGTTTGGCACATGTTACCTTGAAAGGATGGGGTGATTGAGTTGAGATTGGGTTTAGTATGAAGCTTAATCCTAATAATCTACGTATAATGAATGTGAATTTAGGGTTGAACGTAATTAATGCGTAATTAGAAACCTTTCCAGTTAATTAGACGTAATTAAATGAAAGAGTACAATTGGATAAACCCTAATTTGGTTAAGGAGTATTTAGCTAAGTATTTTCCTGTAACTAGCTAATTAAATCTATCCCTGATACAGGAACTTGATTTGCTTTACGGTTGCGGATTATTCAGACGGGTGGTTCTTTCTGCCTTGATACAGACTTCTACTCGTAGAGGCGGGTACCCTTTGACTTATCTATCTTGATATTGTCATTTTGTTATGCATAGAATGTTATAGATAGCAGTAAGATCCTACGCTATCCCTGGTTATTATGTTTGATCTGGATATTGTGGTTTACCCCTGTTTATTATGTCAGTTCTGGATACCTGTTGTTTATCCTTGAGTTATTATGCTGTTAGTTCCATACAGTCTCTAGTATTGTCATCTCTACCTGTATGCTTAGATATCGTAGTGTATCTCTTGCATTTGACCTTGAGGGATCTATATTTCAGTTCAGTATACCTTGTAGGATACCTGTATTTCCTGTTATAGGATTTCAAACTGAGACTTAGTATACCGAGGACTTGGGAGGGAGGTATGTGTATCTAGCATACACCATCTCTGCATTATTGCATGCTGACCCACGCGGACGTTGTGGACGATGTCCTGACTGGGTACAGGTTGTCACAGCTCTACCCACGCGGACGTTGTGGACGATCCTGACTGGGATTAGGGGTGACACATGTCATTGCATCAGGGTGCTTTATATGTTTGGGGCATGCACCATCCTTGCATTATTGCATGCCGACCCACGTGGACGTTGTGGACCATGTCCTGACTGGGTACAGGTTGTCACAGCTCTACCCACGCGGACGTCGTGGACGATATCCTGACTGGGACTAGGGGGTGACACATGTCATTGCACCATGTGCATACTTTGCATCGTGCATTGTTTGCTGCACTTGATTCTTGCACTTGTTTGACATTGCATATACTGGAGACTTGTTATCCTGCTTATATGTCTATTGTTGTTCCATTTGGTATTTATTACCCTCTTTCCAGGTTAGATGGATTCAGGTATGTATCTACTCAGTGTGTGCAGTACTAGTCTTTCTCTACTGTTGATATGAGTCGGTATTAGCTGAACTCTTAGTGTTGGTATAACCTTCTATGCATATCTGTTGGGTATTCGCTGAGTTATGGACTCACCCCGTTGCCATATATGTTTATTTCAGGTTGATGTCTGCGAGGAGATCCCGAGCCGCCAGTCCCCAGCTCCAGAGGAGCTCCTTTTGATTTTGGTTTTCCGTTGTTTCATTTATGGACCCTGTAGTATTTACTATGCTTCCGCTATTATGTTTTTAAACATGTATGCACGTTTTATTTGAGGGCATTGTACTTTTGAGTCCTATGTTGGACTTCGATTGGTTTTGGTTTTGTTCCTGCCCCCTGGCAGCTCAGGTGAGTTCGGATTTAGTTTTTCGATAGTTATATTCATATAACTGTTGTTTCTGCTTATATCTGAGGCCTGTGGCCCTTTAAACTGCGTGGTTGTGCAAATATTTAAACTGTGTGGATTGTTATATATATTGTGTGTGTGTAAATTGTCCGCCGGACAGGGGAGGTGCTGTCCGATTTTCTATTGGATCAGCGGCTCCTGGGTCTCGGGGCGTGACATCAATATATTTTCAAAGGTACTTATATTTTTCAAAAATTACATAATTTTTGCAATATATTATTCAAAATACAATGCTTTCAAAAATTTTGCACTAAGCATTTTCAAAACAAACCAAAGGTTTTTAATGTTGGTGCAAGTATTTTATTTTTGATGTATGACAAAGGGGGAGAGATGTGTGCCTAAGTTAGAAAAATTTTATGTGTGCTTAAGTTAGGAAATTTTTTCCAGAATCAAAAATATATTTTCAAAACTAAGGTCATTTTTTGTTTGATCCCAAGGATGGTAAGTTAGCCCCTTAAACCAATCTAACTTAAGTTATTGTCAAACATCAAAAAGGGGAAGATTGTTGGTGCAAGTTGCATCAATGATGTTTCTCTTTAAGTGTTTTAATGTTTGACAATTCACTTAAGTCAGTGATATAATGAACAGACAAAGGGGAGAGAAAGAGAAGTAACCTAAGCTGTAGAAAAGTCCTAGTTAACCTAGGCATCGAAACCCTAAGTCCCAACGAAGGGCTGCTGGGCACCTAGCGAAGGGCTGCTAGGTATCAAAACCTAAGTCCCAGCAAAGGGCTGCTGGGTACCTAGCGAAGGGCTGCTAGGTATCGAAAACACAAGACCTAACGAAGGGCTGTTAGGCACCTAGCGAAGGGCTGCTAGGTATCGTAACCCTAAGACCTAGCGAAGGGCTGCTAGGCACCTAGTGAAGGACTACTAGGCATAGAAGACCTAGCGAAGGGCTGCTAGGCACCTAGCGAAGGGCTGCTAGGCATAGAAGACCTAGCGAAGGATTGCTAGGCACCAGGCGAAGGACCGCTTGGTAATAAAGACCTAGCGAAGGGCTGCTAGGCACCTGGCGAAGGATTGCTAGGAAATGAAGACTTGGTCCGAGGGACTAAGCAACTTAGCTGAGCGATGACTAAGGACAGGAGTAGAGACGGGTCGGGGTTCGGGCGTCTCGAGATCCGGAGTAATCGGAGGCTAAGCAAAAGTCCATCCGAAGGACTGGGTGGCAACTGTCTCCTGAAAGGAGTAGGTGAAGGGCAAGTTCTCGGGGATAGGAACTCGTGCCGGTTTGACCTAGGGATTCGTGCAAATTCGAAGTCCGAACCAAGTCCTTAGGCTTAATATTTCATGTATATGTGCTTTGTGTTTGTGTATCTTGCAGGTATCAAGAACCGGAGGCAAAGCAGGGTAAAGCATGGTTTGCAGGCCTTAAGGGGGGCGCCCCCATGCAACCAGGGTGCCCCCAGCAAGGGGGGCGCCCCCAGGCAGTACTAATACATGCAGCAAACGTGTGTATGCAGAACAGGTGTCAACCGGGGCGCCCGGAGCGTCCGGGGCGCCCGGATTAGTAGCTGTTTTGCTGTTTCGAAGCCAGAACACAGGATAAGCCCTCACGGGGGCGCCCGGGACATCCCGGGCACCCTGGTCAAAGATCTTACCACCTGCGGCGAGGTAGGCGCAAGGATAAGAGTTGACCGAGTCTTTCGGGGTGCCCCCAGTGTCCGGGGCGCCCCTAGGAGGCCTATATAAGGGGCTTCGACCCCTCTGCTTCAGACACAACATTTCAGAGCGATTCTGATCATTCCGACCAACTACAACGCGCTAGAAACGAGGCTCTACGACCGGGAGGCTCCAGGAGGAGGTGCGCAGCACTTCGGAGGTCCAGATTGGCCAAGCTTCATACTTTTTCTCGTTGGTTTGCTTTTTAATTACTGTATTTAAATTTCTATATTATTGCTTGTAATACGGCACTGTAAGTCGGGTTTCTCTGCCTCCAGAAAGTCCGGAAAGGAGACCAATAGTGGACGGGCGTTCCCGTGCATAGGCCTTGGATGTACTGACCCTGGGGGGTCGGGAACCAAGTAAAAATCCGCGTGTCCTTCTGTTGTGCATTTACTTTTCTGTTTTTATTTTCCGCTGCGTTACTAATATTCTAAGTCTAGAACGAAAAGCTTTACGAAGATTTCCGAAAGATTTTGAACGATCGATATTCACCCCCCCCTCTATCGACGGCACCGGTCCTACAGTTAATCTAGGCATCGGAACCCTAAGACCTAGCGAAGGGCTGCTAGGCACCTAGCGAAGGGCTGCTAGGCACCTAGCGAAGGGATGCTAGGCATAGAAGACCTAGCGAAGGGCTGCTAGGAATAGAATGTTGGGACCGATTGGCGAGCTAGAGGGGGGGTGATTAGCTCCGATTTGCTTGTAGATGATTTGTCACGGCGGAAGACTCGAGCAAACGCTAACACAAAGGATTTACTTGGTATCCACCCCGGTCGGGTGACTAATCCAAGGATCCACTCTCCTCACACTCTCATGCACTATGAAAGTCTCCTTCTTGAGGTGGAGAAACCTCTTACAAGCTTGTTACAAAGATACAACAAGAACAAAGCAAATACAAGATAAAATCTTACATGATTTACAAATAAGCTCACACTTTGCTTTCCTTGCTATCTTCAAGCTTGTGATTGCCTCTTGGACCTTGGAAATGCAGCAGCAACGAGCTCCAAGGCTTCCCTTGAAATGGCAATGTAGTTGAAGAAGAAGAGGAGAAGTTCTGCAGCCACAGACCTGCGCGAAAACCCTTATACCCGACGCCTAGGGTTTGGTAATCGATTGGCCAATCGATTACCACGTAGGATTTAGCCGTTCAACGGCTAGTTTTCGAACGGTAATCGATTAGCCAATCGATTACCCGTGCCCTGAATCGATTACCCAATCGATTCAGAGCTTCTCTGTTCTCTCGCGCAAACTCAGTGATCGATTACCCCAATCGATCAAGAGACACCTTAATCGATTGACCAATCGATTAAGGAAGGCTGAATCGATTACCCAATCGATTCAGTTACCTTCTATCCTCTTGCATAAACTTCCCTAATCAATTCAGCTACCCAATCGATCACCCAATTGATTGAGTCCAACCTAACTTGTCTCCACAAGTCTAGGATCCCCTACCAAGTGTCCGGTCAACCCCGTTAACCAACCAGCTCGATTTCTCCTGCCTAGCTCCCAGCTCGGACTTACCCTGGTTCCCAACCAGATTCACCTAACCCTCGAGTTAGGTCTAGTCTCTCGGTAGACTTCCACCTTGTCAGCATGCGATCTCCCCGATCCATCTGGACTTCACCTAGTCCCACTAGGTGTGCCTAGTCCCACTAGGTCTTTTGCCTTGCCAGCGTACGATCTCCCCGATCTACCTGGACTTCACCTAGTCCCACTAGGTGTGCCTAGTCCCACTAGGTGTGCCTAGTCCCACTAGGTCTTTTGCCTTGCCAGCGTACGATCTCCCCGATCTACCTGGACTTCACCTAGTCCCACTAGGTGTGCCTAGTCCCACTATGTCTTTTTCCATGCCAGCGTGCGATCTCCCCGATCCACCTGGACTTCACCTAGTCCCACTAGGTGTGCCTAGTCCCACTAGGTCTTTTCCCATGCCAGCACACGATCTCCCCGATCCACCTGGACTTCACCTAGTCAAGTCTCCAGTCAACCTTGACCCACTTGACACCATACGGCATTCAAACATAATTATCAAATTCAAACATCAATGTCAAACATCGAAACATACACCTCAAGCTCACCCGAGCTTGCTAGACTCAAGCTCACCTGAGCTTTGTCAAACTAGGTCAACCCTGACCTAACCAAGATTGCACCAACAATCTCCCCCTTTTTGATGTTTGACAATATGTTTGAGAAAGACTAAACCCTATTAGCCTTTCAATTTTCTCCCCCTTTGACACACATCAAACACTCTCCCTGAAAGTCTATATGGTCAAAGGTATACACAATGAAACTCCCATACTTTTCATTGAACCTATGCTCAACCTTGAGCATTCATCATAATGAAGATTTCCAATCTTCATCCTTTCATTTTACCAAAAATAAAAATACAACCACATGTTGTTAAGGAAGACCTCCCCCTCAAAACATGCTCTAAACCTCTATCATTGCACCAACAATGATTTTTGAGTTCCTAAAACCTTTAGGAAAACTCAACTTGAGGTGATTGAGATTTTGGGATTCAAAACTTGAACCAAAACCTCTCCTTAACCCTTAAATGTTCACCGAACCGTTTCCCTTTTTGATTTCACAATGAAATTTACCCAAATATACTTATAAAAGTAATTCTAGGTTTTAGGGATTGGTAGGTTACTCAAAAATGGGTTATTGGACTGAAAATAGACATTTTCAGTCTCACCAATCGATTGGTGTTGGGAACCAATCGATTAAACTAGCCTCAATCGATCAACGAATCGATTACGGCTGACTGTAATCGATCAAATGATCGATTACGCGAGCTTCTGTGCTCGCAAAAAGATCGACCAATCGATTAGCTATGGTCCCAATCGATCACCTGATCGATTGGGAGTTTCTGAAATCTGAAAACAATTTCAGATCCGAAATTCAGAAACCCCTAAATAATTCTACAAAATTCGAAAAATTCTAAAATTTTGTGTAGACATTATTTATACCATATACTATCAAGGAAAAATAATTTTCTATGAAAATAACCTCCTTTTTCAAAGATTGACACAAAATTGGAAACCATTGAAATACTTCAATGTTTTTCATGTTTTGTATCCATTTCATCAATGATGAGTGCTATCAAAAGATAGTCTTCACCAAGGTTTTCCAATATAGTTTTAAAATGGTTTTCAAAAACAATATCCAATCATGTTCCTTGGGCTAAATGCACATGACTTGTACATTAGCTTTCCCAATGATTGGAGTTCATTGAATCTCATGTTTTGATGATACTAAAACTCAAATATGATGTACTTTATCAACACCTTGAGTTTTGTTCATCACCCTAACATCTCACTTGTTTCTAATGTGTCTCAAAAACACACACAAGTCAACTTATGGTCTTAGTGAGATGTGAAAGTCATGTTCTCCCTAATCTAAGGGTTCATGCATTTCTACCTAGGCATTATAAACCTTGATCATCCACCTAGGATGCCAATTAATGCCAATGTCCTTAAGTTCAATAAAAATTGATTTATGCATGATTAATGACTATGACATGCATCATATTAGGATTTTCAAAAGAAATTATAACTAGATGATGCATGTATGACATGACATGTAATATTTTCATAATAAATATGAATGATGAAATATGATGTCATGGCATGTGATAGGGCATACAAAACATGGCATAGTGTCATAAAAGAATATACCTAGATTTCCTATCTAAGTATCAATAACTCATCGCTAAGCCATTGATATCCCTAAATTTGCCCTAATTTCCAAGATAATGCCCAAAACTCCCCAACTTGGCTTATCTTTGGATTCTATCCTAGTTGTGCCAACTTTTATTAGATTCAATCTTCCAAAAATATAGTTTGGCATCAATTTTACTCCTCCTAGAGTAAACACATGAATCCTTCATTTTCAAGGGTAGTAATTCCTTGAAAATGTCCCAAAGTGCCAACTTCATCAAGGTTGGGTTAACTACCCTTCCAATTAGAGTTGACACTCCCTAGACCTATCTAGGGTGTGGCGAACACACTCTTAGGAACCCAAAACCTATTGGTGCTCCTTGGGTGTTCTAGGTATTCACTAGGGCTGACTTCCCTTGATACCTTCCTAAAAACTTTCTTAGGCTTCTCCGAAGCCTTAGTCACCTTTGTCTTGTCTTGGTCAACTCTAGGGATGGCTTCCCTTGCGACCTTGACTTGACTCCTAGACCTAGATTTAGTTCCATATTTATATGGAACTCTATGATAGGATGGATCATCATCCTTAGTCTTAGGTTTGTACCCCAAACCTTCTTGCTCCTAGAGGTTCTTGATTTCCTAAATCTAGGTTTTGATCCTTAGATCCCTTAAATAGATTTTCTATTCGTTTGAGGGATTTTTCTAATTTATCAAGTTTTGACCTCAAAACTTGATTTTCAATCATTACCTCCTCAAGGCTTGGTTTTCTAATATAGCCTTGGTAATTTTTTTTTGGCCTTGGATTGGGTAGGTCTATCCTTAGATGATCTAAATCTTCCCTATCCTTGGTGTGGTAGACCTAGCATGAAAGCTTTATATTTTCTTTGGTTTCTCATACCTCCTATTTTCATGATAAATAGCATTGAAATGATAATAATTATTTTTAGCATGCATATTATCATGATTTAAATAAGTACCATTACCTAATGGTACCTTAGTGTTATTCTTGGAGGCTCCCCCTTGACTTGAGCTCCTCCTTTTAGCCTTGGTCGAATTCTTCCCCTTTGGACATTGATTTCGATAATGTCCCTTTTCTTTGCATGAGAAGCACACAATGTGCTTCTTATCCTTCTTTGCCACGGGGCCGACCTCCTTTGGCTTCTCTTTGGTCTTGGGTGCCACTAGCACCTTCTTCTTGACCAATTTTGGACACTTACTCTTATAGTGTCCTCTTTCCCTACACTCAAAGCAAATAATATGATCTTTATTTTCACAAATTGAAATTTTTATACCTTTGCTTGTAGGGGTGTGGCATGACTCTTCACTTGATCCGGAAGTAGATACTTCTTCTTCTTCCGGAGTCAATGACCTTCGCTCCCCCTCAATCCTAGAGGTGGAGACTTCTTCTTTCTCCTCATTGACCTCGGATGATGATGTTGACGCTTTTCTTTGATCCGATGCCAATGGCACATCTTGCTCCTCTTCAAACCTTGAAGTGGAGGCTTCTTGAGCTTCATCTTCGGATGTTGAGCACCTCTCAACTTCCGAGTCCTCTTCACTTGATGAATCTCCCTCTTCGGATTTTTCTTGATTTGGTATAGTGGAGGGATCTTCATGAAGCCTTGCCAATTTGCTCCATAGCTCTTTGGCATCTTGAAATTCTCCAATCTTGTCCAAGATGGTGCTTGGCAAAAGATTGACCAATAGCTTGATCACTTTGTAGTTGGCCTAGCATCTCTTGATTTGCTCCTCATTCCATTTGCTTTTCTTGAGGAGTTTTCCTTTTGAGCTTGTTGGAGCTTCAAAACCCTCCATTAGAGCAAACCATTGCTCTATTTCCATCATGAAATAATTTTCGATCTTTGACTTCCAAAGACCAAAATTCGCCTTGTCGAATGGTGGAGGTGCCCTTGTGTCATAGCCAAACTCCATTCTTGAAGTTGAAACCCCTTGATGATGACTTCTTGAAATTAGGGTTTCTTCCAACTTCTTCTTCTTCCTCTAGCTCTTGCCCTCTTGGCGATGAGTCCAAAGAAGAGCAACCTTGCTCTGATACCACTTGTTGGGACCGATTGGCGAGCTAGAGGGGGGGTGATTAGCTCCGATTTGCTTGTAGATGATTTGTCACGGCGGAAGACTCGAGCAAACGCTAACACAAAGGATTTACTTGGTATCCACCCCGGTCGGGTGACTAATCCAAGGATCCACTCTCCTCACACTCTCATGCACTATGAAAGTCTCCTTCTTGAGGTGGAGAAACCTCTTACAAGCTTGTTACAAAGATACAACAAGAACAAAGCAAATACAAGATAAAATCTTAAAAGATTTACAAATAAGCTCACACTTTGCTTTCCTTGCTATCTTCAAGCTTGTGATTGCCTCTTGGACCTTGGAAATGCAGCAGCAACGAGCTCCAAGGCTTCCCTTGAAATGGCAATGTAGTTGAAGAAGAAGAGGAGAAGTTCTGCAGCCACAGACCTGCGCGAAAACCCTTATACCCGACGCCTAGGGTTTGGTAATCGATTGGCCAATCGATTACCACGTAGGATTTAGCCGTTCAACGGCTAGTTTTCGAACGATAATCGATTAGCCAATCGATTACCCGTGCCCTGAATCGATTACCCAATCGATTCAGAGCTTCTCTGTTCTCTCGCGCAAACTCAGTGATCGATTACCCCAATCGATCAAGAGACACCTTAATCGATTGACCAATCGATTAAGGAAGGCTGAATCGATTACCCAATCGATTCAGTTACCTTCTATCCTCTTGCATAAACTTCCCTAATCAATTCAGCTACCCAATCGATCACCCAATTGATTGAGTCCAACCTAACTTGTCTCCACAAGTCTAGGATCCCCTACTAAGTGTCCGGTCAACCCTGTTGACCAACCAGCTCGATTTCTCCTGCTTAGCTCCCAGCTCGGACTTACCCTGGTTCCCAACCAGATTCGCCTAACCCTCGAGTTAGGTCTAGTCTCTCGGTAGACTTCCACCTTGTCAGCATGCGATCTCCCCGATCCATCTGGACTTCATCTAGTCCCACTAGGTGTGCCTAGTCCCACTAGGTCTTTTGCCTTGCCAGCGTACGATCTCCCCGATCTACCTGGACTTCACCTAGTCCCACTAGGTGTGCCTAGTCCCACTAGGTCTTTTTCCATGCCAGCGTGCGATCTCCCCGATCCACCTGGACTTCACCTAGTCCCACTAGGTGTGCCTAGTCCCACTAGGTCTTTTCCCATGCCAGCGCACGATCTCCCCGATCCACCTGGACTTCACCTAGTCAAGTCTCCAGTCAACCTTGACCCACTTGACACCATACGACATTCAAACATAATTATCAAATTCAAACATCAATGTCAAACATCGAAACATACACCTCAAGCTCACCCGAGCTTGCTAGACTCAAGCTCACCTGAGCTTTGTCAAACTAGGTCAACCCTGACCTAACCAAGATTGCACCAACATAGAAGACCTAGCGAAGGGCTGCTAGGCACCTAACGAAGGGATGCTAGGCATAGAAGACCTAGCGAAGCGTTGCTAGGCACTTGGAGAAGGATTGCTAGGAAATGAAGACCTGGCGAAGGACTGCTAGGGAATGAAGTCTTGGTCCAAGGAACTGAGCAACTTAGCTGGGTGATGACTAAGGACAGGAGTAGAGACGGGTCAGGGTTTGGGCGTCTCGAGGTCCGGAGGTATCGGAAGCTAAGCAAAAGTCCACCCGAAGGGCTGGGTGGCAATCGTCTCCTGAAAGGAGTAGGTGAAGGGCATGTTCTCGGGGATGGGAACTTGTGCCGGTTCGACCTAGGGTTTCATGGAAATCCGAAGTCCGAACCAAGTCCTTAAGACTAAAATTATATGTATATGTGCTATGTGGTTATGTATCTTGCAGGTACCAAGAGTGAAAGATGTTGTAATCTGCTGGAGGCCCTAAGCAGGGCGCCCCCAATAGTGGGGGCGCCCCCAGACAGAGCTAAAAGTACAGTCTTGGTGAAGCAGGCAGAATAGGTGTCAAGCGGGGCGCCCGGGTTTGAACCTGTTTATGCTGTTTCATGTCAGAAACACAGATAAGCCTCCATGAGGGCACCCGGAAGGTCCGGGGCGCCCTGGTCAAAGCTGTTATCAGCTGCGGCGAGGTGGGCACAGGGATAAAGTTTGACCGAGTCTTCCGGGGCGCCCCCAGCGTTCAGGGTGCCCCAAGAGGCCTATATAAGGGGCTTCGACCACTCTGCTTCAAAAATGACATTCTAGTACCATTCCAAGCATTCTGACCGACGACAACGCACTAGAGATGAGGCTCTACGACCGGGAGGCTCCAGGAGGAAGTGCGCGGTACTTTGGAGGTCCAGATCGACCGAGTTTCAGATTTTTGTTCGGTTCACTTTTACTTATTCCGCACTTCATTTTCTATATTATTGCTTGTAAATCTTGCACTGTAAGTAGGGTTTCTCCGCCTCCGGAAAGTCCGGAAAGGAGACCAATAGTGGACGGGCGTTCCCGTGCATAGGCCTTGGATGTACTGACCCTGGGGGGTCGGGAACCAAGTAAAAATCCCGCTGTGTCCTTGCTGTGTTTTTCGTTCTATTTATTTTCCGCTGCGCTACTAATATTCTAAGTCCAGAACGAACGAAAGTTTTACGAAGAATTCCGAAAGATTTTTCACGATCGATATTCACCCCCCCCTCTATCGACGGCACCGGTCCTAGAGAATCTCCCGACCCGAGTAGTTTTCCCGAGTGGTCGAGTGAGCTCCGAGTGGCCGAGTGAAATTCCCGAGTGGCAGAGTGAGCTCCCGAGCAGCCGAGTGGAATTCCCGAGTAGCCGAGTCGAATTCCCGAGCAGCCGAGTGGAATTCTAGAGTAGCCGAGTGGAATTCCTGAGTGGTGGTCGGACATCTCCCGACCGACCTAGATTTTGCTAAGGCCTACGCAGCGCAGTTTTCTTGAAACAGATTCGTCCTCCTCCGCGGTGCATCGAGGCTCAGATGGACTTCTATCTCTCAGGATACAACAGCCGAACCACGGGCGCAACAGAGCACTCGTTGCTCGTGACGAACTGAGGATGTACTCGACTGCTATCAGTGGAGGTCGGGAACAAGGTGGTGTGGAGGAGAATTTCGTAGCATCTGTATCTGTTGCTCTCGATCACAGCCTCCTTATATAGGCTCAGCTCAGACCCCCGCAGTGATAAATGATGAATTAATCGTCATTTACTGCCATTTACCTGACCAGATCCAAACGTCTGGGGGTTACTGATCTCGCATTAATCAAAATTAATGCATCAGTTACATTTGAGCAAAAATCGATTTGACAAAAATGTTGGTTCATCTGCTTGGACAAATTTTACCCTGACCGGTCGGACATTCGACGTGCACGGGTCGTGCATGCACACGAGTTCACTTGGTTCAGTACAAATCCGGGCCCTGAATTTGCACCCCCCCTGCGCACCCACGCGTGAGAGAGAGCCTCTCCCCTAGCATTTGTTCACAACTATCATGCTTGTGATACAATATAAACTAAACATTTTGCCTTAAACCTCCCAATGTGGGACTAAAGCCCCACTCCCAATGGAGTCCCTTTATTCTCCTCCTCACTTTCCATTCACTAGAAAGTGATAATGTGGGACTAAAGTCCCACCACCTCTCTTCCATTCACACTAGATATGCAAGATATCTAACACTTTTATTGTGTAAGTGACTTCTCCACCCAAAGGAGTTTATTTAGGAGAATCGAGCTACATTCTGCCTTGAATTAGCAACCTCCCCAATTGTAAACCAAGTAAAATTCGTTCACCTCTTTTCTTTTCAGTATTGCTTTATTTTTTTGATGTTATTTATTATTGTTTGGACTAACTAACATCTTTGTTTAAGATAAACAAAAGATAACAAGTTTTTATTTTCAAGAGCAATTCACCCTCCTCTTGCCGATTTACGATCGCCTTCAATTGGTATTAGAGCAAGAACGCTCCAAAAGGACTAACTGTCGTCTGAAGCAACTACAAAATGGTCAAACCGATCATCTACCCGCCAAAGTTCGTGAGGGAGTTTGCGAGTTAGAAGCGCAAGATGTAGGTATTCTTTAAAACAAATTTCAATTTACTTTTTATTATGAAAAATGATTTTGTAGCTCCCAAAGACGCCGATGACAAACCCACAAATGAAAGCTTGTGGACAAAGAAGGTGCAGGCTGACTTTGTAGCGAACAGGAAAGTAGAATTCCATTTGTTGACCGTACTACTTGCACATGAAGTCAACCGAATCAGGAACTACCGATCTGCAAAGGAACTTTGGGAAAAGTTTCTTGAACTTCACGAAGGTACCTCCGAAGCCAAACTAGCAAAAAGTGATCTACTTCGGAATCAACTTAGCAACCTCCGACTGGAAGAAGGAGAGTCAGTAGCTCAACTCCACGCAAAACTTAAGGAGCTAATTACGGAACTCAATAACCTCGGAGAGTCAATAATCAATCGGAACACTCAAAGGTACGCATTAAATGCTTTCCCTAGGATCCCAAACTGGACTTCGATAATTGATGTCTATTACATCTCTAAGGATCTTGAGGTAAGTACCTTAGAGCAACTCTTTTCAACTTTAGAACTTTACGAATCTAGATGTGCAGGAAAGAGTAAAGCAGACAACATCGCCTTAAGCTCGAGGAAGATCCAACATGAAGATGAATCTTCTGAAGATGAAGAAAACACGGTGTACATGGTAAGAAAATTATCCAAATATTTTAAAGTTAAAAGATTTAATAAAGTACAAGGTAAGAAGAAAAGGATCCACTGCTACAACTATAATGAAGAGGGACACGTAAAAGAAAACTGCCCCAAATTGAAGAAGAAAGGAAAAGAGGCAACAAAGGCAAAGTCCACAAACTAAAACTAACATAGGACGAGTCCTCATTGGAAGATTTAGATCTCGAGGAACACATCGGACTTGCACTGATGGCTTCACACTAGGAAGATGAAAGCATCGATGAAGGGGGAGCCATGTCAGAAGATAGCAGCGACGAAGGGGGAGCTTCTAATTTCAGAAAGGATATGGTAAGTGAAGTATGTCTTCTACCACCTGATCAATTATATTTTGTATTAAGTAAATGACAAAATCTATGTATAAATTAAAAAATAAGAATGTTGAATTAAAAAAGAAATTATCTTTTTCATACCCATTAGAAATGTATGATAATTTAAGATTTGAAAATGAAAATTTGAAAAATAATCATTTATGTTCAAGTTGTTTTCAAAACTCAAAAATTAAATATTATGAAAAACTTAAATGGCATTTTAAATATCACAGGGGCTAAATTATAAAATTCCTAAATCATATATTCTATCTAAGTTTCTGATAAATTTTGTTGGCAAAAATTTATATTGGGTCTCTAAATCTATCTTAAACTGTTACATTTTTTTTGTTTTGTCAAGTAGATATTATTTTTTTTAATTAATGCTTGATCTTATTATTATATTTTTTTTACTTGCAACAAAATTAGCTTAAGATTTTTTGATGATAGAATTTACTTTGTCCTATCTATAGAATTTTTTTTTCATAATTTTTAACAAATAAATAGATTTATTATGATTTTTCATTCAAAATATATTTTTAAATTTTAAAAATACTTAACAAACTAATTTCATTAAATCTGTTTTTGGAATATGGAGATTATCTTTTAAGCCTTGAGAAAATTTTTTAAAATTATTTGATATCAAAATCAAAATTTAAAATTTGTTTTTCAAAATTATCATCATTGAATTCAAAATTGATTTTCAAAAAGTTAGAAAATCATTTTCACTTTGATAATTTTTTTAGAGACAATTCTATGAAAATTATAACTCATATAAAAATTTAATAAATGGTTGAATAAAAATAAATTTTTGATTTTTTTTCCAAAATTTGACTTTATAATTTTAAAAATTAATTTTCGAGCAAAATTTGAAAACTTTGATTTTCTAGAAACTATTTATTATGTTAAAAGTCTTCTCAAAAAGTTTCAAAAATTTAGATTTTGGATTAGGTTTTTATAAACTATTGTAAGTGTTAGTATTTCCCTTAAGATGTTTTAAGTTTTTGATGTGATCAAAGGGGAGAAATAAGATTAAGGGGTAGACTTAATTTCAAATATTTTTGGTACTTACTTTGTTATTTATTCATTCTTGTTTTTTTAAGTTTGTTTACCCTAACTTAACTCGGATTGATGCATATCAAAAAAGAAGAGATTGTAAATATCCCAGGTTAGTTTTGATGTGGTCAACCAAGTCAAGTTAGGTTCTGTTAGTTTTTAATCCCTGTGTCTAAGTGTACAGGAGCTTAGGAGCGCAGGAAATTGAGTGAAAGACATAGCGGTCGAGAATGATTGCACGGGAAGGGAGGTGACGGGATCGGTGCATTCGAGGGACGCGGAGGTCTGTGAAAAAGTATGCTGATGGAGCGAGAAGGGCGCACACGACGTCCGAGGGACTAGAGGCAGGGAGGAAGAATGCTCGAGGAGAAGGCTGGAGGAGGGTTCGAGTGAGCCCAAGTCTAGAAGGCCCGGAATCATCCAAGAAGACCCGTTGTAAAACTGGTTAGCATGGTGCTGACTAATTGCACTCGGGCAACCTTATGCATACAGGCGCTTGAGAGTCGAAAAATTATCCAAACTTAGTCGTTTGCCAACGTTGCACATTAGATAACGCATAAGCCACGTGTTAGGCGCCCTTATAGTGCCACGTCAGCATTCAGATAGAGGTGACCAGGGGTATAAATAGACCCCAAAGCTTAGTTCCAAATCACCAATTCACTGCAAACGAATTCTTTGTAATTTCTCTATATTTTTCTAAGCTTTTATTGTGTAAAAGGTTTTTCCTCCCAAAGGAGTTTATTCAAGAGAATCGAGCTACATTCTGTGGATTAGCAACTTTCCTGGTTGCAGACCAAGTAAAATCCATTCGCCTCTTTTCTTTTCAATATTGCTTTATTTTTTTGATATTATTTATTATTGTTTGAACTAACTAACATCTTTGTTTAAGATAAACAAAAGATAGTAAGTTTTTATTTTTAGGGGCAATTCACCCCCTCTTGCCGACCTACAATCACCTTCAAGAAGTCCATTCGAGAAGAAGACTGGAGATGGGTCGAGTAAGCCCACCTTTGAATGATTGGAAATCACCCAAAAGGTCTGGAAGATTGACAAAAACAATGCTGAAACTGTTGATCCCGAGCACCCGAATGGAATCAGGCGCCCAGGTAAATAGGCGCCCGGGTCGATTCAGGCACCCCCGCATACAGGTGTCTGAGTCAATTCAGTCGTCTGGGTATATAGGCACCCGAGTCAATTCGAGCGCCCGGGCATACAGATGTCTGAGTCGATTCGGGTGTCTGGGTATACAGGCGCCCGTATTCAACTCAGGTGCCTGATAAGCTAATTAGCTATTGTACAACCGTTGCGACGTGGATGAGCGCTGACCCTAATCAAGCGCTCGTGTTGTACTTGGGCACCTATGAGGTGCCACATCAGCACGTCGATAAATTTTTCAAGCTCTATAAATAGAGTCTCTTAGTTTAGAGTTTTTCTTTCATTGATTATACAACAACTATAATTGCTTTCCTACATCTTCTTGGAGCTTCAAGAGTTTGTAAGAGACTTTTCTGTCTATACAAGGTGATATTTGGAGTAGAGCTTTAACTATCTTGGATTAACAATTATTCTTGTTGCAACCAAGTAAAATCCTTCTAGCCTCTTCCTTCTTTTAGTCATTATAGCCTCTTCCCTCTTTTAGTCATTATTTATGTTGTTGATTTTAGTTATAATTGCTTAACTAATTCTATTATTACTTTAAAAAAATAAAAGGTCTAATTTTATACTTACAAGACTATTCACTGTCCTTCTAACCGACCAACACGACCTACAAGTTTGACATACGAATTTAAGGGTTTTTTTCTTCAAAGGAAAATTCTTATTCCTGAAAAGAAAATCTATATTAGAAGGGGGACCAGACCTAACTTTCTAATATAGAATTACAAGGATTCCAAAGGATTTACATGTATTGCAAGTAATGAAAACCAAAAACCAACTTTAATTCTATATAAATCACTACAAATGCCAGTCGGCTCTTTATTACCACAAGCCATGTATTAACACCACCCATCATCTGCCACACGAGCCATTCATTTGAATCTCCAAACCACATACCAAAAACCACTGGCAAGCTGACTTTAAAATCCATCCTGCTGCGTGCCCATTATGCTACTCACGCCAAAAGTCAACTCCAAATCCTTACAACAAGACCCAGTGTTCAGCTTCTGTCTTGAGCTTTGACAACTCCCCATCGGCACAAGACTTGGCACGCTAACAGAACCTTTCCATTTCTCTGATTTGTCAGTTATAAATTTGCAGATTTCCAATTCCCCAAACACTCATCACCTCTTACCAGCAACAAAGCCCCTAAAGTAACCATATGCACTGCCAACCTTTTGAAATTAAAACTGCATACCGAAACTCCAAAGACTTCCAAGCATTTCTAATCCCAAAACATAAGGAATCACAGCGTGACAGATTCAGAAAAAAGTTGATGTCAATCCACATTCCTCCATGTGATGCAATAGCTTCTGGTCATTATTGAACAAACAAAGACTAGGCCACCCAAAACCAATATGATTCAGCAACCCTCCAGCTTCTGTAATAGTCAGAACTAGCTTTCTATGAACACAGATCCTTATTAGCATCTTTTATCGTCCGCCAATTTGTCACTTTATTCCCTTCCCACTATCTTATCAACAGTATGTATGATCTCCTCTAGCTTTGTTTTTTGGACCTGTGAGAAGCATTCTAATTACAAAAATACTCAAGCACCCGAATTTAAGGTTTTTGAACCATCTTATCATTTTCTATTTTTTTTAAATTTTACTTTCAACTTATTATCATATACTCATGCATGGCTAAAAATTTGTTAAACTTTTATATTTGTATGAAAAGTTTAAAATATCCCTAACCATAGTGGTAATAAAATGAACAATCATGTAACAGTTAAATTGAGATAATTGATCTTACTCTATATAAATTTTCTATTAACTATTAAGATAAATCAGAAAATATTTATAATGGACGATTTAAAAGTTCAATATCTCTTAATTATATATTTTATTTGGAAATTTTTTTTATAAAATAAATTATAATTGGGAATAGAATCGTAGATATTTAAATAATAATTTGATACCCTTCTCGTGATGACAATCATTTGATACCCTTCTCATGTATCATAATTCAGGGGCATGAGACATATAATTAATAGACTGGATTAATGGGTTCTTAATTTCATTAATTGCCTTTCCTTTTCAAAAGCACATGCTTTTTGGGTCAATCCGATCCTCCGTTCCCACTTACACATATGAAATATTATAAGAAATGAATATTTGTACATATCGAGTGCAATTGTGATTTAATATAATATTTTGATTCAAAACAATTTGATAATTTATTTTAATTTTAAAAGTAAAAATAGACAATAAATAAAAAAAAGATAACATGATACATAGCTCCCGTCATACGGGATCGTAAAAAAAGATCTATTATATAGAGTCTTATTCTACTTTGTAAAAATTTATTTTTAGGATCTTTTAAATTATAAGATGATAACTTTATTAGTACGTTAAAGTTACCCTTCAAAAATAGACAATAGATATCCTTTATAAATGTAGAGATACTTTTATTAATAAAATTTAAATTCTAAAATATTAAAAAATATAACCTTATCAAACTATAGATAGTTTTAAAAACGGTTGGAATTCAAATTATAGGTGGTTTGAGCTGCCAGAATTTGGGGGTGCTGTTACGGGAAAATGGTAAGAATTCAGGGGTTGGTTTGAGAAATTTGCCAATTTTTTAATGTTTATATGAACGGTTGGAATTTTTTTTCCTCGTGACGTAAGCGATCGCCCTGTCGCCGTTGTGTTGGGCAGCGGCAATGGACGTGGGTGGCGCAGTGGCGGCGCCCCATGGGCTACGGCCTTCAACTGCGATCGAGGCGGTTGCTCCGCCGCACGTCGAGAGGCTCAATCCAGTGGTCCAACAACAACTGCACCTTGAGTCGGTGAAGATCCGCGCGCTTGCTCTCTACAAAGCTCTCTCTTACATTCTCGAGGATTTAGATGCTTTCGCCCGGTCCAATTCCACCATCAAATGGTAAGTTCTCTCTCCGTGATTGCCGACCTGCCTTCCTTTCTTTATTGAAAATCTCTTCCTAGGGTTTCGCTTTTCCATGTTTTCATTCGTTGATCAGTTACCGATGTTTGCCCAGAGGCACCGAATGTTTGATTCCTATTCGTAATCTCGTGATAACAAAACCATACATCCTTTCACGTCAATTTCATAATTCAGATGTATGAATGAGAACTCTAGTTAACCAATTCTGATTCCCAATCCAAGTAAATGCCAAATATCACTTCCTTCAGCGTTCATTCACATATCTTTTCTTATCAGGTTCCTTTTCTTTGGTTGTTCGAGAACTTTGATATGCAATGTACGCTATTTTGGGACAAATAAAGAGTATCCTCATGTGTACGACACTGTTTATTCACTATAGGAGATTCAAAAGCGAAATTTTTACCTCAAAGAATGCTGGTTGTGCATAGATAAATATTGTCTGCTCTAGAAATTAATGTTGGAGCCAACTGTATTAACATCCCTTAACTATATCTATTGGATATATTCAGATATATGCATAATATTGCAGTCTGTTTGCTTGAGTCATGAAAAAACGAATCCTATAAATCTGCAATCTCGTAGTGATTATTAAAGGATTTGTGTTGTGATAAGGGGCCGTACACATTGCAGGCGTGATGCACTTGGACAATTCTCAATGGTGAGCATGGAACTCTTCAACATAGTGGAGGACATTAAGAATGTGTCCAAGGCATTCGTGGTCTTCCCAAGAAATGTAAATGCTGAAAATGCAACAGGTAAGATCAGATATACATCACCTTTTATGTTCTGTAAAATGAACTGAAGTTTGCAACCTAATTTGTCAAGGTTTTATTCTTTAATAAATGATTATTTAGTAAAGCAACTTATCTTGTTAATTACTTTTATGTTGTATAATGTCTATTGTGTTGGTAACCCTACTTTTGGGTTTTTTATAGCATGACAAGAAATTATCATTGTTGTAAATGACAAAAATGATTGACGTCACACCCAAGGTTTAAATTTCGTCCCGTGCCGTCCGGCATGGGGCGATACGTACCGTTCCGCCGGAGATCTGAAACCGGCATAGTCTTCATCGTGATTTCGTGCAGCATCACGCGGCGATGGACGGAGGCGGCAACAGAGGAATCGTTCAGAGCCGGAGGAGTCATCGCCGGAGGAAGAAACGCCACGCGCGTGCTGCTGGGGCATCGCGAGACTCCTCCGGCGTTGCCGAAAGAGTCACCGGACTCCTCCGGCGCCGGCGGAAGCTCCGCCGAACGACGCCTGAGTTGCCGGCCGTAGCCTCCGCCTTCGCCTGCTTCGCCCGCGTTCGCCCGCGCTAGGGCACGCGTGGAGGAAATGTTTTATAAACATTTCCTCCCAAAAATATTTATCTCAATAAAATATTTAAAATTATATTTAAAATTAAATAAATTTTATTAATTAATTTTCTGAAAATTATTTTTAATGTTTCAAAAATTATTTAAAAATTCTAGAAAAAATTAAAAATATAAAAAAAACCTTAAAAAATTTCTAAAAAATAATATTTATATTTTGATATATTTTTTATTATTTTATATATTTACTGTTTTATTATTTAATTAATATTCTGATATTTTTATCATTTTAAATATATATTATTTAAATTAATAATTAATTAAATGAATAAATAAATAATTTATATAATTATTATATGTAGTAGTATTTTATGTTAATTTATATATTTATTATAGATAATATTTTTTATCTTAGAATAAATTTGAAATTTGAATTCATAAATATTACGATATTAAACTTTTTTACTTTTAACATTTTTGCTCCAAAACATATAATGTTCTGGTATTAATAATTTAGTAAGGTTTAATTCGAGTTATTGATAGATTAATTTTTTTAAAAGAAAATTATATTTAATTTTGATAACGATATTAAGTTATTCAATAATTGAGAACTTATATAAAATTAATATATGATTTATTTTTAAATTATACACAATAAACATATTTATTTCATAATTATTATATATAAATAAAAAATTACCGAAACCGTACCGGCACGACACGATACGATACCGAAACCGTATCGTTCCGGTATGGGACCGAAACCTCGACACGGGTCGAGATTTTAAACCTTGGTCACACCAAAATTTATCCCTCGAACAATCTAGAAACTAGAAACGAAATGGATGAAGCAAGGAAGGAAATAACTTGACACAGAGGAAAAACTCTCACATGGAGAAGTAAAATTGAAAATTATATTTTCAAAGATGATTAAATTACTAGACTCGGACTCCTTTTATAGATTCGACTTAACAATAAATATTGAAATAAATATTTTGAATAAAGAAAATAGGCTAATTTATCAGAGATTATAATAATTCCCTATTTATTAACAAAATATAAAATATTAATTACCAAATAATAAAAATCAATTTTCTGATTTATTACAGATGCATTAATTTTGAATATGTTTCATTCATCGCAGATGCACCAAACTTGAACATTTCCAATTTTTGAAGAATTTCTATTCTTTCCTTTTATTGTAGGTGTGCAAATCTTTAATATTTTCTAATTTTTAAGGCTTTCAATTTCTTTCTTTTCATTGCAGATGAACCAATTTGAAATTTATCTTCAATTTATTTTCTTCAAAGTTATTTTCTTTGTTTGTGTTATTCTTTTCCTTGATTGCACTATTTTCTCCCATTGAGGAAAACTTAAATCTTGACTAGTTGTCAACTGCTCTTTTTAGATCTTCGTTGCCAAGTATGAGGAACAATTGTTTCAATAACTCTGTTTAGTAATGTCTCTTCATTATTTTTCTTCTTTGGACATCCTTTCTAATGAGAAAGAAATTGATGCACTTTGTTTATCTTTTGCACTTTGACTTTGAAATACTCATTTTGGTCATCCTTTCCAACGAGTAAGAATAAATCTGAGTCTGTTGGATGGTGAGAATAATTTTCATGCATTCATTAAAATCATGTGGCATGGAGGCATTAATGATGATGAAGATGATTCCATAAAATCTGTTACAAAATCAATGTAGGAAGACACAACATCAAACTTCTCCAAACAAATTAGCATATCCTCATATTTAAAAATTGAACTTGTGTTTAAATAGGTTGCAAAGTTAAATGAACAAACATTGCAATCAATTTTTCTCACAATATGACCAAATAAAGAAGATATGTATCACATGAATACATCCAATGTAAATTTGATGGAGGATTTGAACTAAAATGTAATATGAAAATTTACCATATTATTAAATATTTTATGCTAATCATTGCTCAGTACAATTTCTATCATTGTATCAATAAATATATTTATAATATGCAAAGTGGAGTTTTGGGTTTTGCAGATTGAAGAAAATAACACATTTAATTTAATTGGTGGACAAGCATCAAAGACAGAACCGCTTTCTTACAAACTAAAATGGGAGAGCACAATTAATTCTTTTTATATATTCTTTTGGTTGTGTCAGTGTGTTGTTTGCAATCTGATGAACGATTGTCGTTGCCGTTGTGATGAGCTAGTGATGGTGATGCCTTGGAGGAGCATGTGACTGAAAATAACAAGATGAAGTTGACAAATCTTTATAGTGCTGCCATAAGTGCGAATGCAAGGGCAATAACACTGATTTACTATGCTATTTTTTTACAACAATATTTTTTTCATTATTTTTCTTTCTAATTTCCCCCCTTTTCTCTTTCTTTTTTCTCTCACTTTTGTTCTCTTCAATGGTGAAGCCAACGATGCACAATGATGACAAAATAACGATGCACGAAGATGATGATAGGGCACAAGATTCTAATTAGAATCCAAGAACAAATGAAAATAAAGAAATAATGATGAAGGTGGAAAAACTATAAAAGGTGAATATAAAAGTAGATATGCATGGATGCTGTGGAGAAAACTATATATGTGATGATAATGAGAAAATGAAATCATAATAAAGAGTACTCACTAAAAAAAGATGTAAAGAACAAATCAGTTCTCAAATTGTGAATAAGTTGCGGATAAGGGTGAAGCTCTTATACCAATTGACGCAACACCAAAATCGAACAGACAAACCACCAAGGAACTTGGAACGAAATGGATGAAGCAAAGAATGATTTATTACCAAAATAAAAAATATTAATTATCAAATAACAAAAATCAAATTCCTGATTTATTACAAATGCACTAATCTTGAATATTTTCCAATTTATTTCTATTTGTTGCAAACATGTCAATCTTTAATATTTCCTCTTCTTGATGATTTTCAATTTTTTTTCTTTTATCGCAGATGTGCTAATCTTTAATACTTTGTAATCTTGAAGACTCTCTATTTCTTTCCTTTTATTGCAGATGAACCAATCTCAAATTTATCTTTAATTTATTCTTTCATGCGATATTTGTTTCTTTGTTTGCATTATTCTTTTCCTTGTTTGTATTAGTGACTCCTAGCTGTTGTAGAATTTAGATAGTTTGCTGTTAGTTCCTTTCTATGCATCACAATGTTGGGTAATCAAGAAACAACACACACACACACACAAAATAATATAGTAGTGATGAGAATTTTGTGATGGATATGTGAAACTATTAGAAAAGATAAAATAAAAAAAATGTTATGTAGTTAGATATTTCTCCAATAAATGTTAAAACATGAGAATAAATTACAATGATATGAATGTGTTTTGAAGATGTCCAATCAATTCTATAGTTAGACAAGCTTTGTGGACTACAATTAAAGGTGTGAGAGGTAGAGGAAAACCAAAGAGAAAGATATTGTCTATCTAAAGTTCAATGTAGGAATAGAATGCATTTAGCTGTTCCAAACAATTGATATTAACATTGAAAATTTTCACGGATAGAAAACCTTATATAAGTTAAATAACAATGCATATGGTGGTGGAGGTATGAGCAGGTATAGAATTCTGCATGTAAAACAAACAACAAAAGATATGATGGTTATGGTGGTATGAGCAGGTACAGGAAATTTCGTATATCGTAAGAGAGAGAAATTGGTTGTTAATTGCTAAGGCATATTCTGTTGCATTTCAGCAGATTAGATAAGTTGCAAGGCACATAGTTCAGTATGGATATGGAATGCAATCAAGGAGGGTTTTTTTCTCTTTCTTTTTGGAAAGAAGGCCCATAGTCCATAGACACTTCTATTGGCTCCCCTTTCTGCAAAAAGGACTTGACAATTGGCAGTGACGATATGAGTGGTACAGGATGCTCCATGTAAGATAAAGTTAAACAAATGGTGGTAGTGATGGTATGAGTAGGTATAGGATGTTGCATATATCAAAAGAGGGAGAGGTCATAAGTTTATTGCTAAGGTGTATTTTGTTTCATTTTGTCAGATGAAGTGGCCAAGCACAAAGATGAATACTGTTATGGAATGCAGTCATGGAGTTTCTCTAGTAAGATGGCCCATAGACATGGATTAGTTCCCTTTTCTACGAAACATAACATTACCTCTTTGTTCAGATGCTTCTCCATGTTTCTTACCCTTAGAATCTTCCTCATTTCTCTATCTTGCATCTTCTTTGCTAAATTGTGGTACAGTATCTTCGAGTTACTGTTGACATGTGACAAATCATCTCAGTGTTACCTGTAATGCTGTCATCAAAGTTGTTTCCAGAGATGGAAGCTGAGGATATTGCAAAAAGAGAGCAATTATTATATGGAATATCTGGTCACCCTGTACACATACAAATTGAGAAACTGAAGGTGATATAAAGGTCGAAAACAGAACAATTTTGTTTTATTGATATCCCAATTATATGTCTGCATTGCATTTGTACAAATATTCTGCTTGAATATAACAGGTTAGAATTGACATGATTGGAGCAGCTTGTGAAGCTGCAGAGTCGGTTATATCTGATTGTCGTAAAACTTATGGATTGGGATCACATCAAGGATCAACACTTGTTCCAACTTTGGATAAGGTTCAAGCTGCAAAAATTCAGGAGCAAGAAAATTTACTAAGAGCAGCGGTGAATTTTGGAGAAGGTGCTTAAATTTGATTTTCTTTTTACTAGGAAAGCTTCTAACTCAATGCAAAAGACCAAATCTGCAATATATTATAACTATTTCATCATTCCTACTTTATATGCACCTTATTCAAACAATCTATGTAGGGTTACAAATTCCATTTGATCAGAGGCAACTCCCAACTTCTCTTCCTAGCCATTTGACAGATGTGCTTTCATTTGGTGATGGTGCACAAAATTTGGCTGATAATTCTGGTATTTAACACTTATCTGTTGTTATTTACCCAAAATGCATTTTCCTCGTTATTTGCAAGACTTTTTTGATTCTTGATCATGCATGTAAGCTGAGAGTTTATTGCTGAGATTATGTTGAGGGATGCCTTTATGCTTGTATTCTGCATGTTGAGATTATGTTGTTTAAGCGCACTATTTTACTGCTTCTATGCAGGTTCTTGCGAGAAAAATACTCCTGCATTTTCATCTGCTCGAGAAGTACTGCAGGTCAATATTCTAATAGGTTTAGTAAAATTTGAGTTCCCAAATAGAGATATAACCCATTTTTTAAAAAAAATTTATTGATTAAAGGTATTTGGTAATATAATCATTCATAGGGCATGGTGTTGATATTTTTATTGTATATGCTAAATGTATATAGCCAACCCCACCTAGTGGGATTATGCTCGGTTGTTGTTGTATTTGCTAAATTATATATATATATATGTGCGCGCGCGCGCGTATAGAAAAGAGAGAGGAATTTATTTATTATTTATATATCTTTATCAATGGATGCTTCTGCCTTTTCAAAATAGTGCCTTTGTCATATATTTCCATATAGACGATATTTGGACTCCATAATTTTAACAAATCTCACTTATCTTGTTTATGCACATAAGGAGATTAACAAATTGAGAAATGAAGAGGAACAGTAAAGAACTTCAAATTACAATGAATAAACTGCTAGAATTGGTTCTATGACAAAATTTGGTTAAAAAGATCTTGCAGCTCTCTAATTTAATACAAATTTGTGATCAATTTCTGAAGTTACTCCTTGTAAGATTTGAAGATTCCTTTTTCTGCATTTATGCATTACTTAAATCTGTCTTTCTCATAATTTCTTTTGTGTCTCCATGGCTCATGCCTTTCTCTCGTGTTATGTGGATACTTATTTTAGATTTAGCATAGTTGTGCTTAATAATTAGGAGGGGGATGGAGAATAGACAAACAATTGGAGCAAGTAGCATGATGAGAAAAGGAAAACAAGTTCAACTTACTGTTATTAATTTATACTAAATTAAGTAATTGCCACAAGTCATAACCACCAAGTATACTTGGTGGTAGTGGCATAACTAGGATTTTTGACCATATGGGGCAATTCAATAAATTTAAAAAATTAATGCAAACACAAAATTGAATTATCCAACTCAAACTTGAAAATACTTAAAAATATAAGATGAAAATTTCAAAAATTCCAAACATTAGTATAGGTCATTTTCACAATCCAAAAATCTAGATTTCAAATTTAAAGGACTCAAAACAAATTTAAATTAAAAAATTTCGACCTTAGCCCTTGTTTCTGGTTCAAACAACAATCCGTCGATACCCAAAGCTTATCTATGACTTAAAATTGAACAATCATTTGTGATCTTGCTTCCTTATAATATTTAGCATTCCTACGAGACTTTGACTCCGATCTAAATAACCATCCCAATTAGCAACCTAATAAAATAATATCTATACTTTATAATTTTCCTCTAATTAATGAAACATGAAAGAAGAAAGGAACAACTCACTCCTCTTGTTGTTGTTGTTGTTGGACAAAGGGGAAAAAGAGCTGCTTGTAAAGAAAAAATTAAAGGAAAATCGTTGCTTTGGAGAAAAAACCGAGAAGAGAAGATAGGGAGGAAGAAGCAAAAGAGGAGAGTTTTACCTTCTTCGTTGGCAATCTGGACTAGGTTCGGTGAGCTCGGCAATGACACAAAGAGAGCAAAGCAAGACAAAATAAGGTTATTCTTGAGGTGCCAACAAAACCCTAGAAAACATGAAAAGAGGAAGAAGATGTGAGGGTTGCTCTTGTTGTTGGAAGAGGGCAATAGTTGATGTTGCGTTTCTTGCTTGTTGGAGAAGAGAAAGAAAAAGAAAAGAGAGCTCTTGTACTCGAGAAGAGGATAGAAAAAAATTGCAGGTTTACTGCAGTTGGAGAAGAGAAGGAAAAGAAGGAAATGGAGAAGAAGAGGAAGCGAAAAATACAAGAGAGGGATGGGCGAAGGTATGGCAGTGGCGTATGGCACGGTGGGTACTGCTGCGCGCGTAGGGAGAAAAAGAAGAGAAGTTTTCTTAAAAATACCGTAACTCGTTTTAAATCGATCGAACTCGTTTAAATCTTAAACTTGATTAGCCAAATCAACTCCAAATCAATCCTGATTTGAATCGACGTAATCCTTATCTCTACGCCTACCCGTTCGATTTAGTTCGAATTTAATCCTATTTTAATTTAGCGCCCTCACTTCGTGTTCTATGATTTAATTCATCCGTTTATTATTATATATTTTATTTTTAAAATTCTCTTTTCCTTCTATAGTTTTGAACTCAAATTAAAATCTAATGGTCTCAATAATTTCTTTCTTTATTTTAGTTATCATATTAATGTACAACCTATTGCTTGGAGACGTTTTTACTATATGTTAGAATTTAGAAAGATAGAAGGATAACATATTTCTTTTTCAAAATGAAAATTCCTAAATATCTACCTAGTAGCCTTCCCAAACTGTTTATTTTACCTTAACTACTCCATTTTGAGATACATTAGTGTTCAAAAGTAATAATAAACCTTAAAATAGAACTTTGACATATTGGTAGAAATAACTTATGGATCAATGATGATTATGGACGTAGTTTTGAAAGCTAAAAATTGGCACTAGTAATCAATATGAAACTCAATTAGCATAGATTGCTCATCGCTGTCTTTGAATTTGATGTACTTATGAACCAAAGCAGGTCTTAGCCGCTATGTACATAAATGCTAAAGAACTTATGTTGATCTCTTCATGGTGTTTTCTTTTAATCTTTTAATATGTTTCTGGATCTAGAGTCATTTTCTAACAAATTCTTTCTTCTATGCCATTTCTGTTTTTAGATGCTACAGACACCTGGAGGACAGTTGATTGGAAGATCTGTTCCATCGCCATCCAATGCTACTGCTTTCGATAATCCATTGACCCCTACAATGACATATGCTAATTCACCTAGATCTGATCCAAACATTATGAATACCCCATCACCACACCAACAGGTACAACGGCAACAGCAACAGAGACAAAAGATTATGCAAATAACACATCAACAACAGCTTCTGGTGCAACAACAATTGCGGCAATCTTCTATTACAGGAGTTCTAGGCCAGGTAATTTAAAAGCTTTTGTCACCAAGTTGTGCCAGCTTCCTTTATACTTCTCTCCTTTTATATTTAACAACTGGGGGATCATTTCTGTGGTCAATACAGATAATGGATGTCCATTTAGCTTTGGTTGTTCGATTTATGGTATTTGACATGGGTATGGAGGGGTACGAAGAGTCAAAGTAATAGAGGCCATTCAAAATCCCATTAATTCAATACCGCCAATATGATCCAGTGAATATGTGATGCCACGAATACTTATCCTATAACCTCTACTGCATTCCTGTATTGATCTTATGGGCCTTGATTATACCACTCTATAACTCATTAATTTGATCTCACCAATATGATCCAGTGAAAATGAGATATCACTAATCCTTATCCTATAACTTCTAGCACATTTCTGTCTTGATCTTAGGGACTTTGATTGTATTGCTCTATAACTCTTTCCTCTTGGTTTTCCTTGTACTAGAAGTCTAGAACATCTCTTTCTAATGTTGATCGCCATTAGTTGGTTGAGTGGGTAACATATGATTGTTGCATATTTAAACAACCAAAGCATTCCAAAGATATCTTACAGAGTTTGATACACATGATATTTATGTATGGATTTGTTAATGTGAGGTCAGTTCTAATGAATTATAAAGCAAGTTTCTCACCTTATACAAATAAAAAGAAAAGCGACCTCATCTACCGGGATAGATAAGTGCCAAAATATTATCACATCTCAAATGTATCATTGGTTGGCACTAAAATTTCTCTATAGAAAACTACTTTGGCAATTAGATCTTTTGCTTTTGCTAGGCCTATTTTAAATTCCTAGTTCTGATGTTGCATTCAATAAAATTCTCCATTAACTTGAAGCATCTCTTGAACCAAATCACCATGATTGCATTGGGTCTCATACATGGTTTGAAGTCTCGTGCCATAGTGAGCGAAATTGTCAAAAGATACTTTAATGATAAATTACCGAAACTCGATGTTACTCGGCATTGAGACAATATCTCCTTTGTCATTGTATCAATCATGTCAACAAGTATCATTATGTCATAATTTAATACCCTTTGACATACTAAAATCAACATGATGTTATTTTTTTTATACCTTGTTTTCATACATGATAATGAAAAATTGTTGCATTGTAGTTAAAAAGCAAACATTGAAATTGAAATTAGTTACATAATTTATATATTTCTTCTTCATCTATTTCCTCCTCCTACTTCCAATTCGCCATCGAAACTGTATATTGGAGCATCGACACAACGCCAAAACAATGTCATTCTATCAAAGATTGAATCACTGCATCGCTCATGGTTCAAGGTTTTGAACCTTGATCTCATGACACTAGAAGAATATGGATCAAGATTTTGCAGTTGTTCATTTCATCCTATGTTATTCATGCACCATCTAAAATGCATGGGTAATTTAGCCAAAATATGCCATGGAATTGGAAAACAAGGCATTTCTAAAAATCTTTTCCTTTTTTGTTAATTTTCAAATTTTTGAGGGCAAACCAATCGAAATTTTATATTAGAAAAACATATCAGAATTTTTTTTATACCTCATCAAAGCATGCAAAAACATTTATGCAAACCCATTTTATACTATTTACAAAGTTGTATCCAGGTTTTGTACTTTTTACAAGTCATAAATGTTCACATGAATTAATTTCATCTCACAAGTTTCAAGATTCACTTTGAGCTATTACACTTTTCTTTTTTTCTTTCTTTTTACTTGGGTTGCTTGGTTGGATATTGACTATAATACCTTTATTCAGCGCTCTATATCCCAACTGCATGATATAACAGGCCAAACTCAGCAAAAGCTTCAACAGGTGCATCCCATAAAACTCGTTCTCTTGTAAATATTAATCTTGTTGATGCATATTAGAAGCCATCATAATGCAAAAGTGTTTCATCTGTAGATTGCTGGACAGCATCAGATGTCATATTCTCATCCTATGTTGCAGCAGCAATTTCAGAATGGACAATTGCAAACATCACACATGTCTTATACTATTTTACAAAATCAAATTAACCAAGGAGGTCAACTTAGGAACAACATAAACCAGTTAGGATCTAGTAGCAATGCTTTGTTCAGTGCTGCTCAAGCTTCACCAAACTCTCAAATGGTGAATTATCATACAGATGCAAATATATGCTGTATTTTTTTGTTCCTTTTATTTGGGTGGTTGATCTAAATGCACAATTAATATAAAGATTTAATGCAATAAAAAGTACATTTGTTAACATACTGAATAGATACCAGAACAACAATAGTTGAAGTAACTGACCCCATCCACAAAATACTAAAGCATATAAAAGTGAAGCAATAGAATAAAACTTGAGAAGCCAACTATAAAAGTTCAACCAAAGGAAGCTCCAAAATCCTAGCAACATTTACATCTTAGAGCATCTAATAACTCATCCTAGCAGTTGCTTGGGGATGATCTGGAGGCAAAAACAAATAGGCATTCACTAGGAAAAGTTGGGTAGGAATGCAATAGTATGCATCAAGAAGATAATTAATTTTATAATAGGATATCACAAATAACGCTATGCATGAAGTGTGTTGATGCCACTGCTTCACGTTTTATTATCTTAGATTATGTTACTTGTGAATGACACTATGTAGACTATTACACTGTGCTTACTCAAGCATGTGCATGATTGCTTCACTATTAGTTCAAAAATGCACACTCATCAGGACCAATTGAGTGTGTTTTGGCATAATGCTCATGTATCTACCATCAAGCTAACATGAGGTCAATAGTGTTCATTAAAATATCATGGTCGTATATTATCATCACATAATACTAGCATAATTCTCATATATCTACGAACCAGCTAACATAAGGTTCATAGAAATCGTTACAATAAGTATCATAATTATATAATGCTCATCTTTTTAGACAATCTGGTACATGAAGCTCCCGCCATGCGGGATCCCAGGGAAGACTCAATTGTACGCTGCCTTATCCTACTTTATAAGAGATTGTTTCCAGTAAAACCATATGTTCTCCACACAGATTTATTATATTCATCTATAATTTAACTCCAATATCACTTATGGTAATATTTCTCATAGAGATTACCTAAGCTAGGTAAGCGCGACATATATAAATCAATCATCTAATAACTATCAAGAGCATAATCTAAGGTCTGTGGAACGTTCATATAACCAAACATTATCATGCACACACAATCTAACACTTTATGTGTATGCGCAAAGAATATTTTTAGAAGCAAACATATTTGATTCAACACAAGCATTATGATTTAAAAAGGTGAAATTGAGTTCCTCCTCGTTGAGTAGGGTATTAATGGTGATTATTCTGGCCACACTCGTGTTCATCCCTTAAACTCCTCTCTTGATGTGTCTCCTCTATAAAATGGTTGGGAACTCATTCTAAGTTGGGTAGATTGGTTAAACTCTCATTCCTTGGTTGGGGGTGATTTGGCATGTTTGTGATCATCACAACTGGGAAACACTCTCCAATAGTTTCTGTTCATATACAGCTGATGTCTGGCTCAAAAACACAAGAATATTTTTTCCCCAAAATCCCACCAAAACTCCCAGTCATCCATTTTCCTTGCTTCCGTAGAGGATGTATCACTAATCTTGCCACCAAATTTTCTCGAAGCATCCTTGGACTTTTGAATTGAAAAGGGTTATCTCAACACAAACAAATGCAGCCATTGTTTGAGGGAACAAGACTTTCAGTGCACAGCCAAATTAGAAGTTTCATGAACGGACGAAAGGGAGTAAAGAAGAGAAAAAGAAAATTCTCGCCCTTTTATTTTGTCATTGCCAATGCATATAAGGTTAAACTAGTCTTTTCAATTTGTATCTACTCTTCTCCCCTCTTCCATCCACTTTTGGTGGTGGGTAAAGAGAGCCAAACTAATTCTTTCTTTTTCCTCACTTTTTATTATTACACCTAAGTAGACAAGGCAAGGGAGATAATTGCTTTCCTTCTCCTCTTCCCTCTCTTTGAATTTCCTTCATGAAAGTTTTTAATTGATAAGAATAAGATGATAACGATGAGAGTTGATCTGATTAATAGGAGGAGATGAAAGGGGATCTTGAGATCCTATCACTGCTTGCAAGTGTCACAGTAGTTCCAATGTCCTATTTCTCATGCACAAAACTGTATCTTAAATTGCAACTGCTGTGGAAAAGTCCTCTTCCTTGTTGCCGTGGAAACCTTTGGACACTGCTGCTTTTGCATGGAGTTGAAAAAGGGTGAAGAGGGAGGTAGATTGGGGGTGGGTTGGGTGCTGACTGGGAATCTGGAGGACAAGTGTGGGAATGTGTTTAGTTCCCACTTAATGGATATCTATCCTACTTGGTTTAATGAATCTATTGCATTATCTGAATGGCCAGGTTTAGGTCATAAATGTAGTCTTTATGTGAAGTCAGGGTAGATTATGTACATTAACTCTTTTTGAAACCCACATCAGGAGAAAAATTTTGTACAGGAATTGCCCAACCTTTAAAATGTTTCAATATTCCTGCCAACATTTTGCTTATTAGATGCTTGAATATAGGATGACTTCTAATACAAAAATTCAACAATTCTAAGCTATGTTACACGAAGTGAACTATGCTTTTGCTGAAGGTTATCTTTTAATTTCAATTGAGCTCTTACCGATGAGAATCCAACAATTGCTGGAGTAAGAATACAGGAGAAGCACAAACATTGGGGTTGTGACATCAGATCCAATTGGTTCAGAAACCTCAGCCTGAAAATTTGGGATCTTCCAGGCTGGATCAGGTTCCATTTATATTTACATGCAAAAAATCTGAATCCGGCCTTATACTTGCACCAACATCCCCCTTCACTTAGATATAAAGTTGAAATTCTTTTATTGTTGCAGGAGTTGCTTGAAAGTTTTGAATAGAATAGATGCTGTAGCATTAGTTCCTAAGATTTTGTCATCTTTATCTCAGATTGCAAGCATGTCAGCTTCGATGCAATCTCAATCACGTTTGCCACGGATGCAGGTATACACTGCATAGCTATCCTCAAAAAATTTCTTTTACATTTTGAATTTTTGCTATCTTTTTAAGTTATATATTAGTGATATTGATGATATATTCTAACAATATGTTACAAAATGTTTTTTTACAGGATTGAATGTGGTCAGCACATTAGGCTAATTAGTTAAAATACGTATTCTATATGTGAAATTTGTCATGCTTATGGTACTCGATTGTAGGCCTGACTAATATGATTACATGTGGCATCTTCCAAATTAAGGTGCTCACCCTTTGCTATTTAACCTTCCTTCGTAGGCCTGACTAATATGATTACATGTGACATCTACCAAATCAAGGTGCTCAGCCTTTGCTATTTTCTGTCCTTAACTGGATTAGCATTGCCTGGCTTTGAGTCAATACTTGTTTCAATTGTATTTGGGTTGGGTCCAAAGAGTGATCTAGCTGGGAAATTGTTTGAATACAGCCAATAAGGTAGAGTAAGAAATAACTTCTGCAAATATAAAATAATATTATATTAGCAGAAGACCATGCTAATAAAACAGAGCATAATTGTTGGAGGAAAAGGAGAACAATTGAGGAGTCACTGTTGTTGATCAGGTGCAACACATGACTAAGGGATTAATGGATACAAAATAGGGTGATTGACAAAGTTCAGCTGGTTGAGGTGATGTTTGGTGACATGATGGGTTACAGAGGATGAAGGTTGGGAACAATTGCATTGGAGTGAAACAACAATCTAATAGTTATGCTGCTTACAATGGAAGGGCAAGGATCGATGAAGCCATGCTGTCATAGGGAGAAGCTACGTTGTGGATTCTGGCATAGGGTGGAGGACATTGGTAATGCCATGCAGGGATCCATGGTATACGTCCAGAGTTACGTGTGACAATGCCAAGCAAGCGAGGGATACAACTTTAGCAAGAGGGGTTGGAACTTAGCATAAGTTTCATATAATTTATTATGTAAAATAAATTATATATTAAAAATATTTATTAATGTATATAATACCTTTTTGTTTTGAGGGAAAAAAAAATCAGTGGTGTCAATTGCTCCCATTGGATTGTCTATACTCTTCAGTTTATCCCAGAATGGAATAATGAATATTCTACTAAAAAACAATTTTAATAGTTTGAGTGCGACATGGATCAAATGTGAACGACTGATGATAAATGTCTATAATACAATTTGACTTGTAACTTTGCTGAGACTTGCCACTTTTGAGAACCTGCTGATATAACATAAACATCAACATCTTGAGCAAGATTTGCCAACTAGAAGTGATGACTTATTGATGCTATTAAGTTTACAATTGATAAACCTGGGCATATTACAATTAACTATGGGTGTCAATTGCCTTAGGCAATAATCTCGTTGTGACATTCTAGGATGTTTTTGTTGGAGGACAATAATCAGCTAATAGAATAAAGAAAGATGTTATGGATAATATTCAGCAACCATGTTGATTCATAATGAAAATATTACATAATGTCTTACATTGATAAAATGTACAAATTATTGTCTCTTTCAAAGTATTAAGAATTGAAATGAAATGAGCAATTAGAAATTTCATCATCAAATGCTCTTTTTACGTTGAATGATTATCATCAAATGAAAGATGACACAACATTTTGATTTTAGCTCCCGGGGTAATGATGCAATGGTTAGGCTCTCTAACGAATAATCAAGGTATCTAAAGTTTGAGTCTCAGTTGCGACGCATTGCAAGAGATTTTCTTTCTAGTTAGAAGCGGACCTAAGAATGTTGGCCGTTTGGATGGGCCTCCATGAGCACTTCCTGATTTACCCTAGTTGCCAGTGGAAAAGTTTCATGGGGCCAGGTTACTCACCCCTAGGATTAGTCGGTTCGAATAGCTGGATACCTAGTGGCTACTAAAAAAAAATCATATAGATTCACCTTCATTATCATTATATCTATAGACATGATAAAACTTTTTCTTTGTCATTGTTAGGCGTTGAATTGTTGACTCTCTCTATCTCAAGATTTTCTTCTGTCATTGTTGTCATTGAGATTTCTTTTACCTTTGCACTTATCATATAACATAACCGTCATCCTTTCTTTTTTCTTTTATAGTGATTCCAATTCAATTTCTAATATAAAGGTTTAATTTTATTTCTCTAATGGATAGATATAGTTCAGGCCTTGTAAGTAGTCTAACCATAAAACTATTTTGCATATGAGTAATACCATGTTTAAGTTACGTGATCCTTCTCTTGTTTTCATTACTCTCTTTGTTGTCTTTGTAGTTTGGTGTAACTGGTGGGCACCTGCAAAGGAATCATCCATCCCAGGTGTTTAATGATCAGAGTATGTTTTAGATGCTTTAATGAAAAATATTATGCCCGTGGTGCCAACATACTATTCGTATTCCTCCCTAAAGAAGATGAAGAATGCTAGCCCAGTATTCTATGATTCTTTTGCAATCTAACTGGGATCTGCTAGGACTGTTTTACTTTTTTGCTTATTGAAAAATAGCACATCCAAGGTAATATCAAACTATCAATCATAGTATTGTTTGGAAGTAATAGCTTGAGCCAGCATAAAGTTTCTCCATTCTACTCTGTTATGGGAATCACATTATGTTTTATGTGAGTTAGATAACCTCATCACATTTTTGCTGCAAGTAATAGATTCAAGGATACTTACATTTGTATTGTGAATTGTTTGGGTGAATTGGCTAATTATATTCAAGTGTTAATGGTAAGGTTCGACTACAAATTAATATAAATAGGCTCCAAAAACCTTCTACTTTATTCGAGATTGTTCTTTACATACTAAAATATGTAAAATAACATAATATTGTATTTAATAAACATTATTATTAAGGAGCAAGTAGAGGTTGATTCATAATAGAAATACATAGTCTTATACATAGATGGGAATAACAATGAACAAACTATTATTTTATTCCATTTTGTTAACAATTGAAATGAAATGGAAATATGATATTTCACCATCAAATGCTTATAAACATAGGAAAATGATTGTTAACATCACTTACATGGTCAACTTTGGAGTTGCAATGGCATCAACATGGTGAAAAAGAAAGAGAAAGACGACAACCATGTAAATAGACCCAACCATAGGCCGGATCAGAACTGGGTCAACGGACCGAGTATCCGATGACCTAGTTACGGGTAGAAACCATAACCAGCCCAGCCCCATGCTAGGCTAGTTTTGGTTCTAGCCTAAAATAATTGCTAAATCGACAGTTAATCGCCGGTTCGACCTGCTGGTTAAAGTTTTGGGTTTTTTTCCTTTTGAACAATGGAACCCGACCGTTATAACTGTCAATCGTTGGGGATAAATAAGAGTTTTTTAAAAAAAAATTCAACAGTTGAGATTATTTGATCGTTTTTTAATCAATGACTATGATTTAGTATCCATTACTCTCTAAACTCTATAAATAAAGAGTTCATTTCATTATTTCTACATATCTTCTCTGCTCTCATTTTCAATTCCACAATCCCTACATGCTTTTGACTCCAATTCTACACATGTTCAACTTATACTTTGGAGTTCCAACTACAATGGAAGGAGGCCGAGGGCAAAAGGTTCATCATCTCGATTTCGGAAGGGAAAGGAAATAGTGAATCTGAATGAACTCGACATTCAATCTCCTGATGATGAGACGAGCAACTTCTGATACCTGAAACACAAGGAAGTACCTATGTAATTACTGTTAGTGGGAGCCCTAGAGCCAATTATGTGGTGATTGACTAGGGACTTTTATATCATATTTTATTATTAATAAAGGCAAGTTTGGTTATCATACTTATTTATATTTGTGCCAAATAACTAAGTATAATAATGTCCTTGGGTAGTAGGTTCTTATCTACATTATATTGATTAGTTGAATCGATAGTGAGATGATGTAGAGAACACTATACTAAACCATTCTAGTCAAGCATTAATATTCAGGGACAATATTAATGCATGAGACTAGCATGTAGTTCAATTGATGACTTGAGCTCACAAGTCATGGATATGTAATATCAAGTTGACACATGGGTATACATTAGAGAATATGTACTGAATTGACCCGCCATGAGAAAGTTTCATATATTGTCATATGAGTGTCATAATCTTTCTCATGTGACTATTAGTATGAATAGTCCTTAAACCTGAAGTTACTACGGTTCCCTATATTAGGAGTTATGTACTTTGGTATCGTCAAACGTCACCCATAATAGGGTGAACTATAAAGGCGATCACTGGGTATATAATAAATTATGTAGAGGGATGTGAGTGATGTAGATGAGATCTCTCTCCAATATGACGGGAGTGATATCTGTGGGCCCCTTGATCGAGTAGGACTACTAAAGCGCATGACTATGCTCAAATGAGTCAATATGAGACATTAAGCTCATTTATTTGTGAGTCTACTCGGGGATTAAGAAACACAAAGATTGATCGAGGATGACACGGTCTATGTTTCATTGGTCAATCTAGATATCGAGGATAGAAGGACAAGGTCATACATTGTCATTGTCACAGAGGTTAAGTCAGATCTCGACTTTCTCGTCACTTGGGTAGCAATGATGCATTGCTAGATGTCGCTCATTGCTTATGTGTCTAAAGTGGTTTAGACACATTGCCAATGTTACGAGAACTTATTAGGTCACACACTAAGGACACGATGCTTCAGAGATTAATTGATCTTAGTTTGACTAAGATTTGATCTGAATTATATTAATTGAGTTAGATTCAAGTGAATCCAATTGGATTATGGGATTGAGATCTAATTTGAGTTAGACTCATTTAGATTAGACTCAACCACATTTGAATGAAATATTAATTCATTAAAATGTTTAATGAATTAATTATAGAGGAAGATGAAAAGTTTCTCTTCATTGGATGAAGAGAAGTTGAAGAGTCACATGGGAAACATGTGTCACGCCCCCAGAGGCACATGCTTCCTCGAAAATCGGGTAGCATCTCCCCTGTACAGCGGACAATATGGGGCAAATGTACATACACTCTCCACCAATATTAGCTCAGCCACAAGCGGCTGGCATCACAATAGTAATTAAAACACACATCCACGCAGTTTATAACGAAACAAAATAAATGGATGACTCAGCCATCATTAACATAAAGAAAGTCTACATACCGGTAGTAACGACAAACTAAATATATACTCGACAAATAAAATAACTGCGGAAATAAAACAGACACTAAATCAAACCAACCCAAACTGACACGGTGGGACTGAGGGACTGACAACTGGATCATCTCCTGGCTCCAAGCAATACCACTACCTACTATCTGAAACAACAAAAAGGGAAGCAGGGGTGGTGAGTCCGGGCGGACTCTGCGGGTATATGAGTAGACAATAAGCATGGCATGATACAAGATAACCAGGTAGAGAATCCAACAGGGTACAGTCCATAAGAAAATATAAAAACCTAATCATGCATAACATATAGTAAAGCGACATAGCATAAAATCCGGACAAGCACTAAGCAGGTATAGAATAACTCAACAACAATAATATCAAGATATACATGCATGTCAAACATATGCAACAATCATATTTCATATAAGTGCATCAAACACAAGCAAATGCACAAAAGAAATACGTATGCACATGATGCAATGACATGTGTCACCCCTGACGCCAGTCAAGCCGTCAACACATCCCATCTGTGTGACCGAGTGGGTAGGGCTGTGACAACTGTACCACTCCAACAACAACAATAACCAACAACAACAATAATACCACATAAGGCGTGATTGAGTGGACAGGATGCTGGGAAGTCTACACTCCAAATCCACGGTACATCGGGGGGGGGGGGGGAGCTATCACAACTACAATATCCCTCAAAAAAACAAACAACAGTGAGGGTGAGCCACCAATGGCTCATCCCTCTAAAACAACGGTGAGGGTGTCACTGTCTGGCATGACAAGACAAACACTCGCACTCTAACCACTACCATGACAACATGTGGTTGAGTGAGTCGAGCAACAATATGACTAACGACGGCTTAACCAAATGTAAGCCAACAGTCGTTAGTATGCAACGTGCAAGTATGGTGCATGATATACGATGCACGAACAACCGGAGAAACCACGATGCAATAAAAATCCAACAAGTAAAACATGCATCGATACAACCAACCAGAATCTGAAAACCAACGATTATGCACCTGCACTACTAGGTAGGGTATTTCTAATGCCAAAATAAACCTATCTGTGTGTAATGGACTTCTAAGTACTCGCGTACAAGCGGTACTTTATAGAATAGAAAACCAACCGAGGACTGCACGGATACGAATTTGGAATACTCAAAGATCAACGAAGAATAAGTCTCAAAGGCGATGCTTTAAATAACGACAAAGAACAAGGTCAAGCAACCTATAAGATATAAACTAGCCATGCTTTAAGGTAAAAGAACTACTCGAGTACAAAGGAAAAATACCCGCCTTATAATTGTAGAACGTCCGTAAATGAGAACCTCCTCGTGACCAACCGTATGACTCCGAATCAAGGTCCTGTATCAACGATACAAATTTCGCTATTTATAAAATCCATATAATAACTAAATTAACTACTAAGAATAATTAAGATCTAACCCTAACTCGACATCTGTTTAATTATAGAACCGATCAACTTATACATCCCCCGGTAGGATAACAACCACTACATCATCAAATTGAGATATAGGATGTTCTACATTAATTGATCCTTTTGAAATAATATTCTGATCAGCAATGAGCTACTGATCCACCAAACTAAGGTTGTCTTTACCCATTTGGCTTACCTGTGGTGGTAGAAGTTGGATAATTCCAATATGTCCACTAAGATATTAACCAATCAAACACTATCCATTCCAAATGCCACGGCAGGGAACAAAAACAGGGTAATAATTGAAACTACACAATTATTTTTGCTAGAGATCGAAAACTACTCCACACATGATTTGAAATTAGCCACCAATAACTCACAACAACAACTCAAGATCCAACCTTAAACCACAACCCATAATATTTACCTCAAACGATGGCTGACGCGGGATGAAGCTGCGACGGCCGGCGACGGTCAAGGAAAACTAGTGAAAACCCGCGAGAGCTGTGAAGGGGAAAGGGAACCTTGGTATCGGCCTGGTGATCGCAACGGGGAGAAGCTGCGGCGCGACTCTGATCGTGCGCACCGTAGAAGAAGGAGAAGAGGGCGAAGGGGAGAGGGACAGCGTCGAAGAGAGGCGACGGCGGCGGCGTCGGGCGAGAAGGAACGGCCAAAACTCGACGGCTAGGGCACAGCGGCGTCGGCGTCAGGCGTCGAGCAAAAATCGAAGAGGATCGGCGCAGAGGAGAGGGGTTCGGGATGAGAAACTGAAAAAATGAGGGAAGTTAGGGCACGGCTAAAGGATTTAGGGTTTTAAAAACTGTTTTGGCCTTTTGCAATTTAACCCTCCAAGTCCGGATAATTACAACTAAGCCCTTATATTTCAAATTTACCTTTTCAACCCCTTAAAAATTCGGTATTTAACATTCTCCCCCACTAACAAAAATTTGGTCCCCAAATTTAGTTAGTGAACCACACCAAATACTAGTCGACCACAACAGGTACTAGTCAACGACAACTGATATCAACAACCCAGATATAATATGAATACGGAGTAAAAACCAACCATATGCACCTCAAATAAATAGATGAGGGTAGCGAGCTCTGATTGTATCTTCGGGCTCCCATGTAGCTTCCTCGTCAGAGTGGTGCTGCCAACCAGCTTTGACCCTGATTGTGCGTCAAATGCATTATCTATCATATTTTGGAAATGTTCAACATCTCTCTGGTGACCGTATAAACCCGGTCCATCTCTGGAACTGATGGTGGCATCGCCTGAAGAGGCAGTGGTTGAATCATCTGACTTGCTGCTGGCTGCACAGTCTGAGGTGTTGGAGATCCCACCGTCTGCTGAGTCTGATAACTTGCAACTTCGACCATCTCCTGAGGCTAGTAAACTGAAGACTAATATGCTAGGCACAGCTGATCTCCTGTTCTAATCATCATATTTCGATCCATAAAACAACCATTCACGTTTTATAGTAGCCTAAAGAAGACCGAAACAATCCAAGTTTTGGTCTGAATTCATTGGGTCAAAACTAATACCAATTGATCAGGTTTTTTGTATGCACATAGTTGAAATCAAAGTCTTTATAAGATGACACAACCCCAAGGGAACAACCAATGTCCAAAGTTCCATGATTATATTGAATTAGAACTGCTGCAGACTACCTACACTGACGGATAGTACCTGGGAAGTCTTCGTGTAAAATCCACTGTGGAAATTTTTTTCACTTTCAACCCAAAAAAGTATCTCTTTTTGCAAGATATTCCTTCATGTTTCGCTGTTAAAATGCTGGCTAGAGAGTTAAAACTTAGGGTCATTTTGCAAACAATGATAAGTTAAGGGGCATTTTGACAATAGTGAAATTTTGAAGACATTCAACAAATAAAGGGTCAACTCTATCAACATTTTGATAATAATGATAAATCTGGAAGACATTTTACAAAAGGTGTAGTCTATTGGAGTGAATGAAATTCACCCTATCCAAGGCTTAAGACGCAAGGAATCTGTCAAGAAAACAGAATCCTTAGCTAACCATTTTGAGGTATCAACAACATTAGTAAATTTCTACGGATTTAAGCTTTACCAATAAATGATGTCATGTTAATCACACAAAGATTTAAACAACGAACACTAGAGCATATTTCCTTGAAAGACAAAGGCTATGGCATCACTCACATGACAGCTCTTCTCAACAATAATGCCACAACTTTAGGGTTTTACCCGACAAATTGGTGCTCAAGGCCCCAAACAAGGCATGGTAAACTAGAGCATCTTTCTCCTTTTCTTTCTATACCGTCTACTATCCAGATCGTATGCATAACAATTATGAAATGACAAACTTAAAATCAGACCTCAACTCTCTATTGAATTCTAACTCATCAACTTCGAACATAAAATTCTAAAATACCTGACTACACAAGTGCTGAAAACTATCATTGTAGCACACGCTACTAAAATCGCACACCTCTTATACAACTTCACGGTGCAAAATCTATCCTTGCTTTGTTACTACAAACACTTCAACAATATAGTACACTTTCGTTTCTCACACATACATAAAAAAAAATAAATAAATAAATAACTTCAAAAATTTACAACGACTCCTTCTCTGCTCTCAATAGCTAACTACTACTACCTCAACTTAAATGTCTGACCTATCATTAAACAATTGCCAGATTACACTTTACAAACACTATGCTATCTTCAAATGCTTCAAACTCATCATATCTAAAAGTATCAACAGTCTCGTAGACAGTTGTCTTAATCTCAGCAGTCTTGATATATATAACTAACTAGTTTCTTAAAAATTTACAATCCCTCTTTACTACATGATGTGAACAAATTATCTCTAAAAATTCAATTATATACCTTTGTCTCAGTTATTTAACCACTAAACTACAACTACTATTAATATATAACTAAAAACAACAACTAACTAACTAACTAACCTAACTTCTAAACAAAAGTCACTCTGTTCACTCTAATATATCAGTAATAAATTCGCATATATCTAATGTCCAATTTACAGATTTGTTAAATATCTTTTATACTAACTTAATCTGTAGTACTCTCGCTCTCATATCCTTACTCACATCCTTCAAACCACTTATAAAAATAGAATTTATTCCATCGACTACGCAACTTACGCCACTGACACACTGTCATACATTCAGCTAAACATGTACTCACAACCTCTGACACTACATCACTAATCGTAACGCTCTTAATCTTACAACATACTATCAATTTATACAACAATACAATACATTGACATCTTCAACTAGAACTATCTATTCTACACTGAACTATCCTCGACTACACAGTTCAAAGGCACTTCGCTACAACTTTCAAAAGTAACTTAGCTACACTACTTGCACATCTCACTACACTGTCTCACTCAACAATCTTCAAACTGCATAATTCTTATCAACCACTAGACATTTACTAGCAAATCGTTTTCATGCAGAGCTCTTTATACCGCACACCTGCTAAAAACGCTACTAAACACCTATACTAGTCTTACATTAATTCAATGACTATTTCTCATTTGTCATTTTTTTTTTTTCGCACACCTCTATTACATTCATCTTAATGACACAGACAAGAGGCTTTACCTATACATACAAAACATTTTTAACTTAGTTAACACAAATTATCATAGCTGGTGGTAGATAAAGATAGCCATATGCAACTTAAAAGTTTTGCTTAAAATCTTTGCTAGGTAAGGCAGACTTATGATGCGAGCAGGACCGACTAATCCTGAAGATGATTGATCCGGCACAACAAGGTCTATATGCAACTACCTCGACCTAACTTTTAGATATCAGTTTTAAACTTTGCAATATCCAGCCAAACCAAGAAATTTTGTTCAAGGTGATAAACAACGGCGAATCTATAGGTGGCGGATGTAAATTAGTAAATTTTGCAATGGAGCACTTGATGGGATAACTTGAGCGTTTCTGACATCCTTTCTTTTTAAGCTCTCAAGTGAGATCCACCTAAATCACTTTTTGAAAATCCATCTGAAGGAAGAACAATCTACCTACTAGGTGAGGCAGTCCCATTGGAAATCAGTCTAAACTTGTCATGATTTTAATTTCATATAATGTTCAACTTTATCATCTAATTTGTATCAACACTTTGATAGCTTTAGAAGTCAAAATGTCCTTTTTATTTACATTGCTCCTTAATTGTGTATCTTTGGCACACGCTACCTACTCTAAAATATTGGTACCCTATCATCATCTCAAGTGAAACTAAGCTTAGACTCTTGCCTCAACTCACAAACAACCAAGAGGTGTCAATTTTGTTTCATAAATCAACCTTAGATTGAATAATTATTCTCTTCTTAATCAATTCCAATGTTTGATGATCATCACACATACCAAAAGTGTACCTATCTTTAAAAGAGCTACCACAAAACTCAAGGAGAAACCAAATACTATTAATGATTCATTCTTAGGGATGAAATCTTGAAATGCTATGCCTACTAAGCCAGAAGAAATCTCCTGGGCTGATGGCTCTTGTGGAGTTTCTTTTGGCAACTTGATGACACCTCATTGAAGGAAATTTGTCACCGACTTTTCATCCATTTTTTTTTTATTCCAGCTCTATGATTAAGGGCAGCTTAAAACTAAACTTTTATCCTTGCTAACAAAGCCAAAGGGAGTCTTGCCTTATCTAGTTTTAAACCTATAGCTTCCTAATCTTGGTAATCACACATAGTTCTAAAGCCGTTATAATCTATACCAAATTAAATTACAAACTATTAAACAAAACCTAATTAAATAAAATTCCTAGTAAAAATTTTCTATAACATTAAATAAGATAATTAGCTACATGAAGACTTTCTTTAAAGACTGAAGACTTATCAAAATACTCTTATAAATATTAATTTTTAAAATTAAATTCTTAACTTTCGTTATTATCATTCCTACTATTATTGGCTCTCATCAATATGCATTCTTAGGATCACAGGTAAAAGAATTATTTAAAGCAGCTCCAAAAATAATCACTAGTGCAAAATTTATTATCGTAGAATCTTTACTGAAGATTGATATGGAAAAAAAAATTTCTATTTGGTAAACTAACATACCCTTCTTCATGTATTGTTATGATAAAAAAAAACAGGTGTTATACAACCAACATGTGTTTATACAACCAAAAACAATATACTGTATAAAACGAATAGGATAATTATGAAAGATATACCTAACCAATTTACTTGTCGCCTGGAGAAGTCCCTGTAGGGTTTTTCGGGCCGCGAAAACCGCTTTTTCGCGTCGCGGAAACCCCGAAAGCCCCAATAGAAAGGATCCGAGCGAAGAAACCCATTTCAAAAATTACGAGTGCTCGTTTACATGCTTCAAAATCGATCTACAACTAGATCTATTAGAGAAGAGAAAACTACCTTTGATGCGTGCCCCGCAATTCCCGCTCGCTCCTCGGTTGGTGTCGGATCTCAAGGATGCAAAGTAGCAACCCTCTAGAAGTATCCACACAAGCAAGAGAGTGGAGAGGAGAGCCCAAAAGTGTGCTAGCACTCCTTGGGGTCTCGGCAAGATGAGAGGAGAGGGAGAGCAAAACTAAAACCAAGTTAGGAGAAGAAATCAATCAACCACACACAAAAGAATCAATTTGTGTGTTTAATTGGCAGGCCACTTAATGGCCATTATTGGCCATCAAGTGGCCGGCCACCATCTTAGGTAACCCCTTATTTGAATTCAAAATTCAAATGGGGAGGTTACTTAGCCTTGATGATGATGCCAAGTCATCACTTGGTCAAGTCAAGGTGATGTGGCTTGAGTCAAGTCAAACTTGCCTCTTATGGACTTTCCATATTTAGCCAAAGTCAAACTTTGACTTCATTATTCTCCCATGATTAGATTCATCCAACACTTGGATCAAACTCGAGTCCAACTCAAGTTGTCTAATTTGAGTCAAGTCAAATTGCCTTTTATGGACTTTCCATATTTGCCAAAGTCAAACTTTGACTTCATTACTCTCGGTCCATCATATGGACTTATTCTCCATCTATTGCTCTATGTGTGTGACCCTATAGGTTCTTGTAACGTTGGCAATGCCCTTAAACCTATTTAAGGACATAAGCAATGAGAGGTATCTAGCAACACATCATTGCTACCCAAGTTACAAGAATGTCGAGATCCAACATCACCATTGTGACTAATAATTGTGACCATCACAATATGTGACAACGTCCTTCTATCCTCGATATCTAGATTTATCTTTCATGAGGCATAGACCGTGTCATCCTCAAATCAATCTATGTGTCTTGAACTCCAAGTAGACTCACTATAATCAAATAAGCTCAATATCTCATATTGCCTTATTTGGGCATGGCCATGCACTTAGTGATCTCACTCTATCAAGACTATGATATCTCTCCCGTCATATAGGAGGGATAGATCCCATCTACATCACTCACATCCCTCCGCATAATTTGTTACATACCCAGTAATCGCCTTTATAGTCCACCCAGTTACGGGTGACGTTTGACGAAACCAAAGTACATAACTCCTTATGTAGGGAACTATGGTGACTTCAGGTCTAAGGACTAATAGTCATACTAATAGTCACATGAGAAAGTATATGACACTCATATAACGATCCATGATACTTTCTCATGGCGGGCCATTCAGTATACATTCTCTAATGTATACCCATGTGTCAACTTGATATCTCATATCCATGACTTGTGAGATCAAGTCATCATGTTGACCTACATGCTAGTCTCTATGCATTAACATTGTCCTTGAATGTTAATACTTGACTAGGAATAATTAAGAGTAGTGTTCTCTATATCATCTCACAATCGATTCAACTAATCGATTGATATAGATAAGAACCTTCTACTCAAGGACGTTATTATACTAAGTTATTTGGCACCAATACACATAAGTACAATAACCATAAGAAATACCTTTATATATAAGAAATATATATACAAGAATATGATACAATGAGTCCAAAAAGTGATCATCATATGATTGGCTCTAGGGCTCTCACTAACAATCTCCCACTAGCACTAGTGCCAATCGCTGTAGTATCTAATACCCAATGACCTAGTGTGACCATCATGCTTCATCTGTGCCAAAGCCTTGGTCAAGGGATCTGCGACGTTAGCCTCTGTGGGTACTCTGCAAATCTTCACATCTCCTCGATCGATGATCTCTCGAATGAGATGGAATCGCCGTAGTATGTGTTTGGTCCGCTGGTGTGAGCGAGGTTCCTTAGCCTGCGCAATAGCTCCATTGTTGTCACAATAGAGCTCTACGGGATCAGATATGCTAGGAACCACCCCAAGCTCAGTGATGAACTTGCGGATCCAAACTGCCTCCTTTGCTGCCTCTGATGCAGCAATATACTCAGCTTCTGTTGTAGAATCTGCAACTGTGTCCTGCTTCGAACTCTTCCAGCTCACAGCTCCGCCATTCAAGCAAAACACGAACCCTGACTGCGATCTGTAATCATCCTGGTCGGTTTGGAAGCTGGCATCAGTGTAACCCTTTACAACTAGATGCTCATCGCCTCCAAATATCAAAAAATATTCCTTAGTCCTTCTCAAGTACTTAAGGATATTCTTGACCGCTATCCAGTGACGTTCACCTGGATCTGACTGGTACCTGCTCGTCATGCTCAAAGCATACGAGACATCAGGACGAGTACATAACATGGCGTACATGATAGATCCTATGGCAGAAGCATAAGGGATCTTATCCATGCGGTCTCTCTCCTCTCTAGAAGAGGGACTCTGAGTCTTCGAAAGACTCACACCATGTGACATTGGCAGAATTCCTTTCTTGGAATTCTGCATGGCAAAACGGTGTAATACCGTATCGATGTATGTACTCTGACTTAGGCCAAGCAATCTCTTAGATCTATCTCTATAGATCTTAATGCCTAGAATGCAGGCTGCTTCACCTAAGTCCTTCATTGCGAAACAAGTCCCCAACCAAGTCTTCACAGACTGTAGCGAAGGGATGTTGTTCCCAATGAGTAGTATGTCATCCACATACAAGACTAGGAAGACTACTGTGCTCCCACTAACCATCTTGTAGACACAAGGTTCATCTTCGTTCTTGATGAAACCAAACTGTTTGATCGCATCATCGAATCGAAGATTCCAGCTCCGAGAAGCTTGCTTTAGACCATAAATGGCCCTATGCAGCTTGCATACTCTGCCAGTATGCTGTGGATCTACAAAACCCTCAGGCTGTGTCATGTACACATCCTCGAGGAGGTTTCCATTCAGAAACGCTGTCTTGACATCCATCTGCCAGATCTCATAATCGTGGTAGGCTGCAATAGCAAGCATGATCCGAATGGACTTAAACATCGCTACTGGAGAAAAAGTTTCATCATAGTCAATACCATGAATTTGCTTGAAACCTTTAGCTACCAGTCTACCCTTATAGGTATGAGTAAGTCCATCCATGTTAGGCTTTCTCTTAAAGACCCACTTACACCCAATGGGTTTGACCCCTTCAGGTGGATCAACCAAGGTCCAAACTTGGTTAGTGTACATGGATTCCATTTCGGATCTCATGGCTTCCAGCCATGACTCAGAATCTGGGCTCATCACAGCTTCCTGATAGGTGGTAGGCTCATTCTCAATGATCATAACGTCATCATGGTCAGGCAAGAGAAATGAATATCTCTCAGGCTGACGACGTACCCTATCAGACCTGCGAAGAGGTAGGTCTACCTGAACAGGTTGTTGTTCCACAACTTCTTGTGTAACAATCTCATCCACAACTTCTTGTGGTTCCTGTTCAGTATCCATCAAGGGCTCAGTGCTATGGTCGTTGTCTTGAACTTCTTCAAGATCAAACGAACTCCCACTAGTCTTTCTAGAAACAAAGTCCCTTTCTAGAAAGACCCCAGTCTTAGCAACAAACACTTTGTGTTGACTGGGAATGTAGAAGTAATATCCCTTAGTTTCCTTGGGATATCCCACGAAATAGCACTTATCGGACTTGGGTCCCAGTTTGTCTGAGACTTGACGTCTAACGTAAGCCTCACAACCCCAAACCCTCATGAAAGACATCTTGGGACTCCTCCCAGTCCATATCGTATATGGTGTCTTCATGACCGCCTTTGATGGAACACGGTTAAGTGTGAACGCTGCCGTGTCTAGAGCATATCCCCAAAAGGATATAGGAAGATCTGCGTGACTCATCATAGATCGTACCATATCTAATAAGGTACGATTCCTCCTTTCGGATACACCATTCCACTGTGGTGTCCCAGGAGGAGTGAGTTGAGATAGAATCCCACACTCAGCTAAATAGTCACGAAACTCATGGCTCAAGTATTCTCCACCTCGATCTGATCGAAGTATTTTAATACTCTTGCCGAGTTGGTTTTGTACTTCATTTCTGAATTCTTTGAACTTTTCAAAGGACTCGGACTTATGTGTCATCAAGTACACATAACCATATCTACTGAAATCATCAGTAAATGTGATGAAGTATCTATAACCACCTCGAGCAGCAACATTGAAAGGGCCACATACATCAGAATGTATGAGTCCTAACAAATCTGTTGCCCTCTCGCTATGTCCACTAAAGGGAGTCTTAGTCATCTTGCCTAGAAGGCATGACTCGCATGTCTCATATGATTCAAAATCAAATGAATCCAGCAATCCATCCTTATGGAGCTGGGACAAGCGACTCTCATTTATGTGGCCTAAGCGACAGTGCCAGAGATAGGTTGGGTTCAACTCATTTGATCTCAACCTCTTGGTACTTACATTATAGATAGGGCGTTCTAAGTCTAGAATGTAGAGTCCGTTGATAAGATCTGCACTACAATAGAACATTTCATTTAAATAGACTGAACAACATTTGTTCTTAATTATAAATGAGAAGCCTTTCTTGTCTAGACAAGAAACAGAAATTATGTTCTTAGTAAGTGCAGGTACATAACAACAATCATCTAGTTCCAGTACAAGCCCAGAGGGCAGAGATAGAAAATAAGTTCCTACAGCAACAGCAGCAACTCGTGCTCCATTGCCTACTCGTAGGTCCACCTCGCCCTTTGCCAATGCCCTGCTATTTCTCAGCCCCTGCACATTGGTACAAATGTGAGAAGCACATCCAGTATCTAATACCCATGATGTAGAAATAGAAAGGTTGACTTCTATAACATATATACCTGAAGTAGAAGGCTCGCTTCTCTTCTTCTTAAGATCCTCCAGGTAGATCTTGCAGTTTCTTTTCCAATGCCCTTTCTCACCGCAATGGAAACAGGTGGCATCCTTCTGCACCCCACCCTTGGGTTTAAGTGCTGCAGAGCTGGCTTTGCCCTTGGTTTGGGTCTTACCCTTACCTTTGGGCTTCCACTTACCCTTGCCTTTGCCCTTCTGTACCATCAGGACGGTACTAGGCTTGGTGAGATTAGGCTCAGCAGTTCTTAACATGTTGAGTATCTCGGGAAGTGGTTTGTCTAATTCGTTCATGTTGTAATTCATGACGAATTGACGGTAACCTGGCGGCAACGATTGCAGAATCAGGTCGGTAGCCAGCTCTTGGCCCAAGGGAAACCCTAGTCTATCGAGGTTCTCGACGTACCCAATCATCTGGAGTACGTGAGTTCCTACTGGGGTTCCCTCTTTCATCTTGCATGAAAAGAGGGCCTGAGTCACTTCGAACCGCTCATGCCTTGCCTGCCCTTGATATAATTGCTTGAGGTGGCCAATCATATCGTAAGCATTCATGTTCTCGTGTTGCTTCTGAAGCTCAGAGGACATGCAGCATAGCATTAGGCACGACACGTCTAACGCGTCGTCTTGATGCTTCTGATGAGCATCTCTAACGCTACGGATGGCTGAGGGTGGTGGTGCTTCAGGAACTGCTTGCTCTAGAACGTACAGCTTACGTTCCTGTTTGAGGACTATCCTCAAGTTCCTGTACCAGTCCAGGAAATTAGCTCCAGTGAGCTTGTCCTTCTCAAGGACAGATCGCAGAGAGAGGGTATTCGCGTTTGAAGACATGGCAATCTACAACAGATAAATGCAGAGAATAAATATCATATTCTAGTAATCATCTAATTAGGCCTTTAATTAAATGATGCTCCCACTAAATTATAGGAATTTTGGTGGAATCAAGTCATTGGAGTGGTCAAACCACACTACTAGATCCGTACCAATTTACTATAATTTATGTGGGACAAGATCCACATCATACTATGCCTTGAGTTAGCTTTGGCTAAATCGCCCAAGACTTAGTATGATCGGTAGATAACTAATTTATCAATTACATCTCTATGCAACTCTTGTTTATAGGATCAAGATTTAACGTTTACGAATAATCTTGAGTTAGCTTTGGCTAAATCGCTCAAGACTATTTAAAACGGTGATTTTGTCCTACCCTTTCCAACTATTGGAATACGCCTATAGCTTTACTCGATCCAATTGAGTTAACTAGTTACTCAATCTGATTGAGCTCGATCTAACCCGAGCCGTGATAGGCGGGACCAAGGTTGTCCCTCCGCATCCTACCAAGATTAAATGCGTTGCTCTGCTTTGGCAGAATCGACAAGCGCATATGATCGAGGTAGTGATGGGTATCAGGACCCGGTAGGCGTTTACGAGTTGATTCGATTTTAGATCTAATCTAATCGAGGATGTGCATCACATCTAGGCATTTATGAAATCTAATTTAATCCTAAATGTGTATTAAGTGCACATCAAAATGTGGTTCCCACATTACTTGTGCATCTCATACACTTAAGTTTATTTTTACTATTCTACATTATCATGCATCATATACATCACAAGCATAGCAATAATAAAAATAAACATAAGTGACTTGGTCATGGCCCTGCTAAGACCCTCTCAAGCCAATGAGAGGATCCGATGGTCAACCTAGGTCTAGCGGCTTCTCCAAGCGCTTCCTCTTGACCGTCTTGGTGTTGTCGGCTAGTTCTCCCGAGTCCAAGTTCTCCGGAATTTCCGTCGTCTTCACTTTTGTACATTACAAATTTTATACTCGAGTTACATTCGAGTCTAAATATGAAATACAACAGAAATAAAATATTAAAAGCCGACACGCAGGTCGCAAACACAATACAACACGCACATGTACAAAAACGGCGCGCAGGCCGTATTATGAATTACAACACAATTTTAATCTTATTAAAAATTGGGTTTTGGGCCATGACCATCACACTACTGTACATAATTCAAAATTATGTAATTTTACAGATTTTATATAATTTTTCTACTGATTTTTAGAATTTTTCGAGTCACAACTCCGCGGCGGTCCCGGTAAGCGGGTTTCGGGCGTAATCGCGAGACAAGGCCCCTTGCGGGGTTAGGGGCAGCACCCCTACTCGTGAAATAACCTTCACGAGTGTCTTCTTGCGATTATACAGCGCCTTTACCCGCTGTCCCAAAATCCATTTGGGCGAAACTTGCCGTTTCGGAGAAGTTTTTCTCGGTGGCAAAGTCTACAAGTGCTTCGCACTCGTCGCTTTGCCTCTACGAGGAAAAATACTCAAAAATCCTAAAATTTAGAAAAATTACAGAAGCATAAAATTATCTAAATTTTGTATCTAATACAAAAAAATAAAAACCAAAACGAGCACAAGCTTCGCTCGTGGCTCTGATACCACTGTAGGGTTTTTCGGGCCGCGAAAACCGCTTTTTCGCGTCGCGGAAACCCCGAAAGCCCCAATAGAAAGGATCCGAGCGAAGAAAACCATTTCAAAAATTTACGAGTGCTCGTTTACATGCTTCAAAACCGATCTACAACCTAGATCTATTAGAGAAGAGAAAACTACCTTCGATGCGTGCCCCGCAATTCCCGCTCGCTCCTCGGTTGGTGTCGGATCTCAAGGATGCAAAGTAGCAACCCTCTAGAAGTATCCACACAAGCAAGAGAGTGGAGAGGAGAGCCCAAAAGTGTGCTAGCACTCCTTGGGGTCTCGGCAAGATGAGAGGAGAGGGAGAGCAAAACAAAAACCAAGTTGGGAGAAGAATCAATCAACCACACACAAAAGAATCTATTTGTGTGTTTAAGTGGCAGGCCACTTAATGGCCATTATTGGCCATTAAGTGGCCGGCCACCATCTTAGGTAACCCCTATTTGAATTCAAAATTCAAATGGGGAGGTTACTTAGCCTTGATGATGATGCCAAGTCATCACTTGGTCAAGTCAAGGTGATGTGGCTTGAGTCAAGTCAAACTTGCCTCTTATGGACTTTCCATATTTAGCCAAAGTCAAACTTTGACTTCATTATTCTCCCATGATTAGATTCATCCAACACTTGGATCAAACTCGAGTCCAACTCAAGTTGTCTAATTTGAGTCAAGTCAAACTTGCCTTTTATGGACTTTCCATATTTAGCCAAAGTCAAACTTTGACTTCATTACTCTCGGTCCATCATATGGACTTATTCTCCATCTATTGCTCTATGTGTGTGACCCTATAGGTTCTTGTAACGTTGGCAATGCCCTTAAACCTATTTAAGGACATAAGCAATGAGAGGTATCTAGCAACACATCATTGCTACCCAAGTTACAAGAATGTCGAGATCCAACATCACCATTGTGACTAATAATTGTGACCATCACAATATGTGACAACGTCCTTCTATCCTCGATATCTAGATTGATCTTTCATGAGGCATAGACCGTGTCATCCTCAAATCAATCTATGTGTCTTGAACTCCAAGTAGACTCACTATAATCAAATAAGCTCAATATCTCATATTGCCTTATTTGGGCATGGCCATGCACTTAGTGATCTCACTCTATCAAGACTATGATATCTCTCCCGTCATATAGGAGGGATAGATCCCATCTACATCACTCACATCCCTCCGCATAATTTGTTACATACCCAGTAATCGCCTTTATAGTCCACCCAGTTACGGGTGACGTTTGACGAAGCCAAAGTACGTAACTCCTTATGTAGGGAACTATGGTAACTTCAGGTCTAGGACTATAGTCATACTAATAGTCACATGAGAAAGTATATGACACTCATATAACGATCCATGATACTTTCTCATGGCGGGCCATTCAGTATACATTCTCTAATGTATACCCATGTGTCAACTTGATATCTCATATCCATGACTTGTGAGATCAAGTCATCATGTTGACCTACATGCTAGTTTCTATGCATTAACATTATCCTTGAATGTTAATACTTGACTAGGAATAATTATGAGTAGTGTTCTCTATATCATCTCACTATCGATTCAACTAATCGATTGATATAGATAAGAACATTCTACTCAAGGACGTTATTATACTAAGTTATTTGGCACCAATACACATAAGTACAATAACCATAAGAAATGCCTTTATATATAAGAAATATATATACAAGAATATGATACAATGAGTCCAAAAAGTGATCATCATATGATTGGCTCTAGGGCTCTCACTAACAGTCCGTTGCCGCCAAGTCCCAACACAACCATAACCAGAAAATGATTCCGGAAAACAAATCCGTAAAATACAGATAGACCTCGTAAACAAAACCACCTCGTCAACCCTTAAGAAAAAGACTCCGCAAAAATAAACAAATCTGTAACATACAGATTGAGCTCGTAAAACAACTCCGTAAACCCACAGACACCAAATTGTCGGAAAAACCTCGGACAAACTGACGCACCAAACACAACATCATAAAAATCCACAGATCCCAAAGGAACTCGCAAAACCTGGCTCTGATACCAAAAATTGTCACGCCCCCAGAGGCACATGCTTCCTCGAAAATCGGGCAGCATCTCCCCTGTACGGCGGACAATATGGGGCAAATGTACATACACTCTCCACCAATATTAGCTCAGCCACAAGCGGCTGGCATCACAATAGTAATTAAAACACACATCCACGCAGTTTATAACGAAACAAAATAAATGGATGGCTCAGCCATCATTAACATTAAGAAAGTCTACATACCGGTAGTAACGACAAACTAAATATATACTCGACAAATAAAATAACTGCGGAAATAAAACAGACACTAAATCAAACCAACCCAAACTGACACGGTGGGACTGAGGGACTGGCAACTGGATCATCTCCTGGCTCCAAGCAATACCACTACCTGCTATCTGAAACAACAAAAAGGGAAGCAGGGGTGGTGAGTCCGGGCGGACTCTGCGGGTATATGAGTAGACAATAAGCATGGCATGATACAAGATAACCAGGTAGAGAATCCAACAGGGTACAGTCCATAAGAAAATATAAAAACCTAATCATGCATAACATATAGTAAAGCGACATAGCATAAAATCCGGACAAGCACTAAGCAGGTATAGAATAACTCAACAACAATAATATCAAGATATACATGCATGTCAAACATATGCAACAATCATATTTCATATAAGTGCATCAAACACAAGCAAATGCACAAAAGAAATACGTATGCACATGATGCAATGACATGTGTCACCCCTGACTCCAGTCAAGCCGTCAACACATCCCATCTGTGTGACCGAGTGGGTAGGGCTGTGACAACTGTACCACTCCAACAACAACAATAACCAACAACAACAATAATACCACATAAGGCGTGGTTGAGTGGACAGGATGCTGGGAAGTCTACACTCCAAATCCACGGTACATCGGGGGGGGGGGGGAGCTATCACAACTACAATATCCCTCAAAAAACAAACAACAGTGAGGGTGAGCCACCAACGGCTCATCCCTCTAAAACAACGGTGAGGGTGTCACTGTCTGGCATGACAAGACAAACACTCGCACTCTAACCACTACCATGACAACATGTGGTTGAGTGAGTCGAGCAACAATATGACTAACGACGGCTTAACCAAATGTAAGCCAACAGTCGTTAGTATGCAACGTGCAAGTATGGTGCATGATATACGATGCACGAACAACCGGAGAAACCACGATGCAATAAAAATCCAACAAGTAAAACATGCATCGATACAACCAACCAGAATCTGAAAACCAACGATTATGCACCTGCACTACTAGGTAGGGTATTTCTAATGCCAAAATAAACCTATCTGTGTGTAATGGACTTCTAAGTACTCGCGTACAAGCGGTACTTTATAGAACAGAAAGCCAACCGAGGACTGCACGGATACGAATTTGGAATACTCAAAGATCAACGAAGAATAAGTCTCAAAGGCGATGTTTTAAATAACGACAAAGAACAAGGTCAAGCAACCTATAAGATATAAACTAGCCATGCTTTAAGGTAAAGGAACTACTCGAGTACAGAGGAGAAGTACCCGCCTTATAATTGTAGAACGTCCGTAAATGAGAACCTCCTCGTGACCAACCGTATGACTCCGAATCAAGGTCCTGTATCAACGATACAAATTTCGCTATTTATAAAATCCATAAAATAACTAAATTAACTACTAAGAATAATTAAGATCTAACCCTAACTCGACATCTGTTTAATTATAGAACCGATCAACTTATACATCCCCCGGTAGGATAACAACCACTATATCATCAAATTGAGATATAGGATGTTCTACATTAATTGATCCTTTTGAAATAATATTCTGATCAGCAATGAGCTACTGATCCACCAAACTAAGGTTGTCTTTACCCATTTGGCTTAGCTGTGGTGGTAGAAGTTGGATAATTCCAATATGTCCACTAAGATATTAACCAATCAAACACTATCCATTCCAAATGCCACGGCAGGGAACAAAAACAGGGTAATAATTGAAACTACACAATTATTTTTGCTAGAGATCGAAAACTACTCCACACATGATTTGAAATTAGCCACCAATAACTCACAACAACAACTCAAGATCCAACCTTAAACCACAACCCATAATATTTACCTCAAACGATGGCTGACGCGGGATGAAGCTGCGACGGCCGGCGACGGTCAAGGAAAACTAGTGAAAACCCGCGAGAGCTGTGAAGGGGAAAGGGAACCTTAGTATCGGCCTGGTGATCGCAACGGGGAGAAGCTGCGGCGCGACTCTGATCGTGCGCACCGTAGAAGAAGGAGAAGAGGGCGAAGGGGAGAGGGACAGCGTCGAAGAGAGGCGACGGCGGCGGCGTCGGGCGAGAAGGAACGGCCAAAACTCGACGGCTAGGGCACAGCGGCGTCGGCGTCAGGCGTCGAGCAAAAACCGAAGAGGATCGGCGCAGAGGAGAGGGGTTCGGGATGAGAAACTGAAAAAATGAGGGAAGTTAGGGCACAGCTAAAGGATTTAGGGTTTTAAAAACTGTTTTGGCCTTTTGCAATTTAACCCTCCAAGTCCGGATAATTACAACTAAGCCCTTATATTTCAAATTTACCTTTTCAACCCCTTAAAAATTCGGTATTTAACTACATGTGCTCTAATTGGGGTTTTATTGGCTTTAATGGAGGGAAGCTAAAGGGACAAAAACTCTTCATATTCATGGGATGAGTATAAAAGAGTTTTTCTTGTCATTTGGATGAACTACTTGTCATGTTTCTTCCCTTCCTTCCCTTGGCCGAAATCCCTTCTTCTCCCTCTCCTTCTTGCTTTGTGAATCTCCTCTTGTGGCTAGCACCACAAAGGTGATTCTTCTCTGAAGCTTGAGAGATCGTATTCGTGTGGATACACATAGCGGTACGGACACTTGAACGTGCAAGAGATAAGGCATACCTTGGACAAGTGGGATAAGCGAAGGGTACGCGCTAAAGGTATACCTATAAGATAGGAATTTATAGATCAACATTGTATGAGTTTTCTTTCGTATGAATCGCTTATGGGATTTATTATTTTCGCTGTGATTTTTAAATATTTATGTCTATAGATCCCTACAATTACTTCTAAGGTTTGGGAAGTGTTAGTATTAGCCTTTAGAGTCAATTATGAGATGATTGATAAAAAAACTTTTATATCATATTTTATTAATAAAAGGAAAAGTTTATGGTTGTTATATTTACTTTAAACGTGTGCTAGATAAATAAGTATAATAATATTCTAGGGTAGTAGGTTCTAGTTTACAGCATATCAATTTGTTGAATTGATTGTGAGAGACTATATATATAGAACTTTAGTCTTAACTATTCCTAATCAAGCATTAATATACAAGGGCAATATTAATGCATTGAGACTACCATGTATAAGTACCTTAGGTTGGTTTTGATGTAGTCAATCGAGTCAAGTTAGGTCCTGTTGGTTTTTAATCCCAGTGTCTAAGTGTGCAGGAGCTTAGGATTGCAGGAAGTTGAGCGGAAGACGTAGCGGTTGAGAAGGATGGCACGGGAAGGGAGTCGACGGGCTCGGTGCATCCGAGGGACCCGGAGGTCTGCGGAAGAGTACGTCGGTGGAGTGAGAAGGACGCGCGCGGCGTCCAAGGGACGAGAAGCCGGGAGGAAACACGCTCGAGGAAAAGGCCGGAGGGGGTTTGAGTGAACCCAACTCTGGAAGGCCTAGGAATTGTTAGATCGATGACGGTGCTAGAGGGGGGGGGGGTGAATAGCAAGTTTTGGCTTTCTTCTTCCTACGTTGTTAGTTGCGCAAGAGGAAATACAAACAAAACAATAAACAACAAGAAAGCAATGCTAACAAGAGAGATTTACTTGGTATCCACCTTTAAGGGTGACTAATCCAAGAATCCTTCGGTGGATCACTTCCCGGATAACCTCTGGCTAGCCCTTGTCGCTCCTTGTGGGTGGAGAAACCTCGCCACAACACCTCGACAATATCTGAGCACCAAGACTACTATTTGGCCTTTAACCAATACCAAATTCGTCGAATCTTTCAGCCAACACGAAGTCCTCTTAAATAGGACTAAGGCTGAAACCCTCGCCACCAGTCGACTGCTCCTAGCGTAGTCGACTGGTGCCAGCCAAACAGTAGCCCAACGACTATCTGTAACGGCTAGTTTTTTACTTTACCAGTTGATTGCTCCCAGGGCAGTTGACTGGTCCCCAGCCGTAAACTTTCTGTGAGTTTTATCAATCGACTGCCCCCATAGCAGTCGACTGGTCCACTCACACCTAAGGTTTCCCTTCCTGAGTACACTTCTCTCAGCACTCGAACCCTAGGATTTCCCGAGTATAATCACACAACACTCGTACCCTCACGACTCAATTGACTCCTCATTAGCAGCCTCGACTATTGCCTTCGCGCCCTCTTCATCTTCGGCTCCCGTCCCTCGGATGCACGCAAGCCTCCAGCTTGCCTCCATCCCATCCACGCATGCCTCGATGTTTGCGCCCCTTAGCTCATCGTCCCTGCTATACCAAGGCCCCTCGGGTGCACATAAACCTCTAGCTTGTCTCTATGTCACCCTTCACCGTACCGAAGTCGTCCAGCCATGTCAATATGTGTAACCTGCACACTCACATACACATATCAAATACACAAGGGTAAACCTAACTTAAACCCTTTGCCCAAACATCAAAACTCATGGTCACTCCGGACCATAGATTGCCTCAACAATCTCCCCCTTTTTGATGTTTGAAAATATGTTTAAGTTAGGGAAAACAAATAGTAATAATAATGGTAAACAACCATTTGGACTTACACTGCCAAGACTCCATCTTGGACTTATACTGCCAATGCATATGCAAATGCAACCATGTATGAATCCTATCCCAAGGCGTCCCACACCTAATCTTCCCAAGACTTAGGATTTTCACCAAAACGGGCTTTTTAAAGCTTCTCCAAAGCTCCCCCTACATTCGACTTACAAAGGCTTTTTAAGAACCTCTCCAAGGTTCCCCTTACGCCAAGAATGGAGCAACCATGCTCCCCCTTTATCTATGCTTCCCCTAAACCTAGGGTTTCTTGCAAAGGCGTGTTTGGTTTCCACAAATTAAACCCAACACTTCTCCCCCTTTGCCTAACATCAAAAAGACTCTAACAATATCCCAATTATTGGATCTTTTAATCTCCAATGATCCTAAACACAGTGTACTAACCCCCCATATACTTGTTTTACATCATTTGGACACAAATCAGCTGCTGGATACCCACACCAGCCCTGACCAGTCGACTGATACTCTGAAAATCAGCTTTTCTGGCCAAATTCAAAAATGCGCCAGAAATTCCACAAATCTTCAAAAATTTTCAAATTTTGTGGAGAACTTTGTGATACCTATACATACTTGGGAAAAATACATTCAACAATGTATCTATCACTATTCCCAAGTTTGACACAAAATCCAAAAATTTCCTATGAAATTAAGGCAAACAAGAGGCAACCTCCCCCTTAACCTATGCCTTCTCCCAATTTTCATTTTACCTAGGTGAAGTTCTACCCAACTTAACACCATAACACCAAGTTAAGTTATACCCCCAACTTAACAACCAACATTGTCTTTTGTTAAGTTAAACCTAACTTAACAACCCAAGTTTTCTACCCTAGAACCCTCTAGAAAATCCTAGAAAACCTGGAAACATTTAAAAATTTGCAAACACATTTGCTAGGATATACTCTATCCTAGAAAAATATGTTTCCATGAAGAGTATCAAGTGTGCTTGACTTTTGGTATCAATTCTAATTTCCTTAAACATTGACATTTTGTATCAACTTTGAATTTTATTCATGATTCCTTGTGTTTGTCAACTTTAACCATTATCAATTTACACAAGGAATTGTCCTCAATTCTTTCTTTTCCATATCCTCAATATGATGAAAGTCTTCCCCTTTTTATCTCTTAATCCTAGATACATATGGGAAATTTATCATTCTTCCTTGAATTCCATGATGTCCATATAGTCTTATTTCATATAATCACCATTAAACCATGAGGCAAACCTTTGTTCAAGGAGTATAATCAAGGATCTTAATTTTAAGGTCATATCCTATCATCCAATACACCTTTTCTATCTATACCTTATGGATCAGTCGACTGCCGCTGGGGCAGTCGACTGATAAACCTTACAGAATGTTTCTGGGCTGAGATCCAAGGCAGTCGATTGATACATGAATTTTAGGTTTTCAGTCCAATTTTCAGAAATGCCTAAATAATTCCACAAATCTCCAAAAAATCTGAAATTTCATGGAGAGATTTGTGGAGCCTATGTCTACTTGGGAAAAATATGTTTCTAAACAAATGTACTCCAAATCCCAAGATTGGCACGAAACTCAACTTCTCTTAAAGTGTATCATTTAAATTTCTCCCAATGTCACGACCCCAGAGGCACATGCTTCCTCGAAAATCGGGCAGTATAACCCCTGTACGGCAGACAATATGGGGTAAATATGCAAACACTCTCCACCAATATAGCTCAGCCACAAGCGGCTGACATCACCATAATAAATAAAAGACACATCCACGCTATAACGAAACAAAATAAATGGATGGCTTAGCCATCATAAACATAAAGAAAGTCTACATACCAGTAATAACGACAAAACCATCCGATACTTGACAACTAAAAATAACTACGGAAACAACTCAGACACTAGATCAAACCAAATCAAATCCGACACGGTGGAACTGAGGGACCGAGGGACTAGCAACTGGTTCATCTCCTGGCTCCAAGCAAAATATCTACCTGCTACCTGAAACAAAAATGGGAGGTAGCGGTGGTGAGTCCGGGTGGACTCTGCGGGTATATGAGTAGACAATAAGCATGACATAATAAAGGAATACTAAGTAGAGAATCCAACAGGGTATAGTCCATAAGAAATATAGGAACCTAAACATGCATAACATATATATAGAACAACAGGTTATAAAACCGAATAACAACTAAACAGGCGTAAAATAACGCAACAACAATAAAACTAAGATTTAGATGCATGTCAATCATGTGCAACAACCATAGCTCATATAAGTGCATCAAACACAAGCAAATGCATAAAAGAAATACGTATGCACATGATGCAATGACATGTGTCATCCCTGACGCGAGTCAAACCGTCAACACATCCCATCTGTGTGACTGAGTGGGTAGGGCTGTGACAACTGTACCACTCCAACAACAAATATCATAAAAGGTGTGGATGAGTGGACAGGATGCTGGGGAGTCCACACTCCAGACCCCGGTACATCGGGGGAGCTATCAACAGCTACAATATCCCTCGAAAAACAACGGTGAGGGTGAGCCACTAACGACTCTAATATCCCTTGAAAACAACGGTGAGGGTGTCACTGTTTGGCATAACAGGACAGATGCTCGCACTCTAACAACTACCACGACAACAAGTGGTTGAGTGAATCGAGCAGCAATATGACTAACGACGGCTTAACCAAATGTAAGCCCAATAGTCGTTAGTATGCAACGTGCAAGTATGGTGCATGCTATACGATGCACGAACAACCCGAGAAACAACGATGCAATAAAATCTAACGAGTATACGATGCATCAATACAACCAACCAGAAATCGAAAACCAACGATTATGCACCTACACTACTAGGTAGGGTATTTCTAATGCCAAATAAACCTAATTGTGTTTAATGGATTTCTAAGTGCTCGCATACTAACGACACTTTACAGAACATAAAACCAATAAAGGACTGTACGGATACAAACTTGGAATACTCGAAGCAAAATACCTACCTGTTACCTGAAACAAAAATGGGAGGTAGCGGTGGTGAGTCCGGGTGGACTCTACGGGTATATGAGTAGACAATAAGCATGGCATAATAAAGGAATACTAAGTAGAGAATCCAACAGGGTACAGTTCATAAGAAATATAGGAACCTAAACATGCATAACATATATATAGAACAACAGGTTATAAAACCGAATAACAACTAAACAGGCGTAAAATAACGCAACAACAATAAAACTAAGATATAGATGCATGTCAATCATGTGCAACAACCATAGCTCATATAAGTGCATCAAACTCAAGCAAATGCATAAAAGAAATACGTATGCACATGATGCAATGATATGTGTCACCCCTGACGCCAGTCAAGCCGTCAATACATCCCATCTGTGTGACCGAATGGGTAGGGCTGTGACAACTGTACCACTCCAACAACAAATACCATAAAAGGTGTGGATGAGTGGACAGGATGCTGGGGAGTCCACACTCCAGACCCCGGTACATCGGGGGAGCTATCAACAGCTACAATATCCCTCGAAAAACAACGGTGAGGGTGAGCCACCAACGACTCTAATATCCCTCGAAAACAACGGTGAGGGTGTCACTGTTTGGCATAACAGGACAGATGCTCGCACTCTAACAACTACCACGACAACAAGTGGTTGAGTGAATCGAGCAACAATATGACTAACGACGGCTTAACCAAATGTAAGCCCAATAGTCGTTAGTATGCAACGTGCAAGTATGGTGCATGCTATACGATGCACGAACAACCGGAGAAACAACGATGCAATAAAATCCAACGAGTATACGATGCATCAATACAACCAACCAGAAATCGAAAACCAACGATTATGCACCTACACTACTAGGTAGGGTATTTCTAATGCCAAATAAACCTAATTGTGTTTAATGGATTTCTAAGTGCTCGCATACTAACGACACTTTACAGAACAGAAAACCAATAGAGGACTGTACGGATACAAACTTGGAATACTCGAAGATTAACGAAGAAAAAGTATCAACGACGATGTTAAAATAACAAACGACAAAGAACAAGGTCAAACAACCTACTAGACATAAGATAGTCATGCTTAAGGTAAAGGAAACTATTCGAGTACAAAGGAGAAGTACCCGCCTTATAATTGTAGAAGCCCGTAAATGAGAACCGTCCACGATCAACCGAATGAGTCCAACTCAAGGTCCTGTATCAATGATAATGTTTAGCTAATTATGAAATCAACCAATTAGCTAAACTACATACTAAACACAATTAGGAGAAATCTAAATTACGACCTCTATTTAATTAACTCACAATATACAACGGATTCTTTCTTAACCTAATTCATCAAATCTTAGGTTATTACTTTAAATCTCAAAATCCCCTAACGTAGTTATTATTATGCAACGAGCTAACTTTGAATCCCCATTGGTACTTTTGTAACAACATGTAGTGTCCTAGGAAAGCCAACAAGTAATAATCCTTTTTCACTATTAAATATAGTGTTTAATAAGCTTGTCTTACAAAAAGCTCTAACACTAAGAAGTAACTTACTGGTATAAGTTAAGCCATGGATTATATTTGCAAACACAATTTACTGCAAACGCTTAAAAAAAATCCCCTTGTCACATAAAGGCAACCGTTGACATTAACAATTGAACAAGCATAAAAAAAGCATTTGGTCGAAGCACCTACTCTGCCCAACTCAACTCCTTATGAAATAAACAAGTTCGATGGTAGAACCCACCGAGCATTGTATTCTTTGACACCTAATTGACAATGTGCAATAGAATGGCAACCATTGCCGCTTATTCAAACAAGAGTCAAGTACATGCCAAGGAAACTTGCTTCAACCTTTGGCAATATCACATGTAATCATTCTTCAATTACACAAATTCTCTCCTCTGAAATAGTTTATCAATCATAATTACTATCTTCCAACGCTAATAAACCATCTTGGCATCAAGTAATAAATTCGTAAGACTGAAACCTAACTCCTGACCCTTACCTGATTTCGGCCGGCAACTTAACAATCGCGAGAGAAAGAGATGTCGTGATCAAAACAGAGTGGCAGGTGGCTTGGCTCCGACTAGGGCTAGGGTTCGGCGGTGGCTGTCGCGAGGAAGAGGCGACGGCTAGGCTCGGCGCGTGCGGCTGCGATACGTTGCTCCTGCGCGCCGGAGAAGAAGAAGGAGAAGGAAAGAAGTAGTCGGCGCCGGGGCGGCGGTCGGCGTCGCTAGGGCTGCGGCGTCGGGCGTCGGGCAAAACCGAAGGGGGGCGAGGGAAGAAACTGAATCGAGATGAGGGGTTTTAGGGCTTATAATATTGTTTTGGCATTTTGCAAATAAACCCTACAAGTTTGGAATATTTCAACTAGGCCCCTAATTTTAAAATAAATGCCTTTTCAACCCTTTCAAAATCTGATATTTAACACCCAAAGTCCTAATTGTGGTCTTTCCTTGATATATCTTCTAATATATGACCATGATTCATTTCTATCATTGAATTATATGGTTTTCACACATTAAAACCTAATTTTTATCAAATATAATCCATTTTCATCTTTTTCTCCATAATTATCCTTTTATTGTGCCAATTCTCTAGGATTAAGACTTACCCAAGTCTTCCAACTCTTTTGGCACAATTCCTAGTTCACCTATACTTCCTAGAAAACCCATCTCTTGAGATCTATTTACCATGGACCCTAAAGGCTCCTAGAGCTCCCTCTTGAGCTCTTAGCCTTAGCCACCTTCCTAGGTGACCCAATCCACACTAGACCACACCGGTGTGCCCCCGGTGATTCTTGGCCTACAAATGAACCCTCTTAACCTTAGACACCTTGTCTTTGGTTAAGCCCTTCTCTTTACCTCTAAATGACACCCTCTTGCCATCTTTGGACTTCTCCTTCTTGTCATAATTGTATGCTTCTCCAGCATATTTCTTTTTGTTGGCATTGGAGACTCTAGGCCGGTATCCCAAACCCAATCTATTATAGTTGGGTTTTAAACTACCCAACACCATGTCTAAACCCTTAGATCCAACCTTGAATCTTTCTAGGGTCTTTTCTAATTTATCAAGCCTTGCTCTCAAGGCTTAATTTTCCCTTTCTAGACCTTTAACCTTGGAGTCCATATGCCCACTTTGGACATTCCTAGACCTATCCATTTTCCTAGATATGTGTCTCCCCTTCTTGGGGTTAATGCTTTGATCCTTAGATCCTAAGGTCTTGGATTTTTCATGATGCATGCTTTTCCTAGGGTTTTGATCTACTTTGTTAACCCTACTCCTATCATTGTATTTAAATCCATGATTGTGCACAAGTAAGCAATTTTCATTAATCCTACCATGAATGGAAGAATAATTAACACTATTTTTAATATGCATGGAGGAACTCAAATTTGAATTACATTTTAACTTAAGGTTAGGAATTACCTCCTTTACCTTTGGAGCTCCTCCTTGTTGTAAACTTCTTTTCTTTCTCTCCTCCGTCTCCCATCTTCGTAGATGCTCCATTTTCTTAAGCTCTCTACTCTTTGGGCACTTCGTGTGGTAGTGTCATAACTCACCACACGTGAAGCATCTAATTTTCTTTTTCTTCTCTTGGGCTTCTCCATTCCTACAACCCACGTTAGATTTAAAGAAACTTGAAATGAGTTTAGATTTTACCTCCTTTTTATCTAGTGGACACTTGTCCTTATAGTGTCCCTTTTCATTACATCCAAAGCATGTGATATGCTCCTTTTTCTTTGCTTTGGTGGAGTTTGAAACTTCTTTTTGCTCTGGTATGGAAGTGGGTCTCTCCTCCTCCTCAATCCTTGAGGTGGTGACCTCTCATTTTCTTGAGGAAGTGGATGATTTCTCACTCTCTTCTTCCTCCTCTTGGACTATTGAGCTCACTTCCCTTGATGATATTGATAATTCTTTTTCTTGTTGCTCTTCTTGAACTATTTCTCTTGTTTCCTTGAGCTCTTGAAGTTGTATAGGGTTTTCATGAAATTCTTCTATCTTTTTCCATAGTTCATGTGCATTGTGATACTCCCCTACACAACTTAACACATTAGTAGGCAAAATGTTGAGTAATATAACAATTACCTTTTCATTCGCCTTTGATTGATCTTGTTGCTCTTGATTCCAATATCTAGGCCTAAGCATCTTCCCGTGCTTATCCTTTGGAATTTCGAATGGTTCTTCAAGAGCAATCCTAAGGTTCCACTTCATTCCAAAACCATGTCTCCATCCTTGTCTGCCAATACTCAAAGTCTTCATGATCGTAGGATGGTGGAGTGTAGATGTCATCCCCAAATTTGTCTTCCATCATTTTTCCTCTAGCTTTCTTGCTCCTTTGGCGGTTTGTCCAATGAGAGCGGTCCTTCGCTCTGATACCACTTGTTAGATCGATGACGGTGTTAGATGGGGGGGGGGTGAATAGCAAGTTTCAGCTTTCTTCTTCCTATGTTGTTAGTTGCACAAGCGGAAATACAAACAAAACAATAAACAACAAGAAAGCAATGCTAACAAGAGATATTTACTTGGTATCCACCCCTAAGGGTGACTAATCCAAGAATTCTTCGGTGGATCACTCCTCAGATAACCTCCGGCTAGCCCTTATCGCTCCTTGTGGGTGGAGAAACCTCGCCACAGCACCTCACCAATATCTGAGAAACAAGACTAATATTTGGCTTTTAACCAAGACCAAATTCGTCGAACCTTTCAACCAACACGAAATCCTCTTAAATAGGACTAAGGCTGAAACCCTCGCCACCAGTCGACTGCTCCCAGGGCAGTCGACTGGTGCCAGCCAAACAGCAGTCCAACGGCTAGCTGTAATGGCTAGTTTTTGACTTTACCAGTTGACTGCTCCCAGGGCAGTCGACTGGTCCCCAGCCGAAAACTTTCTGTGAGTTTTATCAGTCGACTGCCCCCATGGCAGTCGACTGGTCCACTCACACACCTAAGGTTTGCCTTCCCGAGTACACTTCTCTTAGCACTCGAACCCTAGGATTTCCCGAGTACAATCACACAACACTCGTACCCTCATGACTCAACTGACTCCTCATCAGCAGCCTCGACTATTGCCTTCGCGCCCTCTTCATCTTTGGCTCCCGTCCCTCGGATGCACGCAAGCCTCCAGCTTGCCTCCATGCCATCCTTCACGCATGCCTCGAAGTATGCACCCCTCAGCTCATCGTCCCTGCTATACCAAGGTCCCTCGGGTGCACACAAGCCTCCAGCTTGTCTCATGCCAGCCTTCACAGTATCGAAGCCGTCTAGCCACGTTAATATGTGTAACCTGCACACTCACATACACATATCAAATACACAAGGGTAAACCTAACTTAAACCCTTTGCCCAAACATCAAAGCTCATTGTCACTCCGGACCACAGAATGCCTCAACAGGAATCACCCAAGAAGACTCGCTGGAGACTGGTTAGCAAGTTGCTAACCAAAAGTCACTCGGGCGCCCCTATGTATAGGGGCGTTCGGGCTCTCGGGCGCCCCTATGCATTGGGGCTCTCGGGCGCCCCTCTGCATAGGGGCGCCCGAGCACTCGGGTGCCCCTATGCTTACAGACACCCGAGTGCTAATTTTATCCACCAGCTAGCCGTTTACGAATGTTGCGTTTTGGATAACCCTCAAGCCACGTGTTAGGCGCCCTCGAGCACTCGGGCGCCCTTATAGTGCCACGTCAGCATTTAGATAGAATTGACTGGGACTATTAATAGACCCCAGAGCTCAGTCCCAAATCATTCATTCAATTCAATCAAGAGTAAACGAATTCATTATAGTTTTTCATTCTTTTTCTGAGCTTTCATTTTGTAAGAGGTTTCTTCGCCCGACGAAGATTATTCAGGAGATCTATGCTATACTTGCCTTGGATTAGCAACCATCCTGGTTGCAACCAAGTAAACATCTGTGTGCATCTTTTTCTGTTATAGTTTTTCTATTAATGTTTGCTTTATTTTGAGTTAATCAACATCTTTGTTTAAGATAAACAAAAGATAATAGTTTTTATTTTCAGGGGCAATTCACTCCCCTGTTGCCAACTAACGATCACCTTCTATTGGTATCAAAGCTAAGATGTTCCAGAAGGACTAACCGCTGTCTGAAGCAACTATCAAAAGGGACATGTGAAGGAAAACTATCCTAAATGGATGAATAAAGGAAAAGGGGCAACAATGGCAAATGTCCACGGCTTAAAGGCAACGTGGGACGAGTTTTCATCGGAAGATTCATATCTCGAGGAACACGCTAGGCTTGCACTGATGACTTCACACCAGGAAAATGAGAGCATCGATGAAGGGGGAGCCACGTTAGAAGACAGCGGCGACGATGGGGGAGCTTCGGACTTCAGAAAGGATATAGTAAGTGAGATATGTCTTCTACCTCCTGACTAATTATATTTTGGTATTAAGCAAATGACAAAATCCATGCGCAAATTGAAAAATGAAAATATATAATTAAAAAGGAAATTATCTTCTTCATGCCTATTAGTAATGTATGATAAGCTAAAATTTGAAAATGAAAATTTGAAAGTTTAAATTGAAAAATTGCAAAATAACTATGCATGCTCAAATTGTTATCGAAATTTAAAAATTAGATATTATGGTAAACTTAATTGGTATTTTAAATTTCACAGGGGTCAAATTGTAAAAGTTCTCAAATCATATATTCCATCTAAGTTTTTGGTAAATTATATTAGCAAAAATTTATATTGGGTCCCTAAATCTGTCTTAAACTGTTAAAATTTTTTTTTCAAGTAGAGATTATGTTTTGTTTGGTAATTAATGCTTGATCTGATTAATTTATATTTTTCTTATATATTTTTGCAGAAAAATTAGTTTAAGATTCTCTGATGATAGAAATTGCTTTGTTCTATCTATAGAATTTTTTTCGAAATAAACAAATAAACGGAGCTATTATGATTTTTCATTCGAAAATGTGTTTTTAAATTTTAAAAATACTTTAAAAAATTAATTTTATCGAATTCGAATTTTTGGGATCTCGAGATTATTTTCTAAGCCTTGAGAAAAATTTTCTAAATTATTTGATGTCAAAATCAAATTTTAAGATTATTTTTCAAAATTATCATCATTGAATTCAAAATTGATTTTCAAAAAGTTAAAAAAATCATTTTCACTTTGATAATTTTTCTGGAAATAATTCTATGAAAATTCTAACTTATATAAAACTTTGATAAATTTTTGAATAAAAATCAATTATTGAATGTTATTTTTCTAAAATTAGACTTTACATTTTAAAAATTAATTTTCAAGTAAAATTTGAAATCTTAGATTTTCTAGAAGCTAATTTTAGAATTAAAATTCTTATAAAATTTTTTTGAAAATTTTGGATTTTTGGAGTAAGTTTTTATTAATTATTGTAAGTGTTAGTATTTCCCTTAACATATTTTAAAATTTTGATATGATCAAAGAGGGAGAAATACGATTAAGTTAAGGGGTGCTAAATTTCAAAAAAAATTTAGTACTTACATTGTCATTTATTTATTCCTGTTTTTTTTACGCTTGTTTAACCCAAATTTAACTCGGGTTGATGCACATAAAAAACGGGTAGATTGTAAGTATCTCAGGTTGGTTTTAATGTGGTCAACCGAGTTAAGTTAGGTCCTGTTGATTTTTAATTCCTGTGTCTAAGTGTGCAGGAGTTTAGGAGTGCAGGAAGTCGAGCAGAAGATGTAGCAGTCGAGAAGGATGACATTGGAAGGGAGCCGACGGGCTCGGTGCATCTGAGGGACGCGGAGGTCTGCAGAAGAGTACGCCGGTGGAGCGAGGACGTGCCTGGCATCCGAGGGACGAGAAATCGGGAGGAAGCTCGCTCGAGGAGAAGACCGAAGGAGGATTCGGGTGAGCCCCACTTTAGAAGCCCCAGAAATCACTTAAGAAGACCCGCTGGAGACTGATTAGCATGTTGCTGACCAAAAGTCACTTGGGCACCCGTATGCTTAGGGGCGCTCGGGCTCTCGGGCACCCGAGCACTCGGGCGTCCCTAATGCTTACAGGCGCCCGAGAGCCAATTTTATCTACCAGCTAGCCGTTTGCGAACATTGCGTTTTAGATAACCCTCAAGCCACGTGTCAGGCGCCCCTATAGTGCCACGTCAGCATTTGGATAGAATTGACCGGGGCTATAAATAGGCCCCATAGCTCAGTTCCAAATCATTCAATTTAATCAAGAGCAAACGAATTCTTTGTAGTTTTCCATTCTTTTTCTGAACTTTCATTTTGTAAGTGGCTTCTCCGCCTGAAAGTGTATATTCAGAAGATCTACACTATACTTGTCTTGGATTAGCAACCATCCTGGTTGCAACCAAGTAAATATTTGTGTGCCTCTTTTTCTGTAATAGTTTTTTCTATTATTGTTTTCTCAACATCTTTGTTTAAGATAAACAAAAGATAGTAATTTTTATTTTTATGGGTAATTCACCCCTTCTTATTGACCAACGATCACCTTCACCATGTAGGTCAATTGATAACTTAATCTCACAAGTCATGGATATAAAATATCAAGTTGACACATGAGTATATATTAGAGAATATGTACTGAATTGACCCGCCATGAGAAAGTTTCATGGATCGTTATATAAGTGTCATAAACATTCTACTATTGGTATATATAGTTCTTAGACCTAAAGTTACTACGGTTCACTATATGAGGAGTTGCGTACTTTAGTATTGACAAACGTCACTTGTAATAACAAGGTGGACTATAAAGTCGATCACTGGTATGCAATAAGTTATGCGGAGGGATATAAGTGATGTAGATGTGATCTATCCGTTCTATATGGTGAGAGTGATATCTATGGGTCCCTTAATTAAGTAGGATTACTAAAATGCATAGTCATTCTCATATAAGTCAATATGAGATATTGAGCTCATTTGGTTAAGTGAGTCTACTTGGAGATCAAGAAACATAAAGATTGATAAGAGAATGACACAATCTATGCCTCATTGATTAATCTAGATATCGAGGATAGAAGGACCAAGTCATACAAGATAATAAAATACAAAAAGGTTAGGTTAAATCTCGACATTCTCGTCACTTGGGTAGGAATGATGCATTACTAGATGTCACTCATTTCATATGTATCTAAAATTGTTTTAGACACATTGCAAATGTTACGAGAGCCTATTGGGTCACACACAAAGCACATGTAGGTTTAGAGATGAGTTTATTTTAGTTTGACTAAAATATGATAGACCTTAAGATTATAGGGTTAGACCTAATCCGAATTAGATTCATTGAGTTAGACTCGCATGAATCCAACCTTTGGATTCATTGGATTGAGTTTAATCCGAATTAGACTCATTGGATTAGACCCAACCACTAAAGAAGATTAATGTCCATTAATACAGATTAATAGAGCATTAATCAAATGGGAGACCAAGAGACAAAAACTTTTCGGATTCATTGGATGAATACAAAAGGCCATTTTCGAAATGAGTGAGCTAGTCTTCTTCTTCCACTTCTCTTGGTCGAAACCCTTGCTTTTTCTCCCTTTGGCTGGACCATCCAAAGTTGGTAGCATAACGAAGGTGGTCTTCTCGGAAGCTGAGTTCGTGCGATGAACGTGGAACGTGTTCGTGTGAATACTGGTAGAGGTGCTACCATCCTGATCGTGCTGAGATCTGTTGAACCAAAGTTGCTACCGGGATTGTACCGTTCACGCAACAAAGGTAACCATTCTCTCAAACTTTGTATACTATATTCATATGGATCTCTAGAGGGATTATATTGTTCCGCTGCGTATATATGGCAATTTTCACAAAAGATCCCTACAGTAAGTTCCTTTTTTAAAATCTTCTATTTTTATTAAACATTTGAGAAGATCACTTTTTTATTGGGAGAATTGCATATAAAATATAAGCACTTAATGTGTCCTAATCGGCTATGGGTAGTTGAAATGGCATGTAGAAGTGCAACACCGAAATATGGAATTGACTGTTCTCAAGTACAATTATCTAGATTTTTCACTAGTTAAATGGAAGTACTGATTTTGGTTTTTTTATATTCTGATAATAAAGTAAGAGAATTATTAGTTGGACTTTTGAATTTTTTTGTAGAGAAACTCTTAATCATCTGTTAAACGTGTTCCTAAAACTATATTTACCCCTACAATTAAAAAATTAATAAAACAAGGGGAAAAATTAATTAAAGAATTTGGTAAATTAAATAATATATATTTTTTTAAATTCCGATAATTGGAGTGGTTATTGACAAACATATTCATATATAGGTTTGACTTGCCATTGGATTGAACTCCTGGAATATCCAAAAAAGATTGTCATAGAGTTTTCGATGAATTGCATAATGCTTCCAACATCTCACAATTATTATATGTTTAATTAGAAGAATATGGATTAACTCATAAAATATTTTCAATATCATCTTATAGTGTTAGTTCTAACGTGGTGGTTTATTTTTTCATATTCATTGTGTATGTCATGCTTTAAATTTATATGTTCAAGATGGATTAAGAATTTTAGAAAGTCATATTAAACTAAATAGAACTGCTATTTTTTATTTATGGATGCATCCCTCTATAATGAAGCAATGGATAAATTTTGTAAAAATAATGAAATGAGGCGTAAATATTCCCACATGATGTATCAACACGTTGGAATTCAACATATCAATTGTTATAAGATTTATTTCATTATAGAGAATTATTATGTCATTTTTTGCACAAAATACTAATAATACTGATATATATATTTTTCACAATAATGGAATATTTATAATATTATTTGTGAAATTTTAAAATATTTAATGATGCAACTGAACACCTTTTTAATTTTTATTATCCTACTTCTAATTTACTTTTAGGAAATTTTTGTATTATAGTATTACTTTTAAATGAAAATAATACCAACGAATTTTTATCTTCTTATGTATTACAATGAAAATGAAATGGGTTTATTTAGTTGTATTTGCTTTAGACCCTAAATATAAATTAGATGTTTTACAAGAAATGTTAGGTTTGTATTATGACACTTTAATTCCATAAATTGGAATACAAACTAATATTTCTGAAACACAAAATACTAATAGTCGTAATTTAAAACTTACAAATGCATAAATTTTATTAAAAGAACAGACGAAACGTTTATGAGGGTCATCAAGTGTTGGGTATAGCTTGACGGTTTTCAAGACAACCACGGGGTCGTATTTGAGAGATCTCTCTATGTATACGGATTAAAAAAAATTTAATCCGAATAGAGACCTGTCCCTCTAACGACCGATTCGTCGTCGTGTTAATTAATCCAAGTTACAACTTAACCAAAATCGAGGTTAAAGCCTTGTAACTTTCCGGATTAATTAACTGCGGAAAAGACGACGATTTGGATCGCCGATTTTTGTGTTTATCTTCGGGGTCCAGTTAGTTAATTATTGTCTATGATAACGAATCAAAATAACTAACTAACGTATATAAAATGACGAAGCAAAGTAATATGACACAATTAAAACATAGCAAAATAAAACTGGAGCTCGGGAGAGTTATACCTCGTCGTTTACCTCGCAGTCTTCTACCTTTTGACCCTCCCCTCCTGGACGTGGTGGGCGACGATCTACCAAGTCGCAGAGTCACCAAGACCTCTGAACTAATCACTTTCTTCAAGCTTCTTCCACTCACCAACACAAACCCTAGCTTGTGCCGGCGTCCTCTCAACCTCTCCTCCTTGCGCCGCCGACCACCTCAAGGTCCAATGTCCGGTCGGTTGCAAGGTAGCTCCGAGAAGAAGGTAAGGAAGATGAAAAAGAGGAAGAATTAGCAAGAGCAAGTCTCCTTCCTCCTAAACCCACCGAAACCCTATCCTTGCCTCTTCACCCTTGCCGGCGCCAAAACAAGGATCATCCTTGTTTTTCCCGGCCACCAACTGCACGTCCTCCCTGCTCCCTGCTCCCTGCTCCCTGCTTGCGCACGCTGAGAAGATGTTGGTGAAGATGATGGGAGAAGAAACCGAAGAGGAAGAAGGAGAAGAACTCCTTCCTCACGCCGCCGCCGCCACACAACTCAAAGCCGCCGGAAACAGCCTCCTCCAGTGTCCTTTTTCTCCTGGTCCGTCTCTCATAGATCTGGCTAACCTTCCACGCCAAAGAGGAGTTGATGGAGGAGAAAACACAAGGGAAACTCCTCCTTCCTCCTCTACCGCCGGCACAAGGTGAACCCTAGGAGAGAGAGTGGGTGTAGGGTTTTTGAGGGTTTTTTTGATTAATTCGAATTAATTCTCAATTAATTCATCCAACCTTGTTTCATGACTCCTATGGGGTATTTATAGGGCTAAGTAGGGACCATGAGGAGGAGTTGGTTCTTGGCCCGCTAATGGATCCAAACCTGATCCATTAATGGTGATCCATTCCACTAAAGGATCCCATTGTACTTCCTCACCAACCCCCATATTTTCATATGGGCTCCACATATTATGAGTCGTCCATCTCCCCGTGTTTAAGATATCGTATGCCCGATAATTAATTTAATTTACTGATAATTAAATTAATTATCTTCTTGATCCTTGATTAGTATCACTCAACCTTTTCATCATGTCGGACCATAGTCCACTTGCAAGATTTGACATGACGACCTTTTTGAGCTCACTAAGAGGGCATCATCATCCCGACTCACCAGGATACGGATTCCGTCAATAATCAACGGCACATCATATTATCAATATTATCTCTCAACTTACCGGGCCTATCGATCTAACAGAATAGATCTCGCCCATTGGTAAATCAAAGAGACAATAATTAATAATATATGCCCGTCATTATTTCGGGATTAAGAGATCGTATTCCATAATATCATCCGAGGTCTAATCCAATTTACTAAGTCAGTACAAAAATTGGATGACCTCTCTTTTGGTCCTACTCAATGTACACAAAGTACACTAGTGTAATTCTATGGTTAAGATAAACCACACCTAATTACACTACAACCATCCCGATGGTTTGTCCAACTCCATCATGGTTGTGAGCCTCTTTCTTATGCTTGGGCAAGGAACCTGATAACATGATTTTATGTGCGACATCACACATCATGTTATCTACAATGCCAAGATCAGACAGTCTGTGCACATACTAATATAAACATGCATTGTGTGATTTTCCGATTCTCTTTAAAATGTAGATGTATCCTAACCAAAAGGCAAGACTTTTAGTATACATCCTAATATCAAGTTCCACATAGGAACTCAAGAATTATTTGTCTTCTTTTGATTTTAATGAAGCAGATAGTTAGACGGATTTCAATATCCTAAAGTGGTGGTCACAGAAGGCTCAAAGTTTTTTCGTACTCTCCATGATCGTTAAAGAAATTTTAGCTTGTCTAGTGTCAACAGTTGCTGTGAAATAGACGTTTAGTGATGGCAGTAACATATTGGATGAATAATAATTAACTTTGTCTCTCGACTCGTTGGAAGCTCAAACATTATTGAACGATTGACCATAGCCGAAAAAGAATCAAAGGAATGTAACGTTTAGATAACGAAGTATAATTGGATATCAAAGGAACAAATACTACGGGAACAAGAAATGGAAGTGAATAACAATATTATTTCATAAGGTAAAAGGGTAAAAAGGTAAGAGAATTACGTGAGCTTTGATTCACTGATACTCAAAGAGGACACATAGGCAATTTAAATAACTGCAAGTTCTTTTTTATTTTTATTTATTTTTATGAATTTACGATTTTATTTTTTAATATAATATTCTTGAACCGTGCACGAACTATGAATCGGCGGTTCCGAACTATAAACCGTAATTGCCTTGGATGATTAAGATAAGGGTCAACCGTCAGGAACCGTTGAATCGACGATTCCGAATCGTGATCGGGCCTACATGTAAAAGAGGAAGATGCATTTGACATCACAAAATGTTCATGCTTTTTGAAGAGGAGTCGATGATCTTAAGGCTTCTCATCCTCAACCAATTCTACCCTCATTATCATCTTCATGTCCCGATGATGTTCTTCTTGGTTACAATTAGGTGTTAACTCACGTGGTAAGATTTGTGTCATTGCTAACTCTAAAATTTCACCCTCTTTAATCTCTTTATCTTTTATTTATAATTCAAGATTCATCCTTTCTTGCTTCAATAATGGCTATGGTTTAATTTTTGATTTATTGATCTAATTTAAAGTCTGTAGGTTCGGTTTACTTTTAATTGGTGGAGATCAAAACTTTGCTTGGCTTTTCTTTCTATTTTAAGAATTGTATGAACACCATTTGTATCAAATCATATTGAATTAAATCATCGTGATTCTTTTACATTTCATATGTATGACATGTCATTTTAAATCTAAATTTAAAACAAATTTGAATTGTATGATTCTAATATCTATGAGCATATGAGATCTGAATAATTGAATGGTGCAATTCCAACTTTTCAATCAAATGAAACATTTTCATACGAGTGGAAGCTAAGAGTAAATACAATATCATACATGAAAAATACAGATCAAGAATGAGGTATCTGATGGATAATGATGGTAATAGATACAACAATGATAAGAGTAGTACGTGAATCATTCATAATTGAACAAATAACCAAAGCAACTAATTAGCTGGATATAGTTGTCAAGATCAAATTTACTGATAATTAAGGTGTAAATTTAATTTATCATATATCATGGGTAGTCAAGTTTGAAAATATCAAGAAAGGGAATAATGGGTATGGAAAGTGTCTTTTGGTGTCAGACATTCAGCTAATAGAATCCACCATGTTTAATATGGAATTCACATTAATGGATCTATTTTTCTGTACACTGAACTTATGATAAGTCCAAACCAAAATAGTTATTGGTTGCATTTATGTGTAGTACTAATATCTTTTGCTATCCTTGGACATTTCAATTGAAAAAATCCACTATGTATATAATATGGGAATTTGCATTAATAGATCCATTTGTTGTAGACTAAATTTTATATTGGCGTTTCTATAGGTTGGCGTAGTTGGTACCTACATGGTGTTTGCTCCAAATAGATCTTAGGGGGTCAATTCCAGCGGATGCAAATGCCCATTGGGTGTCGGACTTCTCTCATACAATGAGTCGCGTGCTAGTGTAAAATATCCCCCGTGATTTACTGGCTGTTTGGAATGAGCGATATCTTCTTTTGCACCAATTTTATTTTGATGTCCATATCAAAATAGTATTTAGTTGTAATTATGTGTACTAGTATCTTTTGATGCTTGTAGACATTTAGCTGATAGAATCCACCATGTCTAATATGGAAATTCACATATTAATGAATCCTCAACTTTATATTGATATCCAAATCCAAATCAAAATAGTGCTTGGTTGTAATTGTGTTTACTAGTATCTTTTGGTATACTTATATTTAGCTGGTAAAATCCACTATGTATAACATGGGAAATCACATTAATGGATCCATTTCGCGTAGGCTTAACTTTATACTAGTGTCCAAATCAAAATAGTGGTTGGTTGTATTTGTGTTGTCCTTATCTTATGGTGCTTTTAGACATTTGCTTGATAGAATCCACTATGTCTAATATGGAAAGTCACATTAACGTTGCAGTGGATCCCAACATCCACGGTTCGATTTCCACGGTGCACTATAGGTTTCCGGTAGAATGACATATCTAGATTGTTGGCTATTGGGCAACGAGATGCTTGCACTTTCAAATTTATCCTCGTGGCCAGTGAAAAACTTCTACGAGGTCGAACCGTTCATCTCCAGAATTAGTTGGAAGAATTGGATACCTTAAAAGAAAAATTATATTGTTGTCCAAAACAAAATAGTGCATATGATGACATAAACAAATATTTCATGTGCAATCATAGAGAATAAAACTATACCATGATTTAACAATTTTAACACAAAATGATAAAAACAATATCTTGGTATCATTTGCAATATAAGGTGAGGAATGATTATCTAGACAATAACATTAAACTTCTTTTATTTAATCACTGTCAATTTAATTCTAGAAATACTTTTGTGTACAATTTTTGAATTGTGATGGGGCGGGTCTGTTTTCCCCTACTAAGCATGAACATGGTGCCGATGATAACGATGATGATGGGTGGGTCTTGTTGTGGAGAGGGTGAGAATAATAATTGTGTCCACCAATGCAGATGAATTTTCTTAGGTTTCAAACATTCACGACCCTTTAATCTGGTCAGTATTGGTGAAATCACCTCCAGTTAGGCTGTTGCATTGTGGAGCTGGTTTGGGATTGTCATCCCTAATTAATAGTTTAATTAATACATATAAATAATCTATTTTCATTGCTAGTTAAGAAACATCTTTTAAATCCTTAAGCAAATAATCTGTAAAGACAAATCGTAAAGATGATTTACCTGTTGTATTCATTTAACAATGATACGTATTTTATTATTTAGATGTCACAGTGCTAGTGTTGGCAACCGTTGTTTGAGGAAGTTGGATGAAAATCTCTTATAATCATGACATTCTTTAAAGGATGCAATGTATATACAAATGCATGTTAGCAACACTGTTGGAAATTGGTAGGACTAAGATAGGAGATCAGTAAAATCTATTATTCATAAGAATTAACATAGCTGCAGTATGTGTCTCTCATTATTTCATTTATCTAATTTATTTAGACGAACTTTATCATACCGACCCTTTGTTTAATTTATGTGGATAGTGTTTTTTTATTGGAGCAAAAAGTGATAATTCTCATTTCAGGCAGTATCGCCGACCCCTCCGAATAGACACAGGTCATAGGAGATATTTTACCCTATCACAACGGTCTTTTGCATGATGGAGGTCAGGTACACAACGAAATATTTTGCACTCGTTAGGAATTGATCCTAAGACCTATTGAAGCAACCACTCATGTAGGTATCAACCCGTGGGACAGATAGTGTTTTTTATTAGAGTAAAATGCGATAATACTCACCTCAGGCGGTTTAGTATCATCGACCCCTGGCTAGGTACAGGTAGGAAAATTTGGGGGGGTGGGGGTTTGGCATTTTTGTCCTAGGATAGGGACCCTTTCGATGCTACACAATAGTGCACGTGCTTAGTCCCTTCGAGGCTTGAATTTAGGTGGAGTTTTCTTACTTATCCCTATTGACTTAGCTTTGTGCATGATTAAATGAGAAATAATTTAGAATATTCAATTAGTTTGCTTAATCCCTTTTTATTCTAGTAAAATTCCTACTTCAATAACTATTTAAGTTTTTCCTTCGCTCCAAATATCATTATAACAATTCAATAATTTAATTTTATTAATTCAGTCAATCTCTTGTAAGGACTTTTCACAGAGCAACATTGGTAGCTTTCTCATGCTTTATCAACGATGAGCTTAAATCAAAGTGTTGCTAATAAAAATATTTATGCAAGTATATCAGGTTTGTCTTCTTTTTCCTCATGTATTAAATATGTATTCATATAAACCTTGGATTTTTGAATAGTGCAGTCACTGATCACATCACCTTTAATTCCACACTCTTCACTAAAATACAAATATACAATCATCATTCATACCTATTATTAATTTACCAATCGGATATACAACCTCAATCGTTTTAACTAGTATTGTATCGTTCAATTCTAATATTACATTAGATTATATTTTATGTGTTCCTAGTTTTCATTTAAATCTGATTTCTGTGAGCAATATTACTAATGCCCTAAACTATTGTGTCATTTCCCCCCTACCTTTTGTACTAAATTGAATTATTACAAATAGTTTTATCAACTTGACTTATTGAAATAAAATAGCCAACGTGATCATTTTATAATAGGTGTTTGTCTAATGTCTATAATAAATGGTTGTTTGAGAGCTTGATTTATTTATTTGTCTATAGAAAATTGGAATGCCTCGTACTAGGAAGTATCTATTAGGACATAAACAGAAATAAAGAAAAAAAAGTTGAAGTATTTATTGAGTCAAAGAGGAGCGGTCGACAGATTTGTTAAAGAATTTGGAAATTCATCACTTAAAGATTTGGGTAATCAAGAGGAAAAATAAAACAATTGTAATGAATTACATGAAGGCTTTGCCATTGAAAATGATGTAGAGGAAGATGTGAATGAGATTGAAGGTAATGAAAGTGGTGACGATTTAAACTTTGAAAATAATTATTCTGAAAGTGATAATAATGTTATTAATGTAGTGAATGAAAAACCAAGTTCATCGATTTCACTCATTTTTTATCCTAGAAACTAGGAGTATTTAGATCCCAAGTAGAAGGATCAATTGGTCGAAAAGGTCTATAAGAGATGTATTAACATGGAAAAGTCCCAACGATAGATCAAATAGACGATTCTCTTTGGATTTCTATACTTGGATTTTGCCAAATGGTCAAAACCACCATAGTGATTGGTTGATCTATTTAAAAGTACTTTATAAAACATTTTTGTTTTTTGTTGCAAGTTTTTTAAAAGGGGATCTCAACCAATCAACTAGCAAATGAGGAGTAAGGTATTACACTAATTAATTTCACTTTTGATATTTGTGGTAGTAATGAGAAGCTTTATGGTGATAACAATAGAAATTTTATGGTTGTTGTTGAGATGATTACAGAGTGGGACTCAGTGATGAAGGAGCATCTTGATGAAAATACACACCATCATTATCTTAGCCACAAAATTAAAATAAGTTAATATGTTTGTTAGCTTCTCAAATCAAGAGTTCTATTCTTTAAAATATTAAAAAAAGTTAAGTTCTTTTCTGTAATATTTGATTGCACTCTTGACGTTAATAATCAAGAGCATATGACTTTTATTATAAGATGTGTTGATGTTTTTACAAACTAAATGAAAATAGAAGAATATTTTTTGGTATTTTTGAAAGTGGATGTTACAATAGGATAAGGGTTATTTGAAGAACTGCAAAATGTGTTGATGTTGATAATGTGAGAGGATAGAGATATGATAATGGGACAAAATATGAAAGAGAGACACCAAGACATACAAAAACTATTGGATATAATCCTAGAGTATTATACACTCCATGTGATTGTCCTTGTTTGAATTTAACACTGTGACATTGCAAATTCCTATGGAAAAACGAAAGACTTTTTTTTGTAGTACAACGTATTTATGCAATATTTTCTCATTCTACAAAGATGTGGAAGGCTTGGTAGATCATGTGACGGTAAAAGATTTAACTCTCAAGCCATTGTCAATCACTCGATGAGAAAGTCGTATTAAAAGTGTGAAAGCAGTGGTACTGCAAGCTCAACAACTTAGAGAAGCTTTACTTCAAGTTGTAAAAGAAAAAGACATCGACTCTAAAATAAGAAGTGAAGATAAGTCATTAGCAACATTTGAATTTGGAAATTTTGAGTTTTTAGTGGGCAAAGTTGTATGACATATTGCGTAAAGTTAACATTGTTAGCAAATCTTACAATCTGAAAACATACTTATTGACGTTGCTATGACCAAGGTTAAAGGGTTAATTACTTCTTTTGAAGAGTATAGAGCATTTGGATTTGGACAAGTCATCAATATAGCAAAAGAACTTGCTTCAACAACGGAGATTGATCCTTTTTTTTTCCTGAAAAGAGATAAATATATAAAAAAAGATATTTTGATGAGATTACATGTGACTCTTCCAAAATACCTCAAGAATCTGCCGACGAAGCTTTTAGAGTTCATTATTTCTTGTACATAGTAGATCAAACAATTGAGTCATTGAAGAAAAGGTTAGTAATACGAGGAATATGAAGATATTTTTGGATTTCTTTTCACAGCCAAAAAGTTGAGTTCATTGATTGATGAGGACTTGAAAACTTGTTGCAAAAATCTTGAAAGGAAACTACAAACAAAAAATGGTACACGACAAGATTTTCAGATTTGGATGGAGATGACTTATATCAAGAACTGAAAATCATACAAATATTCTATCAAAGGAAACAAAACAGCAAGTGAAATACTAATTTGTTTGCAAAGAATGAATTGTTTCCCTAATTCATTCATTGCATATAAGATATTATTAACTATTTCGGTGATTGTTGCATCTGCAGATAGAAATTTTTCTAAATTGAAGTTATTGAAATATTGTTTGAGATCAACCATGACCCAAACATAATTGAATGCATTAGCTATGATTTGATTCAGAGTGAGTTTCTAGAAAAACTTAATTATGAAAAATTTATTGATGACTTTGTAGATAAAAAAACACAAAAAGATCCGTTTTTCATAGTTAACTGTAATAGTTATTTTTCATTTTCAATGATGTAATGGTATTGATTATTAGCAAGGTGGAATATAATATTTTCATTATTATAAATATTTGTTTGTGCTCTATTAATAGCATCGATTTTATTATTTTTTATATGAATATAAAGGGCCTATTTCTTTTTTTTTTTTTTTTGCACTGGATTCTTCAAAATCTACGGCCAACCCTGAATTTCTTCAAATTAATATTTTCCCGTTTGAGTACAAGAAGTTTCATTTCTTGTTGCAGTGTTTGGGATGAGTCCCTCAAATCCTGCTAATATGTTGGCAATGCAACAACATCAGCAAGGTGGATTTCGAAACATGTCAACTAACGCCCTTAACTTGCAGCCTGGGATGGTTAACCTTCCAAATACAATTCAGAATCCCAACTTTCCACAGCCGCAGCAGCAAAATCAACAGTAGATGATGCATCAAATCACAGCGCAGAATATTGTTATCTGCTAACGGTGCCCAATAATGATGTAGACATTGCGATCGCCAAGAAAGTCAGTTAACTTAGAGCAATTTTCCTTTTTTTTTTTTTTGGGTTCCATTTGTTCTTCGCGATAATCATCATCCATGCATGCTACTTTAATTGGTTGGAGGTTGTATTATCAATTCCTGTCTAACTGTGCACATTCTATCTGTAAGCTTGAAACTTTATTGTTTTATTAGATTTACTTTTTCATTTTTGATTATTTTATCTGAATTTGCTGATTACATTTCTTTCATTTATTTCGCATACTTCAAGGTTTGGCCTCGATCAGTTCTTGCATAGGTTTGTCCATTGTCCTTGGCATATGAATAGGGAGCTCAGTGTCATGGTAAACAGACTCTTTGTCATTGATCATTGTGATTAAAATGACATTTGCACTCATAATTTTCTGGTTGAGAGTGGACAATTAAAAAATTCCTTTCAAATTAAGTTGGTTCGATATTCTACAAATCGATTTGGTTGCAAATAAGATGCACTGCAAAGATGTTGAAAATTCTATAGTTGTGTTGCAAGGCTATGTGAAATATTAGATTTTGTAAAATTGGTCTGTTTGTTTTGTTTTTAAAATAATTTTTTGTCATTATTCAATTCTGCTATGCTACTCTGCCTCAATTTTTGTTGTTGATATAGAAAAATAAATTCTATTGAGGTTTACATAGAATTAAACATATATATTTTTTATATAAGTTTTAATGTTAGTATTGACCATAAAAATAATTTTTATTTTAAAAATATATTTTTGATAAATAATTGTTTATTTATTTTATAAAGTTCTGCCAAATTTATCCATTGTACTATTAAGAAGATTATACTTGTAGAATTAATTGGATCAATCGATTTAATGGATTAGTCGATTTGAAAATTAAGATATAAAAATTATACTTCGTATTATAATTCTTTACACGACCTATCCAACCACTAATCGTTAACTCGGCATTCGTGGTTCGATCCTCATCTACGGCGTATTTACAGGAAATTTTCTTTCAAATGGGACGCGAATCTTGGGACGCTGGGCTTCTAGATCGCTCATTGTGAATGCTTTTCGATTTATCCTGGTGGTCGGTGGGAAATTTTCATGAGACAGAGCCGGTCGTCTGAGGTTGAAAAAACTTTATTAATCACTAACCGTTAACTGAGTTTTAAAATGTAATCAAATAAAAAACTTAACAAATCATGAAACTCACGCTCACCAGTCAGCCACCTAGTAGTTGATACCAACTTTAATTGATCTACAATGAGGTTTTATGTAGTTCTCTATATGCCGATAAAAATCCCATTATAGCTCAGGTATAAATTTTCTTAGATTTGAGGTATTCAAGTCATCTTGAGAGGCTTATATTTTAACATCTTAGCAAATATTTTATAGGAGGTGTAAGTTTGAGATGATTCGGTATAAGTTAATATGTCTAAATGTATTTAAATAATCCACAGAGGATTCATCATTCCTTTTACAAGGAGATATATATCCTATAACCTCTTGTTAAGATTATTATTTATAAGCCTTTTGCCAATGCATTACACGTCAATAGGATGGTATTCGTGGACACGTGTTTCATAAATCGAATCCACGAGACAAGAACTACTACTTATGCTAGGTGTGAAGTGTGGGGACTAACACATCAACTGTTGGATTGTTGAAGATGAGAGAAGGGAAGGGGTGAATCTTGTTCTTTTAAAATCTTTTCTTTTCGTAAAATTTAAATCAAAGTAGCAGCGAAATAAAATAAACTAAAAAAAAACAAGTCTTTTTTTACTTGGTTCATAGTCTTTACTCCAAGACTCACGATGCTTGATCGCTTCGATCGACAATTCACTATAGCTCTTTTTTTTAAACCTTTCGGAGAAAAGCAAACTCATACAATGAGAAGAGGAGGATAGTAACAACACTACTATCTCCTTCAAATAAATGCAAGTAAGATAAATATACTGACAACTATAAGTTGAAGATGAAGCGTCATTGTCGAAGAGCCTCTCGGCTTTGTAGCAGCAAGACTTGCACAATTAGAATAGTAGGAACAAGATGGAGTGATGAGAGTTGATACTTGGCTCGAACCCCAATGCCTTCTTTTATAGACATTGTTCGGTCGACTGAACCCACGTCCAGTCGACAGATCTAGCTATCTGTCAATTGAACCTTGTGCCTTTCCTTCTTTGTTCTAATCCGATCTGTCCAATCTCGTAAATCACTCTGTTCGGTCGGTTGATCAAGATTATCCATTGACCGAACCTTTAGATTTCCTTTCTTATGAGATTCAATCTGATCAGTTATCTTTACCATTTAAGGATCAGTCGACTAATCCAACTGATTTGTCAATTGAACCATCTGTCTTCCATATTTGCTTTGTCATGATCTGATCTACCACGCATGGATCACTCAATTGCCCTAAACCCTTCTATCAATTTCAAAAATCTGATTATCTTTAAAATAAAGTTAGCACAGATAATATACAATAATAGAAGTCTTGCGAAATAGAGTTAGATAATAGATTAAATAAATGCATGAGTATAACAGTTAGGACTATCTTGATATCAACTTAAAAATCTCTGTTGGTTTCTTAAGTTGGATCAGCGCTTAAGGTTTGTCCCTATTAGTACACAACCTCACTGTACTCTCTCTAGGAGCTTACATTAACTCATTTGCCAAACATTAGGTTTTCTAGACCTGTTTGGGCTTTAACCGCTCAGTATCAGATCGACTTGTCAGGACTTTCTATTGATTCAATATCGGATCCTCTAGACCTATCGAATCCATTTGCCAGTTCAGGTCCACTTGACCCATCTGGCTTCCTATCTGGTTTATATGATCTGTTGAGACTTTCTTTACCTAGTATCAGATCCAACTGACCTGCTAGAACTTTTCAAGTTGAGCATCCTATACACTTGATCAATTTATCAGATAGCAACGAGACTTAACTTGAACCTTTGATAACATCAAAATACAAGTTCGATTCTCATTCTCTTTGTACCAACAATCTCTTTTTTTTTTGATATTTGACAATTTAGATTTAAAGTTAAGTTAAAAAAAATTCAGAGTTAAGTTTAATAGAAATAACTGTTGGTGCAAATTACACTAATGATCAAACTTAGGTTTTGATATATGACAAATGGTTAAAGTTAGAAGTTACTTTTGTCTAACCTTATTACTAAATGTGCAAGATTTAAAAGCTTAGGATCTGACACTAGGCTGAAGCCTAGGTTGGTTGAGACCTAGCATAAAGTCCAATTAGGTCTCCGGGGCCTAACAACTGGCTAAAACCCAGGTTAATTGAGACCTGACATAAAGTTCAACTGGATTGATAAGTACCATTTTATTGATTATTTTAGTTGCTAAAATCCATGTTTGACCTATATTTTACTTGCTTAATTGAGAATTTATCCTAGGTTCTAGAAATTATTGCTATATTGGACTTAATTACAAATTTCTACATATTTGGATTATTTTGCCACTAAATTTTTGATCTATTTTTGTAGGCATGAAAGGTTCATGGACCTAGGGCATACTGGGTCAAACTTGAGTCGGAAGTGGACCCGGATCGAGTTATCAAGCTTCGGATTAATCTGGGCCGTCCGATTCAAAAGCGGCTAGATCTGAGCCATCTGGGACCATCTGAAGCAATCTAAGCTAGGGTTAGGGCTGATCAAGCACTCTGATCAAGATCTGAAGGTTTCATCCCAATCAAAATTCATTCAACCGTTGGATCAAACTCAGAGGGTTCTAGATCGTCCATTCAAAGATTAGGTTGATCAGGACCGTCCATTGCACATCTAGAGGATCCGAGCTACCACGAAGCAGATCCTGACCCCTGATCATCATCATCAAAGTTTGGATTAAATCAGAGCAAGATCAGCCGTTGGATTCATTCAAATCAATCAGGGTCGTCCATTCCTATGTATTTAATCAAAATTTTCCCACAGCGCACAGTGTCACGTCTTCGCCGCAAACATCGTCTTCTTCATTTTGTTCTTTCTTTTCCTTCAGTTTTTTCTTCATCTAAGGGGCGCGACCTCTCAATTTCTCCATTAGATCATGTGCTAGGCCATTGGGAGGGTTTCTCGGTGAAGTTCCAGCTCCGAATTGGCCAAAACAGAGCCGAGTGAGGGTTTCCTCGGTTCTGCCATCGATTGCTTCAATCTCGGTTTTGCTCCATCCTTCATCCACCCAAGCAGTTCAGAGGGGTTCCCTGGAGTGTTTGGTTCATCCCCAACTCATCCGCGCAAATGGACAAGGCTTGATTGAGGAAATCGATCTGGAATTCAGTTTGGTTCAGAGTTTGAGCTGGATTTGAATCGGAGAGCTATTTTTCAATGGTTTGCTGAGCTTAGGGGTTCGAGGCCATCCCTTGCGTGACGAACAAGGAGTTTTTGAGCTGATATGAGAGATTGAGGCTTAGTATTAGTTAACTTTCATTGTATTAGCTGCAATTCCAATTTTTGCAACTGTTCTGTTTCTGTTTTTCGTATCAGCCACTTAGTTTCAATTTCCTGAATTGTTTCAGCTTAATTTAGGTTTTAATTCTGCAAGTTAAGTAGCTAGATTCCTTGTTTAGTGAACAATTGTCTTTAATTTTAGTTTCTTTTCTGTTTTGTTGCGTGCCAATTTGGCTGCTGCGTATCAGTTATCTTGTGGCTGCTGCGTATCAGTTTATTTGCTTTCTGCTCATTAATTTCTTTTCTCTTGAGTTCCTACACTTTGTATCAAGCTAATTATAGTTTACCTGCTGAAATTACACTGCAGTGGTTCCATTTGAGTAGCATTTTATTCCATTTCTGAACTCAGTTTCGATTTCTGCATTTAATCTCGATTCCTGCAAAACTCCATCTCCATTTCTGCAAATTAGTTTTTCATTCCTGCAACTCAATTCCCATATCAGAAAATGAATTCATTTATGCAATTCTTAGCTGATTGTTTTTGATTCGTATATCAGATTTCAGAAGTGCCATTCGGAATTTTAGCCCTGCATTTTATCCTGTTTTGTGCAGTTTCTTAGTTGATAAGTATTCCTTGCTGCATATTTGTTTCATAGTCTCTGAATTGCGTATCAACTGGATTCTACTCAAACTGATTGGTATCAGCTAGTTCTTAACTTGATTGTTTCTGAAATCCAGTTTTCTTTTCAGCAATTGCAACTTGGATCCCATATCTGCTGGTTGTGTCCATTTCTGCATACCATCAGCTTTTATCTATGAAGTTATATCAGTGAAGCTTTGTATTCGGATTTTACAGCATTTGACTTCAGTTGCTTTACTGGATTTTTCATCCAATGTGTTGCAGCAATCAATTCTTGAAAGCTTGAACCTTATTTCTCCATTTCCTGCACACCCTGCGTATCAACTTCCATGTCTGCCACTTTAGTTTCAGTTTTGAAATGTTTCAGTTTTTAGTTCTCGACTTTGCATCAAGTGAATTTAGTTCTTAGGAATCTTGTGTGACATTAGCTTGGAGCAATCAATTACAGCTGTTGTTTGGTTTAACATCCGAATCGATTTCTGAAATTTTGCATGTATCCCTGCATTTCTGCATGCAGTTTTGCACAATTACTTCAGGCTTTAGATTTGAATCTGAGTTGCTAAATTGTGATCTGAGTTCTTCACTCCTTTTTGCAAATTTCTTTAGTAATAACTGTGTTTTCCAAACTGATTCGGTCAGTGTAAACTCTGAACTATCAGTGATAGGTTTGGCATTTAGTATAAGTTCTTTTGGCACATAAATCTCCTTCTCTTGGTGCCAAGTTGTTTCACCCTTTTTAGTTAACTTTGTATCAAGAGAGGCATTCAGCATTTATTGGTCTGAACTTGAACAGACCTTGTAGTGTAGTCTTGTACTTGAGTTCAGAATTACTCCTTGAATTCGGCTAAGTGCCTTGCTTGATAAAGTTTCTTATTGGTTGAGTCCATGAATTGCCATTACTTGATTTAAACTTGCTTGGTTAAGTTTCTCCCTTGTCTTTGTGCTTTCATTCATTTTTAATTGCAATCCAAACCCAAATCACATTCGAAACCCAAAATCCACAAACGACACATACACCAAGTTAGAATCAAGCAATATCAACTAGTCCCTAGGAAAAATATGACCTGTGGCCCCTTTACTACGTTTTCATATTTTGATTGCAAAATGGGTTTTCAGCATTCATACACATTTAAATTTGAGACCCACTTTCGTGACAACTATCTCGGGTTCATTAAATTTTTGGCGCCGTTGCAGGGGAAGCAACTAGTTGAGTTGTTAGATTTTTGCTTGTGTACTTATGGGCATATCATTTGATTGTATTTTCTTGTGCTTTATCTTTTGTATACGGTTGCTGCCATTTTTCTTATTTGCTTTATGACAGGACTGCCAGTTCAAAATGTTCTCATCTACTTACCAGCAGCCGTGCCCTCAATTTCAGCAGAACCAACCTTTCAATCAACCACCAAATCAAGATTTCCAACAGTCTTGTGCGAATTTTCAGCAACCAAATCAGCAATTTCAACCGCAATTCCAACAATTTCAGCAAGGTTTTCAGCCAAGTCAACTAAATTTCCAGCAAACTCAGATTGGCAAGCCACAATTCCAGAGTTTTCAGCCCCAATTCCAGCAATTTCAGCCCAACTTTCAACAACCTTATCAACAAGATCAGTCACTTTTTCAAGGAATTCAACAAGGGTACCAAGTTAATTTGAATTTCCAGCAACCATATCAATTTCCACAGCAATTTCAGCCATGCAACCAGAATTTCAGCCTCCATTTCAACAATTTCAGCAAGATTTTCAATTAAGTCAAAATTTTCAGCAAGGGTTCCAACCATTTCAGTCTTTCCAGAATCAAAATCAGAGTGGATTTCAACCTTCACAGTAAAATTTTCCACCAAACGATCAGAATTTTCAGCCACCAATTCAAAGTTTTCAATTCCAGGATCAGAATTTTTAGCAATCAATCCAATCTTCCAACCAACAATTTCAGCCCTATGATCAGAATTTCCAGAATCATAATTTTCAACCATCTCCACCAAGTTGTGAACCAAGTTTTCAGCAATTTAATCAGCCTATTCAACCATTTTATCAACCCCCACAGTCTCAATTTCAGATTTCACAGCCTACTTACAGTTTTGAGTAGCCTTATGCTACATTTCAAGTCCAACAGGGGTTCCACACCAATCAAGGAGGCTTTGAGAATCCTAATGAGAATGAGGCTCAACAAAGGCTGGAGGAGATCTTTCAACAAGTCCTACAACAACAGCAAAGTTTTCAACAACAACAAAAGCTTCGCCTTGGAAAATTGCAAGATCAATTGAATCAGATAAAAGCCCAAAGATTAGAACAATTATCTTCTCAAGCTACTCTTAATTCTGAGGGCCCAGGAGTTGAGTTTATATCAGTTCAAGGTGACCCTAATGCATGGCCAAGTCCTTCTTCAAGTGATTTTGCACATTTGGTGGAAGAAGAAGAAGAAAACATCAAAAATAGGGCATCTACAACATGCATTTCTCCTGAAGTTCTTGATCAAAATTCATTTCCAATTTCTTCAGCTCAAGAAGAAGATTCTGAAGCACTACAAGACCCTTCTCATATTTTATTTTGTGATGATAGTGTTATTGATGGTCCTAATCTTTCTGATATTATTGTTGCATATATTACAGAAGGAGCATGCATAGGAGATGATTCTACAGGTGTAGGGGATTGCACTAAGCCCAAGGGACCACCACAATTGACTGGTACATTAGAAGATTCAGAGGATGAACCAGAAAGTGTAGGGACTTGCATGGTGGAAGCAAGAACCCAAGGATCACCTGCTTTAGTTGAGTGTCCACCAGAACCTGAGCCTAAGATGGAACCTATACTTGACCAGGAGGAGGCCACAATTACATCTACTCTTGTAGAACCTCCAGGTATTTTTCAGCATGATCAGGTAAGTATTCCTCCTATTTTTTTCTGAAAATTGCATAGAGGTACCTCAAACTGATTTTATTGTTTGTAATACACTTGTGGATACATTTTTTGTAGAAAATAATTGTGAAAAATTCATAGGGGTACCTAGTGCTGAATTTGTTGAATATGAAACATGTTGTGATACATCAGATGTAAATGCTGAGTGTGAAAATTTTTTAGAAGTGCCTAGAATTGATGTTGATTGTTGTGATGAGTCTTTTGATATATCTTATGCTGAAAATAATTATGGAAAATTCATTGAGGCTCCTAAAGTTGATTTCATTGGTTGTAATACATTGCTTGATACATCCTTAGTAGAAAATAATTGTGAAATTTCTATTGAAGTGCCAAAAATTGATTTCATTATTTGTGATGAGTTTTTGGATGTATTTTTTGTAGAAAATAACCGTGAAAAATTTATTGAGGCACCAAGAATTGATTTCATTGGATATGATGCAGTTTTGGATACATTTCATGCAGAGACTGATATTATTTTATTTCTTTCTTATCCTGCACGCTTGAGAGGGGTATTACATTGTTTTGCAGGGTCTAGAAGACTTTTGGAGTGGGTGCTCCAACTGAACAGGCTCCAACCTCCTGGAAGAACTTTCAAAAGGCATCAAGAGGGAGGAGTAGATCTTACTCTAATTCGAAGCACTCCAGCTCTTACATGGGTCTTGTACCTAAATCGCCTGCGGCCACCTGAGCAAATTTTTATAAAGTTCAAGTGTGGGGGAGTCCTAATTCTCTCAGCTACCCACACTCCTCCACTACCACGATGGAGGCTACTTCTTGATAGACTCCGTCCACCAGAAATAAAGGGGAGTTTGTTCTTTCTTACATTTTCCTTTATTGCATTTTTTCTTTTAAATTGAGTCCTTGCTAATAAATGCATGAGTAGAGTAGAATGACTAGGAGTCATTGTAGATACCATTTTCGTTTTCTTGGAAATTTGTTTCTTGCATGATTAGTAATAAATGTATCCCTCTAGGTTATATCCATAGCATTTTAGAGTCTTTTGAAAATAAATTAAATTTGGTTATTAACACTTAAGGTTTGAGCTAATGGATGAATTCTTGGATGCTTGAGTACTTTGGTTTAGATTCTTAATTGATGTCTCGAGATGAATTATTTTTACCTAGTGAGAATTAGTCTTACTTTTGTGATACACATATGTCATTGTACTCTAGAACTTGCTTAGGTTCTTTCAAAACCATATTTCAATGATTGGATCATATCTATAGAGACTAATCAATTTGTTTACCCTTCCATATCAATTTTTGGCACTAATCATGTCTACTTTATTTGTCTTTCCTTATTCCTACTCTTAACCCCATTTTTCTATGGACTTGTTTATTTGGGATATTTTTTAATGCTATTTTGCCCGAGACAGACAAAGATTTAAGTGTGGGGGAGTGACTAGTGTTTTGGAAAGATTTGGTATCAAAGAGGCATTTCATATCAAGAAATTTTTTTTTTTGCAATTACATGTGCCAAGAATGAGTTTGAGTGAGTTTGAATTCCAAGAATGAGCAAGAGAGATGGAAGCAATTGGAGACCTAGATTCTTGATTATAATTTGAAGATCCAAGTGGCACGCAATGAAAAAAAAAGGAAAAAAAATCTGCAATGAAAAGGAAATTGGCACGCCAAGCAAAAGTTGTGCCAAAGTGAAAAAAAATCTGCCACTTTGGATCAAAAATGATGTGGATCAGGAATTGGGAGGTCTGAGTTGGGAAGTCAAGATCAGCAACACCTTGTAAAGTCTGAGTTGAAGCTGAGAAAAAGTCTGAATTTTGTGCAGGAATTTATGCCAAAAATAGTTGTGCAGATCAGTGATGGAAGTTAGCTGAAATGATACAAGCTGAACTGTTCTGACAGTTCAGAAATGTTGGAGATCAGATGCAAGGGTGCTGACAAGGATTAAGAACAAAACTCTTTACCAGTTAGCAGAAATTTTGGAGATCAGAAATGTTGAGAGTGTAAGCTAGAAATGCAGCTAGAAAAGGAAAAGTTAGATGGAATGTTAGTGAGGCAGATTTGTGTCAAGTTGAAGCTGAAATTAGATTTTCCGAAGCTGTGAAGTGGGGAAATAACCACACAAATGTGTCACAAAGTGTTGAGAGCAACCACTGCTGATCCGAATTGAAAGGAATGTGGCTGCTAGGATTGATAGATCAAAACAGAAAATTTTTTTGTAGTGCCATGGTCTCAAGTGAAGCAATTGCATTCTCCACTACTACTTGATGCAAGGATCAATTGTGTAGCTACTGGGAAGAAATCAGAGTTTTGCAATGAAGATGCCGTGGAGCTGAATTTGCAGCCGAACAGAAAAAAATGGAAGAAGAAGAGTGCCAACTTGAAGGTAGAGTGTATCCAAGAGGGGTTGCAAGAGTTGTTTAGTGAGGGTTAAATGTGGAGCATCTAATTCCCTAATTGTTACTTGATTCCTCAAGTTCTCTGATGAAAAAAATCTGATCCGAAGTGCTCAAATAGAAGATTGAGAGCAGAAAAAGAAAAGAGAAAGAAAAACAGTTCGAAAAAAAAGAGAGAAAAAGAGAAGGAAGAAGTAAAATGACACAAATGGAGTTTTGGCATTGCAAATTCCCTCATCCAATTCAAATTCTTTGCCCCATTACAAGTCTGACTTTGCTAGAGGATTATAAAAAAGAAAGAAGAAAAAGAAGAAGGAGAAAAGAGAAGCAAGCAAAGTTGGCACACAAAAGGAAATTGGCACAAAGGGACTAAAGAGGTATTCTCATTGAATTTTTCAAGGGCAAGGCAAAAGTTTTACTCCACCACACTTTGTATTTCACTAGAGGACTGAAAAGAGAAGAAAAGTACATTGGAAACATACCTGGGCAACCAAGTCTTCCACTCCATCAATTTGTCTATTTTCTTGGCTTTTATTCCACTCCTTATCATTTTCTATGTTTTCACTTATTTTTGTAGATGTGAATCCTAATCATGACTAATGGTGGAGATTAGATAACAAGCAAGCCTATGGTAGTGCAAGAAGCATGTGTGTTTGAGTGAGCTCCACTTCCATCATCAACTTAGAACTTAAGGAGAGAGCCACCAAAATTTTCCTTGAAAGGCTAGTGAGTTAAACTCATCTCAATGACTCATGATGGATGAAAAGGCTAAGTTGTTGATTTAAGGACGAGATACTAATCCATAGAACTTAGATTTTTGAGAATTAACAATCTTAGGTAGTTTCTTTTCATTTGCTTCTAATTATGCTTAAGAAAATCTAAGGGATACATACTTAGTATTTTCGCGAGACGCTCAAGCTTAAGTGTGGGGGAGTTGATAAGTACCATTTTATTGATTATTTTAGTTGCTAAAATCCATGTTTGACCCATATTTTACTTGCTTAATTGTGAATTTACCCTAGGTTCTAGAAATTATTGCTATTTTGGACTTAATTACAAATTTATATATATTTGGATTATTTTGTCACTAAATTTTTGATCTATTTTTGTAGGCATGAAAGGTTCATGGACCTAGGGCATACTGGGTCAAACTTGAGTCGAAAGTGGACCCGGATCGAGTTATCAAGCTTCGGATTAATCTGGGTTGTCCGATTCAAAAGCGGCTAGATCTGAGCCATCTGGGACCATCTGAAGCAATCCAAGCTAGGGTTAGGGCTGATCAAGCACTCTGATCAAGATTTGAAGGTTTCATCCCAATCAGAGTTCATTCAATTGTTGGATCAAACTCAGAGGTTTCTAGATCGTTCATTCAAAGATTAGGTTGATCTGGACCATCCGTTGCACATCTGGAGGATCCGAGCTACCACGAGGCAGATCCTGACCCCTGATCATCATCATCAAAGTTTGGATTAAATCAAAGCAAGATCAGTCGTTGGATTCATTCAAATCAATCAGGGTCGTCCATTCCTATGTATTTAATCAAATTTTTCCCACAGCGCACAGTGTCGCGTCTTCGCCGCAAACATCGTCTTCTTCGTTTTGTTCTTTCTTTTCCTTCAGTTTTTTCTTCATCTAAGGGGCTCGGCCTCTCAATTTCTCCATTAGATCATGTGCTAGGCCATTGGGAGGGTTTCTCGGTGAAGTTCCAGCTCCGAATTGGCCAAAACAGAGCCGAGTGAGGGTTTCCTCGGTTCTGCCATCGATTGCTTCAATCTCGATTTTGCTCCATCCTTCATCCACCCGAGCAGTTCAGAGGGGTTCCCTGGAGTGTTTGGTTCATCCCCAACTCATCCGCGCAAATGGACAAGGCTTGATTGAGGAAATCGATCTGGAATTCAGTTTGGTTCAGAGTGTGAGCTGGATTTGAATCGGAGAGCTGTTTTTCAATGGTTTGCTGAGCTTAGGGGTTCGAGGCCAACCCTTGCGTGACGAACAAGGAGTTCTTGAGCTGATATGAGAGATTGAGGCTTAGTATTAGTTAACTTTCATTGTACTAGCTGCAATTCCAATTTCTGCAACTGTTCTATTTCTATTTTTCGTATCAGCCACTTAGTTTCAATTTCCTGAATTGTTTCAGCTTAATTTAGGTTTTAATTCTGCAAGTTAAGTAGCTAGATTCCTTGTTTAGTGAACAATTGTCTTTAATTTTAGTTTCTTTTCTGTTTGTTGCGTGCTAATTTGGCTGTTGCGTATCAGTTATCTTGTGGCTGCTGCGTATCAGTTTATTTGCTTTCTGCTCATTAATTTCTTTTCTCTTGAGTTCCTGCACTTTGTATCAGGCTAATTATAGTTTACCTGCTGAAATTACACTGCAGTGGTTCCATTTGAGTAGTATTTTAATTCCATTTCTGAACTCAGTTTCGATTTCTGCATTTAATCTCGATTCCTGCAAAACTCCATCTCCATTTCTGCAAATTAGTTTTTCATTCCTGCAACTCGATTCCCATATCAGAAAATGAATTCATTTCTGTAATTCTTAGCTGATTGTTTCTGATTTGTTTATCAGATTTCAGCAAGTGCCATTCGGAATTTTAGCCCTGCATTTTATCCTGTTTTGTGCAGTTTCTTAGTTGATAAGTATTCCTTGCTGCATATTTGTTTCATAGTCTCTGAATTGCGTATCAACTGGATTCTACTCAAACTGATTGGTATCAGCTAGTTCTTAACTTGATTGTTTCTGAAATCCAGTTTTCTTTTCAGCAATTGCAACTTGGATCCCATATCTGCTGGTTGTGTCCATTTCTGCATACCATTAGCTTTTATCTATGAAGTTATATCAGTGAAGCTTTGTATTCGGATTTTACAACATTTGACTTCAGTTGCTTTACTAGATTTTTCATCCAATGTGTTGCAGCAATCAATTCTTGAAAGCCTGAACCTTATTTCTCCATTTCCTGCACACCCTGTGTATCAACTTCCATGTCTGCCACTTTAGTTTCAGTTTTGAAATGTTTCAGTTTTTAGTTCTCGACTTTGCATCAAGTGAATTTAGTTCTTAGGAATCTTGTGTGACATTAGCTTGGAGCAATCAATTACAGCTGTTGTTTTGTTTAACATCCCAATCGGTTTCTGAAATTTTGCATGTATCCCTGTATTTCTGCATTTCTGCATGCAGTTTTGCACAATTACTTCAGGCTTTAGATTTGAATCTGAGTTGCTAAATTGTGATCTGAGTTCTTCACTCCTTTTTGCGAATTTCTTTAGTAATAACTGTGTTTTCCAATCTGATTCGGTCAGTGTAAACTCTGAACTATTAGTGATAGGTTTGGCATTTAGTATAAGTTCTTTTAGCACATAAATCTCCTTCTCTTGGTGCCAAGTTGTTTCACCCTTTTTGGTTCACTTTGTATCAAGAGAGGCATTCGGCATTTATTGGTGTGAACTTGAACATACCTTGTAGTGTAGTCTTGCACTTGAGTTCAGAATTACTCCTTGAATTCGGCTAAGTGCCTTGCTTGATTAAGTTTCTTATTGGTTGAGTCCATGAATTGCCATTACTTGATTTAAACTTGCTTGGTTAAGTTTCTCCCTTGTCTTTGTGCTTTCATTCATTTTTAATTGAAATCCAAACCCAAATCACATTCGAAACCCAAAATCCACAAACGACACATACACCAAGTTAGAATCAAACAATATCAACTAGTCCCTAGGAAAAATACGACCTGTGGCCCCTTTACTACGTTTTCATATTTTGATTGCAAAAAGGGTTTCCAGCATTCATACACATTCAAATTTGAGACCCACTTTCGTGACAACTATCTCGGGTTCATCAGACCCATAGGATCTGGCGATTAGCTAAAGTCTAGATGGAGTATCTAGTAGGAAGACCTAGTGGGTTAAGAAGCTAAGTTAATCTGCAAATGGTAAGTAAGGTAAGTCACTTAAGGAGAGATCTGATGAAGATGAGTCCCCGGTGGGACTTTAGGCGATCCAGTTTAGAACCATTTCGAAACTCTAAGTTGAGGCCTTGACTAGATCCTGGTCTTGGGAAGATAGGATCTAATTACTACTAAGTTTTATTTACCTTGTTTATAAATATGCTAACTCTATTTTTCAGGGTATATTGTGTTTTTGGACTAATGCATTTTTGTAGGTTAAAAGGGCAAAAATCAGCCTCGGATAAACATTGCCTGAGGTGCCTCAGTTGGGACTGGATATGCCCTTAATGGCTGAGGGCGCCTCCACGCAGTTGGCGCTGAAGATGAAGTTTTCAGCATCTGATGCGCCTCAGGTTAGATTCGAAATGACTGAGTTGGGAACTAAGGCATCTCAAAGAGGATCGAAGACACTTTCCAATGGATATGCTGAGTAGGCTATGGATCTGATAAGCCTTGGAACTGAGACACCCTTAGTAATCATTATAAGAGCTGTTCGAGGAGGCTTTAGTTAAGAAGTTCCACAATTGATACAACTTATAGGCAAGATCTTCTTATCAAATTATGAATCTATCATTGTGCTGCATCCCTACTACTACTTGTCTACGATCAATTACCGGGAGACCGACTCTAACACATGAATGCATTTAGATATTCACATCTCTGTTGGGTAACGAAAATTGTTAATTGTACTTAATTTATATTCTTGTGCAAGGATAGTGTAAGTTGTTGTTAGTGTTAGCCCTAGAGTCAATTATGATATGATTGACTAGGGAATATTCTGTATCATATTCTATTTAATAATGATAAAGTTTGATTAGTATATTTATTTCATGATTGTGTCCAATGAATAAGTATAATAATATCCTTGGGTAGTAGATTCTGATCTACATTATATTAATTAGTTAAATTGATAGTGAGATGATGTAGAGAACACTGTTCTTAACTATTTCTAGTTAAGTATTAATATTCAAGAACAATATTAATGCGTTGAGATTAGCATTTAGGTCAATTGATGACTTGATCTTACAAGTCATGGATATGGGATATCAAGTTGACACATGTATATACATTAGAGAATGTGTACTAAATTGACCCACCATGAGAAAGTTTCATGGATCGTTATATGAGTGTCATAAAAATTCTCATGTTACTATTAGTATGAATAGTCCTTAGACCTAAAGTTACTACGGTTCCCTACATAAGGAGCTGTGTACTTTGGTATCGTCAAATGTCACCCATAACAGGGTAGACTATAAAGACGATCATTGGGTATGCAACAAATTATGTGAAGGGATGTGAGTGATGTAGATGGGATCTATCCCTCCCATATGACAAGAGCGATATCTGTGGACCTCTTGATCGAGTAGGACTACTAAATACATGGTCATGCTCAAATGAGTAAATATAAGATATTGAACTCATTTGCTTGAGTGAGTCTACTTGGGGATCAAGAAAATAAAGATTGATATCGAGGATGACATGGTCTATGCCTCATTGATGAATCTAGATATCGAGGATAGAAGGACAAAGTCATATGAGATAATAGTCATGGAGGTAGACCCGACCAAGGGCCAAGTCCAGCTCGGACCCGACCTAGGTCACCGGGCCGGGTGGCCTGTTGGCCCGGTTCGTCGGGTCAAACTGGAACTAGCCTGGCAAGATGTCGGGCCGGTTCTGATTCCAACCCAAGTGGAATCGGCGGCTCGCCGGTTAACTGGCTATTCGAACCGTCGGTTCCAACGACTCCGAATGGCTGGTTCACTAACGGTTCGGAGATGTTGGGATTTTTTTTTGTTTTTTTTTCAATGATTAAGATCATTTGATCATTTTTTGATTAATGACTATGATTTAGTGACTGTTATGATCCAAACTCTATAAATAGAGAGTTCATTTCATCATTTTCACACACATCTTCACTACTCTCATTATCAACTTCATATTCTCTACACGTTTTCAACTTCATCTTTCGACGATAATGGAAGGAGGTCACGGAGCTTCATCATCTCGATCTCGAAGGGGAAAAGAAATAACGCACGAGGATCTTGACATTCCAATTCAATTCACCGATGATGAGATCGAGGCTCTGCCCCAGCACCTTCCGATCCCCGAAACACAAGAAAGTACCGATGCAATTCCTTCTATGGTTCGAAAAATCGTCCTCTAAAATCTTCTATTTTCACTAAACAATTTGAGAAGGTAAGTATTGCAATGCTTCTGTTGGGAGAATTGTGTGCAAAATGTATGTATTGCAATGCTTCTTACAAATTCCAAATGTGCGGGTGCTATGGGTCGTTGTAACGACATGTAGAAATGAAGCACCCGACAGAATATGGACTCAACCGCTCTTAAGCATAATTATCACGATTTTCTAGTGGTAATAGTACTAATTCTTGTTTATTTTTATATTCTGATAATAAATTAAAAGAATTATTACCTAAATTTATTTCCATAGAATATCTTTCTTTTAGTTTTAGATCTAAATGCACATTTGAAGATTTTTATAAAGAATCTTTTAATCCACGTGCTAAACGTGTTCCTAGGACTATACTTACTTGTACAATTAAAAAATTAATAAAACAAGAAAAAAATTTAATTGATGAATTTAGTAAATTAAATAATAAAGTTTCTTTATGTTCTGATATTTGGAGTGATCATTGGCAAACTCATTCATATATGGGTGTGACTTGCCATTGGATCGATAACTCTTGGATCCTCCAAAAAAGATTGATAGCTTATATAGTTTTTGATGAATCACATACTACCCATAGCATTGCACAATTATTATGTTTAATTTTAGAAGAATATGGATTGACTCATAAAATATTTTCAATATTATTAGATAATGTTAGTTGTAATACCGCTTCTATAGATGAACTAAAATTTGTTTGTCAACCTGTTATTAGTGGGTTATTTTTTCATATTCATTGTGTATGTTATGTTTTAAATTTATATATTCAAGATGAATTAAAAATTTTAGAAAATTATATTAAACCAATTAGAATTGCAATTTCATATTTATGGTCGCGTCATATATGATGAAACAATAGGGTAAATTTTATAAAGCTAATAGAATGAGACCTAAAATGTTTCCACGTGATGTTCCAACACGTTAAAACTTAACATATCAATTATTACAAGATTTATTTCAATATAAAGATTTATTATGTTTATTATTTTGAACAAAATAGTAATACTATATATATTTATTTTCACAATAATGGAATATTTGTAGTAATATTTGAGAAATTTTAAAAGTATTTAACGATGCAACTGAACAATTTTCCGGTGTTTATTATCCCACTGCTCATTTAGTTTTAGTGAATTTTTCTAGTATGATATTAGTTTTAAATGAACATATCAATAATGAAGTTTTAACTTCTTGCATAATAGCTATGAAAACTAAATGAGACAAATATTTTTATTTTATTCCTGAAATTTATTTAATTGCATTTGCTTTAAATCCTAGATTTAAATTAAAAGTTTTACAAGAAATGTTAACTTTATATTATGACGCTTTAATTCTTATTAAAGATTCTTCTTCTCCAGATCCAGTTAATATTATATATAATATTAACAATTATTTATATGATCTTTATAATCAATATTATATTAAATATGGAATACAAACTATTATTTCTAAAACCCAACAACCTACTAGTACTAATTTAAAACTTACAAAAGCATAACTTTTATTAAAAGAATGGACGAAACGTCCATGAGGATCCTCAAGTTCCACACAGGAACTTGAGGATTATTTTACGACTTTATTTTATTTTATGAAGTAGATAGCAAAGATTTCGATATCTTAATGGTGGTCACAGAAGGCTCAATGCTTTCATGTTCTTTCTGTGATTGCCAAAGAAATTTTAGGTTGTTCAGTGTCAGTTGTTGTTGTGGAGCAGGCGTTTAGTGTCGGTGGTAATATATTAGATGAACGACGATCAACTATGTTTCCCGACTCATTGGAAGCTCAAGCACTACTAGACGATTGGACTAGAGCCGAGAAAATAATCCAAGGAATACAACTTTTAGAAGATAAAGTCGAAGAATTTGATTCCGAAAGAACGAATATAATGAGAATGGGAGGAAATGGAAGTGAGTGATGAAAATTATAAAAGGGTAAAAACGTAAGAGAACTACGTGGGCTTTGATTCTCCTACACCTTAAGGGGATATATAGGTAACTTAAATAAGTGCAAACCTTTTTTTTAAATGAATTTTATATTTTAAATTTAAATTTTTAAATTTTTTAATATAATAATCTCAAACCGTCGTGAATCATGGCAAACCGTGAACTGGTGGTTCCAAACTGTGAATGATAACCATCTTGGGCGGTTAAGTTAAGGGTCAACCTCTCACGAACCGGCGGTTCAGAACCGTCGAACCGTCGGTTTCGAACCATGGTCGGGTCTACACGGAGGTTAAGTCGAATCTCGATTTTCTCATCAGTTGGGTACCAATAATGCATTGCTAGATGTTGCTCATTGTTTATGTCTCTAAAGCAGTTTAGACACATTTCCAATGCTACAAGAACCTATTGAGTCGCACACAAAGGACATAATGTTTTGGAGATTGATTGATTGATTTTTGTTTGGCAAAAATATGATCTGAATTGAATTAATTTAGTTGGACTCAAGTGAATCCAATTGGATTGAGGGATTGAGTCTAATCCAAGTTTGACTCGTTGAGATTAGACTCAACAACTTAATTATAGATAATATTCATTAAAAAGTTTAATGAAATATTATCATAGAGGAAGGCTAAGGGCATTCGATTCATTAGATGAATAGAATATTAAGAGTTTTTAAGGGATACCAAGAGGCTTGGTATTCATTGGGTTTTATTAGCATTAAGATAAAGGGAGATCAAGGGGTAAGGACCTTGGTATTCATTGGATCAAAGACTAAGGATTGGATCCCTCTTCTTCCTCTTTGGCCGAAACTCTCTAGTGGAGGTTTTTGTGCTTTCTGAACTACCCCTAGTTGCTAGCACAACTAAGGTAGTTCTTCTCCGAAGCCGAGATTGTGTCTGTGTGGATACTACTAGAGGCACGGACACTTGAATGTGCAAGAGATCTGGAAAATCGAGGATGAGCGGGATAAATAAAGGGCACACACCAAAGGTATAACCCTTATTTCTTTAGATAGAACTTTGTACGGATTTTTCGCATGGATCACTCGAAAGGATCCTATTTTTCGCTGCATATATTGTTGTTTTTCGCATAAAGATCCCTACAGTAGTATCATAGCCACTTGCAAAAGATTGTACAAAGTTTAGAAAACTTTTATATGTGATATAGAAGTAGGACATATCTTTTGTTATGGATTGTTTGAATGTATGAGCATTTATCAAGATACAAAAGTTTGTGTTGATTAAACTAATAGTCCATAGCATCATCATACGTAATATGAATGTGTGTTACAAAACAAGGAGTCGAAAATCCGTTGGAGGATGTAGTTACAAGAAGGATGTCGACAACACATGACGACCGAAGGAAGCACTTGAAGAAGATGATATCCCTAGGTTGACCATTTGATCTTCTCATTGGCTTGAGAGGATCATAGTATACGGGCTATAACCATGTCACGATTATTGCTTATATGTGATGCTTGTACGTGATGTATGTTTAGATGATAAGCTTATCTTAATTAAGTCAATTCGATATGTTTTCCAAAGTTTGGTACTCACTACTACCTCGATCATTTATTGTTGGGTTTGCCAAAGAAAAGTGACACATTTTATCTATGTAGAGTGCGAGTGGACAATTGTGATGTCCCACTATTGAACTTTGGGCTAGACTTATCTCTTAACTAAGGTACCTTAATTGGATTAAGAACTTAGCGGCATATCAAAATTGAGAAAGTTGGATTAAAGAATAATTATACTAAGTCTTGGACGATTAACCAAAGCTAACTAAAGATGATATAGAATGTGGATCTTGACCTTTTGTACACAAGAGTTGCATAAGATGTAATTGGTAAACATTGTCTACCTAATCATACTAAATCTTGGGCGATTAGCCAAAGCTAACTCAAGGTAAGATATGATGTGGATCTTGTCCCACATGAATGTTGTCGTTGTTGGGTTTAGAGCTAGTAGTGTGACCAAATTATATTTGCCTACATCCATGACTAGCCCTTACCAAAAGCTTTATAATTCAGTGAGAGCATGATTCAATATTAAAGGCCTAATTAAATGATTTTGATATGATACTCATTTATGCATTTTAATGTTGTAGATCACCATGTTGTCAAATACGTCGAATACTCTTTCTCTGTGATCTGTCCTTGAGAAGGACCAACTCAATGGAGAAAATTTCCTAGATTGGTACAGAAACATGAGAATCGCCCTCAAGTAAGAACAAAAACTATACGTCCTAGAGCAACCCCTTCCTGAAGCACCCGTCTGTTAGGATGTATACTAAAAGCCTAACTTTTGTATGAATATCTACATTTTAGAATGAGAATCACATGATCATTGTTTACATTTTATATTTATTATATGTGTGCATATTGTCTGATATTTTACATTGTAGATAACATGGTGTGTGGTGCCATACAGAAGATCTTGTTATCAGTCCCTTGTAAAGTATAAGTAATGGCTCACAACTGAGATGGTTCTGGACAAACCATTGGTATGGTTGTAGTGTAATTTGGTATTGGTCTATCTTGACCATAAAATTATACTAGTACACTTTGTGTGTATTGAGCAGGACCGATATAGAGGTGATTCAATTTATACTAACTATATAATTGAATCAGACCTCAGATATAATGGTGTACATGCTCTTAATCTCGATATAATAACGGGCATATGCACTTAATATCTATTTCTTTGATTTATCAGTGGGTGAGATTTATATGTTAAATCAATTGGCCCAATAAATTGGAAAATAATATTATTTACATGGTGTGTCGTTGATTATAGAAGGAAATCGTGCCCTAATGAGTTAGGATGATGATGCCCCCTTGAGGAGCTCATAAAGTTCATCATATAAATCCTGGAGGTGGACTTGGTTCGACATGATGATAAGGTTGAGTGGTACTACTCATGGAGTTAGATATTAATTAATTAAATTATCAATAATTTAATTAATTAATGGACATGCGAGATCTTAAACACGGGGAGATTATGCACACATAATATAGTGGAGCCCATATTTATTATGGGAGTTGGTGCGGTAGTTCAATGATAATCCTTTAGTGGAGTGGATTTGTTGGATCAAGAGAACCTATAGAGGGGGGGGTGAATATCGGAAAGCGTTCGGATTTGAGATAGAGAAATTGCACAGCGGAAGATTAAAAACAAACACGCAAACACAGTAATTTTTACTTGGTTCGGAGCCTAGGTCGACTCCTACTCCAAGGCCCACAGTCGTTGACCATTTACTGCGGGCAATACTATAATCGCGCAATAACAGTTTACAGTATTAAATTACAAATGTAGCAAGTTAAACTTTTAAAAACAAGAAGCTCTTCTTTTACCGACGTCCGATGTAGGTTGTCTTTTTCGGAGCAGCGGGACGTCGTCGGCTCGAGTTGGGAGGTTTCCGGAGCGAGGCGCGAGAGCAGAAGAGCGTAGAAGCGTTGAATCAAGTGTTGTTCTGAATGCCTTGGCGTTGGGTGCTATTTATAGCACCTCGGGGCGCCCTGGACGTCGGGGGCGCCCCCCCCCCCCCCCACGTGTCACGCGATCCGTGCTTCACTCGGTCAACCTCTATCCCACTCGAATAGGGATGAGGTTTGACACTGAGGGTGCCTTGGACGCTGGGGGCGCCCTGTTTGACTCCTTCGGCGCGGGCTTTTCGGCTGGATAAGGGTAATCGGCTTTGCTGGCATAGGCGCGGGGCGCCCTAGTGGCTGGGGGCGCCCTGGCTGCTGGGGGCGCCCCGGCCAGTGAGCAGCCGAAGCCTTTGTTGCTTTACTTGTTTTGTGTTCCCCTTGGGGGCGCCCGGGACACTGAGGGCGCCCTGCTCAGCTACTTGCCTCTCTCCTTTGGGCATTCTGAGCTGCAGACACACGTTCCTTCGGTCCTGCATCCAGGGTTAGTCCAAAACAATATAAGACAATAGAGTATTATGTTTATACAGCCTTAGCTGTCTTGGTTCTGACTTTGGGCCTCCAAAATGGAGCCCTAGGTCAAAACCGACGCCTACTGTTCCCTCGACGGGGAACGCGTCCTCACCTACTCCTCTCGGGAGAATGTACCTGATGCCAACCGCTCCTCTGGTTGGACTTTTGCCTTGCGGTCCTTTGCCAGGTCTTGGATACCGAGCTGTCATTCGCCCGGTGCCTATCATTCCTTCGCTCGGGCTTCAGTCCCAAGCTGTTCTTCGCCTGGCGCCTAGCAGTCCTTCTCTAGGGCTTTTTACCCTGGCATTCCTTCGCCAGTGCCTAGCATTCCTTTGCTAGGGCTTTTTACCCTGACATTCCTTCGCCAGTGCCTAGCAGTCCTTCGCTAGGGCTTTTTACCCTGCACACTAGAGTGACATGTTGGATAACAAGTAAGACTTAACTTTTGAACCTTGTTGCCATTATCAAAATACAGGTTTGACTTGGGTGCTTTCTGCACCATCAATCTCCCCCTTTTTGATTTATGGCAACCCTAGTTCAAAAAGTTAAGTTTAATCAAAGCATGTAAAAATTAAATTTTGTTCCCTCCCCCTGGAAGGACTCTCCCCTAGATTTTTCAAACATTCATGGGGTTCTAACTTTAAAAAGATTTTCTTAGAATTATTTTCAACAGAAGCTTTTTGTATTTTCAAAAATGATTTTTGCTCTTTTGAAAACTTAAGTTTAGGTACTTGGAAATCTTTTGACAACTTAATTTTTAAAAGTACATAGAAGAGTTTTTGGAAGTATGAGTTTAGAGTACTTAGAAAAATTTTGAAGCCTTAAGTTTTAAAGTACTCAAAAGTTTTTGAAAGCTTTAACTTAAGTACTTAGTAAGATTTTAACAGAACTTAAGTACTTAGTAAGATTTGAAAAAACATTAGTAAATTTTTTGAGAAGCTTAAGTACTATGAGAATTTTGAAAAGCTTAAGTACTTAGAAAATTTTGAAAAGCTTAAGTACTTAGAAAATTTTGAAATGCTTAAGTACTTAATGAATTTTTGAAAAGCTTAGTTAAGTACTTTTTGAATAAAGGATAGATTTTGAAATTTTGAGAGACAAAAAATAAAAAATTTAAAACAAAAAATATTTTAGATAGAAAATTTTAATTTATCTCCTTTCTTATCTCTCCCCCTTTGCCATATATCAAAAACAGATAAATATAGTAGGAATTAAATTGCATAAAGGGAATAACTTTCATAAAGGAAAAATATTTGCATGATTTTGCTGTACTGAACCAATTCATGATAAGATTTAAACCAAATCAGTTTTAATTTTCTCTTGTAGGGACCTGTCTAACCCAATTAGCTACTCACTAACTGTTATAAGCAGTAGTTTTTGCTAGGGTTAGTCAAGTTAAGTGTTTCTGTTTAAGTTAGATTTTCTAAACTTGACACTTAACTTGATTGCTGTGTAAGTTGTATTTAGTGCCCCAATTACTGCAGATGCACTGACTTAAAGCATCTTGAATTAAGGCAAAGACCTAAGCATCTCAACCCTTTCTAGGTTATCAATCAAAAGTACCCTAAAGTGCTTGTGAGATGCTGGCTTCTAAATCTATAGGTGCATGTAGTTCTAGGGTTAGGGCCTAGGCTAAGTTCATTTGCGAAAAAGCTCTAGTTTTGAAAAGGAGAAGTTTTGAAATAAAACTAAGTTGGAAAAGATTTAAAAAAACTGATTTAAAAACCAAGTAAAGCAGTAAGAGAAAATAGAGTTATTCTATTCTACTGAGCATCATCCTAACTGATCAAATAGGACAGAGCAAGTACTCATTTCCATAAGTTAGCAAGTACTCATTTCCAATTGTTGGTCTGAAATTTCCCTAAGTAGTCTTTGGTGTTTAGGATATGGACTTTACATCCAAAGACCCTTAGGTAGTGTAGATTTGGGAACCTATGGTAGTACAGTTCATAGGGTGTTTTGTTGTGTCGCTTGTTAATCAGAACCCTATTTTGGATGTAACAAGCTGTACTAATCGCTTCTGCCCAATATTGGTTTGCTAAGTTAAATGTTGGTGCAGAATGCACCTAAGTCAAACCTGTGTTTTGATAATGGCAACATAGGTCAAAAGTTAAGTCATATTTGTTTTCTAACAAGTTAATCTAGTGTGCAGGAAAAGCCCTAATGAAGGACTGTTAGGTACTGGCGAAGGAATGCCAGGGAAGTAAGCCCTAGCAAAGGACCGCTAGGCACTGGCGAAGGAAAGCCAGAGTCAAAAGCCCTAGCGAAGGACTGCTAGGCACCGGGCGAAGGACAGCTCGGCATCCAAGACCTGACAAAGGACCGTCAGGCAAAAGTCCAACAAAGGAGCGGTTGGCATCAGGTAAATTCTCCCGAGAGGAGTAGGTGAGGATGCGTTCCCCGTTGAGGGAACAGTAGGCGTCAGTTCGACCTAGGGCTCCATTTTGGAGACCAAAGTCAGAACCAAGACAGCTAAGGCTGTATAAATTAATGCTTTATTTTGTTTTCGGACTAACCCTGGATACAGGACTAAAGGAACGTGTTTCTGCAGCTCAGAGAGCCTCAAAGGAGTGAGGCAGCAGATGAGTAGGGCGCCCTGAGTGTCTAGGGCGCCTCCAAGGTGTACAAGAAACAAGTAAAGCAAAAAGGAGTTCGGCTAACTACTGGCCAAGGCGCCCTCTGCATCTAGGGCGCCCTCAGCAGCCAGGGCGCCCTGAGCGCCCAGGGCGCCCTCAGGTGCCAAGGCGCTTCGCGCCTATGCCAGCGAGGCCAAACAACTCTATCCAGCCGAGAAGACCGCGTCAACCAGGGCGCCCTCAGCGACCAGGGCGCCCCAGAGGTCAAACCTCATCCCTATTCAGGTGGGATAAAGCTTGACCGAGCGAAGTGCGGATCGGGTGACACTTGGCAGGGCGCCCCCGACGTCTAGGGCGCCCTAGGTGCTATAAATAGCACCCCTCGACCCCAAGCTTGAACACAACTTTGAATCCAACGCTTCCACGCTCTTTTGTGCTCACGCCTTGCTCCGGAAACTCTCCAACTCGAGCCGACGACGTCCCGCTGCTCCGAAGAAGTTGATCTACTCCGGACGTCGGTAAAGAAGAGCGTTCTTTTATTTACTGTACTTAACTTTGTAATTAAATTGTGTAAATCTTTTTGCGCCTATATAGAATTGCCCAAAGTAAACGGTCAACGACCGTGGGCCTTGGAGTAGGAGTCGACACAGGCTCCGAACCAAGTAAATCGACTGTGTCTCTGTCTTATTTTTTAAATTCCGCTGCGTACCTACTCTTACTCAAATCCGAAAGTTTTCCGATATTCACCCCCCCTCTATCGGTGTTCTCGATCCAACAAGTGGTATCAGAGCGGGGAAGTTCAAACCTGGTGCAACCACCAGTTTGAAATTTTTTTTCGGATTTTATTTTTCCTTTTTTTTCTTTCTTTCTCTTACGAATTTTTTCGTTAAACATTTCATTCGATTTTTTCTTGTTAAGCAAGGTTGGTGCAACACCCCTTGTTATTCATTTTATCCAGCACTGCTAATCCAAGACCTAGTCTTGGAAAATCCTTTAAGTTTTCTGTTTCAGACCAAATGGCCATGCAAGAGGGATTCAGCACCGCAAGACCTCCACTCTTCAGTGGAGAAGACTTTTCCTACTGGAAAAGCCGCATGGAGGTCCACCTGAAAACTCAGGTGGACATGTGGATCATTATCCAGTCCGGTCTGGAGATCCCCCGAAATGCTGATGGACTCCCTCAGAACTACTCCGAATGGGATAACTCCCTAAAACGCAAGATAGAAGCCGACGCAAAAGCTACTCAGACTCTTCAATGCGGATTGACGAAAGAGGAGCTGAACCGCGTGGGCCCCTTCAACAGTGCAAAGGAGCTGTGGACAAAACTGATCGAGCTACACGAAGGGACTTCAGATACTCGGATCAGCAAGAGGGATCTGCTACTAAACAAACTCTACACCATCAAGATGGCTGACAACGAAACAGCAGCCCAACTCCACGCACGGATCCAAGAGGTAATGAACGGTCTTCACACAATAGGTCACAAGGTTGAAAACCGTGACCTAATAAGGTATGCCCTAAACGCTTTACCTAGAAGTTCCTTGTGGGCATCTATGGTAGATGCGTACAAGGTCTCTAGAGATCTTTCTAAAATAAAATTGGACGAATTGTTTTCCGAACTAGAACTGCACGAACAAACTAACACCAATATGGTCGAGAAAAGTATTGCTTTCGTTGCAGGTAAAACAGGAAGCACTACGAAGAAGAAGCCTGAACCCGAAACTGAGTCTAACTCTGACTCAGACTCAAAAGAAGAAGATGGAGATCAAACTAAGCTGGGCCGGCTCGCTCGAAGCTACTACAAGGAGCTGAAGAACCAAACCAACAAACAGAAAACCGGCCGAAGAAAGGACGAACCAACTGAACCCGCGAACAAGCCCAATGTGACCTGCTATGAATGCAAGAAAAAGGGCCACTACAAGTCAGAATGTCCAAATCTAAAGGAGTCCAAGAAAACAAGACGGAAGAAGGCGCTCCAAGCAACCTGGGACGAATCGTCCTCAGAAGAAGAAGAAGAGGTACCCCAGTCCAATCTCCTAGCTCTGACCGCCTCAGATAAAGTCGAGACAGAGTCAGAACAAGAGGACGACGAGCTGACCTTCATAGAAGACGGAGAAATTAAGGTAACAAGTTTTAATAGATCGCAATTAAGTGATTTAATTTCTTTTCTTTCTCGAGATTTGGCCAAAGCCAAACTCCGAGTCGAATCCCTCCGACAGGAAGTAAAACTCCTGAAAGAGGGAGTTGAATCTAAACCCTTAACCGAGAAGGTTCAGGAAGGAACTCCTACTCAAGTTGAAAAACTTGAAAAGGAAAACTCCTCCCTGAAAACTTAGATTAAGGATCTTAGATCAGCATTAGAACGGTTTACATCTGGTTCCAAGGGTCTTGACATGATCCTTGGAAAACAGAAATCAGTTCTAAATCAATCCGGATTGGGCTATAGAACCAAATATCGGCAAAGATCTTACTTTGCTGTACTGAATCAGTCCAGAGGTAAAATTCAGGCATGGGTACCTAAACTATGCTTGAACAAACCGACTGGATCAAATCAGTATTGGATCCCCAAGGACAAGTTTCACATCTTGCCTAACCATCACCGTGGCTTTAGTCCAGGGGGAGCCAAACTGAAAACAATATTCATTATTAGTTAAATAATGTTAATTCTTGATTGCAATTGCTTGTTTGATTGTATATTTTAAATTCCTACAATTTACCATGCTTAGATTTAGAAATGGTTAGTTAAGGACTGAACAAACTTAACTGAAACTTGACAACATAGTATTGGGTGGAGGTGAGATGATAGTACGTTGGGGAAACCAATTCTAATAAGATCAAGTTCACTTGGTCTCTTTAGACTGGCGGAACTAGCCGAAGCTACCGATCCAAAACCCAAACTAGTTAGACCAGAAATTTTTCAAAGAATAATTTTGAAAATGAAACTTCATTAAAAGGCTTTGTCAAGGAAAGGGTGGATGATCCCATAAGGCTTCGGCCAAGAAGGCCTAGTGCCTCGCCAAGACCTGGAAGCCAATTTTTGAAATTCAAATTCAAATTAATTTTTGTCAAATTCGAATCTAACACAAAATTTCAGTTATTTGTAGATTTAAACTTCTGTCAAAATTAATTGGTTTCAAAATTAATTAAGTTTTTAAAATTTAATTGTTTTCAAAATTAATTATTCAACTTTCGAAACTATCAAAACCTGTCTCACAAAACCTATAAGGTTAACGTGATTGAAAACCCTAGATTTGGGTGAGACAGTAAAATTAAAACTCAATTATGATTCCTTTAATACCTGTGGTGTAGTTAATTTCTATATCTCAAACCATGATCAACATGGTCAAACTTCGGTCAAAGCAGTCAAACCTTGGTCAATATAGTCAAATCTGGTCAAAAACACTCAAATTAGGTCAAATCCGGTCAAAAACATTTAAATTGGGTTAAAACCAGATCTTAGGGCGCCCAATGTCTTTAGGGCGCCCCGAGGGTGGTCAAAAGCTGCCAAAAGGCAGCTGCACCCTGTTTAGGGCGCCCTTGTCATGCAGGGCGCCCTCCCACAGTCATTCAACGGCAGAAAGCTGCACAAACAGAACTACAGACCTGGTAAAGGCGCCCTCGTCCGGAAAGGCGCCCTTACCAGTGTCCTTCAGTGGTCAAAAAGGCAGCTACAGCCTGGTCAAGGCGCCCTGGTCAGACAGGGCGCCCTCGATAGTCAGGGCGCCCTCCCGAGTAAGGGCGCCCGAGACTGCCTATAAAAAGGGGCTCCCTTCCCCCTCCTATCTTCACACCCAATACACTTCTCCTCCTAAACTTTCTACCTTCCAACCCTCTCAAGCTCTCAAGCTCTCATCTTCAAGAATGCCTCCCCGAGCAAACCGGTATAATTTTTTTTGGTTAATTTCTTTTCAATTTTTCATTAAATGCATACTTTCTTTAAAGTATATATTCCTTCTCTTAGTAGACGCCGACCTAACCAGGCAGAACCCGGTACTCAACCTAGTCCTGATCCTAGGTTTCCCAATTTAGAATTGTGTAACAAGTTCGCTCGTACCACCTATAAACCTATAAAGACGAGCTACTTGAATAGATTATTCTTCACCCAATCCTGTCCCCTAGCTATGAACGTCATAAACCACTACCAACTGGACAATCTCGTATTCTGCACCCACCCAATCAATACTTCCTTATGTGCAGAATTTTACAATAATATCATTAGACAGGATAATCTCATGTTCTCCACCATGGTTCAAGGTATTCCCTTAACCATCACACCAACATTACTGAACCGATTTCTAGGACTACGACCCTCGCAGTCCATCTTCTGTTGTTATCCTCCTAGGGAGCCTCCCTTTGATGCTCCCTATTCTCACATCACCTTAGATACATTACACTCATATTTCTTTAGGCAACCAGTGGCCAGACGATTCCAGTCAGTCGACTTAGAGGCCCAGGACTACGCCCTATATAGGGTCTTAGTCCGATGTATTCTGCCATTATCCACCAGGGACGTCACCACTATGCGACCATTCCATACCTTTCTCCTGTACGCCCTGATTCACCAGCTAGATATTGATATATGACTTCATATGTTTCACACTATCCTACACGCATCCAGTGTGACCACGCAATGGCGGGTACGCACACCCTACTGCCACATTATCACGTCCCTATTACATTACCATGGTAGGAACATTACCGAGGGAGAAATGGCCGATCTGACCGACTACGATGAAATAGGCTATAGAAACTTCGCCCTAGCAGGTATAGAGGTGTCCGGTACCGGGGTCCTGTCCTGGAGACGTCGGAGAGCAGCTCATCAGATCGATTCGGACGAGGAGGTCGAGTACGACGTCGCAGATATAGCAGCAGAAGCCCGAGCCCATATAGACGAGCCCGCTCCACCGACACTCTACGAGAGAGTGACCCGTATGGAGACACAGATACAGAGTCTCCGAGAGGAGGTCGAGGCCTCTCACATAGAGTAGATGGACGCTCACCGAGCTGATAGAGAAGTAGCTGATGCACGATTCTTAGAGATGATGGCACGATTTGATTCTTGGCAGCCGGGTCCATCTGATCGTCCCGGTCCTTCGTCTTAGATTTACTCCGCATTGTACTCGTAACTATCTGACTGCCCCTACTCAGTAGGGTTGACTTATGTTTTGACTATTTGACTGTATTGACTTTCCTAGCCCTTAACTACTTAGTTTCATTCCATTAACAGTTAGGATTGTGCTCTGTAGAATAGATTAACTCAATTTTTTTTCTGCTCTACTTAATTTCAAAAATCAGCTTTCGAAATAGAATTTTGAAAAACTGCTTTACTTAATTTCAAAATCAGTTTTCATTTTACTTAGTTTTATTGCAAAACTACCCCTTCAAAAACTAGGATTTTTCGAAAATGGACTTAGCCTAGGCCCTAACCCTAGAACTGCATGCACCTATAGACTTAGAAGCCAGCATCTCACAAGCACCTTAGGGTACTTTTGATTGATAACCTAGAAAGGGTTGAGATGCTTAGGCCTTTGCCTTAATTCAAGATGCTTTAAGTCAGTGCATCTGCAGTAATTGGGGCACTAAATACAACTTATACAGCAATCAAGTTAAGTGTCAAGTTTAGAAAATCTAACTTGAACAGAAACACTTAACTTGACTAACCCTAGCAAAAACTACTGTTTATAACAGTTAGTAAGTAGCTAATTGGGTTAGACAGGTCCCTACAGAGAAAATTGGTTGATTTAGTTAAGTCTAATTATGATTAGGTTCAGTACAGCAAAATCTTACTTATTTCCATTATCTCTGCTATATTTATTTGTTTTGATATATGGCAAAGGGGGAGAGATAGGAAAGGAGAGAGTAAAAAAAAAAAAATCAATTTTCTTAACTCTATCCTTTATTCAAAAAGCATTCAAAAGTTTTTCTTTAGTTTTTGAAAAATACTTAAACTTTCAAAATTTTGCTAAGTAGTCAAGTCTTTCAAAATTTTTTTTAAGCTATCAAAATTTCTTTATTCAAAAGCTTAAACTTTTTGAAGAAGTACTAAAGTTCTAAAAGTTTTCAAAATTTTGCCTAAAGTACTCTAGTTTCAAATTTTCTTAAAAGCTTTTGAAATATTGCTAAGTACTCTAGCTGCAAGATTGTTACTCAAGCTTTCAAAAATTTTCCTAAAGTACTCTAGCTTTTCAAAAGGTGCTTACATAAGCTTGTCAAAATTTTCCTTACTCTAAAGTTTAAGTTTTTCAAAACTGTATTAAAACTGAAATTCTTACTTAAGCTAACATTTTCAAAAAGGTTTTTCAAGTACAAATAAGTTTTTTTAAACCCCACAAATTTTTGAAAAATATAGGGGGAGGGAACAAAACTTTTTCCATGTTTTGCTTAAACTTAACTTTTTGAACTAGGGTTGCCATAAATCAAAAAGGGGGAGATTGTTGGTGCAGAATGCACCTAAGTCAAACCTGTGTTTTGATAATGACAACATAAGTCAAAAGTTAAGTCATATTTGTTTTCTAACAAGTTAATCTAGTGTGCAGGAAAAACCCTAGCGAAGGACTGCTAGGTACTGGCGAAGGAATGCCAGGGAAGTAAGCCCTAGCAAAGGACCGCTAGGCACTGGCGAAGGAAAGCCAGAGTCAAAAGCCCTAGCGAAGGACTGCTAGGCACCGGGCGAAGGACAGCTCGGCATCCAAGACCTGACAAAGGATCGTCAGACAAAAGTCCAACCAAAGGAGCGGTTGGCATCAGGTAAATTCTCCCGAGAGGAGTAGGTGAGGACGCGTTCCCCGTTGAGGGAACAGTAGGCGTCGGTTCGACCTAGGGCTCCATTTTGGAGACCAAAGTCAGATCCAAGACAGCTAAGGCTGTATAAATTAATGCTTTATTTTGTTTTCGGACTAACCCTGGATGCAGGACCAAAGGAACGTATTTCTGCAGCTCAGAGAGCCTCAAAGGAGTGAGGCAGCAGCTGAGTAGGGCGCCCTGAGTGTCTAGGGCGCCTCCAAGGTGTACAAGAAACAAGTAAAGCAAAAAGGAGTTCGGCTAACTACTGGCCGAGGCGCCCTCTGCATCCAGGGCGCCCTCAGCAGCCAGGGCGCCCTCAGGTGCCAAGGCGCTTCGCTCCTATGCCAGCGAGGCCAAACAACTCTATCCAGCCGAGAAGACTGTGTCAACCAGGGCGCCCTCAGCGACCAGGGCGCCCCAGAGGTCAAACCTCATCCCTATTCAGGTGGGATAAAGCTTGACCGAGCGAAGTGCGGATCGGGTGACACTTGGCAGGGCGCCCCCGACGTCTAGGGCGCCCTAGGTGCTATAAATAGCACCCCTCGACCTCAAGCTTTAACAGAACTTTGAACCCAACGCTTCCACGCTATTTTGTGCTCACGCCTTGCTCCGAAAACTCTCCAACTCGAGCCGACGACATCCCGCTGCTCCGAAGAAGTTGATCTACTCCGGACGTCGGTAAAGAAGAGCGTTCTTTTCATTTACTGTACTTATCTTTGTAATTAAATTGTGTAAATCTTTTTGCGCCTATATAGAATTGCCCAAAGTAAACGGTCAACGACCGTGGGCCTTGGAGTAGGAGTTGACACAGGCTCCGAACCAAGTAAATCGACTGTGTCTCTGTCTTATTTTTTAAATTTCGCTGTGTACCTACTCTTACTCAAATCCGAAAGTTTTCCGATATTCACCCCCCCCCCCTCTATCGGTGTTCTAGATCCAACAAACTCCAGGCAAGAGAGCAGGAGTTACTGAGCAAGACGCAGTCAAGCCTCCTGATGGCCACTGACCGCGCGTTTATCCTGGAGGATGACCCGATCCAGGCTCGGGCGGATGAACGGGTCATGTCGGAGAGGCTCAGAGAGACCCTAGTTGAGCAGGATGATATGCCCGCTGAGGTGAGATGGCTGAGGAGATCTGTGGAGGCTGTCGAGGCTGAACTTCATAGTTTACGGGCAGCCAAGGCTTCCACCTCTACAGAGGCTGAGAGGGGCTTCATGGCGAAGTTCCTGGGTTCGGAAGAGTTCCGTACCATCGTAGCCGACCAGGTCATGGAGCGTTTGCAACAGGGGTTTCATAGGGCCATCGATAGGCTGAAGAAAGAGAAACTCTTACTTCCAGGCGGTGGCCCGAGATTGTAAGTGTCCCTCAATCTAGGTAAGGGTCTTCTCCCAAGGCCTCGAGCGGCCTGAGGTGGGTCCGAGAGACGAATCAAGTTGTATTGGTTTCGCTTAATTATAATCATTTTCCCTGCTCCCTGTGTGGGTGCTCTTGCGTGATGCGCTTTCTGCCTTTATGCACTTAACCTTTCGTCGGTTGTCTTCGAGGTTGATTCTGGTGTTTTTAAATCAACTCTTTGTATCCTCTATTTAGGTCTGCGACGGGTCCCCGCCGAGACTTCTTGGTGAAGTGTGCCAATGGTTTTTGAACCGCCATCCCCGTACGATCTACGATCTCATTGATGGGACTCATTAGTGGTTGCAGGTTCCTAGGCGCGTTATGGGCGTGCCAGTCGAAGCAACGCTTCAGTATCCGCTTGCGTGATTACAGCCTCCCTGCATTAATTGTATGAGGTAGCAGTTATCAGTATAAATAGGGGGAGGGGGAGCACCGTCCCCTTCATCCCTCCCACCGGCCTACTTTTGATGGTGGGGCGCTATCGTTTGGTTTTCCCTTCCCTTTTGCTATGATCTGCCATACCTGCCCCTAGAGGTGAGGTCAAATTCTTGGTCGAGGGACCGGGCCGGGATAGAGACATTCTTGTCGCACCCTTTGTCGGGGAGCATGGTGGAGATGATGTCCGGGGTCTCGCTGAAGATTCTCGAGGAGGTGAGACTCCCGGATTGTCTGGGAAGCTCGAAAAAGACCTTATGTAGCCTGCCAGGGGGCATGGGAGAGATGACCCATCCTGCTGATCCCCAAACCCCTGGTCGGTCGGTGGCGGTATACCCCACGCACCATCGGCTGCTCGCTTCCTCCAAACTTCAGGCAGATGAACGTGTTGGTGGGGTACATTGTCACCCAGGGAGGCGGAGCCGCCGCCGCGGGTTTCTTGAGAATATTTCCATCTGTTTTGCTATCCACCCCTTGTATTTTTTTCTCGACCTGTATTGGGATCGCTGGTGTGGCACCCCGGAGTTGCACCCTCGCGTGCTCCGGAGAGAAATTGCAGCAGCTCATACCCCTCCTCTTTTTACTTCCTGTTTACGGCGAAGATCGGGGGTGCCTGGATGGAGCCGAGCTACTCATGTGTTACCTCAGGCATCCATCTTCATCCTGAGCTACTCATGTGTTACTTCAGGCATCCATCTTCAACCACTACCCACAGACTACTCGATGTGTCTTAGTAACTCATCGAGATGTATATCTTCATATATCTTCTTCATGTAAATAAATAATTCCTTTTGGATACTTTTCATGTGTATATAACTGCCCTGCGTTGATATTTCACTGTCGGTTCTTCAGAAATTATGTATGCCCTGTTGTCTTCGCTTTGAAATCGGTTAAGTTCCCAGTGTAGCGAAGTAGTAGAGTCTGGGTTCGCCTGGTCGGGTGCACATGCCCTAGACCCAGCCTAAGTGTCCTGGGCATATACTGCACCGCGGGGCATTAAGGTTTTGGTTACTTGGTTGGGCGCGTATGTCCTAGACCAAGCCCAAGTACCCCGGGCATAGGCTGCACCGCGGGACATTAGGGTTTTAGTTACTTGGTCGGGGTGTATGTCCTAGACCAAGCCTAAGTACCCCGGGCATAGGCTACACCGCGGGGCATTAAGGTTTTGGTTACTTAGTTGGGCGCGTATGTCCTCCACCAAGCTTAAGTACCCCGGGCATCGGCTGCACAGCGGGGCATTAGAGTTTTGGTTACTTGGTCGGGCGCGTATGTCCTAGACCAAGACTAAGCACCCCGGGCATAAGCTGCACCGCGGGGCATTAGGGTTTTGGTTACTTGGTCGGGCGCGTATATCCTAGACCAAGCCTAAGTACCCCGAGCATCGGCTGCACTGCGGGGCATTATGATTTTGGTTACTTGGCCAGGCGCGTATGTCCTCGACCAAGCCTAAGTACCCCGGGCATAGGCTGCACCGCGGGGCATTAGGGTTTTGGTTAATTGGTCAAGCGCGTATGTCCTCGACCAAGCCTAAGTATCACGGGCATAGGATGCACCGCGGGGCATTAGGGTTTTGGTTACTTGGTCGGGCGCGTATATCCTAGACCAAGCCTAAGTACCCCGTGCATAGGCTGCACCGTGGGGCATTAGGGTTTTGGTTAGTTGGTCGGGCGCGTATGTCCTAGACCAAGCCTAAGTACCCCGGGCATAGGCTGCACCGCGGGGCATTAGGGTTTTGGTTACTTGGTCAGGCGTGTATGTCCTAGACCACGGCTAAGTACCCCAGGCATAGGCTGCACCGCGGGGCGTATGTCCTCGACCAAGCCTAAGCACCCCGGGCATAGGCTGCACCGCGGGGCATTAGAGTTTTTGGTTACTTGGTTGGGCACGTATGTCCTCGACCAAGCCTAAGTACCCCGGGCATAGGCTGCACCGCGGGGCATTAGGGTTTTGGTTACTTGGTCGGGCGCGTATGTCCTCGACCAAGCCTAAGTACCCCGGGCATCGACTACATCGCGGGGCATTAGGGTTTTGGTTACTTGGTCGGGCGCGTATGTCCTAGACCAAGCCTAAGCACCCCGGGCATAGGCTGTACCGCGGGGCATTAGAGTTTTGGTTACTTGGTTGGGCACGTATGTCCTCGACCAAGCCTAAGTACCCCGGGCATAGGTTGCATCGCGGGGCATTAGGGTTTTGGTTACTTGGCCAGGCGCGTATGTCTTCGACCAAGCCTAAGTACCCCGGGCATAGGCTGCACCGCGGGGCATTAGGGTTTTGGTTACTTGGTCGGGCACGTGTATCCTCGACCAAGCCTAAGTACCCCGGGCATCGGCTGCACCGTGGGGCATTAGGTTTTTGGTTACTTGGCCAGGTGCATATGTCCTAGACCAAGCCTAAGTACCCCGGGCATCGGCTGCACCGCGGGGCATTAGGGTTTTGGTTACTTGGTTGGGCGCGTATCTCCTAGACCAAGCCTAAGTACCCCGGGCATAGGCTGCACCGCGGGGCATTAGGGTTTTGGTTACTTGGTCGGGCGCGTATGCCCTTGACCAAGCATAAGTACCCCGGGCATCGGTTGCACCGCGGGGCATTAGGGTTTTGATTACTTGGTTGGGCGCGTATGTCCTAGACCAAGCCTAAGCACCCCGGGCATAGGCTGCACCACGGGGCATTAGGGTTTTGGTTACTTGGTCGGGCGCGTATGTCCTAGACCAAGCCTAAGTAGCCCGGGCATCGGCTGCACCGCGGGGCATTAGGGTTCTGGTTACTTGGCCAGGCGCGTATGTCCTAGACCAAGCCTAAGTACCCCGGTCATAGGCTGCACCGCGGGGCATTAGGGTTTTGGTTAGTTGGTCAGGCACGTATGTCCTAGACCACGCCTAAGTACCCCGGGCATAGGCTGCACCGCGGGGCATTAGGGTTTTGGTTACTTGGTCGGGCGCGTATGTCCTCGACCAAGCCTAAGTACCCCGGGCATCAGCTGCACTGCGGGGCATTAGGGTTTTGATTACTTGGTCGGGCGCGTATGTCCTCGACCAAGCCTAAGTACCCCGGACATCGGCTGCACTGCGGGGCATTAGGGTTTTGGTTACTTGGTCGGTCACGTATGTCCTCGACCAAGCCTAAGTACCCCGGGCATAGGCTGTACTGCGGGGCATTAGAGTTTTGGTTACTTGGCCAGGCGCGTATGTCCTCGACCAAGCCTAAGTACCCCGGGCATAGGCTGTACTACGGGGCATTAGGGTTTTGGTTACTTGGTCAGGCGCGTATGTCCTCGACCAAGCCTAAGTACCCCGGGCATCGGCTGCACCGCGAGGCATTAGGGTTTTGGTTGCCTCCTTAGTAGCGCATTTGTCATTTTGAAAGAAGCACTCCATTTTATTACTTGATTTTGCTGCAAGAGGACAGAGAGACATAGACAGTTGTTCTAAGCAAATTGCAAATCTTGCCAAGGCCAGGGGGATCCGAGACCGCAGCTGGACCGGGACCTCCTGCGTTCCCACCTTTCCTCCGCAGCTAGTCTTCCTGGCCCTTCAGGTTCTTTCGAGACTTTGTTCTGACCTCTCCACTATAACATCGTCGGGACACCAGCTGGTCTCCTCGAACTTCCACCACCCAGTCGCCCACCTGGAACTTGATTTTCTGGTGGTAGATAGAGACTATAGCCTGGAAAGCACTGAGCGCCAGGCGGCCCAGGATGGCATTGTAGGAGGAAGGCGCGTCCACGATTAAGAAAGGAATTCTTCGCGTTCTCTCAAGCCTGTCGTTGCCCAAAGCGAGTGACAGGGTAATTTGGCCCAGCGGCTGCACTTGATACCTGGTAAAGCCGAACAATGGGGTCGAGACTAGGAGCAGTTCATCTTCATCTATCTGCATCTGTTCCCAAGCCGCTCTGTACAAAATATTCACGGAACTCCCCGTGTCTACGAAGATTCGCTTCACCTCATAATTGGCAATACAGGCCACAATCACTATGGCGTCCTCATGAGGAGCTTCTACTTCTTCGAGGTCGGATGACCTAAACGAGATGGTCGGACCCGCCACCTGGCTTCGGCCTGTCCCGATGGAGTAGTTTTCCAACCGCCGAGTGTGCGGCTTCCGAGCTCGGTTAGAGTCCCCCCCCCCCCCCGGTAGGTCCTCCGGAGATGACCCCTACGTGGCCCGATGGGTCCCCGCATAGGGGCTTTGCCCTTTTGGGGATCTCTCTCCAAGGAGAGGGATCTTCAGGGTGCGGGCCCCCGGCTTCTGCCCCTGGATTGCGATCGGGACCGTGGTCAGATTTCGTTTCCTCCTGCAGGCCATCGCCGAGGGGAAAGGCTTCGCCGTGGCGACCTTCGGTGATACCCTGACTTGTTCCATTTTCTCCGAGGTTTGGTATCCGCTTCCTCAGTGAACTTCTTCTTCAGGGCATGACACTCTTTTGTGGAGTGAGTCGACCTGCCATGATAATTGCAGTACTTGGGCAATGCCTCCGGCTGCTCAGTGTCTACTGTCTCCACCAACCGACGCCTACCAATCCAGTGATCCTTCCCGAGCGGCAAGTCTTTTCCCCGCGCCGGAGCCGGGGCTCCTTCCTGTCTGACCGAGGGGTTGCCCGAGGAGGAGCTCCAGCTGGATCCTTGCACCGGGCGTACTGTACTTCCTCTACATTGACATGCTTGATTGAGCATCCCAGCAAATCATCAAGGGGGCTTCATCAACAAGGATCGGAAGAAGTCCCTTCAGCGAGCCCTTGGGTGCAGGCGCTGACGAGTATCTTCGATGTCGCGCTGGGTACATCGTGTGCCACCCGGTTGAACCTCTGTATGTACTCCTTGAGTGGTTCCTTAGGCTTTTGCTTGAGAGCGAACAGGATGAGTGATGTCTTCTGGTAGCGCCGGCTACTCGCGAAATGGTGGAGGAAGGCCATCTTAAACTCCACGAAGGAGTTAATGGAAGCCTGTGGCAACCTCTGAAACCACCATTGAGCTGCTCCAGACAAAGTGTTCAAAAACACCCGGCACTTCACCCCGTCAGTATATTGGTGCAGAAGTGCCGCGTTCTCAAATTTATAGACGTGATCCTCTGGATCCGTCTTCCCATCATACTCAGGGATCCCCGGCCCGCGGAACTGCTTCAGCACGGGGTCTTCGACAATCTCGGATGAGAAAGGGGTAGAGGGAGTCTTCTGAAAGATCTTGGGTCCATCCCTCCTCCCCGATCTCTCTTCATGCCTCTGAGCACTGGAGGCCACTGAATGGGCCTTCTCCTCCTCTCCAGGGGTTCTCTCTGAGGGCCTTGGGTTGCACCATCCTGTCGCCCCACAGGGGGGGTGGATCTTCGGGAATGCGAGGCGGAGATTCTAGAGATCTCCTCCCACGCCGAACCCACTGGATGTGGGGCAGCCTGTTCGATTTGGTGCTGCTTCAGGGCTTCCTTGATGGCGCTAGCCACCAGGCGGTCAAATTCCTCTCGTGTGAGGGTGAGGGGTCCCTCCGATCCTGTCATCGGCGCTCCTTCAGGTGCTTTATTAGCTTCCCACAGACAGCGCCAAATTTGTTCCGGAAGGAATCGTCGGCGATGGCCAGTCACTAAGGCTCAGCCCCTGTGGAGATTACTATGTCGATGAGGAACTTGGGGGGCCTGCAAAAGTAACACAAGCGTTAGGGGGACACGCCGGCAAGGGTCCGACGGAGTCCATTCCGACGCTCAAATTAGTAGATTGTCCGAATTGTGGTGAGAAAGAAAGACAGTATGTAGAAACGGGAGATCGTAACCCCTTTACCGGAGGGGTTGGTCTACCTTTTATACTGGTGTCGACAGCCAAGTCGTGCCCCCTTTATCGGTGCCACGTCTTCGATACTTAGGTCGCGCCCCTGCTTTCGGTGATAAAGGGATATCCTTTGAAACAGTCTGCGCCGTTATCACTCTTTCTCTCGTTGAGACGTTCGGGGGGGGGGGGTGCGTGGACTTTTTCTAGCAGGGATGATTGCCTGCATTGAGCGGGGGGAGGTCGGCACCCGAGGTCGGCTGTTGTGAGGACTCCGCCTCCCGAGGTGGGCTCGAGGATCTCAGGGTGCGATATCTCCCGAAGTACTCTCAGGGCCCCGCCTCCTGGGGGCCTCTGCGAGGGATCCTTGGACTGATCTTCCCGAGGGCGCCCTGGGGGGGGGGCCGGGGCCCAAGGAGGGAGGTTATGTCGTGTCCTTGGCTTCTTCATCCCCTGTGCCGGGCACGGGCTATCCAGCCCCATCACAAGTAATTCTTTAACCCTTTCATTCAAACCCTTATTCTCCGTTGATAGCTCCTTGATTCGGTTGTCTTTAAGACTGCAGTCACCATATTCCTTACTACTTTGCCTTACGACTTCTGTGGCATCTCCTTGTGATGTCTCCATTGGGCATGGAATATATGTCATCACCGATATCAAGGTTCTCAAACAATATTTTTTCATTTTGGTTAGAAATTATTTCAATTATAACCTGTCAATTAACAAGTACACAAATGTTAGCAACTCCATATCAAACTAACATATATCACAGTTTAGAATAATTACCTCTTCAGATAAGAGTCGGTCGACAAGGACCCTCATCTTACTAAATGCGAAGAAATATTCTTCCACTTATTTATTTGGAGTCCTTCAACATTGTATGATTTTTGAATTAGAACATGCTCCAAAAATAATGCCTATACTAAGTGTTACATACAAATACATAAACGACAGCAAAATATTATAAAATTTAATATCAAAATTATACTCACTGCCAAAAGGTCAACAAATCTCTTTAGGTAAGGGAGGGTGGTTCTAGTATGGTATCTCTGAGTTGATGAAAATAGTTCCCAATCTTAGGTAATTATAGAGACAAAAATTAATGGATGGCAATAACACAGTTGAATCTAACAAGATTCTCATAATCATCTACTATATCAACAAGACCTAGAGGGACCTTATATGTGTTGGGTTGCAAGATTGCAAATATAGTCCCACATCGAAAACACATGGGAAAGATCATAGGCTTATAAGGAAAAAAGATATCTCCATTGGCATGAGGCCTTTTGGGGAGAGCCCAAGAGCAAAACCATGAGGGCTTAGGCCCAAAGTGGACAATATCTTGTCATTGTGGAGATATCTAAATTCCTTTTGGTCCTAACAATTGGTATCAGAGTCAGGTCGCTCTTCACTGGACTAACCGCCGGAAGAAGCATGAGCTAGAGCCATGATCCAAATCTAACCATGTGGGTTAAGCCTTGAATAAAGGAAGTGTGGGCTCTCATGTCTTGATCAAGAGGACCAGACACCAGACAGAGAAGTCCTAGTTGCAGCTAGGCAGTGAAGTCTAGTAGGTCGGGTGGACCGAGGGGCAGAAAGTCCTGGTAGGTTGAGGATCAGACATCAAACGGAAAGGGTTTCCGCTTGAGAGGTCCTTTGTTTGAGGGGGGGATTGTTGGGTTGCAAGATTGCAAACATAGTCCCACATCGAAAACACATGGGAAAGATCATAGGCTTATAAGGAAAAAAAAATATCTCCATTGGCATGAGGCCTTTTGGGAGAGCCCAAGAGCAAAACCATGAGGGCTTAGGCCCAAAGTGGACAATATCATACCATTATGGAGATATCCTAATTCCTTTTGGTCCTAACAATATGTACTAGACAAAAATAAGACATAAACAAATATATACAAAATATAGAATTTACACACTAATACAACATCATCCTTTAATTCAACACTTTTGACATAATATTTAAGTAACTTCTCAATTCTTGTTCTGGTAAGTTGTTTTTCTTTTGAGAAGTAAGTAAGATAGTGGTCACCCGATGCTTTAGTTGAATTAATAGGGACCGAAACACCTCGGTCCGCTATACCCAATAACAAAGCAACATCTCGTCTAGTGAACCCAACCGGTACACCTGAAATATTTAAAATATTTAGTTATCTTCAAGAAGATAGACCCGATATGATTTGATATCGAGCCCAACGTCGGCCTGAAATGAAATATTTTTAGGCCTAACATGGGTCTGAACTTAAATAATTTCAGGCTCACCAAGGGTCTGAAATGATTTCATTTCAGACCCTCGTTGGGCCTAAAATGATTTCATTTCAGGCCCTCGTTGGGCCTGAAATGATTTTACTTTAGGCCTCGGTAGGCCTGAAATTAAATCACTGAAATAAGTCTGAAATGAAATCATTTCACGCCCTCCTTATCTCTATATTATCTTACTATAGTTCGTGTTTACAATTCATAACTAAAAGATGTACCTAAGAATCTAAAAGCTTGCGAAGTTGAATCCCAATTTTCAAATATATTGACCAAAATTCCATGGATATGCTACAATTCTTGTATGTCCAAGAAAACACTGAAGGGAGACTCTTTGATCTTAGTAATATGTCAACCATGCAAAATTTGAAATCGTTCAAAGAAATTGTTAAAGTGACCTAAAATACTGCTCCAATACAATTTTTGTCCAAAGTCATCTTAAGCCTACAAGTTGTAAATATTACAAATTTATTAAGAACCAAACCCCAAACATTTTTAGATTTACAAAATCAAGATTGAATTTTTTATAAACATGCCCAGAAACAGTGTTACTTTGACCTAATCAGCTCACTAACATACCTTGATGGATAATCCTACGGAAGTACAGGATGAAACACCCAAACCTTTTTCCACCATTATGAAAATAAAGTAGTGCAGAAACCCTAACCCTATTCAGGAGAGTGCTGATCAGCATGGACTTCCACGCAAACCCTTAAATTCGCCTGAGGGGCACACGAACAGATTTGCCTAGAGTTTTGGTTGGGAGGGAGGGATTGGGGGATGAACTCGCGACTATAGCATAGCTAGGGCACCCACACAGGTATCACTTTTCGACAATAACAAGTAGGTTGCCTGCTGTGAGAGAAAGAATAAAAAGGAGAATACCTGAAGCATCCGAACCACACTCTCTTATTTTAAAATGAAAACTTTGAAAAAGTAGTTCGGATGTCTCAGAAAGTTAACTGAGAATCACAGTTGTTGACGGGAGGGGTACAAGAGGAAGAAGATAATTTTTGGTGCATCCTTTGGTAAAAATCAAATCTCATGACGTTTTTTGATAATTACGATTTCTCACATGCGTTGTTAGGTAAAATGCCGAAAAAGAAATGCTTTAGCTTTGTCCTCATCTCAATTTTAGCAGCTTCCTACTCATCTTTCTCTCGTCACATTCTTGTAATTCTGATAGGATGGTACCCATGGGACTGTAACGATTACAGTAACAGATGACTATATTCATTGATGGGAGATAATTATGAAATTAATTTTTGATTAGGGGTGCATTGCCTTGTTAACCATCATTTCAAGTTTTATTTTACCAAAAAACTATTTCATTTAATATTTTTTCCTCGTAATTCTAAAAACAATCATTTTGCAATTCCAGATTCATAAATAATCTTCCATGCAAAAGGAAAAAAAAACAATGCAAATATAGTAGATGATATTTTATTTAACATTATGTTTGTAGGAGTGTTAAAAAAATAATCTGATTCGATGACCTACCCGAGTCGATCCGAGTTGACTCGAAAAGATCAAATTTAGATTGGATATTTTTGACTTTGGATCGGATTTGGATTGGAAGATTTTCAGACTAAAATTTTTTGTATTGAAATTTTTTGGATTGGATTCGGATTCGAGTTGACTCAGGTTGATCCGAATTTAAAATTTAGTGAATTCTAAATTAAATTAAATTTTATTTTAAAAATTAAGATTATATATATATATATATATTAATATCAATATTAGTATAATAACGATGGGTATTAAAATAATAGTGAAAAATTATAGGAAATTAACTAAAATAATTATTTTGAACCAAGCTTTTTGAATTATTCGGATCGAATTTGGGTTGAGTTCAAATTGAGATTGAGATTTAAAAAAAAACTCGACTCCAATTCCATTAATCTGAATTGAAACTCTTACTGCTTCCGTCATCTTATCATACTTTTTAACAAATCAAATATATATATATATATATATATATATATATATATATATATATATATATATATAATATATATATATATATATATATATATATAAATTTGATCAGCTACGGATCGATCCCTGCGAACCGCGTACGGACTGGCGCCTGATTGGTCACCAGACCGATCAGACGCGAGTCCGCACGCGGTCACCGCTTGCCTCATCGGTCACCGGAGGCTCGGGAGCGTCCCGACGGGTTCACCCGTATCCGACGGGTTCACCCTACCCCCTAGGGTTCATCGCACCCCCCCTGGGTTATAGTTTTGTTCGGGGGCAACGGCCGAAGACCGTCGTTGGTGTCGAGAAGTCATAAGTCGTGTGCCTGATCGGCCACCGGAGGCTCGGGAGCGTCCCCGACGGGTTCACCCTCCCCCCTAGGGTTCATCGCATCCCCCCCCCCCCGGTTATAGTTTTGTTCGGGGGCGGCGGCGTTGGTGTTGAGAATTTGCAGGTAGTGTGCCTGATCGGTCACCAGATCGATCAAGCACCTGCCTGATCGGTCTGGTGACCGATCAGGCGTCAGTCCGTACGCGGTTCGTAATGCGCGATCCGCAGAAGAACAAAACTATATATATATAAACATACTTTTTAAGAAATTATATATATATATATATATATAATTGAAAATATTTAAATATTTTGAGAGGTAAAGTTTAAAAGAGATGAAGTTGAGAAAAAAATTGGTCTCTAAGTACATAAATTATATTTCGAATTTCTTTAATAGACGAATTAGAGAAAGATCGTCCATCTCTATGAGATAAAAATCTTGACATCTAAATTATAAAAAAAAAATAGTTGGGAAAAAACACCTAAATCACATCGGTATTATCTTAAAAAGTAAGCCAAATTTTATGATTATTTTTAGGTTTATCTTAAAATAATACTAATCAGAAGAGTTGAATCGAATAATTAGCTTTATTTTTTGTAATACAAGAATAAGGTAGATGTCATCACTAATTAAATTAATTAACCTTCCTAATCCTCCACTAACTCAATTATATGGACTGTGTTAAATTATGTAAGTGGAGTGTAAACACGAGAAGCCAACAATATCATGCAACAGAGGATAAAAGGGTTATAGTCAACCAATCTATGTCCCTTGATTGTTGAATGATTAATCTCTAGTTTAATCAAGCATCGCACTAACCAAGCACCAACCAACATGAGAAAAAAAAAAGTGGGCATGCAACAATTTGACTAACATGATTCCAACAAATCATGGATGATTGGGGATGTGGCGAAGGTAGATCACATGGCAGCGTGGCGGCCAAGAAGGTGCCCGCTCGGGTACCACTCATTGCCATGTAGCAGCATAGCATTCGCATGGTTAAAAGAGAGACAAAGCCCCAAGCGCCAGGCTCGTTAGTCCAAAAAGGTGTCCGCTCAGGAAACCATTCATTCACCTAGGAGAATTTAAGTGGCTCAGTCGATCGCATATATACAGTAAGGATAAGACAAACGCCGTCCGAGTGGGATATGTTAACATGGCCCGGGCGGCGGTAGTTATCTTAAGAAATATTTATGAGCATCGCTGCAAAGCTAATACCAGAGGGATATCAAGCGATGAGCATTAGTAGAATAATCAAGGAGCCTTTAATACACTGTCAGAGCAGGGTCGTCTTTAGGCATAGGTCGTTAAGGCTTATGCCTAGGGCCTCAATTTTTATTGGGGCCCATTATTTTTTATATATTAAATATTTTTTATTATATATTTTAAGAGAATGAAAAAGAATAGGGTCTTGATAAAAAATTTTACTTATCTCATTTTTTTAGTCAAAACTTTTTTTTTGATAGTGAAGTTTTCTCTTCTGGTTGGTAAGAATATGAATTAAAAAAAATTTTATCCATGCAATTCAAAATAAAAATATTAGTCTTTTTTCGAATTTTCCGTCTTCCCTTGATTAGCTCTCCCTCTTTGTACTTCTGTCGCTTATTGATATTGAGAAAAAGAAATTACACCTAATGCTGTCACGTTGATCGGGTTGGTGCTACTATGCTCCTTGCTTGATTAAGTTCAAATGTTGAGGGATTTATCCATATTATGTTCGATCGAAATAGAGGATTTTATTATTTTTGAGCAATAGTGAGTTAGATATTTTTATCATTTCGCATCCTTATAGACACTAAATTTAGCTTTTATTTATATGTATTTACATAAATAAATTTTTTGGTTTCCTTTTTGTTTTTATTCTATCATTTACAACTATTTTGGTTTAGGTAATAAAAAATATGATTTTTTTTTGTTCTGTGTCTAAAATGACTTATTTAATTCTTAATAAATGATAATGATTGATTTGACCTCGTTATGATTTTTATTTACTAAGGATTATATTTAGTTGTGTCATTTTGTAAATATATTATTTATTTATTTATTTTGGTTTGCAGTGATGATGAATTTAGGATAGAACACATGATTTTTTCTATTATATATTGTCTATTTTTTTTTTGTACGAGTTGCTATTTTCGTCTTTCATTTGAATAATTAGACACATTTTTTTTATATTTCTTAGTTTTTAAATAATTCTAAATATATTTGTTTTCGACCAAGTCGGTTGACAGTTGCAAGTCCAAATAAAAAAGGACGAATAGAATTTTATTTAAACAATATTAATGACTTATTTTTTTCGCCTAGAGCCTTAAATAGGCGTGAGCCGACCCTGTGTCAGAGTATGAAAAGACAACATTAATAAGAGGAGAAGATGAAAATGTACATGGGGGAGATCCCAATAATTAGCAATAATGATGGCCACAAAGGAGATGCCGTTATTATCATTAATAACTTGGAAGATAAACGATCATAGCCAAAAGTATAAAAGGAATCCACAAACACCTGAAAGAGGGGTTGCATAATTCTCTAAACTCATCTCTTTCCATTCTGTAAATTTCTCCTTTTTAATCTCTGACTTGAGCATCGGAGTGGCAATCAACAAGATCCTTCCCGGTGTCATTCTAACATTCTTTTCTTGAGGCTTTGGATCTCAGGTCCCCGTCATTCTAGTCGGCCCTAATTCAGCAGGAGGTTCATATCACCGGGCGTCATCTCCATCTATATCGCCAGTTTCCGAAACAATAGATTTTGGATTAATCATGATTATAATATACAAATGATAATTCACAGCCTCTACTTAGGACATAGTAATCCTTCATCTCAAACCCATGCCTTATTGTTTAAATTCTCCAAATCATACAAAAATTAGCTGTGGTTCTTTTAATAATCACACAAGACCAATGATTTCTTTTATGACAAATGAAGTGCCGTCAAAATAAATAAACATCGTTATTATTTTCAACAATATTCTAAATGGTATCGCCGTTGTAAACATTATAACATTGTCAAGTTAGTAAGAGTTTTGCATTGCCAATTAGTGACAATGATTTTGCATTGTCAAATAGACGATGCTTTACTATCATTAAGGGGATAAGCAAATTTCTAGTTTTCTCACGATAAGGAAATATGGAAGGGAATGGTAAGAGTTTGCTTTAGTCTTCACCCACAAAGGAAGGAGGAGAAGAAAAAAAGGAAGACGTTGAGGAAGAATAGAGCAGAATAGAAGAGGGATCAAAGCTTTTAGTGATCAAAGAGATGAGAAAGAGAGGGATGAGATAGTAGTGGAAAGACGATGTCTAACGATGCTAGAGAAGGGTCTTGAAATATCACGTTGATCAAGGATCAGTGCACAAATTAAGGATGGGCTAGGTTATCTAGCGAGAATCAATGAGGGTTAATTTTGGAGTGGGGACATCATCTTGAGCTAGATACGAAAGGGATAAATAAAAATAGGGTTTTTGTTAATTCAAACAATATTAAAATAACAAATTCACAAAGTTTATTATCCTGTTTTAATAGAATGTTTGTAAATTAATAATTATTATCGACTACTACTAAAGCATAATTATTATTATTTGATAATCCTCATAATTAAAGACAATGTTTAGACACGCATTGTCAATTAAATATTGTGTATTGAATATTTATTGCAGTGTGAAATTGTTGTTGTTGTTAGAGATGTGAATGAAAAATAAAAGTGGAAAAAGAAAGAGATTTCATTGTGAATGGGATTTTGATACTTACTGAAAATTTCAAAGATAGTTAGTTGGTTTATATTATTATACATGCATGTATGATGTGAACAAATGTATAAAGTGAGACTCTGTCTCTCACGTGTGAGTACACAAGGGATGCAAATTTAGGGCTCGGAATTGTACTGGACCATGTTGACTTGTGGTTGAGCACGACCTACACACATCGAATGCAAAATTTACCCAAGCTGATCAATCAACGTTTTACCAATCTGAATAATTATTCTTTTGCTCAATGTAACGACTACATTAATATGATTAATGAGAATCCATATTTGTCGAATGAAACCGTCGACGACAGCTAGGCTGGTGAGTAATGGTCATTCAATGCTCTTTATTCAGCCATTAACTATCGCCTATGATTGAGCTCCTTAAGAGGAGGCCAAGAGCAAAGTAAATAGAGAGACAAAGCAATAAAAATTCTTCCACCTTCATTTCTCAATTTTCTCTCTCTGCCATGTTCCCGCTTGGCAGATTCACCCATGATAGCAGTCAGATACATTCTTAATTTGTTGTGATTCACTTGTGTTTGGTAGCAATCACGGTCTACTGCTATATCTTGAAAAACAAACGATCTAAGAGAACCTCAAAGCACAACTGAAGGTGGGACAAATCTATTTCAAGAAACTGCTTGATATATAGTAGGCCTCGGCATCTTCTTCCCGAATCTACATTGGGGAGCACTTGACGCTTTCGACTCAACACTTCCGATTCGGCGTACCACTTGGGAGTGCTTGACATCCACTCTAGAGAAATTTTTCCCAACTCGACGATCCACTCTGGACCGACTTTATGTCCACTTGGAAGCACTCGGTTTCACTCGCTGTTTGTAGTCAGGAACAACTCGGAGTAAGGTAATCAACTGTTAAATACCGGATTTTAACAAAGGTCGAAAATAGGGGCTTAGTTGGAATTTATTGAAATTATTGGGTTTATTTGCAAAAAGCCAAAAGTTATGTTATAAAACTCCCTAAAAGCCCTAACTTCCCTCCCCGACTCACTCTCTGTGCCGTTTGCCCCCTCTGCTCGACGCGGACGCCTGCCGAACCCTAGCCGTTCCTCGTCGCCGTGCCTCACGCCACCGCTCTTCCGGCGAACTTCGGTCCCCATCGCAGGTGCACACGAAGGAGACGACACCTCCCTTCCTCGTGTAAGCCAACTGAGCCGCAGAGTCTTCTTTCGAGCGAGCAAGCCCTAGTCGCCGGCCTAATTCCGGTGATTTTTGCCTCGCTACCGAAGACGACGAACCTTTTTCCTACTTCTTTTCCCCCAATTCATTTCTGTTCCTGTTGTTAGCATCGGCCACCCATCAGGTATGATAACTGTCATTTATGGCTTGGTCCTGTTTTGCTAGTTCAGTTCTGGAAAGTGTGCTAGGAGTTGTGGATTTCGTAAATTCTGCCGATTCTTGCTTGTTGTTGTATTGAGTACAGAGGTTTAGATTTGCTTTGCCAAGTCTATTGGGATTAGAACAGTGATGCATTGTCGTGAGCCATATATGGGAATTGGGAAGTAATTGTTGTTTTCAATTCCTTGAAACAAATCTGTTTTGAAACAGTAGATATTAGGATTTGTAGGGTGTTCTGTGATATTTTCCTATTATTATTGGTTGGGTTGATATAGTTGCCCTGGGGAGCATTCATAGTATCTGACCTTAATTATGATGATGCGAATTAATTAGGAGTTAAAGCATTTATTGATATAAAATGATAAAGGTAATTTTTAGGTTTACTCTTATATGGTTAGTAGTTAGTTTAACGAATCACTGTTTATATTTTATTTCTATTTTGTGGATAAATGGCTAAATTATATCCGTAATACAGGACCTTGAGTTGTACTTGTTCGGTTGATCGGGGAAGGTTCTTGTTTTACGGACTTCTACAATTATAAGGCGGGTACTTCTCCTTTGTATTCGAGTAGCTTTCTTTACCTTAAAAGCATGGCTATATTATGTCTGATAGGATTGCTTGACCTTGTTCTTTGTCGTAAATTAAAACGTCGCCGTTGAGACTTATTCTTCGTTGATCTTTGAGTATTCCTAATTTCGTATCTGTACAGTCCTTGGTTGGTTTTCTATTCTGTAAAGTGTCGTTTGTACGCGAGCACTTAGAAGTCCATTAAACACAGATAGGTTTATTTGGAATTAGAAATACCCTACCTAGTAGTGTAGGTGCATAATCGTTGGATTGCGATTTCTGGATTGGTTGTATTGATGCATCGTATACTCGTTGGATTTTATTGCATCGTTGTTTCTTCGGTTGTTCGTGCATCGTATATCATGCACCATACTTGCACATTGCATACTAACGACTGTTGGCTTACATTTGGTTAAGTCGTCGTTAGTCATATTGTTGCTCGATTCACTCAACCACATGATGTCATGGTAGTGGTTAGAGTGCGAGTGTTTGTCCTGTCATGCCAGACAGTGACACCCTCACCGTTATTTTAGAGGGATGAGCTGTTGGTAGCTCACCCTCACCGTTATTGTTTTTCGAGGGATATATATTGTAGCTGTTGATAGCTCCCCCAATGTACCGGGGTCTGGAGTGTGTGCTCCCCAGCATCCTGTCCACTCAACCACGCCTTATGTGGTATTATTGTTGTTGTTGGTTATTGTTGTTGTTGGAGTGGTACAGTTGTCACAGCCCTACCCACTCGGTCACACAGATGGGATGTGTTGACGGCTTGACTAGCGTCAGGGGTGACACATGTCATTGCATCATGCGCATACGTATTTCTTTTATGCATTTGTTTGTGTTTGATGCACTTATATGAGCTATGATTGTTGCATATGTATGACATGCATGTTTATCTTGATATTATTGTTGTTGAGTTATTTATACATGCCTAGTGCTTACCCGAATTTTTATACTATGTCGTTTTACTATATGTTATGCATGATTAGGTAAATCTGATATTTCTTATGGACTGTACCTTTTGATTCTATACTTCGTTATCTTATTTATGTCATGCTTATTGTCTACTCATATACCCGCAGAATACGCCCGGACTCACCACCCCTGCTTCCCTTTTTGTTGTTTCAGATAGCAGGTAGTGGTATTACTTAGAGCCAGGAGACGATCCAGTTGCCAGTCCCTCAGTCCCACCGTGTCGGTTTGGTTTAGCGGTTTCTATTTCGGTATTGTGTTAGTTTTCCGTATTTTATTTGTTTAACAGTGGTCAGACTGGTTTTACTATTATTATTTCAGAGACTTCTGAGTTCTCGTTAGATTGTGACTTTCTTCTATGTTTAAGGTGGCTGAGCCACCCATTATTATATTGTTTCAATATAAACTGCGTGGATGTGTTGTTTACTTATTATTGTGATGCCAGCCGCTTGTGGCTGAGCTATATTGGTGAGATATATGTATAATTGCCTCATATTATCCGCCGTACATGGGAGATGCTGCCCGATTTTCGAGGAAGCATGTGCCTCTGGAGGCGTGACATCAACTCTCGACTCGATGACTTTCATCCTAACTCGACTGCACACTACATCAACTCGGCGATTGACTCCGAACTCGATGACTTTCTTCTCAACTCGGACAGTCAATCAGAGTTGTAATCAAAGACAACAATCAGTGACTCAGTAGTATTTGATAGTTTGAGATCATCCGCTCATGTCTCTTAACAAATAAGGCTGATTTGATATTCTAATTTTAATTCAGTAATTTACTCCTACGTTGTCCAGCAGTTATATCACTCAAAATTCTTATTGAGTTTTATATATACTCATCAAAAGAGCAACTTACACCACCACAAGAGTTCTTAACCTTTTTTCCTTTCTTCTTCGACTCAAAAGTCTAATTTCTCCTCAATGACTTCCCGCTTTCCAAATGTTATCAAGGTAGCAAAAGACGATTCGCTCACACCCAGCGGCTCCGTCAACTCGTCCAAGGCCAATACAGAGGAGATATCACAGGGACTACTACCCCGGATGCTGTGTCTAGCGCGTGAGAAAGACGAACATACTAATTTTGCCAAATTTTAATCTCCAAACCTCAATATCATTCCAAATGTCATTAAGAACATTGAAATGACCATTCCTAGCAAAATCCATTGATTTATGACTGGGAGCCTCCAACGGCAATATGATTAAAGACAGGGGCGTAGCCACCTTAAGGAGAGGGGGTGCATCGCCCCCTCTCAAATTTTATTAAAAAAATTATATATATACTTGTTATTATTTTTCTTAGTCGATCACCACCATTCATTGTCGAAAACTGAAACTGATCATATATTTAGAAAGCTCATAACCTAAGCTATCCATTGCTACCACTTTTATGAGAAAATATCGAGATTTAAAATATTAAGTATTGAATTTTAAAATAAAATATCATAATAAACGGATGAACTAAATCGTAGGACATAAAGTGAAAGTGCTAAATTAAAATTAATCCAATTTGAACTAAATTCAGGTATGGAGATAAGAATTATTTTGATTTAAACCAGGATTAATTTGGTCAACTTATGACTGAATCAAGTTTAATATTTAAACGGGTTCGATCCATTTAAAATGAATTAGGATATTTTCGAGAAAAATATTTATATTTTTTCTCTCCCTTTTCTCCCTATGCATGTCACAACCCTGCCATATCGTATGTCACATCTTCGTTCATTCCTCTCTTTTATTTTTTTCTTCCTCTTCTTCCACAATTGCTTCTTCTATTTCTCTTCTCCAACGATAATAAACTTATAATTTGTTCCGCTCATTTTCTTAAGTACTAGAGCTTTCTTTTCTTCTCCTTTCTCTTCTCCAATGAGCAAGAAATGCAGTATCAACTACTGCGCTCTTCCAACAATAAAAACAGTCCTCAACCTTGTTCTTACATTTTTAGGATTTTATTAACATCACAAAAATAGTTATGTTTTTACTTCTTCCTCTCCCTATTTTCTCTCTTCTCTATTTTTCTTAAAAGTAATGGTTTTCTAAGAGGAGTAAGTTATTTCTTTCTTCTTTCATATTTAATTAATTAAAGAAAATTTGTCAAGCATAAACTTTATTTTATTAGGTTGCTAGTTAGGATGAGTATTTAGATCGCAATGAAGATCTTATATGTAGAAATGCTAAATATTATGAGAAAGCGATATCACAAATGTTTTTTTTGACTTTAAATCATAAAAAAACTTTGAGGATCGATATATCATTGTTTCAACTAAAACTAAGGGTTGTGATCAAAATTTTCGAATTTAATTCATTTTCAGCTCCTTAAATTTGAAATTTGAGTTTTTAAATGATGAAATCGATCTATATTAATATTTAAAATTTTTGAAAATCACCCCTCCTGGTCGAAAATCTTGGCTACGCCACTGATTAAAGAGTTGAATAATTTTATTATCAATCGATAGCAATATTATTAATTCATTATCGATCAAGGTAATGATACAAGATAGGACATCTTTTCAATGTTCCAAATATCTAAAATTTAAATTTCAATTTCGACGAATTAATGAATAAATTTTCCTTAATAGGTAATCGACCTAAGAACACTAAAACGATGGACTACCCACTATGAGTATTTTTCGATTTATTCTGATGATCGATGAGAAATTTCGGTGAGATCAAGTCTATCATTCTCAGAACTTATCTCTGTAAACTGAATCTCTAGTGCCGCCTAAAAAAAATTAAAATCTATGAGCCTCCCGACTACGATGTTGCGGCAAAGGCAATCTAACAATTTCACTGGTTGAAGTTTCCAACTTCCACAAAATTAAATCACCAAGTTGCACCCTTCTAGCATATTTTACTCATCGATATTAGAAATATATCTAAAATATATTGCCATTTTAATTTGAAGTTTATATATCGTTTTACTGGATAATTAACCCTAAAATGTAACTCTTGAATTTAGATACTTACTATAAATTTTAAAATTACAAAATGGTACACGAGTAAATTTTGAAAAATATAAAAATGAGTTTGTTGGTTATGGACGGGTAAGATGCATTGACAGGATGATTCAACGTTAAGACTTAAACTCTCAGCCACTAAAAGAATGTAACCCCGTGGCGAAACGTGGCACCCCGTTGGCATCCATTCGTAGTCCCACGTACGAAATGACAGGGAGCTAGCGTGCACCTGCGAAAAATACCAAATAATTTCCGAATCATTTGCACGTCTTCGTAATGGTACCCACAGGTACGTGTGGCCTGAATGAAACACAATGGCGCGTGCTGGGCCCTTCTGAGCAACTAGGGTAAAACGAACCAGCGTCGCTGTTCTTAGCATGCACAAAATTTATTGAATTTTTTATTTTATATATTCTTTTTAATGTTGAAAAGGCAGTCAATGGCCCCCCTTTTTATTTCTGAAGTTATCATTTTATCACTGCTTTTAAAAAAACCTTTACCAGCAAACTTTTTTCTGCTTTAACGATTCTTTCAATAAATTACATATCACGTTTTGCAGGCTTTAATGATGTATCAAGATCTTAATAACCTTATAAACATCAAAATTTTATCACTTTTGTTCCTCAACTCGTTCATCTCAAATAGCATGCACTGTGACCCTCACAGTGACGTGAAGGAAATAAATCATCACGATCCAACGACATATTTAGAAGGAATTTTATTCCCAAAAAAATTATTCTCTAAAAAATTAAATCCCAACTTTGATTTGGCAATTTACCGCTCAAATACTAACTTGATTATGTCCGTGAACTAATCTTGGAGCCGATCGATTCGACCCCATAAAAATTTTACATCGATCCCCAAGATAAATCACAAAAGTGCTACAACAAGTCGTCGATAGCTGACACCCGCAGTCATCACCATCCCTATAAGACCATCCAATGCCGAATCAATGTTTTGCTTTTGAAAGCTATAGGATTGATGCACGTGAGAGGGAATTGAATCATGTGAGTTTTAAAATTTGATTTTTACAAATTTTGAAAACTCAAATGCACAATGGAATAATTAATTAAGTACAAAAAAACACAAACGAAAGAGCACAATCGAACACCAAGATTTTTACTCCAAGGCCCAAGTCCTTCGGACCTTTCCAACGAACAATCCACTAAAATACTATATCAGTAAATTCTCGGTAGAGTAATCGAGTACAAATGAAAAGTTGGGAAGTATAACACACCTACACTTCCCTTTGCAATAATGTAAATATAATAACTTAAATTTTGTTACCCAACATCGTTGTTGGAGTCTGATTGCATTCGCGCATTGGAGTCGGTCGTCCAACCGCGATTGGACGTAGACGAGTAGTAGAGCAACCGCGGTATGAACACGGAGTAGTAAATTGAAAACAATAGCTTATCGTAGAGTTGTCTATCTTATTGTCTCCATGAACAATCCTTATAAACCCCACTAAGGGCGCCCTAATTCCCAATTAGAATGCATTAATTCGAAGTTCACTCAGATACGAACTTCGCGTAGCTTATCCATTTGAGGGAGCCTTCCAACCCATCTGAGGCGCCTTAAGTTCGAATTGAGACATCTCACACCCAATCTAAGGCATCTTCCATCAGCCAAACTTATCCTTGTTGCTTACCCACACGGAGGCGCCTTCAATACATCTAGGGTACCTTCAACTTGAAGTAAGGTGCCTCCAGTCATATCGGAGGCGCCTCAAATACTGTTCATCCAAGACATTTTTTACAGTTTAAATCATACAAAACAACGTTAGTCCAGCAACAAAATATATCCCACAAAATAGTGTTAACACACTTAAAATAAAGTAAACAAAATATAAGTATTAATTAAATCCTATCAGTAAGTACCCGAGATAATTTTAATATGGTCAACTGAGTCAACTTAGATCCTATTACGTTTTAATGTCTCGTGTCTAAGTGTGCAGGATCTTAGGAGCACAAGAAATCGAGCGAAAGACGTGACGAGCGAGAAGGAGTGCACGGAAAAGGAGTCGACGAGCTCGATACATCCGAAAAAGTACACCGGTGGAGAAAGAAAGACGCGCACGACATCCGAGAGACGAGAAGCTAGGGAGGAAGACTGGTCGAGGAGAAGGCCAGAAATTGAGTTTGAGTGAACTCAACTTCAGACGATCAGAAATCCTCCAAAAACGTCAAAAGGCTGGTCACCGAAGTGTCTGGAGTAGTTTCAAGCACCCAGAGCAGTTCCGAGCGCCCAGACTGTCCGAGGCACCCGGATAATGGGGGCACTCAAACTGTGTGGGAGCCCAGATAATGGGTCGCCCGGAGTTGATACAGGCTCATAATCGCTACCCTATCTCAAAAAGAGCTATTTTTTACGGTAGTTACGACGTAGATAAGAGTTGACCCAACTCAGGCGTCCTGAACGAACACAGACGCCCCGAACGTGCCAAACCAAAAGTAGGATAACTTTTCCAGGGGTTATAAATATAGCCCTTTAAGCTCAGAATTGAACAACAATCATTTTGTATTCTCTCTTCTAATTTCGTGCTAAACTGTCTATTCTTTCAACGCTTGTAAGAGGTTTCTCCTCCTGCATGAAAGGAGATCTTTTAATAGAACTTTAACATCTTGGATTAGCAACTATCTAGGATGCAAACCATATAACTCGTGTGTCTTTTTTTTTATGTTCATTATTTCTAATTAATAGTGTGTCCTTGCTAGAATAGAAAATAAGAGATTAATTTTATTTGTCAAGGCTATTCATCCCCCTTTAGCCAGCCCAACACGATCCTACACTGTCTTTCCAAGATCTAGTCAAGGCCTCAACTTAGAGTTCTGCAATGGTTCTAAGTTGGATCGTGCATACTGTCCCACCAAGGACTCATCCTCACTGGATCTCTCTCTTCCAGTGACATACTTTACCATTTGCAGGCTTACTCAGCTTCTTAATCACTAAGTCTTCCTACTAGATGTCCCATCTAGACTTCAGTCAACTGTTAGGTCCCGCAGACCCAGCTGAACTTCATGCTAGTCTCAACCAATATGGGCTTCAACCAATTGTTAGGTCCTGCGAATCCAACTAGACTTGTTGTCAAGTTTCAACCAACCTTAGCTTCAATCTGGTGTCAGATCCTAAGTCTCTCACTCCTGTACATTTGATAATAAGGTTAAATAAATATAACTTATAATTTTAACCATTTATCATTCATTAAAATTTGAGTTTAATTATTAATATAAACTGCACCAACAAAAGCAAACTCATTGGACATTTTCTGTCCATGAGTACTTCAACCCACGATAGTTCGTCCCAAAATTTTCCACTCTATTTCCTTAATTGATTACATATCAAGTGAACAACAAAATGACATCACTTCATCTATCAAGTAGAACCAACTCTCCTTGGAGCAATGGTAAAATAATTAAACTCTCCAATGAATAACTAAGGAATTTAATATTTGTACATTTAAGGAGATTTTTCTCCCAATGAAAAGCGAGCTAAGAATGTTAGTCATATGCATAGACCTCCATGAATACTTTCTGATTTATTTTATTAGCCGATCAAAAAATTTCATAAAACCGAACCGATCATCTCCGATCATCTCTAATATTAATTGATTTGAATAACTGAATACCTAGATTAAAAATAAAATAAAACCAACTCTAATTAGCTGATTTATTATTATTATTATTGGTATTATTTTTTGTATTCCATGCTTTCCATGCGGAGATTGATAATTGATATACAATTTATAATGTGAAATGTATTATACCCTTATGAAGTATAATAATACAATCAAGTTGGGGGCCCAAATTATTTGTAAGAGTTTGCAGAATTATAAACTATTTGAGCTGAGAGAGTAGATGAATCGTATGCCACATGCCAAGATTGTTTGCATTGAATACTGATTAGTAATGAATTTTATTAACAATAACTTATAAAGGATATTAGGTTAGTGATTAAGCTGAGAAAATTAAAAAAAAAAATTGTGTCAAGGAGCTAATCAGAATGATTAATTAAGCAGAAGGTGATTAATTAGGTCGTTTGCTAAGCTAATTAAGCATTCTTTTCTCCGCAATAGATAAATAGAAATCAGAATGATGATCCTGCTCACCTTTAAATTGAGTTCGTATTTTAGATTTATTTAGACAACATTTGTGTGACATACATTCCGGACTCTTTGCAAAATAGTTATAAAATACATTTACCTTCAACTCTTTGCCAAATAATTAATATTCAATCCTGACTCCTTACGAAATAATATTCACTCACAACTCTAAAACACTAACTGATTTTATGAGCAACACAATGGCATTGAACTTCATCATCAAACGCCTAACATTGAACCCCCAACATTCAATTCAAGCGCATTGACCTCAATTAGTCGCGCTAATTGGGGTAGAATAGGTTGGGCAGTCCAAAGGACCATAATTGGCCTAATTGATACGAATGAGCTACTTGTTTTAGGGAAGTCAGGAGATGTGGCGAAACAGGCTGAACTGAATGGGTCAAGTCAAGCTAAATAAGCTAAGCCATTCGGATGGTCCAACGAACCAGGTTAATTAAAATTCTGAGTGTTGGTCAACAATGTAGACCTAAATATAATTTGCTTCTTTACGTAGTTAATCTCTTCCTTTAAAGTTTCTCTTAGTTAGCTATGGTCTATTCCCAAACCCATCAACCAAGCCAACTAAATATTACAGAACTCTTCAGGAGGTTCCAATGACAACCTTGATAATCTGCTACAGCACTAACTACATTGATTGGTATGTTTCATTAAATTAAATATTTATTTTTAATTCGAAGAGCTAAGAGATAAGACACTGCCCTCGTGCTGCACCTTGAGATCCATTCTCTGTTTAATGAAATGATACGAAGAACTAATAGAAAAATACAATATGCAATAAGTTGCTTGAGGCGTACTTGTTGGCCAGCTAATGGGAATTTGATTAGTCCTTCAGCCAGGTTTTGGATCTGTGCTGGATGATAACTAAATAAAAAAAACAAATGCCGTAACGAAAGATTATTTAAGTGAAGTAGAAAGATAATGGAAGAGTATTAAATGACAAAGGGGATTATGGAGGCATCGAACAAACCTTTGCAACAAGAAAGGAACCTATAAACAAATAAATTACTGAAAGATGCCAACAACCGAATCACAAAATCAAGTTGCAATTGTGTTGAGGGTATCATACTGATCACCAAAAACATATCTAAAGATTTACTAAAAGATAAAGAATAGAAACTTAATTGACTACACTCATTTTCATTCTGCTTCTCTCTTGCTGAGATTTTTTATCTACGGAGTACGAGAAGATAAGTAATTTTGAACTATAATTTATGAAATCCATTTTTTTCCTAGACCAGATGTTCAACGTAGCAATTCAACAAGCTATTCAGATAGTTTTTCCCACATCAGACCCAAAGTTTAATTAATCAGGATTTTTTTTATTTCCACAAGATCACTGTACTCAAAAGCACCATTCAACCGAAATAGTTTCCTTTTGAAGAACCACAATTATAAATTCACAAAAATAAAAATAAAACCACTGCTCTTGCAGCTACATTTAATTAATCAGGAATCAGCAGTTACTAGAGGAAATCATCTCGAAGACAATAAATATACAAAGATGAAAGAAACTCTGCTGCAATTACTCAATCTTGAAAGTTCTTAAAATCACAATTGTTGCTGGTCCGTAAATTACAATCCTCTTAGAATGGAGATGAACAGCAAGACTTTCAAAAATGTACCCAGAAAGAGTATCTGTAAATTCAGCAATCAAGTTTGGATAAGTCTAGAAGATCCAAACCATTACGCATAATTGACAGGATTAAAATTACGGTTTTTTATCAAAAGGCGTATCCAAGAATTGATATTTACCAAAAGGCGTACCATGGTTTCATTTTCACCAAAGGATGCACTCATTTTAGTGAACTTCCTCTTATACACCTCCTGCTATGTACTGCCTTTCTCTTTCTCTCTCAGTAACAAATTCCGAGACGTCTGCACATGCTTTTTCAGACTTTTAATTTAAAATAATATATTATGGAATCGGCGCTAAACTAAAAAACGTAAGGTAAAAATTGAAAAAATATTTCAGTTAAAAAATATCTCATCCAACGTGATTTAAAAATATAAATAAATATTTTTTATATTTGATTAATAGAAATTAATATATTAAATAATATTTAATAAATATATTAATATATAAAAAAAAATTGAAAAAAAAGAGAGCGTGGGCTTGAAATCTATTGATTTCAAGCCCACGCTGGGCCTGAAATCAATAGATTTCAAGCCCACGCTTAGATTTTAGGACCACGCTGGGCCTGAAATTTTTTATTTCAGGCCCACGTTGGGCCTGAAATTTTTTGATTCAGGCCCGACGTGGACTCAAATTTTTTTCTATTTTAAAAATATATTAATATATTAAAAAAACTATCAAAACACTTAATTTCAGATTAAAACACAGGGTCTGAAGTCACGCTAGGAGGGCCTGAACACAGATGTGTTCAGGCCCTCCTTGGGCCTGGAGGGTCTGAACAAATCTTAGATAAATGTGAGTAAATTAAATAAAAATATGAATAGTTCTAGTTAGAGTTGAGCTAGGAGATGGTATTTTTGATGTCCAAACTTCTAATGATTATAAATTATGTTGCAATAGGAGATTTTTAGGTCAATCAGTGGGTTTTCACCAAAACCCACTGTTAGACCTAGGATATTTGGATTTCTCAAAATCCAATATCATATGGAGTTTTCAGAAATCCATATATGGTAGGTCCATCAGTGGGTTTTGGTCAAAACCCACTGATATTTCTAAACTACTCCTATTGCATTGGTGATATCTAATATATAGATGGTTAGACACCTAAAACATCATCTCCTACCTCTAACCTCTCTATTCATATGGAGTTTTCAGAAATCCAGATATGGGAGGTCCATCAGTGGGTTTTGGTCAAAACCCACTGATATGGCTAAACTACTCCTATTGCATTGGTGATATCTAATATATAGATGTTTGGACACCTAAAACATCATCTCCTACCTCTACCCTCTCTATTCATATGGAGTTTTCAGAAATCCAGATATGGGAGGTCCATCAGTGGGTTTTGGTCAAAACCCACTGATATGACAAAACTACTCCTATTGCATTGGTGATATCTAATATATAGATGTTTGGACACCTAAAGCATCATCTCCTACCTCTACCCTCTCTATTCATATGGAGTTTTCAGAAATCCAGATATGGTAGGTCCATTAGTGGGTTTTGGTCAAAACCCACTAATATTTCTAAACTACTCCTATTGCATTGGTGATATAGAGTGTATAGATGTTTGGACACCTAAAACATCTTCTCCTAGGTCAACCCTGTCTATTTGATATAGGGTTTTCAGAAATCCAGATATGGGAGGTCCATCAGTGGGTTTTGGTCAAAACCCACTGATATGGCTAAACTACTCCTATTGCATTGGTAATATCTAATATATAGATGGTTGGACACCTAAAACATCATCTCCTACCTCTAACCTCTCTATTCATATGGAGTTTTCAGAAATCCAGATATGGGAGGTCCATCAGTGGGTTTTGGTTAAAACCCACTGATATTGCTAAACTACTCCTATTGCATTGGTGATATCTAATATATAGATGTTTGGACACCTAAAACATCATCTCCTACCTCTACCCTCTCTATTCATATGGAGTTTTCAGAAATCCAGAAACGGAAGGTCCATAAGTGGGTTTTGGTCAAAACCCACTTATATGGCTAAACTAATCCTATTGCATTGGTGTTATCTAATATATAGATGGTTGGACACCTAAAACATCATCCCCTACCTCTAATCTCTCTATTCATATGGAGTTTTGAGAAATCCAAATATCCTAGGTCCATCAGTGGGTTTGTGGGTTTTCACCGTGGGTTTTGGTGAAAACCCACTGATAGACCTAAAAATCTCCTATTGCAACATAATTTATAATCATTAGAAGTTTGGACACCAAAAATATCATCTCCTAGCTCAACTCTAACTAGAACTATTGATATTTTTATTTAATTTACTTACATTTATCCAAGATTTGTTCAGACCCTCCAGGCCCAAGGAGGGCCTGAACACATTTGTGTTCAGGCCCTCCTAGCGTGACTTCAGACCCTGCGTTTTAATCTGAAATTAAGTGTTTTGATATGTTTTTTTATATATTAATATATTTTTAAAATAGAAAAAAAATTTGAGTCCACGTTGGGCCTGAATCAAAAGATTTCAGGCCCACGCTGGGCCTGAAATATTTTTATTTCAGGCTCAGAGTGGGCTTGAAATAAAAATATATTTCATGGCCGCAATTATTCAGTCACATAGTTTGAAGGTAAAATTTAAACCATTAACAACACTCAGATGATCTAATGACGAAGATGATAGATTCCAATCGTAAGTTGACTTTCGATTTAACAACCGGCCGAGTCGAGGTTTTGTCCGCACAATCCATGGCGTTTTAAAGAGTGGCACCTCATCTTTCTCCTTCCTCGTCAGATCAACCAAATAGCGACAAAAGAGAGATAGCGGAGCTTCAGCGATCTATGCAAACGTTCAGGAGGTCAGGCTCCTCCGGGCTGCAGTGGGGGGAGACCTTCCTCGCCGGCGACATGCTCGGCCAGCGTTGGGCCTGAAAAATTTCAGGCCCACGCTGGGCCTGAAATATTTTTATTTCAGGCCCACGCTATGTTTTTTTTTCAAATTTTTTTATATATTAATATATTTATTAAATATTATTTAATATATTAATTTCTATTAATCAAATATAAAAATCATTTATTTATATTTTTAAATCACGTTGGATGAGATATTTTTTAACTGAAATATTTTTTTCGATTTTTACCTTACGTTTTTTAGTTTAGTCCGATTCCATAATATATTATTTTAAATTAAAAGTCTGAAAAAGCATGTGCAGACGTCTCGGAATTTGTTACTGAGAGAGAAAGAGAAAAGCAGTAGTAAATAGCAGGAGGGGTATAAGAGGAAGTTTACTAAGATGAGTACGCCCTTTGGTGAAAATGAAACCATGATACGCCTTTTGGTAAATACCAATTCTTAGGTACGCCTTTTGGTAAAAAGTCGTTAAAATTATATTAATTATTCCACTCAAATGTGCAAAATTATACTAATACTTCACTCAAACACTCAAATTATACTAATATTCCTTCCAAATACGTATGGTCCCATCACCAGTGATATTAGAAGAATATAAAGCTGTTACAATAAGAAAATTTTCAATACACAAAAGTTACAAGATGTAAGGCCTATTTATATACAAAGTTAGGGATCTATTCTATGAAATAAATAGGCATATTTATATACAAAGTTAAAGATTAATTCTAGGAAATAAATTAGGAGTCTATTCTAGGGAGTAATTTATATTTTAGGTAAAATATAAATTAGGATATATATTTATATAGCTAATACTCCCCCTCAAGTTGGGGCATAGATATTAATCATGCCCAACTTGTTACAAAGATAATCAATCCGGACCCCATTTAAAGGTTTTGTGAAGATGTCCTCTAGTTGTCCTCTAGTTTTTACATATCCTGTAGTGGTCAAGCCTCGTTGAAATTTTTCACGAACAAAATGACAATCAATTTCAATGTGCTTAGTTTACTCATGAAATACAGGATTTGATGCAATGTGAATAACAGCTTGATTATCACACCACAGTTTTGTTGGTACTGAAATTTTAAATCATACTTCAGTTAGTAGTTGATATATCCATATTATTTCACACACAAACTGTGTCATAGCCCTATATTTTGACTTTGCACTGGACTGTGATACAACGTTTTATTTTTTACTCTTCCATGAAACTAAATTTCCTCCAACGAAAATATAATAACCTAAAGTAGACCTTCTATCCATTTAGAACCTGCCCAATCTGCATATGAAAAACATTCAATATGAATGTGTCTATGATTTTTATATACGATATCTCGTCCGGGTGCTCCTATCAAGTAACACAAAATTTGCTCTAGCGTTGTCCAATAATAAACCGTTGGAGATGACATAAATTGACTAAAGACACTAACCGAATATGCAATATCTGGACGTGTTACAGTAAGATAATTCAACTTCCCAACTAACCTTCTATATCTCTCTAGATATTCAAATAGTTCTTCATCTACTATGAGGTTCACGTTTTGAGTTATTGGAGTACTACAAGGCTTTGCCCATAATTTTCCTGTCTTAGTTAATAAGTCAAGAACATATTTTCTCTGAGATAGAAATATACCTTTTTTACTTCTCATAACTCCAACACCTAAGAAATACTTTAGCACCTCTAAGTCCTTTGTATGAAACTGACTAAGAATGAAAGATTTGAGAGATGAAATTCTCGTAGTATCACTTCCAGTAATAACAATATCATCCACATACACAACTAACAGAACAATACCCGCTCCTGACCACTTGTAGAACACAAAATGATCAAACTTGTTTTTCATCATACCAAATTTTTCAATAACTTGATTAAATTTTCCAAACCAAGCACGAGGACTCTGTTTCAAACCATACAAAGATTTCTAAAGACGACAACTCGCCCCATCTCCCCCTGAGCAACAAAACCAAGAGGTTACTCCATATACACCTCCTCTTGAAGATCATCATGAAGAAAAGTATTCTTGATATCGAGTTGATGTAAAGGTCAATGATGAGTAGCAGCTAATAAAATAAATAATCAAATAGATGTCAACTTTGCAATAGAAGAAAAAATTTCAGAATAATCCACACAATTGGTTTGAGTATAACCCTTAGCAACAAGACGAGATTTTAGTCTTGCAACTGACCCATCTGGATTGACTTTAACTGTGAATACCAAGAAGGTCTAATTGAATCTTTTATGTAAAGCTTTTCATCTAAGTTAGGTGGGTTCAAAATAGGTCCGTCTTGATTTGATCAATTTAGAATTGAATAAAATACTATTGGTTTTGACGGTGCCCTCCACTCTCCCACCCGATCTCTCTCCCCCTTCACTCTCCTCTTGCTCTCACCCAATCTCTTTCGCATGGATCTCAATCAGCATTGCAATCAATCAATGCTAGATCATAAGATCTTCATTAGTGGTTAACGCTCCTTCCTTCTCCAGTAAGTCAGTTTCTCTCCCTCACTCACAATCTCTCTCTCTCATATTTCTCACATCATTATCATCTTCGACTTCATCAACAACATTGTGTCATTCTCCTCGGCTCTAATAGCTTCACGTCGTTATCAGCACCGTCATCGTCATCCATGCCAGTATGGACACCATTCCGCATCCTAGTGTAGGTGCGGAACAAAAATCTCAGTTGTGTCGAATGCACAACTAAAAATTTTAATTCATGATACCACTAATAGTTATCACTTCTCAATAATGTCAATGCAACATTTTCTCCATATTAACCAAACTGTTAGTTGTTGACTATTGAAATAAGAGAAGTAGAGAGAAAGAGATAGAGAGAAGAAAAGAGGTAACAAAATAATTTTCTTAATTAATTAAAAAAACTTGTCCATGAGATATACAATTTATAGAGGTCTTAAGATGCTTAGTCAAATAAAAAATTAATAGGAAAACTGTTAATTAACAGATTCATAAAGAAACTGTCAATTAACAGATTAATAAGGAAAATATCTAATAATATTTGACGCGGTCAGATATTTATTCTCTTTTACCCCCGACAAACTTAATGGGAGATCTCTGACATTGAGTTTGCTTGATAATCTGCTAAAACGTTTTCTAGATAATGGCTTGGTAAAAATATCAGCAATTTGATCTTCTGCAGAGATATAAGAAACAGATAATTGTTTGCTTTCCACGCGCTCTCGAACAAAATGAAAATCAATTTCTGCATGTTTTGTACGAGCAAGAAATATTAGATTTGATGTAAGATATGTTGCTCTAATATTATCACACCAAATTTTTGATGAAATATGCGATGCAAGATAAAGTTCCGAGAGAAGGGATTGAGGTCAAATAATTTTTGATGTTACATTGGCTATAGCTTTATATTCAGCTTCAGTGCTTGAACGAGATACTATAGGTTGCTTTTGCGAATTCCAAGAGACAAGATTTCGTCTAAGAAATATTGCATATCCACTAGTAGAGAGTCTATCTTCAGGAGAACTTGCCCAATCTGCATCGCTATAGGCATGTAAATCGCGAGATGAGTGTCGATACAAAAGAAGACCATGTAGAATAGTATCTTTGAGATAACGAAGTATTCTTTTCATACCTTCCCAATTTTGTTCAGTGGGAGTATGCATTAACTTACAAACACGATTTACTGTAAACGTAATATCAGGGCACGTGATAGTAATATATTGTATAGCTTCAACAATACTTCGATAAACATGAGGATCAGCCATCACCGAAGAGGATGCAGGTGTAGAGACATTATTTGGAGCAATTAGTATAGAGACCGTACGTGCTTCATCCATTTTAGCTTTTTGAAGAAACCCAGTAATATATTTGCTCTGAGAGAGGATATAACCTTCATCATGTGGAATAAGTTCAATACCAAGAAAAAAATGAGCATTTCCTAAATCTCGAATAGGAAATTCCTGATTGAGAAGACTTAATAAATTTGTGATACTCTTTTAATCATTGCCAGTTAATAGAATGTCATCTACATAAATAACAAAAAATATAATAGACCCATCATTATGTATGTAGAATAGAGAGGTCAGTTTTTTATCCAACAAATCCTTGAGCCTATAACCATTTAGATAATCGATGAAACAATGCACGAGGAGCTTGCCGAAGACCATATAAAGATTTCTTGAGGTGGTAAACATGAGATGGAAATTGTGGATGAATAAACCCAGGTGGTTGCTCCATAAATACTGTTTCCTCAAGAATACCATGAAGAAATGCATTAGAAACGTCTAATTGTCGGATAGACAAATTAGAACTAATAGTTATTGATAACAATAATCTGACAGATATAATTTTGATGACTGGGTTGAAGGTGTCATTGAAGTCAATACCTGGTTGTTAACTAAATCCTTTGGCTACAAGTCGAGCTTTATACCGTTCAAGAGAACCATCAGCTCGATGCTTAAGACGGAATATCCATTTCGAGCCCAGAACATTCATGGGCGGAGTGCGCAGAACTAGGCTTCATGTTCCAATGCGAAGAAGTGCATCAAATTCTGTAGCCATGCATTACGCCAATTTAGATCCTTGTTTGCCTGTGTAAAGAAAGTTGGTTCAATAGTTTTTGAGGAAACCACTAGAGATCGAGGAAGAGGATATCAAGTAGTGATTGGTGGACATCGTGCATATATGTCACTTAAGGGAAACATGCAATGAGGAGCATTATCATCTGAATCACTTGTTGATGGTGATGAGGAAGTGGGTTGACATGGTGAGTTTGTTGCCGAACTTGTATTATCCGAGGATCCAGAGCTAGAGAGCATATTATCTTCGGCTGGTGAGACTTCTAAGATTGGAGCAGCAACTTGAGGCGATTCTGATGGTATAAGAGAGTTATTAGGGAGCTCTGGAGCAGGACCTAGGATGTCATCTCTTCTGATAATTTTGGGTGACATCAAGAGAGTATCACCTGTATCTAGAGGAGAGATTGAAGAGACTACCGAAAAAGGGAATAGATTCATCAAAAGTAACATGTCATGATGTATATATCCATCCAGTTGGTATATGTAAGCAACAATAACCATGATGCATATTACTATAACCAAGAAAAATACATAATAATGAACTAGAGTCATTTTTGTATTAGTAGGGGCGTAACCATGAATAACATGCGCAACCAAAGATTCGAAGAAAGGTGTATTTAGGAGTTTGATTATAAATCTTTTCCAAAGGACACTTATGATTGAACAATGAGGTAGGAAGTCGATTTATGAGATATACTGCAGTACAAACAACTTCATCCCAAAATTTACGCGGAACCGATGCATGATGAAGAAGAGCTAAGGCAGTTTCAACTATATGTCTATGTTTTCTCTCAGCAGAGCCATTTTATTCTGGAGTGTGAGGGCAAGACACTCGATGAACAATCCCACAAAAGACAAGATGACGATGAAGAGTTTAATATTCTCCTCCCCGATCAGAATGAAGAGAGAGTATTTTGCGATTAAAATATCGTTCAACTTGTTTTTGAAAATTACAGAATATATCAAATAAATCAGATTTTCTTTTCATAGGATAAAGCCATGTGTATTTACTAAAATGATCAATGAAGATAACATAATATAAGAAACTTTAGTTAGACAAGATAGGTGCAGGACCCCAAATATCAGAATGAATTATTTCAAGTGGAAAATCGAAAACACGTTCAGATGAAGAAAAATGTAACTTATGACTTTTAGATTCCATGCATGCCTAACATGAATGAGATGGAGATGAAGTAAAGGAAGTAGGTAAATCATACTTATTTATGATCGACTGAACAATACGAAAGGAAGGATGACCAAGTCGAGCATGTCAGGCTTGTTTATTTGCGCGTTCACCAATAAAAGTTTTGATTGAAGAATTTTGAAGACAGTAGAGACCATTTTTTATTTCTTCAAGAAACACAATAGTATTTGTTCCTCTATCTTTTATAAGATAATGATTATGATGAAATTCAAAAAAGACAATGTTATCAAGGCAAACCTGACGTACGGAGAGTGAATTTTTAGTAATTGATGGAACATGAAAGATGTTGCGCATGTGGAAAGTACGATTAGACTAATGAATGTATGTGTTTCCAAGATTAGTAATATGCAAACCTGAGCCATCACCTACTTGTACCGTATCCGAACCAGTGTATGGTAGTACTTCTGTAAAGATATTGTAGTATGATGTGGCATGTTGAGTTGCTCCAGTGTCAATATACCATTCAGTAGATAAAATTTTTGAAGGTTTGCCATGAGTAGGCACAGATGAGAGAACTTTAGGATGAACTTGTGAATTCGTTGTGTGACTTAAAGATCTTCTTAAAGCTGAAGAACCACCAATGAAGGTTTTGTCGAGTCTTTTAGGACATTGAATACCAGTATGCCCAATTTAGAGATAAATTTGACATCTTTTTATAGTTGAACGACCACCGATGAAAGTTCTGTCGAGTCTTTTAGGACATTGAATACCACTATGTTCAATTTGGAGACAAATTTAACATCTCTCAATATTTGACATAAAAAAAAATAACAAAGAATCAAAAGTTGTTGTAGCTTGGGCAAAAAAGGCACAGAGATTATTCCTCTTCTCCCCTACTATCCCGTCATGAGAGGGCGGGTGATAGAAACAAGGAAGGAGGATGGTGAGCAAAAATAGAGGAGGAAGAGACAAAGTACTTTAAAAGTTGCTAGCCCCTTTTTTCCAAAAATAAAAATAAAAACGGTGAAATCAAGCGTCACATAAAGAAGAAGAAGAAAGACGTCGTATAAAAAGAAGCGATGCATAAGGTAAGAAGAGCTATCGCTTGATACCATATTAAAATAAAAGAAGCAGAGAGAGAGATAGAGAGAGAAGAGAAGAGATAACAAAATAACTTTCTTAATTAATCAAAAAAATTTGTCCATGAGATATACAATTTATAGAGGTCTTAGGATACTTAGTCAAATGAAAAATTAATAAGGAAACTGTTAATTAACAGATTCATAAATAAACTATCAATTAACAGATTAATAAAGAAAATATCTAATAATATTTGACGCGGTCAAATATTTATTCTCTTTTATTGACTACGCATGCAAGCAGTTATCAACAGTTAATATAGTTGCTGCATTTTTGAATCTGAGAATATTCACAATTTGATATTGTTTCAAATCAAGTTCATTAACCAATATTACCCGTCAAGATGTACTCATATTCAACATGTTCAGTTATTTTGTTGAACTGAATACACTTCCATGGATAAAGAAAAATGTCTGAACTTTGAACCTCAGATCAAGCCATCTTCTATTAGATAGTACAATGCAATATTTATCATGTGACGGGATGATGGTTGGTTGGCAAGAGGGGGATGAATTGCCCCTGGAAATAAAAATTACTATCTTTTATTTTCTTTAAACAAAGACGTTAGTTCAAACAATAACAAATACCATCAAAAATAAAACAATACTGAAAAGAAAGAGGCAACGGGATTTTACTTGGTTCGCAACCGGAGAAGTTGCTAATCCAAGGCTAAATGTGGCTCGATTCTCCAAAATGAATTCCTTCAGGCGGAGAAGCCTCTTAGACGTGGAACGGTTTAGAAAAATAATGAAAAACAGAATGAAAATCGTTTACAATTGATGAGTTATTTGGAACTGTGCTCTGGGGCCTATTTATAGCCCCAGTCAATTCTTTCCAAATGCTGACGTGACACTATAAGGGTGCCGGAGTGGTTGAGAGCACCTGACACATGGCTTGTGCGTTATCCAATGTGCAACGTTCGCAAACAGCAAGCCGGTAGATAAAATTAGCTCTCGGGCGCTTGTATGCACAGGGGCGCCTGAGTCACTCAGGCGCCAGTATGCATAGGGGAGCCCATAGGGGCGTCCGAGTGACTTTTGGTCAACAACTTGCTGACCAGTCTCCAGCAGGTCTTCTTGGGTGATTTTTGGGCCTTCCAGAGTTGAGTTCATCCGAACTCTTCTCCGGCCTTCTCCTCAAGCAAGCTTCCTCTTGACTTCTCGTTCCTTGGACGTTGCGTACGTTCTTCTCACTCCACCGGCATACTCTTCCGTAGACCTCCACGTTCCTCGAATGCACCGAGCCCCTCGGCTCTCTTCCCGTGCCATCTTTATCGACCGCTGCATCTTTCGCTCGACTTCCTACGCTCTTAAGCACTTACACACGTAGACACAGGGATTAAAAACCAACAGGACCTAACTTAACTCGATTGACCACATCCAAACCAACCTGGGATACTTATAATCTCCCCCTTTTTATGTGCATCAACCCGAGTTAAGTTAGGGTAAAGAACTATAAAAAAAATAGAAATAAATATATGCCAGTGAAAGAAGCAATAAATTTTGAAATTAAGCATACCCCCTTAACATAATCATATGTCTCCCACTTTGATCACATCAAAAAAAAATATTAAGGGAAATACTTACAAGAATAAAAAATTAATCCAACACTTAAAATTTTCGAAACTTTTGGAAAAGATTTCTAACACAATAATTAGTTTTCAAAAAATTCAATTTTCAAATTTTGGTAGAAAATTCAATTTTCAAAATATAAAGTCTAATTTTGGAAAAATAATTTTTAAAAAATTATTTTTATTTCAAAATTAATCAAATTTTTATTTAAATTAGAATTTTGTAAGACTTATCTTAAGAAAAATGATCAAAGAGAAAATAATTTTTTATCATATTGAAAATCAATTTTGAATTCTTTGATGATAATTTTGAAAAATAATTTTAAATTTTTATTTTGACCTCAAATAATTTTGAAATTTTTTTCAAGGATTAGAAGATATTCTCCAGATCTCAAAAAATCGAATTCGATAAAGTTAATTTTGTATGTATTTTTAAAATTTAAAAACACAATTTGAACGAAAAATCATAATAAATCAGTTTATTTGATAAGAATTCTGAAAAAAATTCTATAGATAGATTAAAGCAAATTCTATCATCGAAGAAAATATCTTAAGCTAAATTTTCTACAAGTAATAAGAAAAACATATTAACAAGATCTAGCATGAATTATCAAAAAAGATCTCTACTTGACAAATAATAAAAAGAACTTTAACCGTTTAAGATAGATTTAGGGATCAAATATAAATTTTTGTCAACAGGATTTATCGGAAACTTAGATGGAATATATAATTTGAAAATTTTTATGATTTGACCTCTGTGAAATTTAAAATACCAATTAAGTTTACCATAATATCTAATTTTTGAATTTCGAGAACAATTTGAACATGCATAATTATTTTATAATTTTTCAATTTGAATTTTCAAATTTTCATTCTCACATTTTAATTTATCATATATTTCTAATAGGCACAAGAAAGATAATTTTCTTTTTAATTCTACAATTTTATTTTTTAATTTACACATGGGTTTAGTCACTTGCTTAATACCAAAATATAATTGGTCAGGAGGTAGAAGACATATCTCATTTATCATATCCTTTCTGAAGTCCGAAGCTCCCCCTTTGTCGTTGCTGTCTTCTGACGTGGCTCCCCCTTCATCGATGCTCTCATCTTTCTGATATGAAGTCATCAGTGCAAGTCTAGAGTGTTCCTCGAGATCTGAATCTTCCGATGAAGACTCATCCCATATTGCCTTTAGGTTGTGGACTTTTGTCTTTGTTGCCCCTTTTCCTTTGTTCTTCCATTTGAGACAATTTTCCTTCACGTGCCCCTCTATATTGCAGTTGTAGAAGCGGATTTTCCTTTGTTTCTTACCTTGCACTTTATTAAATTTTTTAGTTATAAAATATTTAGACAACTTTCTTACCATATACGCTGCGTTTTCTTCATTTTCTGAAGATTCCTCATCATGTTGGATCCTTTTCGTGCTTAGGGCGATGTTGTCTGTTTTACTTTTTCCTGCATATCTAGATTCGTGAAGTTCTAAAGTCGAAAAAAGTTACTCTAAGGTACTTACCTTAAGGTCCTTAAAGATGTAGTAGGCGTCGATTATTGAAGTACAGTTCAGGGTCCTCGAGAAGGCGTTCAATGCATACCTTTGCACGTCCTGATTACTTACCAACTCTCCGAGATTGTTGAGTTCCATCATTAGCTCCTTGAGTTTAGCATGTAGTTGAGCTACTGACTCCCTTCTTCCAGTTGGATGTTGCTGAGCTGATTCTGAAGCAAATCTCTTTTTGCTAGTTTAGCTTCGGAGGTGTACCTTCGTGAAGTCCAAAAAACTTTTCCCAAAGTTCCTTTGTAGATCGGTAGTTCCCGATTCGGTTGACTTCTTGTGCAGGTAGTACAGTCAGCAGATGGTATTCTATTTTCCGTTTGTCACAAAGCCAGCCTATTCCTTCTTTGTCCACATGCTTTCATCTTTAGGTTTATCGTCGGCATCTTTGGGAGCTACAAAACTATTTTTCATAATTAAAAGCAAATCAAAGTCAGTTTTAAAGAAAACCTGCTTCTTGCGCTTCCAACTTGCAAATTCCCCCTTGAACTGTGATGGGTAGAAGACCGATCCAACCAATTTTGTAATTGCTTCAAACGGTGGTTAGTCCTTCTAGAACGTCCTTGCTCTAACACCAATTAAGGGTGATCGAAGGTTAGCAAGAGAGGGATTAATTGCCCCTGAAAATAAAAATCACTATCTTTTGTTTTTCTTAAAAAAAGATGTTAGTTAATTCAAACAATAACAAATAACATCAAAAATAAAACAATACTGAAACGAAAGAGGCAATTGTTGGACCTTGGATGACTATAAAGGGGGGGGTGAATGTAGTCAGACACTCAAATCGCTCCCTCTTCTTTGAACTTTCTTTCTGTGATCAGATTAGTAGCAGCGGAAACAAAATGCAACAGAAAGAATAAAACAGAGCAAGAAATCAAACCAACGCTAACACAGCGATATATAAGGTTCGGGGATAACTTGCCCCTACTCCTTGGCGTGCCCGTAAGGTGGGCGATCCCTTGATCGTCGGCAGATCAAGCCCCTGAAAATCCGGATAGTAAGCAACCTCCTTCTCGGTGGAGTAACCTCTCCACAGCGTTTCAACAAGGATAAAGTTTTAAGCACAATGAAACAAAAGAAGGATCTTACAGAGCACTCAGGACAGCAAGAACTCAGACAAACTTCTCCCGAGCTCCACTCAGCGCAGATCTCACGCAAGAATCCCCATCTTCGTGTCTTCTCGCTGATGGACTCACCAAGCTTTCTGACTCTTCTTCCCAATGCTCAAGTAACAGATGGTTGCTTCAAAGATCGCAGTTGCTTGTTCAAGATTGATGGAACAGCAGATAGCACAAGCAAAGTATGAACTGATCGCGCGTATGCAGTATCGCTGTTAGAGTAAGAGTTTTGGAGACTTATTCGCCACCAAGCGCTTAAGTCCCTCGACTGATCGCAGGACACCACCTCGCTGCAGCCTCCAGCTGCTCACCTGCCAACTCCAGCTACCACTGAGCTCTCCCTGGACTCCCTGAGCTTCCCTCAGCCAAGCTCCAGTCAGCAGCTTCAGTCAGTAGCTCCAGCCGTTGCAACCTGAGATGGCAAATGGACAAACCTGCTCCAAGGAAAGGCTTCCATTGACTCTCCTTGAGTGTTTGAATCCATCCCTGTCACCTGCACACTTAATCAGAGCATTAACACAACATATCAAGTATAGAATCAAGTATCAGAGGTTAAGTGCAGAGGATCATATGTGTTCAGACGCGATCAGAGCGTTTGACAGTGCGTTTGAATTAAAGTGATCGGTCACCGGACCGATCAGGACTATCCCAGACCGATCAGGCTCCAATCTGATCGGTCCCCAGTGAGAAACATGGGATCGCAAGCTCGTATGATCGGTCACCCTGACCGGTCACCAGATCGGTCACCAGATCGGTTACCAAACCGATCCTGAAATCATCTTGCCACAATCTCGCTCGGAATCCACTGGCTGATCGGTCACTAGACCGATCAGGCCGATCCCAGACCGATCAGGCTCCAGCCTGATCGGTCAGGGTGAGAAACCTCGCGACAATTGATCATTCAGTCTGATCGGTCACGGTTTCTCCCTGATCGGTCACCAGACCGATTAGGAGCCGATCAGTAGGTTTGCCAAAGACCTACTGGATGCTCCCTGATCGGTCACCGGACCGATCAGGAGCAGAGCAGCAGGGGAACTCAACCCACTTGTGAGCTCCTTGATCGGTCACTGGACCGATCAGGAGCTGTGCAGTGAGTGAAACGCATACTCCCTGATCGGTCACCAGACCGATCCACGAAGGAGCACCGTGCCAACCTCCCTGATCGGTCACCAGACTGATCCAGGGGCTCCAACCTAGCCCTCCAAGCTAGGGTTTCATCAAACCTAGCCCTCCAAGCTAGGACCTGACCCTCCAATCCAGGATTTCATCAACCTAACCCTCCAAGCTAGGACTTTTCACCTAACCCTCAAAGTTGGGACTTTTTACCTAACCCTCCAAGTTAGGACTTTTCACCTAGCCCTCCAAGCTAGGACCTTTCACCCAACTTTCCAAGTTAGGACTTTTTCACACCTAGCCCTCCAAGCTAGGATTTTCCACACCTAACCCTCCAGGTTAAGATTTCTCCACACCTAGCCCTCCAAGCTAGGATTTTCCACACCTAACCCTCCAAGTTAGGACTTTTCCACACCTAGCCCTCCAAGCTAGGATTTTCCACACCTAACCCTCCAGGTTAGGATTTTATCAAACCTAGTCCCACTAGGTATGCTCAGTCCACGACCAGGACTTAAACCCAATCATAATCATAATCATCAACCTAAACTAAAATCGATGTCAACACCAAAACAACAATCAGGGTCAGACTGCACCAATAATCTCCCCCTTTTTGTTGTTTGACAATCCGATTTTAAGTTTAGGGATTCGAAATCAATTTCCTCAAATTTCATAATCATAGGGGAATCAAGATCCTCCCCCTACAATATAATCATCTAAACTTAACCAACCACACTCTCCCCCTTTGTCGAACATCGAAAAGGGTCTAGAGGGGCTGTTAAGTTTTAAACATACTCCCCCTCAACCCTAGGTGTATCCCAAAACAACAAATGTATGATTTATTTTGAAATACATATGACAACATATGATAAAGATACGGCATGGCAAAACAATCATATGTTTTGACAGTTTTTCGCAAAAATGATGGATCGGTCCGGTGACCGATCAGGCTTCCTGAAATTCCTGATACGATCTGAAACTTTCAATTTCAGACTTCCAAGTGATTTTTGACAAGATCTGATGAGAGTTTTTCGATATTGGAAGTTGTCTCTTGACTAAAATTAATCCCTGAACAAGGATCAAAGGTCCTTATGGGTTTAACAATCACTTTGCTCCACTCAAGTGGAGTCAAACTCAAACAACAAGCATTCAAACAAATTTAAACATGTTTGTATCAAATTCAAGTTTCCAATCAAGTTTCCTTGATTGGAATGTCCAAGTATGATCATGGAGCCAAGTACACATGTGTTATGCATTGGTTTTCCCCATACTTGGTCACCGAAGTTATTTTTATCTCATCAACTTAATTTCTCAAGGGATGCAATGACATTTCGAGAAATTTAGTTGATCCTAACATCTCACCCCATTTCTAGCAAACAAAAATATTTTGTTGAACCTTATAGTTCGTGTGAGATGTCCCCAAGTTACCCAATTGTTTTCCCAAGCAATTTTGAAATGATCATAAAGGGTTTTGAATGCATTTTGATATCTATAAAACGCGACACATTCCCAACTCCCTTCTTAAGAAGCTAAACTCATTCTCGAGGAGTGGTTTAGTGAAAATGTCCGCTAGATTTGATTTGGACTCTACATATGAGAGTACAACATCTCCTCTAACAACATGATCCCTAATGAAGTGGTGACGCACTTCAATATGTTTAGTTCTAGAGTGATGGACTGGATTCTTGGTTAGGTTAATTGTACTAATGTTGTCACACAACACTTGCACACCCTTGTAGCTTAATCCATAGTCCTCTAGAGTATGAATCATCCACAACAATTGTGATATACTCTCTCCCATAGCAATATATTCTGCCTCGGTCGTGGAGAGAGCAACACAATGTTGCTTCCGACTTGACCAACTAACTTGAGATGAACCTAAAAATTGGCAACCCCCACTAGTGCTTTTCCGATCCAACTTACATCCGGCATAGTCGGAATCGGTGTAGCCAATTAGGTCAAATGACTCGGTACGGGGGTACCATAAACCAACACCAATTGTGCCCTTGACGTATCTCAAAATTCTTTTGACAGCAATCAAGTGAGATTCCTTGGCACAAACTTAATATCTAGCGCACATACCCACAGCGAAAAGTATGTCAGGTCGACTAGCTGTGAGGTATAACAGACTACCTATCATGCTTCGATATTGAGTCAAATCAACAGGTTTACCACTCTCATCATTGTCTAATCTTGTGTTTGTAGTCATGGGAGTGGTTACCTCTTTTGAATCACTCATGTTGAATTTTCGAAACATTTCTTGAGTATACTTTGATTGGTGCACATGGATCCCATCTCGGGTTTGTTTGATTTCAAGTCTAAGGAAGAAAGTCAACTATCCCACTAGACTCATTTCAAATTCACTCTCCATGTGTCCAATGAACTCATTTAAATAACCCTTGTTGTTTAAGCCACAAATAATGTCATCGACATATACTTGAGCTACAAATATATTGTCACTATCTCTACGTAGAAATAGTGTAGGGTCTATTTGGCCTCTTACAAAGCCTTTTTCAATTAAAAATCTTGACAACCGCTCGTACTAAGCTCGGGGTGCTTGTTTAAGGCCATAAAGTGCCTTCTTGAGCTTAAATACGTGGTTTGGGAATTCGGTACTCTCAAACCCCGGAGGTTGTTCGACATGGACCTCTTCTCTAATTAAACCATTTAGAAAGGCCGATTTGACGTCCATTTGATATAGCTTGAAACCACGATGTGCCGCAAATGCAAGCATCAATCGGATGGACTCTAATGGTGCCACGGGAGCATAGATCTCATCATAATCAAGACTTTCAACTTGACTATAGCCCTTGGCTACTAAGCGTGCCTTGTTTCTTATGATTTCTCCCTTGTGGTTCAATTTATTTTTTGAAGGCACATTTGGTTCCACTAATGGTGGTCTTCTTAGGTCTAGGGACTAAGTCCCAAACTTGACTTCTTTCGAATTGACCTAGTTCATCTTGCATCGCAATGATCCAATCGGGATCATTTAATGTTTCATCAATTTTTCTAGGTTCAATTTCAGAAATTAGAGCAACTTCATTAGCCTCATTCCGGAAGAATGATCTAGTTCTAACCCTATGGTGGATATCTCCAATAATCTAGTCTTGGGGATGACTAGAGGCTAACCTAGTTTGCCTTGGGGTTGGTGGTGCTTCATGAATGGTTTCACTAGACATTAGCTCAGCCTCAGGATCCGGCTGATCTATGTGTTGTCTAGGCTCACCGTCATCGGACTCATCACCATCAACAACAATTGAAATTTCATTCAAACTTAGTCTCCTAAGTTCGAGTTGAACTCCTTCTACATTTTCTGATTGGTAATTTGCTTTTAGAATTTCTTCAAAAACCACATCAGAAGACTCTTCAATCAATCTAGATTTCTTATTGTAGACTCGGTAGGCTTTGCTAACTAAGGAGTACCCGACTAGTATCCCTTCATCAGCCTTTGCCGTGAACTTTCCAAGGTGGTCCTTGGTGTTTAGGATAAACACCTTACAACCAAACACCCTAAGATGTTTAACCGTAGATGGTTTTCCAAACCAAAGTTCATGGGGAGTCTTTCCTAAGAACCTATGGATGAGGACTCGGTTTTGTACGTAGCAAGCTGTGTTTACAGCTTCGGCCCACAAGTAGCTCGGTAGTGAGTACTCATTAAGCATGCTTCGCGCAGCCTCTTGTAGAACCCGATTCTTCCTCTCTACAACACCATTTTGTTGTGGTGTTCTAGGTGTGGAGAACTCATGTCTATACCCTCTATCTTGACAAAACTCTAAAAACCGTTGGTTTTGAAATTCACCTCCATGATCACTTCTTATTGTCTTAATAGTTGATGATTTCTCATTTTCAACTCTTCTACAAAAAGAAATAAAAACATCTAAGGTTTGGTCCTTATATTTTAAAAAATATGTCCATGTGTATCTAGTGAAATCATCAATGATAACAAAACAATATCTACTTCCATTCAATGATATAATAGTGCTACAATCAAACAAGTTCATATGAAGTAAATCTAAAGCGGTAGAAGTACTTACATCGCTTTTACCTTTATGGGCAGATTTTGTTTGCTTATCCATTTGACATGCATCACAAAGTTTGTCCTTTTCATACTTGATGCTTGGTAAGCCACGGGCTAATCCCTTGTTGGCCAACTTCCGGATGTTCTTCATGTTCACGTGTGTTAGTCTCCGGTGCCAAAGGGTGGATTCATCTTCTCTTGACATGAGACACTTAGCAAAAGCATTAGTAGCACTTTTAAATGAAACTTAGTAAATGTTATCTACTCTTGTTCCTACTAGTACTATGTCAAAGTTGTCATGTTGTCTAACAAGATATTGACTTGTTTGAAAATCAATTGTGTAACCCGTATCACACAATTGACTGACACTTAGGAGATTAAATGTCATCCCTTTGACTAGAAGGACATTTTTAATCCTAAGACATTCGGATATTTGAATGTCTCCTATTCCTATGACCTTAAGACTACCATTGTTACCAAATGAAACATTACCTCTACTTTTTCTTTGAAGTGTGGTAAACAATGATCTATCCCCGGTCATGTGTTTGGAGCACCCACTATCAACGAACCAAGTTGATAGATGCTCCCCCCCAATCATAACCTACACAATTCGAAAAATAGAAGTTTTAGGTACTCAAACCTTGGGGCCTAAAGCACCTACTAAACAAGACTTAGGCACCCATGCCTTGACAACTTTTATTTGGACTCTAGATGTCTTAGATTGTCTCATATCAGTCCTAGACATCAAAGACACGAATGATGGTTCTTTGGGTCGGTAACCAATACCGGCCCTATTGTAGACTGCCCTTTGGGCATCCAAGATCATGTCTAGGGTCTTTGAGCTAGTTGAGAATTTCTCAAGAATACTCTTAAGTCTCTCAACTTCACTCTTCAATGATTTATTTTCATCTTCTAGCATCTCAACATGCAAATCATCTATATCCTCATCCCTAGAGGATTTCAATTGTTCAACTTCTATTTTCAAGGATTTAATCTCATCCTCTAACATTTCAACATGCAAGTCGTCTACATCCTCATCCCTAGAGGATTTCAACTGTTCAACTTCTAATTACAATGATTTAACTCTATTTTTTGACTTTTTCAGCATATTGGTTAAGCATGCAATTGTTCTAGAACATTTTTCAAGTTCGGGTGTAGTTACCTCTTCATCATCCGAAGATGATGAAGCTGCGTTTGAGAAGTCGGAGGATTCATCACTGCTTTCTTCACATCCAAGAGCCATGAGTGTCACATGCCGTGTACTCTTCTCCTCCTCTTCATCGGATGAACTTGAGGAGGATTCATCCCAAGTGGCCTTCAAGACCTTCTTCTTTTTCTTTGACTTTTCCTCCTTCTTCTTGAATTTTTCCTCCTTCTTCTTTAGCTTCGGGTATTCACTCTTGAAGTGCCCTTTCCTGCCGCACTCATAACAAGAAACATTAGACTTATCAACTTTAGTTTCACTAGGGTTACCTTTACCCTTGAAGCGTCGACCCTTCCTCATCATCCTTCTAACGAAATTGGTCATCTCAGAGGAGGAAGAGCTGCTGCCATCTTCCTCGGACTCGGACTCGGACTCGGATTCGGAGGAAGATGAAGATGATGAGACTTCCTTCTCCTTCTTCTTCTTGTTCTTTTCTCCTGCAACTAAGGCAATCCCCTTCTCCTTGGGGTCTTTGTTAGCCATTTCATGAAGTTCCATCTCACAAAATAAATCATCTAACTTGACAATTGATAAGTTCTTGGAAACTTTATAGGCATCCACCATGGATGACCACAAAGCATTCCTTGGAAAGGCTTTCAACACATACCTCACAAGGTCGCGATTCTCGACCTTTTCATCAATAGAATGAAGTCCATTGAGGACTTCCTTGAACCGGCTATGGAGTTCACTCACCGTTTCATTTTCCTTCATAGAGAGGTCTTGGAGTTGGTTGAGGAACAAATCCCTCTTGGCGATTCTTAAATCTCGGGTGCCCTCGTGGAGTTCTATGAGGTTGTTCCACAAATCTTTTGCACTTGAAAATGGACCAACCTTGATGAGTTGGTCTTTGTTCATGCCATATTGTATGGTCACCACCGCCTTCACGCCGGCTTCACTCTTTCGGGTTTGTTCAGCCGTCCAACGCCAAGATTCTAGTTCTTTGCCTTCATCATCCTTTGGAGGGGTAAAACCCTCCTTCACAGCGAACCAAGTGTTGATATCCATCTTTAGGTAATACTCCATCTTCGATCTCCAATATTGAAAATCTGCTCCATCGAAGAAGGGAGGTCGGGTGGTGGAAAAACCTTCTCTCAAAGCCATTGTAGATACCTCTCGGTTGTTAATCCGCTAGAACAGAGCCCCAAACTCTAATACCACTTTTTGGACCTTGGATGACTATAGAGGGGAGGGGGGGGGGGTGAATGTAGCCAGACACTCAAATCGCTCCCTCTTCTTTGAACTTTCTTTCTGTGATTAGATTAGTAGCAGCGGAAACAAAATGCAACAGAAAGAATAAAACAGAGCAAGGAATCAAACCAACGCTAACACAGCGATATACAAGGTTCAGGGATAACTTGCCCCTACTCCTTGGCGTGCCCGTAAGGTGGGCGATCCCTTGATCGTCGGCAGATCAAGCCCCGGAAAATCCGGATAGTAAGCAACCTCCTTCTCGGTGGAATAACCTCTCCACAGCGTTTCAACAAGGATGAAGTTTTAAGCACAATGAAACAAAAGAAGGATCTTACAGAGCACTCAGGACAGCAAGAACTCAGACAAACTTCTCCCGAGCTTCACTCAGCGCAGATCTCACGCAAGAATCCCCTTCTTCGTGTCTTCTCGTTGATGGACTCACCAAACTTTCTGACTCTTCTTCCCAATGCTCAAGTAACAGATAGTTGCTTCAAAGATCGCAGTTGCTTGCTCAAGAATGATGCAATAGCAGATAGCACAAGCAAAGTATGAACTGATCGCGCATATGCAGTATCGCTGTTAGAGTAAGAGTTTTGGAGACTTGTTCGCCACCAAGCGCTTAAGTCCCTCCACTGATCGCAGGACACCACCTCACTGCAGCCTCCAGCTGCTCACCTGCCAACGCCAGCTACCACTGAGCTCTCCCTGGACTCCCTGAGCTTCCCTCAGCCAAGCTCCAGTCAGCAGCTCTAGCCGTTGCAACCTGAGATGGCAAATGAACAAACCTGCTCCAAGGAAAGGCTTCCATTGACTCTCCTTGAGTGTTTGAATCCATCCCTATCACCTGCACACTTAATCAGAGTATTAGCACAGCATATCAAGTATAGAATCAAGTATCAGAGGTTAAGTGCAGAGGATCAGATGTGTTCAGACGCGATCAGAGCGTCTGACAGCGCGTTTGAATTAAAGTGATCGGTCACCGGACCGATCAGGATTATCCCAAACCGATCAGGCTCCAACCTGATCGGTCCCCAGTGAGAAACTTGGGATCACAAGCTCGTATGATCGGTCACCCTGACCGGTCATCAGATCGGTCACCAAACCGATCCTGAAATCATCTTGCCACAATCCCGCTCGGGATCCACTGGCCGATCGGTCACCAGACCGATCAAGCCGATCCCAGACTGATCAGGCTCCAGCCTGATCGGTCAGGGTGAGAAACCTCGCGACAGTTGATCGTTCAGTCTAATAGGTCACGGTTTCCCCCTGATCGGTCACCAAACCGATTAGGAGCCGATCAGTAGGTTTGCCAAAGACCTACTGGATGCTCCCTGATCGGTCACCGGACCGATCAGGAGCAGAGCAGCAGGGGAACTCAACCCACTTGTGAGCTCCCTGATCGGTCACTGGACCGATCAGGAGCTGTGCAGTGAGTGAAACACATACTCCCTGATCGGTCACCAGACCGATCAGTCATCGCTGGATCGGTCACCAGACCGATCCACGAAGGAGCACCGTGCCAACCTCCCTGATCGGTCACCAGACCGATCCAGGGGCTCCAACCTAGCCCTCCAAGCTAGGGTTTCATCAAACCTAGCCCTACAAGCTAGGACCTAACCCTCCAAGCCAGGATTTCATCAACCTAGCCCTCCAAGCTAGAACTTTTCACCTAACCCTCCAAGTTGGGACTTTTTTACCTAACCCTCCAAGTTAGGACTTTTCACCTAGCCCTCCAAGCTAGGACTTTTCACCCAACCTTCCAAGTTAGGACTTTTCCACACCTAGCCCTCCAAGCTAGGATTTTCCACACCTAACCCTCCAGGTTAGGATTTCTCCACACCTAGCCCTCCAAGCTAAGATTTTCCACACCTAACCCTCCAGGTTAGGACTTTTCCACACCTAGCCCTCCAAGCTAGGATTTTCCACACCTAATCCTCCAGGTTAGGATTTCATTAAACCTAGTCCCACTAGGTATGCCCAGTCCATGACCAGGACTTAAACTCAATCATAATCATAATCATCAACCTAAATTAAAATCGATGTCAATACCAAAATAACAATCAGGGTCAGATTGTACCAACAGCAATCGGATTTTATTTGGTTTGCAACCAAGAAGGTTGCTAATCCAAGACTGAATGTGGTTTGATTCTCTTGAATAAACTCCTTCGAACGGAGAAGCCTGTTACACGTGGAACAACTTAGAAAAACAATAAAAAATAGAATGAAAATCATTTACAGTTGACGAGTTATTTAGAGCTGAGCTCTGGGGCCTATTTATAGCCCCGGTCAATTTTATCCGAATGCTGACGTGGCACTATAGGGGCGCTCGAGTGGTTGAGGGCGCTTGACACGTGGCTTGTGTTGGTTATCGGGATTCATCCCTATATCCCCGGATTAAAATTCTATTGATTAGAATTAATCCAGAATCCAGATAGGGAAAGAAAACCTTCCGAACGACCTTTTTCATCTTCTTGTTTTCCGATTGAGTGATCGCTTGAACAAACTTATTGTTCAAGCAATCAAACTCCATTATCGATTAGCTGCGGAAAAGAAGATGAGTTTTGGATCGCCGATTCTTGTGTTTAATTCGGGGTCCAAGTAACATAAGAAAACAATTAATACTAGCATGAAAACAAAAGATTATACCTCTTGTTTTACCTCTTGATCTTCTATCATATTCCTATCCTCTTCTTGGACGTCCAAGTAACTTTCCTTGTGCTTGTGCTGCCGGCTCTCCTTGCTTCAAGGTCACGCACGCCCAAGGAGAGAAGAGAAGGACAAGAGGAGAAGAAGAAGAAGGGTGATCTCCTTTCTCCTTTGCTTGAACCCTTCTTGTCGCCCCCTCCTTGAATAGCTGGCGCCGCAACCCCAGCAAAGAGAGAGAGAGAGAGACAGACAGACAGAGAGAGAGAGGAAGAAAAACCAAAGCTTGATTAGGTTTTCTCTTGATGACTCATAAGGTATTTATGGGCTACAATAGGGACCATGAGGAGGAGTTGATTTTGGTCTCCTAACGGATCCTCAACCCGACCCGTTAATAATAACTCGCTCCACTAATGGGTTATTATTGAACTACCACACCAACCCCATAATAAAATATGGGCTCCTTCTTATTATGTGTACATCATCTCCCCGTGTTTAAGATATCGCATGTCCGTTAATTAATTAAATTACTGACAATTTAATTAACATCTAACTCCAAGAGTAATACCACTCAACTTTATTATCATGTCGAACCAAGTCCATCTGTAGGATTTACATGATAATTCTTATTAGCTCCTCAAGAGGACATCATCATCCTAAATAATTTAGGATACGATTTCCTTCTATAATCAATGACACACCATATAAATAATATTATTTCCCAATTTACCGGGCATATTGATTTAATGAATAAATCTTACCCATTGGTAAATTAAAGAAATAAATATTAATTATACGTGCCTGTTATTATATCGGGATTAAGAGTATATACATCCATAATAATCGAGGTCTGATTTGATTATATAGTCAGTATAAATCGAATCTCCTCAAAACGGTCCTGCTCAATACACACAAAGTGCACTAGTGTAATTCTATAGTTAAGATAAACTAATAAGAAATTACACTACGACCATTTAAATAGTTTATCCAAATTCATCTTGGTTGTGAGTTACTACTAATACTTTACAAGGAACTGATAACATGATCTTCTGTGTGGCACCATACACCATGTTATCTACAATGTGAAGTAAAGGACAGTTTCATACATATAACAAATATAAAAATGCAAACACATGACCATGTGATTCTTATTCCAAAATATATGTTCATACAAAAACTAGGCTTTTAGTATACATCCCAACAATCTCCCACTTATACTAACAGACTATGCTGCCATCAAACTGCCATACATCTGATTTCCATCCCCTCAATAGGCCTATCAAAGCTTTCGCTGGAAGGGCCTTAGTGAAAGGATCTGTCAGGTTATCCACTGATGCAATCTTGGCGACAACAACTTCTCCTTGCTTTAAGATGCCTCGTATCAGGTGGTACTTGCACTCAATGTGTTTACTTGCCTTATGGGCTCGTGGTTCCTTCGAGTTTGCTACTGCACCACTGTTATCATATTAAATTGTGATAGCTTTGAGCAGACCAGGAATCACCTCTAAGTCCATCAAGAAGTTCCTGAGTCATACAGCTTCTTTGGTGGCCTCAGAGACTGCCACATACTCAGCTTTCATGGTGGAGTCCGCAACGCATTTCTACTTAATACTCTTCCATACTATGGCTCCACCTCCTAAAGTAAACACATAACCCGATGTGGACTTACTGTTATCCCTATCTGATTGGAAATTAGAATCCATGTAACCCACAGGGAGCAAATAATCTGCCTGGTAAACTAGCATATAATCCCTAGTCCTTTTCAGGTGCTTTAATATATGTTTTACCACAGTCCAATGTCCTTGTCCTAGATTACTTTAATATCTGCTAACCATGCCCATGGCAAAACAGATATCCAGTCTTGTACATACCATAGCATACATTAGGCTTCTTACAACCGAAGCATAAGGAACTGTCTTCATCTCCTTTATCTCCTTTGATGTTTTAGGACACATCTCCTTAGATAAAGGTACTCTATGTCGAAAAGGTAGAAAACATTTCTTAGAGTTTTGCATGCTAAAACAAGCTAGGATAGTATCAATATATGAAGCATGAGATAAACATAACATCTTTTTTTTGCGACCCCTTATAACTTTGATCCTAAGAATATGTCCAGCTTCTCCCAAGTCCTTCATATCAAACTGCTTGGACAACCATACCCTTACGTCTGACAACACTTTGATATTGTTGCCAATGAGAAAAATGTCATCTACGTATAGTACAAGAAATACCACTACGTATCCGTCACTCCTCTTGTATACACAAGACTCATCCGGACTTTGTATGAATCCATAAGACTGGATTATCTCATCAACCTGGATGTTCCAAGACTATGAAGCTTGTTTCAGTCCATAAATGGACCGATTAAGCTTGCACACAAGATGCTCTTTGCCTTTTGCAATGAATCCCTCTGGTTGCTTCATATAGATGTTTTCTTCAAGACTTCCGTTAAGGAAAGATATCTTGACATCCATTTGTCAAACCTCATAATCCATATGAGTAGCAATAGACAAGAGAATCCGGATAGACTTAAGCATGACTACCGGCGAAAAGGTTTCCTCATAATCGATCTCCTCTTTCTGAGTATACCCCTTCGCAACAAGCCTTGCTTTAAAGGTTTCCACCGTTCCGTTTGATCCTCTCTTTCTTTTGTAGATCCATTTATATCCAATAGCTTTTACACCATCCGGTGTTTCTACAAGCTCCCAGACTTGATTAGAATCCATAGATTCTATCTCAGAATTCATCGTCTTTTGCCAAAATATCATATCTTTATCTTGGAGTGCTTCGTCATAGGTCCAAGGATCAGGTTCATGTTCACCAGGGACGAAGTCCGAAGACTCTCCCAAAAATATGAATCTGTCGGGTTGTCTAACAACCCTCCCAGTTCGACGAGGTACTACCTATGTATCATCTGTAACACGAGGTGCAGTCACTTGTAGTATATCATCCTGTACCGTTGGTACTGAAGTAGAAACTTCCCCTCTTACTTCCTCTAGAACAATCTTACTCATGGGCTTGTGGTCCATTACATAGTCTTCTTCTAAAAATCGGGCATTCGTACTAACGATGACCTTCTGATCTTTAGGACTATAAAACAAATCACCTTTCGTTCATCTAGGATAGCCTACAAACAAGCGCACTTCCGTACAAGATTCCAACTTATCAGCGTCTCCCTTCAGTACATGTGCTGGACTACCCCAAATCCGAATATGTCTCAGACTAGGCTTACGCCCATTCCACAATTCTGTGAGAGTAGAGGGTACTGATTTAGAAGGTACCAAGTTCAGAATATACATTGTCGTTTCCAGAACATACCCCCAGAATGAATTTGGTAATTCCGAATAACTCATCATCGATCTAACCATTTCCATAAGAGTCATATTCCTTCGTTTCGCCATACCGTTCTGTGGGGTGTACCGGGTGCGGATAATTGGGATTGAATCCCAGCCTCTGATAAGTAACTCCTAAACTCTCCCAAGAGGTACTTACCACCACGATCAGACCGTAGTATCTTGATACTTTTACCTTGACATTTCTCCACATCAACCTTGAATTCTTTGAACTTGTCAAAGCATTCAAACTTGCGACGCATCAAGTAAATATATCTATATCTTAAATAGTCGTCTATAAATGAGACGAAATATTCAAAACCACCTCTAGCCTGGATAGACATAGGACCGCACAAATCAGAATAAACCAATTCCACCACTTCTTTGGCTCTATACCCCTTGGCCTGAAAAGGTCTCTTGGTCATTTTTCCTTCCAAGTAAGATTCGCAGGTTGGGAAATCTTCCACCACCAATGAACCCAAAGGTCTATCGACTATCAACCTTTGAATTCTACTCAAATTAATATGACCCAACCTTAGATGCAAAGATATGTTTGGTTCATTTTCGAAGGTTATTTTCTCTTATTAGAGTTAGAAGTCGTGTTATTAATTTCCATTTGTATCATGGGAATTATTGGATTAAGAGTATACAAATTGTCAACCAACACACTAGAATAGATAATCTCTTTATTCCTTTTGATAACAACTCTGTCATTAAAAGAAACAGAATACTCATCCATAAATAGTTTAGAAACTGAAATCAAGTGATTTCTAAAACAAGGTACATAAAGACAATTTTTTAAAATCAAAAATTTATTCTTATCAAAAGATAAATAAGCATCTCCCACAGCAATAGCCACCACCTCCGTAGCATTGCCCATGTAGACGGTAATCTCGCCCTCAGATAGTCATCTGGTTTCCTGGAACCCCTGCAATGAATTGCAAATATGATCAGTGGCTCCCGTATCTACACACCAGGTACTGGTAGAAAACACCGCTAAATATGTTTCAACAACTAATGAAAAAGATATATCTTTATTGTTCTCCTTTCGGCGGGGGTCCACCTTCCAATGTCCAGTCTGCTTGCATGTGAAGCACTTGCCTTTCGGGTTCTTCACTCCACTTTGTGGTCCTTGAGATCCAGCCGCTTTCTTTGCCAAACCGACTTGTTTCTTCTTCTTCTTTCTGCCTTTCGGCTTAGAAGCAGAAACGTTTTCAGCAACATAAGCTTAAGCACTTTGACGAAACAACCCCTCTGCTGCCTGGAGTTCTGTCAGAAGTTCCACCAACGAATACATCCTTTTGTTCATATTGTAGTTCAGGCGGAACTGCTCAAAACTCCTGGGTAGCGTCTGGAGAATGATATCGACCTGGGTTCCCCATCGATTTCAGCTCCAAGGACTTTCATCTCATTTAAATGAGCCATCATCTTGAGGACATGATCCCTCACGGGCGTCCCCTCAGCCATGGTGGTCGACATCAAGTTTCTCATGGCTTCTTACCAGCAACCCGATTCTGGTGTCCGAAGAGTTTCTTGAGATTGAACATCATGTCATAAGCAGTAGCGAAGGTCTGATGTTGATGTTGTAGCACATTTGACATGGAGGCCAAAATATAACACCGTACCATCTCATCTGCCTTTACCCACTTCTTATAACATTCTTTCTCCTCTTCACTAGAATTATCACTAGGCTTATCAGGACAGATTTCAAAGAGTACAAATTTGTACTCCTCAGCAGTCAAGACAATGTCCAAGTTCCGTTTCCAATCAATATAATTTGGACCAGTAAGTTTGTTTTCTTTTAAAATCACTGCAAGGAGATTGAAAGTCATTCTGAAAATCCTGAGAATCACAATTGGTCAAAACTTTAGATTTTAAAATAATATTGATTTCTCAAACAATAAAATTTTTAAATCACCAACACCTCAAAAGACCGTGAATTTCGTATGTCACGATAGTGTGAACGTATACTAATTCAAACATTTGTAAGAGGAGGTTTTACCCATTAATTTTATTATCTTGTCAACCTTACTTTTTGACAAATAAAATTAATAGTTGGTGTATCTTCGGCCATACAAATAATAGCAGTGACTCCGATGGGGAGGATATTATTAATTGCATCTAAGTGTACACCATTACTCAATACTAAGTTCATTATCTAGGATTATGCCCCTTCCGATGGGGAAGATCACACACTCCTAAATAATTTCCTAAAATCATATTTGATCTAGTGATTCGCAAGACAAACTCATCTGATGTGGAGGAAGACACTCAGAGCCAACGCGCAAGTTTGTATGCATCACTTATCAAATTAGTAATGGAGGTCACGGGACTCAAAGATTCCCTCACCCACTTAGTTAATTTTTAATTTTTAAAACCAAGGAATTTTTCAAACATGCACAACAAGCATATCAAAACAGCAAACAATAAATACGGAAATTCAAAATTTTCAACTATTATGGCTTTGTAGATTCCGCTGTTCTTTAATATGCCTCCAGTCGTGTTGCCACTTCGACTCCTCCTCCTTTAGCTGCGCAACTAGGGACCCAAGCCAAGAAAAAAATATTTTAATTTACATCCATCGATCCTATACTCCACAAAGAAGTTTACATAAAATCTAGATCGAAAATAAATTAAACTAAGCGGCTAACATTTGCCGTATTTAATTACAATTAAATACAAATGACCTCATCAACCCCGAGGATTCAAATAAAATATACAATCACACACAACTATCACACACAATCACACAGTCATAATAGTTGGATTTAATGTCTGCAATCACAAAGTTAGCCTATCACAAATCCTACTATTATCCGATATAAATTATGTATGAAAAGCATGAAAGTAACCGAATCCAAAACACACAAAACTGGAAACTATTGGCTCTGATACCATTTGTTGGTTGTCAGGATTCATCCCTATATCCCCGAATTAAAATTCTATTGATTAGAATTAATCCAGATAGGGAAAGAAAACTTCCCGAACGACCTTTTTCATCTTCATGCTTTTCAATTGAGTGATCGCTTGAATAAACTTGTTGTTCAAGCAATCAAACTCCTTTATCGATTAGCAGCGGAAAAGAAGATGAGTTTTGGATCGCCGGTTCTTGTGTTTAATTCGGGGTCCAAGTAACATAAGAAAACAATTAATACAAGCATTAAAACAAAAGATTATACCTCTTGTTTTACCTCTTGATTTTCTATCGTATTCTTATCCTCTTCTTGGACGTCGTGTGTGCGATGATCTTCCAAGAAACAAAGCCACCAAAAACCTCCACCTCTTTCTTCTTCCTTCTTCTTCCTTGCACCGCCAGCCCTAGCCTTTCCTTGTGCTTGTGCCGCCGACCCTCCTTGCCTCAAGGTCACGCACGCTCAAGGAGAGAAGAGAAGGACAAGAGGAGAAGAAGAAGAAGAAGAAGGGTGATCTCCTTTCTCCTTTGCTTGAACCCTTCTTGCCGCCCCCTCCTTGTGTAGCCGGCACCGCAACCCTAGGAGAGAGAGAAAGAGAGAGGAAGAAAAACCAAGGCTTGATTAGGTTTTCTCTTGATGGCTCATGAGATATTTATAGGCTAAAATAGGGACCATGAGGAGGAGTTGGTTTTGGTCTCCTAACGGATCCTCAACCCGACCCGTTAATAATAACACGCTCCACTAATGGGTTATTATTGAACTACCACACCAACCCCGTAATAAAATATAGGCTCCTTCTTATTATGTATACATCATCTCCCCGTGTTTATGATATCGCATGTCAGTTAATTAATTAAATTATTGACAATTTAATTAATTAACATCTAACTTCAAGAGTAGTACCACTCAACTTTATTATCATGTCGAACCAAGTCTACCTGCAGGATTTACATGATAATCCTTATGGGCTCCTCAAGGGGACATCATCATCCTAAATAATTTAGGGCACGGTTTCCTTCTATAATCAACGACACACCATAAATATATATTGTTTCCCAATTTACCGGGCCTATTGATTTAACGAATAAATCTCGCCCATTGGTAAATTAAAGAAATAAATATTAAGTATACGTGCCTATTATTATATCATGATTAAGAGTATGTACATTCATAATAACCTAGGTCTGATTCAATTATATAGTCAGTATAAATCGAATCACTTCAAAACGATCCTGCTCAATACACTCAAAGTGCACTAGTGTAATTCTATAATCAAGATAGACTAATACCAAATTATACTACAACCATTCCAATGGATTGTCCAAATACATCCTAGTTGTGAGCCACTACTTATACTTTACAAGGAACTGATAACATGATCTTCTGTGTGGCACCACACACCATGTTATCTACAATGTAAAGTAAAGGATAGTTGCATACATATAACAAATATAAAAATGCAAACACATGACCATGTGATTCTTATTCCAAAATAGATGTTCATACAAAAGCTAGACTTTTAGTATACATCCCAACAACTTGTACGTTATCCGATGCGCAACGTTTGCAAACGGCTAGCTGATGGATAAAATCAACTCTCGGGCGCCTGTATGCATAGGGGCGCCCGAGTGACTTTTGGTCAGCAAGTTGCTGACCAGTCTCTAGCGGATCTTCTTGGGTGATTTCCAGGCCTTCCAGAGTTGGGCTCACCCGAACCCTCCTCCGGCCTTCTCCTCGACCGAGTTTCATCCCGGCTTCTCATTCCTCGGATGTCGCGCGTATCCTTCTCGCTCCACCGACGTACTCTTCTGCAGACCTCTGCGTCCCTCGGATGCACCGAGTCCGTCGGCTCTCTTCCCGTGCCATCCTTCTCGACTGTTGCGTGTTCCGCTCAACTTCCTATGCTCCTAAGCTCCTACACTCTTAGACACAGGGATTAAAAATCAACAGGACCTAACTTGACTCGATTGACCACATCAAAACCAACCTGAGATACTTACATCAAGAACTGGTAAATGGAAATTCCATCAAATATGTTTTATGAATTCCCGGCTAACAGGTGACAATTAAATTGCTGAAGCTAGTGCCAAAGACAAAACACACTGTTCAGTTAGTATAAAAACTTTTACAAAATGCTGTGATTAGCAGGTTGAATTCAGGATTAAAATTTTCCTTAAAAGGCAGCTCTGTGGTGCTTTAAATTGATAACTTGATAATGGGACCAAACTTTTTCCTATACCTAAAAATAAAGAAAACATTAGGTCCTATTATTCCTACTTGTCCGAAGTCAAGCAAGCTATTGCTCAAAAGCTAGAGCATGCTGCTTCCTTGTCACTATCTCTATTTTGAAGGTGAGACACATATCTATCAATTCCTGTTTAAAAGTCTAGACCAAACAATCTTGTCTACCTTATTCAGGGAGGCAAGGGTTCCACACGCCTGAATTCCAATTTTTAGCTTGTGTTTTCCATTGTTCCAACAAACTCAAATCTAAACATGCTCTACAATCCTTCATTGATCAAGAAGATCACACTGCATTTGCTCCTCCTTTGGGGCCCTAGGATAGCTGCTTGTTTCAGAGACAACTTTTAGCAGACGCCATGGTTTAGAATTTTTCAAGCCTCTCTTAAATTCCCTAACCCATGGATGCTCGTCATAGGAGAGATTCCAATTCCGGAGCAAGTTATGTTCTCTGTGTTTTTAGGAGTCCTAAGCTTCTCTGGTTTGATGGAGAGCAAACCAAAAAAAAAAATTGATGAACCAGGTAATAGACGAACCTGGGGCGATCAGTTCGGCCCCATGAAAGTTTCCCACCGGCCACCAAAGTAAAGGAAGCGCTAGCGGCAGGCGGTCCAGCATCTCAGAGTTCGCGGCTCATTTAGAAGAAAAATTCTTGCAAAATATGCCGTAGCGAGAGATCGAACCGCGGATGCCTGGAAAGACGACTAGTCGTCTGTCGCTGCACCATAGCCTCGAGGGCGATGGAGAGCAAACCAAGCAAGGGTCAAGGGATGATGCCAAATCTGTAAGAGCATGATCTAATGGAAATCAATCCATTAGCCCTGAAAACGTTGATGGGTACATGAGGGAAGATCAGGTTCTTTTTTAGAAAAGAGGATCGTGACCATATCACCAATATTTAGACTTGAACAAACGGGTGAAGCTTCTTGATGGTGGGATAGGATGAAGACAACAAAGAGTATGGGAGCAGCAAGCATGCCTGAGATTAGGAGGCAGGTCATTCCCATGAATTGTCATCCAACCACCTTCTAACCATCAAAGCAAAAAACAGGAGGATCAGTCAAAAGAAAAAGGTCAAATTGTATTCTTATCATTAAGGCCTGCCTTTGGGTTCTTAAACTATTAGATCCTCTGATCACACAACTTATATTACAACAACAACAATCAAGCCTTATCTAATTAGGTAGGGTCGGCTATATGAATTTTTCTACGTCATTGGACTCTATGATCTATTATATCATCATCTATATTTAAATAAATTTTATCTTATTTTATTATTGCTAATCTAGTCTTTTTTGGCCTTCCTCTCCCTCGTTTGATATGCGTTTTATCATAGTTTCACATCGCCTAATTGGGCACTTATTGGTCGTCTAAGCACATATCTGTAACATCTTAAATGTGACTCTCAAAGTTTTTCCTTAATAGATGCAACTCCGACTCTCTCTAATACACTTATTCTTTATTCTGCCCATCCTCGTATGTCCGCACATCAATTTTAACATCCTTATCTCTGCAACTTTCATCTTCTGCTCATATACTCGAGTCATAGCCCAACATTCAACACTATATAATATAAGAGGTCTAACTGCCATTTTGTAGAATTTTTATTTAAATTTTAATGTACTTTACGATCACATAAAACACCCGACGCTAACCTCTTTTTCAACCATCTTGCTTGTATTTTATATAAGACATCTCTCTCAATTCCTTCATCATTTTGCAAAATGATCTTAAATATTTAAAACTCTCAATTCCAGACAACTTGTAATCTCCTATCTTAATAATTGTCTCGTTACGTCTACTATTATTAAACATAAATTTCATATATTATATTTTTACTCTACTAAGTCTAAAATGTTTCACTTCAAGTGTTTCCCGTCAAGATTCTAGTTTAACATTTACTCCTTTACGTGTCTCGTCTATCAAAATAATATTTGCAAACAACATATACGATGGTATTATATCTTGAATGTAAAAAAACATATATGATTGTGTTATCTCCACTGAGTTAACAAAGAAATTTTAGATTAACAAGGAGCTAGCTTAAAAAGCAAGGAAAAGATGATCTCAATTTGTTTGAGTTAAAGTCAAGAGTTTGGATCTACATAAATTTAAATAGACACAATTTCATTGTGTCTCACATCGTCCACTTTGTCAATTTTGTCATTTGAAACCTAAAGTACTCCTTTAGAAATCCGTCACCCTACCCCCTCCCCCAATGAGTGTCCCACACTATTAGGAGGGAGTAAATCAGGAAACTAAAACAAGTCATCACATGAAAAGGTATTTCTGCCAACTTTGTCGAGAATCAACCCTTACTCAATTCTGCAAACTTGTCATAGCCAATTCCTGATATTACTAGGAAGTGTTTTTTTTCACAATAAAATTGTTCAAATTCATAAATCCCCTATAGGGCCCTTGATTTCTTTAACGCCCCTGATTAGCATGTCCTTCTAATCTTAATAATGGTTCCGACTGGGTAAGAGTTTGAAGGTATCAACCTACCAGAAAAGTCAAGGGTCATCAAAGGTTCCCTAAAAAGGCTGATATGACAATACATTCTCTTACAATTTGATGCATTAAGAATCCTAGCTTGATTCTACACTTGGAGAGAGGCCAACCATACAACAAATTACAAAAACGGGTATAAAAAAAAACTCATATGTAACTGTTGAAAAATGTTATTACACATGAAGGGTATGATTAGCTACAACTTTAGTTTGCAGCCTAAAAATCTGTTTTGTTAATATGCTTTTATAAAAAAATAATCGAGGAAAGGCAACTTGTGACAGTTTACAGTCAGGCAGCTAGTACACCTGCACCAAGGGCAAGCAAGAGAGCAATTATAGCAACTTCAGCTTCAATACCTATTGATTTTGTTCCTTCTTACATCTCAAGATGAGAATTTTCTCATCATGTCATGCTTTTCCTTCATTTCTTTTTTCAAGAAACCGGTTTTGTTTCTAAAATAAACCCTTCAGCCTCTTAGTGTCTTTCTTTAATTTAAAAAACACCTTTCTTGGAGGGGGGCAAGGCCACAAGCCAAAGGCACTAACGGGCCTTATTCAAGGAAGGGAAAGCAGTGAAAGATCCTAGCCTCCTAGGGAGGGGAAGAACCACTCTCCCGAAAAAAATCAAAGGCCACCGTGAAGGGGAAGTGCCTTAAAACCCCATACATCCTCATACAGGGCTTAAGGGGAATTCGCTTCTTTTCAGGGACTACCACCTCTAAAACTCTAAAATGGTAAGTTGATAGCAAGGAGAGAAAGAAATGCCCCCTCCTAGAGTCTCCTCTCCCGCTTATGCAGATTGAGAAATAAACTCAAATTCCCATTAATTGACTATCCCGAAAAGACTAAGGCTGCGTTTGGTTAAGGATAATGTAATCAAGTTTGTAATGTAATTGAGCATGTAATGTAATCCAGATTACATGTTGTTGGCCTTGTAATCCAAATTACAACACTTTTACTAGCTTTAGTAATGCAGATTACATTACATTACAATTTTAAAACTGTACCAAACAAAGTAATCAATCTTGTAATGTAATCTTGATTACAAGATTACATTACAAGGCTAATTACCCTTTACCAAACGTAGCCTAAATACCATATACTCAGAATTGCTGCCAAACAGCAGAAATTAAATCAGCAAGCAAGGATACAATTGAAACATAAATATATATGTGTGTAGGTGATTTGTTTCTTAAATTACTGTGGAGTTAAGAACTAAACACTATTATATCTGCAAAGATAGAAGAATTTTATTGACCAAAAAACTGGATTTGAAAACCTCAAATGCTAATGATTACAGATTGTGACGGAGAGCAACGAAAAAGAGTAAAATGGTAACATTTGACCCCTATTGCTAAGGTGGTTACCAAGTTGGAGCAGCAGATAGTTCAGTAGCCACCAACGAAGGTGTTTTCATTCTAACTAGAGATGTGGATGGATTCTAATAACCCTATGGAAGATAGTGAGAGTGACAAAATATTATTCTTTGTGTCAACCTCCTAAATATTCCAATAGAGATCTTAAGCATTTTTCATTAAACCAAGAAACCCGTTTTGTTTCTAAAATAAACCCTTCGGCCTCAAGTATCTTTCTTTAATTTAAAAAACACCATCCTTTGAGGGGGGCAAGGCCATAAGCCAAAGGGACTAACAGGTCTTATTCAAGGAAGGGAAAGCAGGAAAGATGCTAGCCTCCTGGAGAGGGGAAGAACCACTCTCACGAAAAAATCAAAGGCCACCATGAAGGGGAAATACCTTAAATCCCCTTACATCCATATGCAGAGCTTAAGAGGAATTTGCTTCCTTTCAAGGACTACCACCTCAGGACTACCACCTCTAAAACTCTAAAATGGTAAGCTGATAACAAGGAGAGAAAGAAATGCCCCCTCCTAGAGTCTCCTCTCCCACTTATGCAGATTGGGAAATAAACTCAAATTCCCATTAATTGACTATCCAAAAAGACTATCCCTTGATGCAAATGGGGAATAACCTTAAATTCTCATTAATTGACTATCCAAAAAAGACTAAGAGGGTGCTTGGTTGGAGGATATCAGGGTCAGGAATGGGAATGAAATTTATTTCATTTCCATTTAGGATGTCTGGCAGGGTTCAATGGGAGCAAAAATAAGGATATCAAATTTGAGTTTTAATTCCCCCCTCGGATATCATCAAATCCATTCCACCCTAGCTGCCCCCTCTCCTCTCATCGCACAAGTCCCCTCTCGTCGCCCAAGTTTCCTTCGTCACCTTCTTCTCCCCCTACCACCCCTCCCCCTATCGTCGGCTTCTTCCCCCCCCCCCCCCCCCCCCCCCCCCCACCAATCGGCATCTTCTCTCCTCCCTCCCCCCGCCACCTCTCGTCGCTTCTCCCCACTGCCCTGCCGCCTGAGACTCCAGGCCGCACAAAACCAAGGTTCGATCATCTTGCCTCGGAGGGTTCCACCTTTTCCTCCACTTCGCCGCCTATGACTGCAACGAAAGTCGTCGAATCTTTGGGATAATTTCCTCCGCAAAAAACCTGTGAACATAGGAGTTCAACCAAAGCTCGTCATAAGTTTTGTCACTTTGGAATAATTTCCCTTTTTCCTATTATTTTGGATTTGAATAATTTACTGTGATCTGTTTGTTTGTGATTGAATAATCTATTTCGGATATATTTGATAGTGGTGAGGTAGTCATAAAACTAACTTCATCTTCATTAAACAAGATCATTATTACAACTATGTGAAGTACATAACCAGCAACTTTAACAATTCTTTCGTTTCTATTTAAAAATTCTACAATCTAGATCGTTGTAAGCATTTCCGTGGAGAGAAAAAGTCATGTCGATGAGTATGAGAAAATGCTTGTATTCCTTTGAATGATGTAGAGGGCTTTATATCCCATCCTTATATGTTCTTTGGAACACAAACATTGGAATAAAAGGGTTAACCTAGAGATGTTATGACAGAATTATTGGAATAGAAAGCAAACTTAGAGACACTTTCTCTTGTCTAAACCTGAAAAAAAAAAATTCTTTACTTACTTGTAAATCATTTTGGGTCGCTGTAATTCTATATTAGAAGGTTAGGACTGGTCCCCCTTCTAATATGGATTTTCTTTTCAGGAATAAAATATTCCTTTAAAAAAAAACCTGAAAAAAAATTGTTTGCTTCCCCCAAAATTTGGCATGATTATGTACATAGTTTTAATGAATGGAATGACGTGTATTATTAGGATAAATGTAGGAAGAAGATGTATGAAACACTTAAAATGGTTTTAATATATGGTTGATTTGTATGGTTTTGCTTCTGATTTATTATTGGTAACCTCTTTCGTTGCGGTGCAAGTACAAGGTTGCTCAAATCATTTGTGATGATCCAATGAAAGTTGAGTTATTGTTCAATTTGGATCCTTCTGAAATTGAAGCTTTTTTGTGCTTAGTTGCTTATAATAATATCCTTGTGATGATGTTGAGTTTTGAAATGGACATGTTCATAGATAATTTTCATTGTTGAGATGGTGATATATGTTTTGTTTCAGGTAAGACTTAGTTGAAGATTTTTGAGATTGTCTCTTTCATACTTCCTCATAATTGAATTCTTGTGCTTCTTCTTGTGCTATATTTTACATTATGCTAGGATGGAAGGTAATTTTGTGTTTCTTCTTATGCTTCTTGTGATTTTTTTATATTTCCTTGGTTCGATTATATATATTGTATTTTTTATTTCAGTTATTATTTGTAATGTATATACTTTACAGCTTGATCCCAAATTTTTTTTATGCATTTAATTAGTAAAAGTAAATTTGAAAATTTTCTTTGATTCTCATTGCTTTTTTATTCATACCAAGCAACATCAATGGTAATTATACTCATTCCAATATCTATACCAAACACCATCAATCTAGCATTATTCTCATTGTCATTCACTCCTCAATCAAAACTTATTACCATTTCCATTACCGAATGTATACCAAGCGCCCCCTAACTACCAGATACTCAGAATTGCTACCAAACAGCAGATATTAAATCAGCAAGGAAGGATATAATTGAAACACAAATGTGTGTGTGTGTGTGTGACTAAATACAAGACACTCAGAATTGCTGCCAGACAGCAGAAATTAAATCAGCAAGGATACAATTGAAACACAAATGTGTGTGCGTGTGTGTGATTTGTTTCTTAAATTATCGTGGAGTTAAGAACTAGGCACTATTATCTGCAAAGACAGACGAATTTTGTTGACTAAAAAAACTGAATTTGAAAACCTCAAATGCTAATGATTACAGAGTGTGAAGGAGAGCAATGAAAAAGAGTAAAATGATAACATTTGACCCCTATTGCTAAGATGGTTACCAAGTTGGAGCAGCAGATAGGTCAGTAGCCACTAATGAAGGTAGGTAGAGATGTGGATGGATTCTAATAACCCTATGGAAGATAGTGAGAGTGACAAAATATTATTCTTTGTGTCAACCTTCTACGCATTCCAATAGAGATCTTAAGCATTCTTCTCACACCAAGTAGGAGGATGTCCTTTTTCATGTAGTCTAATAGTAATTGCATAATCCACAGATTAGACTCATTCAGATTAGAATCTTGGAGAATGCATAGAGCCCAGCTCAGGCCATAGATTCTCAGGTTCAAGGAGAGTCTGAGGTTCTGATCATTATGAAAAACTAACCCATAAAGCACCTGTTTATCATCATAGGCTCAAGTGTGTAATTCTTGTGATTATATGATAGGTGCCTCAGAAAGAGAATCCCATCGAATATAGTGGTTAGTCAATTGAGTGGAAAGTAAACTTCAGGAACCTAACATGGAAAGAGCTTATTTCAATTGAGTTGAAAGAATAGTTTGTGTAACTACGGCAAGAGCAACATAAATGTTTGAAATATCAATTAAAGGATCAAACATGCAACCTGTCTACTAAATTATGTTTAACTATATCAATTCCAAATACTCAATTGATTGTCCAAGTATATATATTCATATATGCATCATAACATAAGTACTTTGGAACAATTCCAACAAAATTATTAGACATTGAACATTTAGCTTGATGTTTCATCATGTTGAATTGGCTTCATATAGCTTATTTGGATTGAACTGTTTATTTGGACGGAACCAACTCTCAAACCATGTTTTTGGCATCTTGATAACAGCACTTAAGCTCATCATGAATATATTTTTTTTCACAAAACTAAATGTAGAAACAAAGGGTCTTGCCATTTTCAAAATTTGAATGTCTTGGAAGCCAAGGTACATTACCTGTTGGGCTAACATAAATATGTGACACATTGTGATATAATAGCATGCCAAAAATATTGAATTGACACTCAGATAGGCACAAGGCAAACTAGTGAGAACATAACCTTAGCTCCTTCAGGAGAATTTTTTTAATGGAAGATAGAAATATGGCTAAAAATAAAGAAAACCTTTCTTTTAAGTTCTAATACTGAGGCAATTAGACATCAGCTACATTCATATTCCCAGAAATTGCATCATCAAGCAAAGACTGAGAAGAAACAAAAAAGTAGAAATTATGTTTAACCATATTATTCTCTTAAAAATGTTATTCAGTTTTTGCACATTACAAGCACTTGAAACTTTATGCAATTAAGAATAGTGAATAATCTCACTAGAAGTTTGCAAGTAGACAAGTAGTATGTGAAAGGGATTTATCATAAGCATCGTCTTTGGGTAGAGCACTAGAAATATTGTGAATAAATTCAGGAAATAGTTCAGTAGAATCAAGATTCACGGAGAGAAGACAATTCATCGTCACTAATAAAAAAAATAAACCTCTCTACTTCTTGACAGAAGACTCCACCATCGTCAACCAGCGATGTAGCTCGACTTTGTCCTAGTTAGCCATATACTCGTGCAAGAACTCGGCCAGTTCAACATCCACCCCCAATTCCTCCAAGTATGAGGTTACCCGACTGCAAACTCTTCTCTAAACCACTGACAAGTCCCTTAATATAAATAACTATAAACTCTAAATAAGGAGACCAAAAAGAGTAATTTAAAAAAAAACGGAATAATACTTGAAATTAAGACCCATGTGAGGGCGCACAGCGGCGCAGAGGGAACATCATCTGGACGTCGAGGGATTCGAGAACCGAGTCAAAGGGCTCAGCGCGGGCGACCTCAATGATGAGGCTGATGCGAAGGCGGGGACCGTGTTCCAGGGCCTCCACCTTATTGAACAACGGAGATGAATAGGAAGGCAGTGGTTCGGTGACGTCGAACATGGTGGCGTCCACTGATTAGTCCCAAGGGCTGGATGGTCTCCCGAATGACACAAGCGGCTAAGGCGGCGCCGACCTGGCACTGACTTGGCTTCATCTTGCAAGACAACGACCATTAGTCAACCCGCCGGGGAGTTTTCCCGGCAAGGTACTCCGACAATCAAGTCAGTATTCCGCATAAAATATAGTGGAGCAACTGAAAGTATAGTAGAAGGGAAAGCTCGCGCGCATACCTGCGGAATGAGGAATGGAGGGCTTATATAGCCGGGCGAGCTGACAACCCCTGTCCGTGTCGACGAGACAGGGAGTGGGGTACCTGTCAGCTAGTATGAGAGCACCTGAGAGTACCGCGACATGGCGCGAGATGCTTGGGTAGTACGATGGTACGAAATTGACGGGATAAACGCAAGGTGTATCATAAATGGGTAAGGCGCATAGTACCCCGACATCAAGATCGTACCCGGATGTAATGACATAGGGCGGCGCAGGGACGATCTAGTCTGTAGCCCGAGCGCCGACCGACGGGTCCGAGTGCCGAGGACCGAGTCGGGTAATGCCCAGGGAGCGTGGGCCGCCACGCGTCCGACTGGGAGAGCTGAGGAGCAGGTTACGCCCTGAGTCGGGGGGTCTGTTGGGCTATGTCTGTCTGGTTCTGTCTCTGTGCTGTGGGTTGTTAGATCCATGGGATGCTGAAGGAACGTGGGCCACCACGCGTCCGACGGGAGTGTCCGACCCGGATCCGAATTGGGGTACTGCTTTAGTCGACCGAGTTAGGAGACGCTCGGGATCGACCTGACCGACCCTGCCCGGGGTCAGTCGGATAGCGTGTCGAGGATTTCCTAGCTCAAGGACTCCCCGGGTGAGGTCTTCATCGGCCCTTCAGTTGTACCTTCTTGCGCTAGGCTGGCTGGCTGAGCGGGCTGAACTACCCGTAAGTAAAGTCGGGATCATAAGTGTCCCCCTCGAGTCTACTCTAAGGAGGCGTCGAGTCCGACTGACTGGACTGCCATTTATTGAAGCGAGCCTGGCACAACTGAATGACCTGATCCCTTCTTGCCGACCTCGGGGGTCGTTGGTGGGCATGCATCCCGATTGGCCAAACCTGTCACATCACCCGTCTCTTCGATTCTGGCTCACCGGGATGCCCGAGCAGATTCGAATCTCGTGCATTTATTACAGCATTTAATCGCTACAACACACATTGTTGAGGCAATCGACCCAAGAATGATCGGGAAGATCATAGTTTTGATGTGTGTGCCAATAAATTTAAGGTTAGGATGTTATGTTGTATTTAATATGTGTGATTGAGTTTGCAGGACTTGGAGAATCACACTTGGAAAACATATCCGAGGGACAAGAGCCGAGGGAGGAGAGCTCCAAGGGCAAGCCGGGAAGTGGACTTCAAGGGCACATGAGAAGGATGGCATGGAGGCAAGCCAAGGAAGGCTTGTGTGCGCATCCGAGGGACAATAGCCAGAGGAAGAAGACTTCAAGGGGCGAGCCAAGGGAGCATACGTGAAGGAGAGTGTTTTGAGAGGTTGTAAGTGAGATTGGAGACTGGGCAGTCGACTGGCTAGAGGGCAGTCGACTGCCAAAACTCACAGAGAGTTTACAGCCTCGGACCAGGGGCAGTCGACTGGTAACCCCCCAAAAACTAGCCGTTGGCTGGCATTTATTGCTAGACCAGTCGACTGCCCTTGGGGCAGTCGACTGGTGCGGGTCTAGACAGCCTGCGGGGTTGTCCTTTTCTCTTATAAAAAGAGGACTTTTTCGCACGTGAACGGTACGGTTTTACACTGTAACGAAGTGTTGTTCGTGCGACTATTCATCCAATCTTCCTCTCGCTCTTCATCGAATCTTATAAAGAGGAAGAAGACAAAGTTTGTAAAGGTTTCTCCACCTTTGAAGGAGGATTTCATATTGGAGAGTGTGCAGACGCGTAGATCCTTGGATTAGTCACGTGTTCGGGTGAATACCAAGTAAAAATACTCTAAGTTAGCATTGTTCTCTTGTTTTCATATATTTTTGTTTGTATTCCGCTAACAATTTTGTAGAGAAATTCGACAAAGTGCTATTCACCCTCCCCTCTAGCAACGCTCTTTGATCTATCAATTGGTATCAGAGCCAGGTCGCTTCGGAAGAACTCACCGTCGACCGGAGTAAAGTAAATGACGTTTCAAGAGGGATACAGCACTGCACGACTACCATTCTTCGACGGGAACGACTTCGCATACTGGAAAGATAGAATGCAGTACTATTTAATGAATGACATTGAAAACTGGATTAGTATTGTAGATGGGTTCGATGCACCGGTCGACGAAAGAGGAGAGCCAACGCCAATGAGATCGTGGTCGAAGGATGTCATGAAGAGGGCGCAATCAAATGCCAAGGCCACCACCACACTTCAGTGCAGGCTCTCAAAGGAGCAACTCAACAAGGTGGGGTCATTCAAGAGCGCCAAAGAGTTGGGAGAAACTCGTTGAACTGAATGAAGGGTCCAACGAGTCCAGAAGGGCAAAGAAGGACTTGCTCGTTGCTCAACTCCAATCCTTGTCCATGAAGACCAATGAAACTGTAAGCCAGCTGCATGGAAGGGTGAAGGAGATCATCAACGAACTCCATGTGATTGGAGAGAAGATTGAAAACCGGGATCTCGTCAGGTACGTCCTACAATCTTTCCCGAGAATAACGTTGTGGGCATCAATGGTTGATCTACAAAGTATCAAGGGATTTATCAATAGTAAAATTAGATGATTTATTTTGTGAGTTTTAACTGCACAAGCAAGCTAATGTTTCAGCCAAAGAGAAAGGTATAACCTTTATTGCAAAAAAGGAGAACAAGAAGAAGAAGGAGAAGAAGAAGGTGGTATACTCTTCTTCATCTGACTCAGAGGAGTCCAGTGCCTCTATGGATAGCGACCAAGAGGCCTTCATGGTAAGAAAAATGCGTAGGGCTTTTAAAAGTTTCTCTAACAAGTCTTATGCTAGGAAAGGATCCAAAAGCAAGGGCAAGGCAAAGGACATCATCTGCTACAACTGCCACCAAGAGGGACACATGAAGAATGAGTGCTCTCAACTAAAGAGAAGAGATGAAAAGAAGGAGGAGAAGAAGAAAGGTGACAAGAAGAGGTCAAAGGGAAAGGAAAAGAGTGCCACAAATCTCAAGACGACTTGGGATGATCCATCATCCTCGGAGGAAGAAGAGGAGCAAGTGTCTCACTTTGCTCTCATGGCAGTGGACCATTCTGAGTCATCAGATGATGAGAGAAGTTCAAGCAGTGATGAAAGAGGCTTATCTTCATCATTATCCGAGTCAGAAGCTTCGGTAAGTGAGGTATACAGCTTATCCTCCTCTACCTTAGTTAAAATTATTTCTAGTACCAATATGGATCTAGCTAAAGCTAGAAGTAAAATTAAGGATTTGAAAGATGAAATTATCATGCTTAGAGTAAAGTCTACAAAGCTTAAGGAAGACTTGCATGATTTCTCTCTTATATCACATGATTCATGCTTTGAAATTGAAAATAGGGAACTAAGGAAAAAGGTAGAGGACCTCACAAAGGCACTTAGGAAATTTCAAGTGGGCTCTAGCAACTTAGATATGATAATTAACAGTCAAAGAGCCGTCTATAACAAGGCCGGATTAGGATATAGGTCAAAGACCAAGGAAGTGACTTTTGTCTCACCATGGGTAGGATTGGTGCATCTAGGAGACAAGGGACTAAGGGAAACATCAAGAGGGCGTGGGTACCTAAAAATTTTTTAAATGATGCTTGTGGATCAAAAATCTGGGTACAAAAAGAGTGTGTTTTCCATGTTGTATAGGTGAAGGTGAAGGAGGCCTCAACCATGTGGATAGTAGATAGTGGGTGCTCAAGACATATGACCGGAGATGTGAGCAAGTTCACTACTATTAGCTACCTAAGAGAAGGGACGGTCTCTTTTGGAAATAGTGGAAAATTGAAAATAGTTGGTATGGGCACCATTGAGGTATCTCCTACAATCTCCATCCATAAGGTACTTTTAATTAAAGACATGAAATTTAATTTACTTAGTGTAAGTCAGTTATGTGATGCGGGCTATAGGGTTGAATTCCATACTAGGAAGTGCCTAATAAAACAAAATGAGTCCGATAATGTCATACTAGAAGGGTATAGGGAGGCCAACCTTTATTATCTTGATCTTACTTATGCTACTAACAATTTGCCTAAGTGTTTCATGTCTAAAGAAGAAAAAGGGTGGTTGTGGCACCGAAGACTTGGGCACGTGAACATGAGAAGCATTGCAAGTATGGCCAAGGAGGAGTTGGTGAAGGGGCTACCTATGATCAAGTATGAGAAGACTAAACTGTGTGATGCATGCCAAGAAGGTAAGCAATCAAAATCATCACACAAAAGTAAAATTCTAACCACCACTACTTTACCTTTAGAGCTTTTACATATTGATTTGTTTGACTATCATAGCACTCCCTCACTAGTAGGGAGTAAATATTGTTTAGTTATAGTAGATGACTTCTCTAGATTTACATGAGTTTTCTTTATGAAACATAAGGACGATACCTTAGAAATTTTTATAGGCTTAGTATGAGGGTTGAGAATGAAAAACACCTAAAGATTAACCGAATTAGGAGTGATCATGAGGGGAGTTTCAAAACTCAAGCTTCTCACAATTTTGTGTAGAAAATGGGTATAAGCATGAATTTTCATGCCCAAGGACTCCTCAACAAAATGGGATAGTTGAGAGGAGAAACAGATGTTGGATCGAGAAACACGATAGAGGGGGGGGTGAATATCGTGAAAACTTTTTCGGATAAGACTTAAGAGAAAATGCGCAGCGAAATTAAAAACAAACACGAGGAACACAAGTATTTTTTTACTTGGTTCGGAGTCGCGGTCGGCTCCTACTCCAAGGCCCACGGTCCTTGACCGTTTACTGCGGGCAATTCTATAATAGCGCAAAGATTTACAGAATTTGATACAATAGTAGTGCAGTAAATAAACGAATACACTTTTCGTTATCGACGCCCGGTGTGGATCGTACTTTGGAGCAGAGGGTTGTTGGCGGCGCTAGAGTCTCGTGATCGGAGTTTGCCGGAGCAGAGCGCTTAAACGAAAAGCTTAGAAGCGTTGGAAAATTGTGTTCTTGAAGCCTTAGGGTCGAGCCCCTTTTATAGTGCTCCTGGGGACGCCTGATTCGCCGGAGGCACCTGACACGTGCCTTCAGATCGGAGAAACTTCATCCGCATCTCGGTCAGTGCTTATCCCTTCAGAATCGGCCTCGGAGCTGACTGGGGCGCCCGGGACCTCCCGAGCGCCCAGCTTGACTTGGTTCGCTGGCTTCGTGGCTGATTTTGCTTCGACTCCTCTTTGGCTTTGACCTTGGGCGCCCGAGACCTCCCGGGCGCCTAGCCCAGTGTTGTTTCGAAGCGATTCTTGCTTAACTGCTTGTTTGGCTTTGACCTTGGGCGCCCGGGACCTCCCGGGCGCCTAGCCCAGCTGCATGCCCCTCTCCTTTGGGGTGTTCTGAGCTGCAGAAACTCACTCCTTGGGTCCCTACATCCAAGGTTAGTTCCACAACAAACAAGGCAAGAATATTAGTCCATTTTTACAGCCGTAGCTGTCTTGGTTCTGACTTCGAGTCTCTCAAATGGAACCCTAGGTCGAACCGACGCCTACTGTTCCCTCGACGGGGAACGCGTCCTCACCTACTCCTCTCAGGAGAATTTACCTTTTGCCAACCGGCTCCTCCGGTTGGACTTTTGCCCGATCAACCTGACCAGGTCTTCGTGCCCAGTCCTCGACCAGGACTTAGTGGCCACCTTCTGAGCAGGTCTTCGGTGCCCAGCCCCTTGCAAGGACTTCGTGCCTAGTCCTCGACCAGGACTTAGTGCCCACCTTCCGAGCAGGTCTTCGGTGCCCATCCCCTTGACCAGGTCTTCTTTGCCCAACCCTTTGCCAGGACTTCTTGCTTAGTGTGCCTAGGGCTTCTTTCCTGCACACTTAGTAAACACATTAGATAACAATAACATCTTAACTCTTGAACCCTTTGCCATTATCAAAACTCAGGTTTGACTTAGGTGCTACCTGCACCAATAATCTCCCCCTTTTTGATTTATGGCAACCCGGTTCAAAAAGTTAAGTTTATCATACATATAAGTAGTAAAAAAAATTACTTTCCTCCCCCTGGAAGAAATCTCCCCCTAAGTTTTTCAAAAGTTCGTGGGGTTTTTGAAAAAGTTTCTAAGTCTTAAAGTGAAACGTTTTTCAAGTTTTCAATACTTAGAAAATTTTCAGAAAAAGGTTTTAAGTTAGAAAACATTTTCCAAAAAAAATTTTGAGTTAGACACTTGGAAAATTTTCAGGAGAATTTGAATTTTCCACTTAGAGAATTTTCAATCAACTATTTAGAGTAAGTACTTAGAATAATTTTGGAAAATTTTTAGGAGAATATTGAACTCTGCATTTTGAAAAGTTTCCACCAAAGAGTAAGTACCTAGAAGCAAGTAATTTCGAAAATAACTTTCAAAATACTTAGTTTTTGCATTTTAGAAAATTTTCTAAACTTATTTTGAAGTTTTAACACTTAGAAAATTTTCAAGCAGTTTAATACTTAGAAATATTTTTCAGATACTTTTAATACTTAGAAATATTTTTCAAATATGTTAAGTACTTAGAAATATTTTTCAACTAGTTTAAGTACTTAGAAAATTAACCTTCAAATGGAGCTTAAGTACTTAAGGAATTCTACTTTTTGAAAAAGGAGATAAGGTTTTGAAAAAAAATAATAATTTTAAACAAAATTTTGAAACCTTCATTTCTCTCCTTTCCAATCTCTCCCCCTTTGCCATACATAAAAAAAAATATAGCAAAAAAAATATAGCATTGAAATAGAGTAATCAAGGTAAGATGCTGTACTGAACCAATCCTTAAATTTAAATTGGACCAAATCAATTTGAGTTTCTGCTTTCGGGTCCTGTCTAACCCAATTAACTACTTACTAACTGTTATAAATAGTAGTTTTCGCTAGGGTTAGTCAAGTTAAGTGATCTGATCAAGTTAGATTTTCTAAGCTTGACACTTAACTTGATTACTGTTGATTGGTATTTAGTGCTCCAATTACTGCAGATGCACAGACTTAAGCATCTTGAATCAAGGCAAAGACCTAAGAATCTCAACCCATTCTAGGTTATCAATCAAAAGTACCCTAAGGTGCTTGTGAGATGCTGGCTTCTAGATCTATAGGTGCATGCAGTTCTAGGGTTAGGGCCTAGGCTAAGTCTATTTGTGAAAAAGCCCTAGTTTTGAAGGGGGTAGTTTTTATTTTAAAAAACTAAGTCGGAAAATTATTTTAAATAACATAATGAAAATAAAGAAATGATTTTGCAGAAAATAAAACAGTTTTTGAAAAATAATTTAATTAGAGCAGTCCTATTCTACCAAGCATAACCCTAACTGCCTTCTTAGTGAGCTGAACTCAGACTCAAGTAGGGGTTTGGTGAATATGCCAGCTAAGTTAGATTTTGAATTTACATGCTTAAGGACTATCTCACCCCTGACTACATGATCTCTTACGAAGTGGTGTTTGACTTCTATGTGTTTAGTTCTAGAGTGTTGAATTGGGTTCTTAGTTAGATTCATTGAACTTATATTATCAATGTAGACCTGGGTTTGGGTGTAGTCAAGCTGGAAGTCTTTAAGAGTGTGCATCATCCATAAAAGTTGTGCTACATACTCTCCTAAAGCAACATACTCAGCTTCAGTTGTGGATAGAGCTACACAGTGTTGCTTTCTGCTACACCAACTTACTAGACTATTTCCTAAAAGTTGGCAGCTTCCACTTGTACTCTTTCTATCTAGTTTACAACCAGCATAGTCAGAATCCGAGTATCCTGACAAGTCAAAAGTTGAAATCCTAGGATACCAAATCCCTACATTTAGAGTGCCCTTGATGTATCTAAGTATTCTTTTTAGGTCTGCTAAGTGTGTTTCCTTAGCGCCGATTTGATATCTAGCACACATTCCTACAGCAAAAAGAATATCGGGTCTGCTCGCTATAAGGTAAAGTATACTACCAATCATACTTCTATATAATTTAAGGTCTACGGGTTTGCCATCAGGATCACTATCTATTTTTACATTTGTGGTCATAGGAGTACTTATGCTTTTGGAGTTATCCATATTGAATTTCTTTATTAGCCCTTAGCATATTTGGATTGATGGACATAATTTCCATCCCTAGTTTGCTTAATTTGTAACCCTAGAAAGAAGTTGAGCTCACCAACTAAGCTCATTTCAAATTCGTTTTCCATTATTTTTACAAATTCTTTTAAGAAATTTGAGTTGGTGGATCCAAAAATTATATCATCAACGTAAATTTGGGCGATAAAGATTTCTTTTTCTAAGGTCTTAATAAATAGAGTTGAGTCAATTTGTCCTTGTTTAAATTCTTTAGAAATGAGGTAGGTTGATAGACGTTTATACCAGGCCCTAGGTGCTTGTTTAAGTCCATACAGTGCTTTATTGAGTTTGTAAACATGGTCAGGTTTTTCTAAGTTCTCAAAACCAGGGGCTGTCCTATATAGACTTCTTCCTTAATAAATCCATTTAGAAAAGCTGACTTTACATCCATTTGGTAGAGTTTAAATCCTTTATGGGATGCAAAGGCTAACAACATCCTAATGGATTCAAGTCTGGCTATTGGGGCATAGGTTTCGTCATAGTCTAACCCTTCGACTTGAATGAAGCCTTTGGCTACTAAGCGAGCTTTATTTCTAACTATCTCTCCTTGGTCATTTAGCTTATTCCTAAAAACTTTTTCTACTCTCCCCCTTGGCCATTTATCAATAAAGAACTTTTAAAAAAATATATATTTTGAAAGAAATTTAAAATTTATATATCAGAGCTTATGGGTTTTGAAAACATAAATATTTGAGCGAAAGGTAATCCTAAGTAAAATAATGTCAAGAGTTATGATAATTTTTAAGTAACAAAATTTTGAAAAAAATGAAGAATTGATGCTCAAAATCAGAATTGGAGTCAAGTGTATATTCTTATTGAGTCCATGGATGATAAGCAACAAAAAAAATTATTTAATCAATAAGTTTACTTGTTCTGAATATTTTAAAAAATGCAAATAAAAAAATGCAAGTATTTTTAAAAAATATTGAGCTTTTTGAAAGATATAAGTATTTTGAAAGATATTATGAATTTGAAAAACATAAGTACTTTTAAAATATTAAAGAAAATTACTTATCTTTTTGAAAGTACTTACACATAATATTTTACTTACTTTGGTTTCTTTTCCAGTCTGACACAATCCTAGGAAACCTTGTTCACTACAAGAACATTTCCCTAAGTGTCCTGGAAATTCTCCAACTCAAGTAAATACTCTTTCCAAAAAGAATTTTGATAAGCCAAAATGATATTTTGAAACTATATGCAAGTACATTTTGAAAAATGTATGAACTTTTGAAGGCACAATATTTTACTTGACTTGGTTTATCTTCCAGTCTGACACAATCCTAGGAAGCCTTGTTAGCTACAAGGACATTTCCTTAAGTGTCCTAGAAATTTTTCCAAGCTCAAGAGAAATATTATTTCAAATTGATTTTATTTAAAAAAAACATTTTGAAAATAATATTTTTTAAAAAAAATTATAATATTTGAAAGGAAATTACTTGTGTTTTCAGAAGGATTTGAAAATATATGCATGAAAACATATCACCTTGAAATATTCAATAATTCTTTTAATTTGACTTCTCCCTAAACTTGACCCAGTCCTAGGAAGCTTGTTGACCACAAGTACTCTTCCTCTAAGTCTTTATGGTTTAGTTCAGATCAAAGGAATTATCTAATAATTTCAAAATCGATAATTACCAATAAAAACCTTTCAGAAGTTCTCCTTTTGATTTAGACTCCCTCTAAATTTGACACATCCTAATGCCTTAGGGGACTTCAGTGTTATCCATGTTTGACTATGTTTGACCAAGTTTGACTCAATTGACTATGTTTGACCAAGTTTGACTCAGTTGACTATGTTTGACCAATCAATAACTAAATCAAACAAGCCCTAGATTCTATTTAAAACGAGTCTATTGTGATATCTAACATAAAATTCAATATTTTGGAAAAAAAATGTTAGAGATGAAAAAGTAGGGTACAGTAAACTGAATTAATTTGAAAAGTAGAGATAATTTTGAATAACTTTTGAAAGCACTTTGAGTTTTATTTAAAAGGATAGTGACATATAGTCTTAGGTCCTAGATATCTCACCCAGTTCTACATGATCAAACATGTTAACCTTATGGGTTTTGTGAGATAAGTATTTTAATTTTAAAAAATGGTTAAGTTTATTAATTTTGAAATATTTGTTATAAATCTAAGATTAATTGAACTTTTTGTTAGATTCAAATCTAACAATAGTAAAGTGAATTTGATTTTCAGTAATTGACTTCTAGGTCTTGGCGAGGCACTAGGCCTTCTTTGGCCGTAGCCTTATTGGATCATCAACTCTTTCCTCGACAAAGCCTTTTATAGAAAATTCATCTTCAAGTTACTTCTTGAAAGATTTTGGTCTAACTAGCTTGGGTCTTGGATCGGTAGCTTCGGCTAGTTCCGCCAGACTAAACAGACCAAGTAGGGTGTACTTGACCTTATTAGAAAGGTTTCCCTAACGTACTATCATCTCACCTCCACCCAAAACTATGTTGTTCAAATTTCAATTAAATCACTTTGTCCTTAATCTAACCAAACCTAATTCTAAGCATAAAAAACAAACATGACAAAAAATGATCTAAGTTACATCATAATTGAAATAAAATTCTGGTTTTTTAAAATCAGCATGGTTGTGAATTAAGTTTTCTAACGTATTAACCTTAACTAATTTATATGAATTAATCACGTTATTTGAGATAAATATTAGACTTTCAAATATTGAAAACCTACCTTTCCCGATCGTTTGTCCAGTACTCTTGTAAAGATCACGAGCTAATCGGACCAGTTTGGGTCGATCTCCTTCCTTGTCTTTTGATTCCGAGTATGAGTCGGACTCGAGTACAGGTTGAAGCTTCTTCTTTGGTGGTGCTCTTGGAGCTTTCCCTGCACTAGAAATTACACCTTCCTCAACCATTACAGTATCTGTTTGATTATTTAATTGTAATTCAAAAAAAGATTCGAAATTGGTTACCATTTTTGTCTCAGTCAATTCGTCTTCTGACTCTAGCTCGAATTCGCAGTCAGGTATGGATTCTTTCTTATCTTCTGATCCGGAGTCAATTTTGAAGTCAGGTGCTAACTCTTCTAAGATCTCAATACCGGAGCTCTCTTCGTGTAGATTGATTAGCTTTTCCCAAATTTCTCTGGCACATCTGAATGGACCTACTAGTTCGAGTTGCTCCTTGGTTATACTACATTGTAGGATTGCAGTTGCCCTTGCATCGGTCTCGATTTGGTTGAGGGGTTGTTCATCCAGTTTGTCCCACTCGATTGATAACTCATCTTCTATGGGAAAAGAGAATCCCGTTTGGATGATCCGCCATAAGTCCATGTGGGCCTTCAGAAGGGACTCCATTTGACTTCTCCAAAAATTGAAGTTCTCGCCGGAGAATAGCGGTGGATAAGCACTGTTCCACTCTTGGTTGGCCATTTAGTTTAAACCTCGTACACACAAGAAATAACAAAAATGTACCAAGACTTGGTCTTGGATTAGTAGTGCGGGAGAAGGGAAATAATAGCCCAAAAAAAATATTACACGAAGTTCGAGGTAGAATAATAAAAAAATAATAATAATAAGTTTGAGACAAATTTTTAGAAAATGAATATTCTGATTAATTGAAAAAATAGGAGTTAAAAGGGATTGCTCGAATTAAAGTAACACGAATTTCGAGAAAAAAATATTAAAATAATAATAATAAAATTTATGACAAATTTTCAAAAATTGATCGTTTTATCAATTCTAATGAATGGTGAAAAGATGAAGATTCAAAATTGAAAAAGGCGAGTGGTGTTGCACCAACCTTGATTAACGAGAAAGAAAAGAAATAAAATTTTGTAAACTCCGAAAAAAAAGCTCTCAAATTGGTGGTTGCACTAAATTTGAGCTACCCCGCTCTGATACCACTTGTTGGATCGAGAAACACGATAGAGGGGGGGGGTAAATATCGTGAAAACTTTTTCGGATAAGACTTAAGAGAAAATGCGCAGCGGAATTAAAAACAAACACAAGGAGCACAAGTATTTTTTACTTGGTTCGGAGTCACGGTCGGCTCCTACTCCAAGGCCCACGGTCCTTGACCGTTTACTGCGGGCAATTCTATCATAGCGCAAAGATTTACAGAATTTGATACAATAGTAGTGCATTAAATAAACAAATACACTTTTCGTTACCAACGCCCGGTGTGGATCGTACTTCGGAGCAGAGGGTCGTCGTTGGCACTAGAGTCTCGAGATCAGAGTTTGCCGGAGTAGAGCGCTTGAACGAAAAGCTTAGAGGCATTGGAAAATTGTGTTCTTGAAGCCTCGGGGTCAAGCCCCTTTTATAGTGCTCCTGGGGGCGCCTGACACGTGCCTTCAGATCGGAGAAACCGCATCCGCAGCTCGGTCAGCGCTTATCCCTTCAGAATCGGCCTCGGAGCTGACTGGGGCACCCAGGACCTCCCGGGCGCCCTGCTTGACTTGGTTCGCTGGCTTCGTGGCTGATTTTGCTTCGACTCCTCTTTGGCTTTGACCTTGGGCGCCCGGGACCTCCCAGGCGCCTAGCCTAGTGTTGTTTCGAAGCGTTTCTTGCTTTCTGCTTGTTTGGATTTGACCTTGGGCGCCTGGGACCTCCCGGGCGCCTAGCCCAGCTGCCTGGCCCTCTCCTTTGGGGCGTTCTAAGCTGCAGAAACACACTCCTTCGGTCCCTACATCCAAGGTTAGTTCCACAACAAACAAGGAATGAATATTAGTCCATTTTTACAGCCGTAGCTGTCTTGGTTCTGACTTCAGGTCTCCAAAATGGAACCCTAGGTCGAACCGTCGACTACTATTCCCTCGACGGGGAACGTGTCCTCACCTACTCCTCTCAGGAGAATTTACCTTTTGCCAACCGGCTCCTCCGGTTGGACTTTTGTCCAGCTTTACTCACCATGTCTTCGTGCCCAATCCGCGACCAGGTCTTAGTGCCCAATTCCTCGAACCAGGTCTTCGGTGGCCAGCCCTCGGCCAGGTCTTAGTGCTCAATTCCTCGAACCAGGTCTTCGGTGCCCAACCCTTGGTCAAGTCTTAGGTGCCCAACCCTCGGCCAGGACTTAGTGCCCAGTCCACGACCATGACTTATTGCCCAACCTTATGTCAGGACTTAGTTGCCCAGCCCACGGCCAGGACTTATTGCCTAGATTAACTAGGACTTTCCTGCACACTTGAGTAACTTTATTAGATCACAAATAGTACTTAACTTTGAACCCTTTGCCAATATCAAAACAAGGTTCAATATGGTGCTTCCGACACCAACAACAGAGCCCTACAAGAAGCTGCTAGGACTATGCTTAATGCATACTCCCTTCCTAGCTATTTTTGGGCCGAAGCGGTTAATACCGCTTGTTACATTCAAAATCGGGTTTTGGTACATAGGTTCTTAGGTAAAACACCCTTTGAGTTGTGGAATGGGAGAACTCCACAAGTCCATTACTTTAGGGTCTTTGGATGTAAGGTTTATATTTTGAATACCAAGGATGATCTAAGAAAATTTGAGTCAAAAGAGGATGAGGGAATATTAGTTAGCTATTCATCCACTAGTAGAGGTTATAGGGTTTACAACAAAAGAACCAAAGTAATTGAGGAGTCTTCAAATGTCGATTTTGATGAATCTACCAATACCTACCCTAGGAAAGCCTCAATTGATAAGGACATAGAGGAATGTCAACCCCTTGCCCAAAGAATCCAAGACCAACATTTGGACGACAATGATCAAGGGGGAGGGAGAAGTACCTTAGAGGATGAGGAACATGTAGTTAATGAACCCACAACCTCTAGGCCCTTGAGACATCACCAAGATCACCCAATTGACCAAATAGTGGGTGATGTCACTCAAGGAGTAAGGACTAGGTCCTATTTTAGAGACCAAACTAGTCAAATCGCCTTAATCTCTCAATTATAACCTAAGTCTATTGATGAATCATTGGCAGATGTAGATTGAGTCTTAGCCATGCAAGAAGAGTTAAACCAATTTGAGAGAAGTGAGGTTTGGGAGTTGGTTCCTAGGCCCATGATTGCACCATTATAACCACAAGATGGGTCTTTAGGAACAAACTAGATGATCAAGGCAAAATCACTAGGAACATGGCTAGGTTGGTAGCTAGGAGGTTTAACTAAGTTGAGGGGTTAGACTATGATGAGACCTATGCCCACGTAGCTAGATTAGAGTCCATTAGAATTCTACTAGCCTATGCCGCTCACATGAGTTTCACACTTCACCAAATGGATGTGAAGTCGACATTCCTTAATGGGATCATTAAGGAAGAGGTTTATATAGAACAACCCCCCGGGTTTGAGGACCCTAACTATCCAAGACACGTTTACAAATTGAGAAAAGCCTTATATGGATTGAAACAAGCTCCCCGGGCTTGGTATGAAAGGCTTTTTTCATTTCTAGTGTCTAAGGGGTTTAGGAGAGGAACAATTGACCCTACTTTGTTCCTAAAATCTAAGGATAAGGACATATTTGTTGCCCAAGTCTATGTGGACGATATCATTTTTGGGTCAACAAATAATGACTTCCTACAAGAATTCATCAAATGTATGGAAGATGAATTTGAGATGAGTCTTGTAGGAGAGTTAACCTTTTTCTTAGGCCTTCAAGTTAAGCAAACTAATGAAGGTACACATATATTTCAAACCAAATATGCTAAGGAGATGCTAAAGAAATTTGGTTTAGAACATGCTAAGGAAGCATCTACACCCATAGGAATCTAGTCCTTAAATACTATCATCTCACCTCCTCCCAATACTATGTTTTCAAGTTTCAAGTAATCTAGTCCTTAAATCTAAGTATTCCTTAAATCTAAGCATGGCAATTTGCAAAAATTAAATAAACAAACAATCAATCAATTAAAAAATTATCTAATTATAAAAATTGTTTTGATTTTGGCTCCCCCTGGACTAAAGCCTCTGTATGGGTTAGGCAAGATGTGAATCTTGTCCTTGGGGATCCAAAATTGATTTGAACCAGTTGGTTTAGTCAGGCACAGTTTTGGCACCCATGCCTGAACCTTAGGTCTTGACTGGTTCAGTACAGCAAAGTAAGATATTTGCCGAGATTTGGTTCTATAGCCAAGTCCGGATCGGTTTAAAACAGACTTCTGTTTTCCCAGAATCAGATCAAGGTTCTTGGAACCAGAAGTGAATCGTTCTAAAGCTGTTCTTAAGTCCTTAACTTGAGTTTTCAGGGAGGAATTCTCTGATTCAAGTTTTTCAACTTGATCAGGGGTTCCTTCCTGAAGTATCTCAGTTAAGGATTTAGAATCAGATCCCTCTTTCAGGAGTTTTACTTCCTGTCAGAGGGACTCGATTCGGAGTTTGGCTTTCGCCAAATCTCGGGATAGATAGGAAATAAGCGAATTCAATTGTAATTTCGAAAAACCCGTTACCCTTATTTCGCCGTCGTCAGAAAATGTCAGCTTGCCGTCGTCCCGGTCTGAGTCTGAGTCAGTCTCGATTTGATCCGAAGCGGTCAGGGCTAGAAGATTGGACTGGGGTGCTTCTTCTTCTTCTTCTGAGGAAGACTCGTCCCAGGTTGCTTGGAGTGTCTTCTTCTTTCTGGTCTTTTTGGACTCCTTTAGACTTGGACACTCAGTCTTGTCGTGGCCCTTCTTCTTGCATTCGTAGCAGGTTACGTTGGGCTTGTGTTTGTCAGTTGCTGGTTCAGCTGGTTCATCCTTTCTTCGGCTTGTTCTCCGTGTGTTGGTTTGGTTCTTCAACTTTTTGTAGTAGCTTCGAGCTAGCCGGACCAGTTCAGATTGATCTTCTTCTTGATCTTCTGTTTCTGAATCTGAGGTAGACTCGGGTTCATCTTGAGTTTTCTTCTTAGTCATTCTTCCTGTTTTCCCTGCAAAGAAAGCTATACTTTTCTCGGCCAAATTACAGTTAGTTTGTTCATGCAGTTCAAGTTCAGAGAATAACTCATCTAACTTAATTTTTGAAAGATCTCTAGAGACCTTGTATGCATCTACCATAGATGCCCACAAGGTGGTCCTAGGGAACGCGTTTAGGGCATACCTTATAAGATCACGGTTTTGAACCTGGTGACCTATTGCGTGAAGACCGTTCATCAATTCCTGGATTCTGGCATAGAGCTGGGCTGCTGTCTCGTTATCTGCCATTTTGATAGTGAAGAGCTTGTTCAGTAGCAGGTCCCGTTTACTGATCCTTGTATCTGAAGTTCCTTCGTGGAGCTCGATCAGTTTAGCCCATAGCTCCTTGGCACTGTTGAATGGGCCTACACGGTTCAGCTCCTCTTTTGTCAGTCCGCATTGAAGAGTCTGAGTTGCCTTGGCGTCAGCTTCAATTTTGCGTTTGAGGGCAGTGTCCCACTCTGAGTAGTTTTGTGGTACGCCATCAACATTTGTGGGAATCATCAGTCCAGACTGGATGATTATCCACATATCCACCTGGGTTTTCAGGTGGACCTCCATTCGACTTTTCCAGTAAGGAAAGTCTTCTCCACTGAAAAGTGGAGGTCTGGCGGTGCTAAAGCCTTCTTGGATGGCCATTCGTTCTGAAATTAAAAAAAACAAGAATATTCCAAGACTTGGTCTTGGATTAGTAGTGCGGGAAGAACAGAAATAAAAATAATTTCAAGGGGTGTTGCACCAACCTTGAAAGAAAAATTTGAACGAAAATTTAAAAAAAATTGAGAGAGAAAAACGAAAGAAATCCGAAAAATTTTCAAACTGGTGGTTGCACCAAGTTTGAATTCCCCGCTCTGATACCACTTGTTGGATCGAGAGATGCGATAGAGGGGGGGGGGTGAATGTCGCAAATCGTTCGGATTTAAAAAGAGTAAGTGCGCAGCGGAATAAAACAGAGCAAAAACAACGCTAACACGGTCGTTTTACTTGGTTCGGAGCCTGGGTCGACTCCTACTCCAAGGCCCACGGTCGTTGACCGTTTTCTGCGGGCAATTCTATAAGTTCGTAAAAGTTTACAAGAAAGATAATAACAAGAACAGTTTGGTAAACTTTAAATACAGCTCTTCGTTACCGACGTCCGGTGTAGATCGAAGTTTCGGAGCAGCGGGACGTCGTCAGCTCGAGTTGGAAGATTTCTGGAGCGTGTCGCGGAAGCAGAAGAGCGCAGAAGTGTCGCAGTGATTGATGCTCTGAAGAAGGAGGTCGAGGGCCCTTTATATAGGGCCTGGGGGCACCCTGGTCGATGGGGGCGCCCCCCCACGTGGCAGCAGATCCACACAAAGCGCAGTCAACCACTTATCCCTTGAACCTCGGGATAAGGTCTTGACTGGGGCGCCCTGTATGCTGGGGGCGCCCTGGTTGACTCGGCCAACTCTTATCCGCAGCGCTGAGTCTTCTTTGGTAAATCTGGCTGGGGGCGCCCGGGACAGCGGGGGCGCCCTGTGCATGTAGCGCAGACGTGACAGAGTTGATTTGCAATGGGGGCGCTCGGGACAGCGGGGGTGCCCTTTGTATGTACTGTCGAAGTCTTTCTTGTCTTGTTGTGTTTTGTGGTCACCATGGGGGCGCCCGGGACACTCCGGGCGCCCTGGTCAGCGGTTGCCTCACTCCTTTGAGGCATTCTGAGCTGCAGACACTCGTTCCTTCGGTCCTGCATCCAGGGTTAGTCCAAAACACAATAAAACAATAAAATAATAGGTTATACAGCCTCAGCTGTCTTGGTTCTGACTTTGGTCTCCAAAATGGAGCCCTAGGTCGAACCGACGCCTAATGTTCCCTCAAGGGGAACGCGTCCTCACCTACTCCTCTCGGGAGAATTTACCTGGTGCCAACCGGCTCCTCCAGTTGGACTTTTGCCCAGCAGTCCTTCGCCAGGTCTTGAGGTACCAAGCTGCCCTTCGCTTGGTGCCTAGCAGCCCTTCGCTAGGTCTTTTCTTCTGGCAGTCCTTCGCCAGTGCCTAGCATTCCTTCACTAGGGCTTTGTCCATTCTGGCAGTCCTTCGCCAGTGCCTAGCATTCCTTCGCTAGGGCTTTTCCATTCTGGCAGTCCTTCGCCAGTGCCTAACATTCCTTCGCTAGGGCTTTGTCCATTCTGGCAGTCCTTCGCCAGTGCCTAGCATTCCTTCGCTAGGGCTTTTCCTGTACACTCAAGAAACTTGTTAGACACCAATTAACCCTTAACTTTTGAACCCTTTTGCCAATATCAAAACACAGGTTTGACTTGGGTGCAATCTGCACCAACAGATACCAAGTAAAAATACTCTGAGTTAGCATTGCTCTCTTGTTTTCATATATTTTTGTTTGTATTCCGCTAACAATTTTGTAGAGAAATTCGACAAAGTGCTATTCACTCCCCCTCTAGCAACGCTCTTCGATCTATCACACATGTCTCCTCGTCATTGATTCCCCGAGCGACAAGGGGTCCGCCATCTACTTGGGCGAATGATGAGAGCGCACGTGGGTTACTCTGTCACAGGGCCCTTTCTAGGCTCGATTGGATGGCTCGCGTCCTTTGCCGCCTATTCTCCGGCCCACCATCGAACGACCAGCATTGCTCTTGGGGTCCTATAAATAGGAACTTACCAGGCTGTTTTACCATTGACTTTTTACTCCTGACGTCGAAACGTTGTTCCTCCGTCCCCTGCTAGGGTTCCGGCAAGGCATCCTTTCCCCTGGTTAGTCTTTCTTTTCTTGCTTGCTTCTAAGGGCTTCATCCTCGCTTCCCTCAGCCCCCTGGTATACTGTTATGGTGTTCGAGCTCGATCACCACAATCTGAAAGTGATCCTAGCGGCCTATCATATTCCTCCAGACCATCATCTTCAATTACCCTCATCCTCTGACCAACCTGCCAAACCTCCACCGAACTATATTACCATTTCCCGGGACCATCTGCAGGCCGGGTTGCGCTTCCCCGTCCATCCTTTCATTATCGCCGTCTGTCGTTACTTCCATATCAATTTATCTCAATTAGCCCCAAACGTCACTCGTCTCCTCTGCGGGTCGGTCATCATATTTTCTTTGTATCAGATTCCCCTTCGCCTCGCCGTCTTCTATTACTTCTTTTGCCCAAAAAGACAATAGCTGGGTGATTTCTTCTTTCAAGCCCGACCTGGCACATCGTTTCTATCGAAACTTCCATCCTCTAACAAGGGTTGGAAGGAATGTTATTTCTATATTCGCCCTGTCCTGAGCCCGACCTGGCCGGTCGGCTTTCTGATGAATTTTCTTCTCCCCCACCCCTGCACAAGGACTTCCGAACTTTCCCCTAGTATCAATCCGCCTTCTCCAAGATCGGGGGTCGGCATTTCCATGAGGGGCATCTGCTGCGCGAGGACATCCTGTCCGTGTTCGGGCTCAGCCCGACGCCACTTCGTCAGCCTTCTTCATTCGGTACGCTCACTATCTCCTTCTTTTTCCTTTCCCGGCTCACTAACCTTTGTTGATTTCAGTTGCCATGATGATTTCGGCAGCTCCAAAGGAGGGCCACGGCATTCCTGCCGCCGAGCTGGAGGTTCGCTTGGCCTAGCGGCTCGTTGAGCAGGAGGCGAGTCTCCAGATCACCGAGGCAGCACACCCTGCTTCTCCCACACCCTCGCTGGCTAGTGAAGAGTTCTCCTGGTCGGGCTTAGAGGATGATCAACCCCTCGCTCTTCGTCGGAAATGAACACGTCCAGATGAGCCCTTGCCCTTGATGATCAATCTAGCAGAGGCCTCTTCTAGCCGGCCCTGCGGCAGGCGAGAGGGCAAGGAGCCTGCAGTCGGGGCTCCTACTTCGCCATCTCATACACCTCGGGCGCTTTCGGAGGATCCGGCCTCCCCCCAATTGGGGGGGCCCATCCCCTACCCGGTCGGGGGAGCCTGTCGAGGAGCATCTGATGCACCTACTTCCACCTTCGTTGTCTGATCGGTCCATGAGCATGAGGGTGCCGAGCGGCACGGCTGATATACGGACGCAGGACGTCCAACTACACGACACGATAGAGGACCACTTTCTGTACGGTCTGCGAGAGAGCAGCTTCCGTGGTCCGAGCGTCCGGGCTGACAAATTTATGGCGACAGCCACCCAGGTATACTAGCGCTATTTCTAATTTTGTCTTACGCCTTCTTTAGCTGAGACGCTAACAAGTCCCTCTTCATGCCTTGTAGTTTTGGTCCACGAGTTACAGCATGTGCATGTCCATGCTGGGTCACGCCAAGGCTCGATTCCAAGCCGAGCGACGAGTGGAATACTTGAAGGACCGACTTCGACACACCCAGCTGGTTTCCAGGGATGCCTCTTTGAACAGCTTGAGGGCTGAAGTGATCGACCTTCAGGACTTGCTGGACCAGGCGAAGGACCAACTGGAGACCTCCCAGGCACATATTGTCTTGGCCAATGCGGCGGTGGCTCAAGCGCAACGCCGGGCCGCCCAGGCCGACAACATGGAACGTCGTGCTTGGAGGATCAAGGCTCTGCTACAAGAGGATCTCCAGCGGACTCAGGCCGAGCTCCAGGAGGCGAATCAGGCTGTCAAGCCTTTACGTGCATAGCTGGCGGCCAAAGAGCAGGAAGTCGGCTCGCTGATGAGTCAGTTAAGCGCCTAGGCCAAGGAGCTGTATCGGCTGCACGAGCGGCAAGTGACCTGGGAGGCAGCTCAGGTAGAGCTGGGGGAGCTGTGAGCGTATAAGTCAGAGGAAACGACTTGGTGGGATGCTCGGCGGGTGGAATATGTTAACTCCGCGGAGTTCACTCAGCAAGTGTCCGAGCGTCTCCGAGCCGTGCTGAGACACCAGCAATCCAACATCCTCGAGCAGCTCAAGCAAGGGGGGCACATTGCCCCCGATCTGCCTGCCTCCTCAGTCAAGATGTCTGGCATGTCTGCGGGCCTGCCAAATGAGGTCTACTGACCTTCAAGTAAGGGTCGGAGTTTGCCTTTCCATTCTTTCCTGTTTGTCGTCTTGTAAAGGCTTGCCCCAGTTTTGTACCGAATCATTTTCCTAATATAATATTTCTTTCTATGCACCTTCTTCTGTCTCTGCCATTACTGACTCGGGCGATTGTTAATGAAAGCGAGTCGAGTGCGGGGATAATCGGCCTATCTGGCTTCGCGAGTGCCTGATGGAGGCATTGGAGTGCAATAGTCTCTAAGTGTCGACCAATCGGGTGAGAGCGAAATCGAGCGACTTAGCCTTATGAGCGGACGGACGAGATACTAGAGCGTGACAATTCCCGAGTGTTGGCCGCTCGGGCCCTTATCTCTGGATGCCCGGCGCAAAGACGAGGGTTGGGCTGCTCGATCCGTCCGCCCTTAGGGAACGCGGGCAGCCAGCGTCTCGCCGATGGGTTCGTGGGGGCATGCCCACCTACGACTCGCGTGGGCGAGGGTCTAGGATGCTTCAGTTGATCAGACCTAGGGGGCGTGGGTCGCCACACGCGCGATTGGGAGCTGAGCCGAGGGGTTCGTGGGAGCATGCCCACTTATTATTTCGTATGCCCTTTCAACTGCCCCATCTGTCCTATCCGTGATACGAGCCGCTTCGTATCCTTCCTCATGATGCCTGCATTAATTGGCAGGGACGCGTGTCCTCCGATGAGCGGGTTCTCGGACACCGAAGTGTCAGTTCGCCGGTTATTAGCGCCTCGGGCGGTGAAACATCGTCTGCCGGGAATGTGCGCGTCCCACCGATCTTCGAGATTTCCTGTGGATTCGATCCCGCTTTTCCTCGTGGCTTCCTTCAAACGGCTAGGATTGGTCGCGGCCCCCCTATATATAGGTGGCGGCTGCGGCTCTCCTTATCGCCTTCCGATGCCCCTTTGCAGCGGCTGTCGAGAGCTCCGACGCCCTCCGTCTTTTGGCCAGCTTCTCCGGCAACCCCACGTCTTCTTTGAGACAAGATGTTAGCGGCGTCCTTGAAGGAAGGATTCCTTCTGGACGATGCTGAACTCACTGCTCAAGCTGGCGAATCTTCAGCTACCCCGACGTCTGCTTCTCTGGCGGCAGCTTCCACCGATGTGCCTTCTTTGAGCAAGGAGAAAGCGCCGGAGGGGGAGGTGCCAGATTCCGATCTTGAGGTCCTAGACGCGGACACCTTTCCGCTAGGGACTAGGCGCCGAAGGGATCGAGCGGCCAACCGCTCGCCCCCATTTGGGATCACCACCACCCCTCCATCCGAGAAGAGGACCCGAGTTGAGCCCCCTACGGTGACCTCTTCATCGGCGACTCCTGTTCCGCCCGTGTCTGCGCCCATTACTCCAGCATCCTCTGTTCAAGAGGCCACTCTGCCGATGCCCCCTTCGACCCAGGCTGGTTCTTCGGGCGTACGGGTTGATAGGACTCCCCCTTTTCTTCCTAAGGGAGCGACAGGCCCCCGTCCTATGCATTTGGTCCTGTCGTCTCGAGCTGATGCTAGTACATCTTATGAGACTCCTGTGACCGAGCTGCGCGAGTTGGCCCGAGTGGTCCACATGTATGGTCCGTTAAGCGACCATTTGTGCCACGGCCTCCGAGAGTCGGACTACCAAGACCCGATTACCAGGGCTAACGCCGTTGCAGCGGGGGCCAGTCAAGTATGTCTTGTTACTGACTCATGCTTCTTCTTTCCAACCCTTTTTCGTCCAGCTTACAACTTATTCTCTTGTTGTAGCTCTTCGGCTCGATCTATGACATGACCATTTGTTTTATAATTCAAGCTCGGGCCCTGAACTAGGCCGAGTCCCGAGAGAAGAAGTTGGAAGCCTAGCTCCGTCATGCGCAGCTGCAATCCAGCGATGAGGCCCTGAATAGTCTGCGGGCTGAGAACTTGGCCCTACAAGAGCATGCCGCTCGCGCGGAAGCGTGCCTTGAGGAGTACCGGGCGGAACTGGACACGGCTAACGCGACAGTCATCCAGGCGCGACGCTAAACCACCCGCCTAGAGTACACAGAGCGCCAGGCCTGGGACCTTGAGCACCAGGGTCAGGCCGAGCTGGCCATGGTCAAGGCAGAGCTCTTGGAGACGTGTCAGCCGGCCGCTGCGCTGCGCGCCAAACTGACTGTCAAGGAGGAGGAGCTGGCCGCTCTGTCGAGAGACCTCGCACAGCTCAGGCGCGCCGTTCTTGAGTCGGAGCTAGGGACAACTCAGAAGGATCTGGAGGCGACCCGAGCTCATGCCACATCTCAGCGACATGCCTGTAGGCCTTAAGCAGTCGCTGCGGGAGGTGCTCCCTTGCTTTTTTCTTTTTGGTGAAGGCCTAGCCTCATTTTTTGTAGTAGGACTATTATGAATGCAAGCCTTTTCTTTTTCCATGTTTCTGTATGGGTGTTTGGCGTGAGTGACTCGACCGATCAGCTCGGCCTCACGAGTGTCATGCTCGAGCTCGGGGGCTTCTAAGCGTTAATTACTCGGGTAAGAGCACCGTCTGTTGAGCCGGCTTCTCAGGTGACCAGCTCAAACTCTTGAGCACAAGAGTTTCAGCCGCTAAAAGAATCTGACGGATAGACTTTTGATCCGAGCGCTTTCGGTTGTCAACTTGGTTAGTTTAGAGCCTCGCTATCGAGTTACTTCGATCGTGGTCAGTCGGCTAGTACCCAGGGAGCGTGGCCCACCACGCGTCTGACTAGGAGCCGAGCTGAGGGTCGTGGGAGCATGCCCAATTATAACTTGCGAGAGAGAGAGTCTGGCTTCTCGGTCGGGGACATCCCAGGGAGCGTGGGCCGCCCTGCGTCCGCCTGGGAGTCGATCCGAGGGTCATGAGACATGCCCACTTATAACTCGCGAGAGCGCGAGACTGGCTTCTTGGTCGAGGACATCCCAGGGAACGTGGGCCGCTATGCATCCGACTGAGAGCCGAGCCGAGGGTCGTGGGAGCATGCCCACTTATAACTTGCGAGAGCGCGAGTCTGACTTCTCGGTCGGGGACATCCCAGGGAGCGTGGGTTGCCACGCGTCCGACAGGGAGCCGAGCTGAGGGTCGTGGGAGCATGCCCACTTATAACTCGCGAGAGTGCGAGTCTGGCTTCTCGGTCGGGGACATCCCAGGGAGCGTGGGTCGCCTCGCATCCGACTGGGAGCCGATTCGAGGGTCGTGTGAGCATGCCCACTTATAACTCACGAGAGTGAGAGTCTGGCTTCTTGGTCGGGGACATCCCAGTGACCGTGGGTCGCCACAAGCCCGACTAGGAGCTAAGTCGAGGGTCGTGGGAGCATGCCCACTTATAACTCGCGAGAGAGAGATTCTGATTTCTCGGTCGGGGACATCCTAGGGAGCGTGGGGAGCCACGCGTCCGACTGGGAGTTGAGCCGAGGGTCGTGGGAGCATGCCCACTTATAACTCGTGAGAGAGAGAGTCTGATTTCTCGGTCGGGGCATCCCAAGGAGCATGGGCCGCCACGCGTCCGACTGTGAGCAGATCCGAGGGTCGTGGGAGCATGCCCACTTATAACTCGTGAGAGCGAGAGTATGGCTTCTCGGTCGGGGACATCCCAGGGAGCGTGGGCCACCACGCGTACGACTGGGAGCCAATCCGAGAGTCGTGGGAGCATGCCCACTTATAACTCACGAGAGAGAGAGTCTGCATTCTCGGTCGGGGACATCCCAGGGAGCGTGGGCCGCCACGCGTCCGATTGGGTGCCGATCCGAGGGTTGTGGGAGCATGCCCACTTACAACTCGCGAGAGCGAGACTCTAGCTTCTCGGTCGGGGACATCCCAGGGAGCGTGGGCCGCCACGCGTCCGACTGGGAGCTGATCCGAGGGTCGTGGGAGCATACCCACTTATAACTCGCGAGAGCGAGAGTCTGGCTTCTCGATCGGGGACATCCCAGGGAGCGTGGGCCGCCACGCGTCCGACTAGGAGCCGATCCGAGGGTCGTGGGAGCAAGACCACTTATAACTCGCGAGACCGAGAGTCTGGCTTCTCGATCGGGGATATCCCAGGGAGCGTGGGTTGCCACGCATCCGATTGAGAGCCGAGCCGAGGGTCATGGGAGCATGCCCACTTATAACTCGCGAGAGCGAGAGTCTGGCTTCTCGGTCGGGGACATCGGGAGCGTGGGCCGCCACGCGTCCGACAGGGAGCCGAGCCGAGGGTCGTGGGAGCATGCCCACTTATAACTCGCAAGAGCGAGAGTCTGGCTTCTCGGTCGGAGCCATCCCAGGGAGCGTGGGCCGCCACGCGTCCGACTGAGAGCCAAGCCAAGGGTTGTGGGAGCATGCCCACTTATAACTCGCGAGAGCGAGAGTCTGGCTTCTCGGTCGGGGACATCCCAGGGAGTGTGGGCTGCCACGCGTCCGACTGGGAGCCGATCCGATGGTCGTGGGAGCATGCCCACTTATAACTTGCGAGAGCGAGAGTTTGGCTTCTCGGTCGGGGACATCCTAGGGAGCGTGGGCCGCCACGCCTCCGACTGGGAGCCGATCCGAGGGTCGTGGCAGCATGCCCACTTATAACTCGAGAGAGCGAGAGCCTGGCTTCTCGGTCGGGGACATCCCAGGGAGCGTGGGCCGCTACGCGTTCGACTCGGAGCCGATTTGAGGGTCGTGGGAGCATGCTCACTTATAACTCGCGAGAACGAGAGTCTGCTTCTTGGTCGGGGACATCCCAGGGAGCATTGGCCGCCACACGTCCGTGTAGGAGCTGATCCGAGGGTCGTGGGAGCATGCCCACTTATGACTCGCGAGGGCGAGAGTCTGGCTTCTCGGTCGAGGACATCCCAGGGAGCGTGGGCCGCCACGCGTCCGACTGAGAGCCGAGCCGAGGGTCGTCGGAGCATGCCCACTTATAACTCGCAAGAGCGAGTGTCTGCAACACTTTACAATTTATCTGAGAAGGCGGATCTTCCACTATTTCAGTGAGATTACAGAGTACAACTTTTTAACAGTCTGCCTGGCGGGGGCTTCCTCGGGCTAGCCCAACTGAAATCATGTGCACTCCTCCTTGAATGACGTTTTGCCGGGCCTGCTACTCCTCTATCTCGCCCGCCTCGACTTGCTCTCCTACTGGGAACAAGCCACCAGCGAGTGGGGGCTCGCGTTTGAGTCCTCCGTTAGTTGCAGGGAGGTTTCGACCTCCTCGACCCGGGTCCTACTTGGGAAAGGTTTGCCTTCTTCGTTCTTGGGTGGTTGTCTGGGCAGTGTGCCCCCGTCTGACCTGACGACACTCTTCCGTGTCGTGGGTGTGGCTGTGATGGAATGTACAGTAGGGCCTCCAACGGGTCGGCAGACACCCCTGAGCCACTTGCTGCACGTGGCGATGCTCTGCTCCGATTCTGTCAGCGGACCCCCGGGGGCTGCGAATGGGCCTGCCCGGCGGTCGGTTAGGCTGCACGGGGGTCGGGAGTGGCGCGCTGGACGGCTCCTTCTTCCGAGCGGCCTGTGCTGCTTCCACATTAATGTATTTGACAACCTTTACTAATAAGCTGTCAAAGTTCTTTGGGGGCTTCCGGATGAGCGAGCGAAAGAAATCTCCCTCCTGCAGTCCTTGGGAGAACGTGCTGATTAATACCTCGGGCCCGGTAGTCGGGACGTCCAAGGCCACCCCATTAAATCTCTTAATGTATGCCCGAAGTGACTCTTTCGGGCCTTGCTTGAGGGCAAACAAGTTGACACTTGTTTTGTGATGTCTTCAGCTGCTCACAAAGTGCTGGAGGAATGTCCTCCTGAGCTCACCGAAGCTAGCTATCGACCCCTCAGGGAGCTGGCCGAACCATCATTGAGCGAATCCGGAGAGCGTTGTCAGGAATGCTCTGCACTTTACGCCTTCGGGATACTGGTGGAGTGATAACTACCATTTTATTGATAGATTTAGGCTCTCAAATCCATGTTTTGATCCACTTTTATATACTTAAGTTTGCATTTATATTAGGTTTCATGTATTTCCTCTATTTTGGCTTTTAATTCAAATCTTTGTATATTTGAGATATTTTGGCACTAAAATGTGAATCTAATTTTGTAGGTTTCAAATGATCATGGTCCTAGATCAAATTGGGTCAAACTTGAGTCAGAATTGGATCCGGATCAAAGGGATCAAGCATCGGGTTAATATGAACCGTCCATTCAAGAGAACGGCTAGATCTGAGCCATCGGTCAACTTCCGATCAATCCAAATTCAAGATAGAGCCAATCATGATCACAGATCAAGATCTGAAAATTTCATCCAAATCAGAAGCAATCTGACCGTTGGATCAAGCTCAAGATGTTCTAGACCATCCAAGCAAGAGAAGGGATGATCTGAGCTATCCGCCACAGATCTGGTTGATCCGAGCTAAGGACAGGTAGATCAGGACCATTGATCAAGATCTGAGGAGTTTGGTTCAGATCTGAAGAGATCTGACCGTCGGATGAACCTGATTCAATCACAACCGTCCATATTTTCAGATGGGAATTTAAATTAGACTTCTTCTCCGCACTTGGGGGTGGTCGCGTCTTCGCCAGTAGCAGAGTAGTTTTCAGATCGCCATTTATTTGTTTCTTCATCGTTTTTTCTCTCGTCTTCTTCCTTAGATCGCGCGGCCACATCAAGATTGGGTTCTTGACAAGCTTCAGATCATGGGAGTAAATTTCTTCGTTTAGTTTCACTAATTAGATTCTCGTAGCTGAAGGGAGCAACGACGAGGGTTTTGCCGGAGCTGATTCGCCTGCCGATCGATCCTTGTTGATCATTGGTTTCGTCGTCCGGAGCTATCAAAGCTTGAGAGGGGCTCTCGAAGGCTTGTTGATGGATTTTTGGGTTCGATCGCTATCCAGCAGATTGAGAAGGCAGAGATCAGGGTGAGTTCTTCAGTTACTGATCGATCGTGTGATCAGACAGAGGGTTCCCTGATCGGTCCCGTGACCGATCAGACGAGAACTTGATCGGTCGGTTGACCGATCAGGAAGGGCAGAACAGAGCAAGCTGAGCTAGGAAGCTCTTCTTTGACAGTTTTTGAGCTAGGGGTTCATAGTTCAACCTTTGTGTGATGGCAAAGGGAAGTTTTGAGTAGAACTTGATTTGGTGTTAAATTTAGGATAATTTTGTTCCAAGCATCTATTTTCTTCAAGTTGTTTTAATTGTTTCTATTACACTTCAAGCCATGTGCTTAAGCCATGTTTTGTTCTAGCTCTCTTTAATCTGCAAATTACTTCCTGCAATTAATTCTCTGCAATTTATTTCCTGCATTGAAGTTTAGTTTTTAAGTTTCAGTCCATTGCTTTTGAATTTAGTTGCTCAATTGTCAATTAGGTAAAGCTTAGTTATTGCACTTTCTTAGTTAATTATCTTGCTTAGTTAAGCCTATTTCGCTCCAAGTGTTATTTCATATTGTCATTTCATATCTTATCGCAAAAACCCCCATTTTATCTAGAAAACCCAAACATCAAACGACAAATAAACCTTGCAAGCTCGAGTTAAACATTCATTCAACTAGTCCTTGGAAAAATACGACTTGAGGCCCCTCTACTACATTTTATCTTGCTAGCCAAGGGTTTTCAGTTTTATAAATTTCTAAATTTGAGACTCACATTCGTGACATCTATTTTGGGTCCATCAAATTTTTGGCGCCGTTGCTGGGGAATAACTAGTTGAGTTTGTTTAATTTGAGCTTGTGTTTAATATTTATATTCTCTGATTCCATTTTATTTGCCTTATCTTTTTGTATACGGTTGTTGCCAGTTTGTTTGTTTTGTGACAGGCCTGCAGGTTTAAAATGTTTTCAAATGAACAACTAGCGATCAAAAGTTCATTGTTGGAGTTAAAATTTTTGGTGAAGCAAATGAAATTCCAACATAGACCAATAATTATTCATCTACTTGCAATTCGGGATGGGGGAATCATTTTAATTCATAACAGTCCCCACAACAATTTCAGCAGCAAAATCAATATTTTCAGCAGTCCTATTCAACTTTTCATCAACCGATTTATCAATTTCGGCCTCAACCACAGCAATTTCAGCCAGAATTCTAAAATTTTCAGCCAAGTCAACCAAATTTCCAGCAAACTCAGCAAGGGCAGCCACAATTTCAGAGTTTTCAGCAACCAATTCAGCAATTCCAGCCCCAATTTCAGCAACCCTATCAACAAAATCAGCCACCTTTTCAAGGAAATCAGCAAGGGTTCTAAGGTAATCTGAACTATCAGCAAGGATATCAGTTTCCACAGCAATTTCAGCCAAGTCAACCAAATTTTCAGTAAACTCAGCAAGGGCAGCCACAATTCTAGAGTTTTCAGCCCACTCAATTTCAGTCTTCACCACCACAATTTCAACCTCAGATCTAGAATTTCCAGAGCTATAATTCTCAGCAATTCCAACAACCAAATCAATTATTTGATCGGCCCCAACTACATGATTTTCAGAATTCACGGCCTACCTATAATTTTGAGCAACCTAATGCTACATTCCAAGTTCAACAGGAGTTCCACACCAATTAAGGAGACTTTGAGGATTCCAGTGAGATTGAGGCTCAACAACAAAGGCTAGAGGAGATGTTACAATAACTCATACAACAGAAAAGTTCACAACAGCAAGAGTATGATTTTACTCTTAAAGACTTTGAAGGATGCCTTGAGCAAATGGTTAGTGATATGAATCAAATGCAAGCCCAAGGATCAATCCAATCACCTTCTCAAGCTACTCTTGATTTTAAGGGGTATGATTATGTACCAACTTTGAGGAATGAAGAGGTTGTTTCAAGTTTAAACACTCCAAATGTCGAATTTCCTGAAAAATTTTCAGCATTCCATTTCCCCACTCAAAACAGCCCCGGAGATGATTTTATATCAGATCAAGGTGACCCTAGTGCAAGTCTAAGACCTTCTTCAATTGATCTTGCAATTTTGGCGAAAGAGGAAGAAGAACTCAGCAAAATCAGGGCACCTACAGCAGTGATTCCTCCTGAAATTCCCATTCAGAGTTCATTTCCAAATTTTTTAGCTCAAGAGGAGGAGCCAAAAGTCTCTCTACATTTTTCACAGCACCCCAGAGAGGAACCTCCTAGCATTAGCATGGGTATTCCAGATGCGAATGTTGAGGCAGAGTTAATTGCTGATGATGTTTCACTTGACATAGTGAGAGGAGATTTTAGCTTAGATAAGGTTGAAGATGCAATAGAGACAGAGGCATTGGAGGAGATGGATGGAAAAGCATGTGACAGCCTTGAATCCGAAGTTGAAGCTCCACAGGACCCTTCTCATCTTTCATTTTGTGATGACATAGTTTTTGTTGGTCCTAATTTTTCTAATATGCTGTTACAGATATTGTTGATGAAGCATGCACTGGAGATGAATCTATAGGTGTAGGGGATTGCACTAAGCCCTAGGGACCACCAACATTGATTGATACATTAGAAGATTCAGAGGATAAGCCAGAAAGTGTAGGGACTTGCATGGTGGAAGCAAGAACCCAAGAATCACCTTTCTTAGTTGAATGTCACCCAGAACCTGAACCTGAGGAGGAGATTGTACATTACCAAGAGAAGCCAATAATTACATCTACTCTTGTAGAACCTCCAGGTATTCTTCAACATAACGAGGTGAGAATTTCTCTTGATTGTTTAGAAAAATTTAGTGAGGTACCTATTATTGATTTTATTGGCTGTGATTCATGTCTTGATACATCTTATGTGAATATTAATTGTGAAAAATTCATGGAGGAACCTAGGGTTGATTTTGTTCATTGTGATGAATTTATTGACATATCTTCTGTAGAAATTGCTTGTGAAAATTCCATAGAGGTACTTAATGATGATCTTGTTAGTTGCGATACACTTCCTGATACATCTTATGTGGAAAATGGTTGTGAAAACTTCATAGATGTACATGAGGATGATTTTGTTGGGTTTGATGTTATTTTTGATGCATCTTGTGTAGATAATGTTTGTGAAAAATTCATAGAGGCACCTAAAATTGATTTTATTGGCTGTGATGAAATTCTTGATACATCCTTTGTAGCGGTTAATTGTGAAAATTCCATTAAGGTACAGAAAGTTGACTTTATTGGTTGTGATTCATTACTTGATACACCCTATGTAGGGACTGAGGCTGAGTGTTTAGAAAAACTAATAGAGGTGCCCAAAATCGATTTCATTGGTTGTGATGAGTTTCTTGATAAATCCTATGTGGAGACTAATTGTTTAGAAAAATTCGTTGAGGTACCCAAAATTGATTTTATTGGCAGTGATGCATTTTCCGATACATCTTATGTAGATATTGATTGTGAAAAATTCATTGAGGTACCCAAAATTGATTTTATTGGATGTGATACATTTTTGGATACATTTTATATAGAGACTGATGTTATTTCATTTCTTTCTTGCCCTGCACGCTTGAGGGAGGTATTGCATGGTTTTGCAGGGTCACGTAGGCTTCTGGAGTGGGTGCTCCATCTAAACAGACTCCAACCTCCTGGAAGGATTTTTGAAAAGCATCAAGAGGGAGGAGTAGATTTACTTTAATTCGAAGCACTCCACCTCTAAAATGGATCTTATACCTTATTCGCCTTCGGCCACCTAAACATGTTTCTGTGAAGTTTAAGTGTGGGGGAGCAGTGCACCATGACGTTGATCACATGAAGAATGCTCTCTCTACCACCCGTACTCCTCCACTACCGCAATGGAGGTTATTTCTTGATCGACTTCGACCGCCAGAAATAAAGGGGAGTTTATTCCTTCTTGTATTTTCTTTCATTGCATGTTTCATTTTTATATTTTCTAGAAGTAAAATTTTCTTTTAAAATGAGTCCTTGCTAATAAACGCTTGAGTAGTGTAGAATGAATAAAAGTCATTGTAGATACCATTTTATCCCTTTTGGCATTTTATTTCTTGCATGACTAGGAATAAATGTATCCATCTAGATTTTCTTATATCATTTTAGAGTCCCTTGAAAGCAAATTAAATTTGATTGTCAAAACTTAGGAATTGAGACATTGGATAAAAATTCTTGGTTGCTTGAGTACTTCTTAGTTATGAACTCTAGAGTGATGACTTGAGATGAATTCTTTTTACCTAGTGAGGAATTGGCCAAATTTTTGTGATACACACATGTGATTATGCTCTAGAACTTGCTTAGGTTCTTTCAAAGCTATATTTCTATGATTGGACCACATATATAGAGGTGAATCACTTTGTTTTCAATCTCATATCATTTCTTGCAAAACTTCCTTGTTGATACACTCTTATTCTATATTTCCTTTCCCTATTCTTCATGTTCATCATAATCTTTTCCATGAACTTGGGTACTTTAATGTTTCTTAATGTTACTTTGCCCGAGACGGACAAAAGTTTAAGTGTGGGGGAGTAGGATGCAAGCATTCCATCAAATCTTGAGGATAAAGTGAAGCATTTGGTAACATACAAGCAAAGGTGCCAATTGAAGGAGTTTGTATCAAATTTAGTTGCAAGAGTAAGTAGATACATAATTCCATATTCATTATATGTTTTGATCAGAAACGCTTTTGTTGAAGATGAATTGAGTTGTACAAACCAAGTATGAATTTGATTTGGAAGTGCTGAAAGAAAGAAAAAAGTTAAAAACTGAGAAGCTGAAGTTTGATGGAAAGACAAAAACTGGGTGGCTGTAAAGGCAGCTAAATTGCAAGAGTTAATGATATATTACTGCCATTTTGATGGAAAGGAATGGGAGCTTCCCAAGTGCTAGAATCATTGAGAGAAAAGGAAGCAAAAATAGAAAAGGAAGCAAAAATAGAAAAGAGACATTTAGCTGCAGAAGAAAAAAAAATAGAACATAGAGCAGCTGGAAACAAAAGAAAAAAAAAGAAGAAAAGGAAAATATGAAGTGGAAATCAAGTTCTGAGTTAGATAATTGAATTGGAAGAAGTGAGCAAGCATCAAGATTGAGTTATTGATTGAAAGAAGGCAAATCTTAGAAGACAGTTTCAGAAATCCTGCAGTTTTTGGTACTGATCTACCCCTAATCGGTCTCCAGACCGATCAGAAGCATACTAGTCCGGTCTCTAGACCGATCAGGGGCAATACAGTACAATCAGAGGGAAGCCAGTCCGATCTCCAGTCTGTTCAGAAGTAGAGCTGACCGATCCCTTGATCGATTAGTGGAGGCTGGCACATAGCAAAACCTGGGCACACTTCATTACAGCATTGTTTCCACCCAAACCAGTGAACTTCCTCAGTCCCTGCTCCACTACAACTCTGAAATATGCAAGATAAACTCAAAAAGAGAGGGCAAAGTACTTTTAGATATATTTTTGGGTGTCCAAGTCTTCCACTCTCTTACCTTTCCATATTCCTTTATCATGCCGTATTACTTTCCCATATTTTCTTATCATGCTATATTTCTTTTCCATATTTCCTTATTACACCATATTTCTTTATTTTCTTTGTCATGAATCTTTAGTATCAACATTCATTAAACTTCTATCTCATCTCATTCTTATCATTTCATATATCTTCTAAACTTGTTTGAATAAGCTTTTGTAGATGTGGATCCAAATCAAGAATAATGGTGGAGAGTAGATAACAAGCAAGCTTATGGTAGTACAAGAACTATGTTGTGTTTGAGTGAGCTCCATTTTAATCAAAAATGTAGAACTTAGGAAGAGAGCCACTTTGAAACTTCCCTTGCAAGGTTTTTTGTGAAATTCATCTCAATGAGTCATGATGGATGAAGTATGCTAAGTTGTTGATTTAAGGACAAGTTTCTAGTCCATTGAGCTTAGATTTTTGAGAATTGACAACCCTAGGTAATTTCCTTTCAATTGCTTCTAACTATGATTGAGACTAATCTAGGGGGGATACATTCTTAGTTTACTAGAAGCTTGTGCGAGACGCTCAAGAGTAAGTGTGGGGGAGCTGATAACTACCATTTTGTTGATAAATTTAGGCTCTCAAATCCATGTTTTGATCCACTTTTATATGCTTAAGTTTGCATTTATATTAGGTTTCATGTATTTCCTCTATTTTGGCTTTTAATTCAAATCTTTGGATATTTGAGATATTTTGGCACTAAAATGTGAATCTAATTTTGTAGGTTTCAAATGATCATGGACCTAGATCAAATTGGGTCAAACTTGAGTCAGAATTGGATCCAGATCAAAGGGATCAAGCATCGGGTTAATATGAACCATCCATTCAAGAGAACGGCTAGATATGAACCATCGGTCAACTTCTGATCAATCCGAGTTCAAGATAGAGCCAATCATGATCACAGATTAAGATCTAAAAATTTCATCCAAATCAGAAGCAATCTGACCGTTGGATCAAGCTCAAGATGTTCTAGACCATCCAAGCAAGAGAAGGGATGATCTGAGCTATCCGCCACAGATCTGGTTGATCCGAGCTAAGGACAGGTAGATCAGGACCATTGATCAAGATCTGAGGAGTTTGGTTCAGATCTGAAGAGATCTGACCGTCGGATGAACCTGATTCAATCACAACCGTCCATATTTTCAGATGGGAATTTAAATTAGACTTCTTCTCCGCACTTGGGGGTGGTCGCGTCTTCGCCAGTAGCAGAGTAGTTTTCAGATCGCCATTTATTTGTTTCTTCATCGTTTTTTCTCTCGTCTTCTTCCTTAGATCGCACGGCCACATCAAGATCGGGTTCTTGACAAGCTTCAGATCATCGGAGTAAGTTTCTTTGTTTAGTTTCACTAATTAGATTCTCGTAGCTGAAGGGAGCAACGGCGAGGGTTTTGCCGGAGCTGATTTGCCTGCCGATCGATCCTTGTTGATCATTGGTTTCGTCGTCCGGAGCTATCGAAGCTTGAGAGGGGTTCTCGAAGGCTTGTTGACGGATTTTTGGGTTCGATCGCTATCCAGCAGATTGAGAAGGTAGAGATCAGGGTTAGTTCTTCAGTTACTGATCGATCACGTGATCAGACAGAGGGTTCCTTGATCGGTCCCGTGACCGATCAGACGAGAACTTGATCAGTCGGTTGACCGATCAAGAAGGGCAGAACAGAGCAAGCTGAGCTAGGAAGCTCTTGTTCGACGGTTTTTGAGCTAGGGGGTTCATAGTTCAACCTTTGTGTGACGGCAAAGGGAAGTTTTGAGTAGAACTTGATTTGGTGTTAAATTTAGGATAATTTTGTTCCAAGCATCTATTTTCTTCAAGTTGTTATTGTTTCTATTACACTTCAAGTCATGTGCTTAAGCCAAGTTTTGTTCTAGCTCTCTTTAATCTGCAAATTACTTCCTGCAATTAATTCTCTGCAATTTATTTCCTGCATTGAAGTTTAGTTTTTAAGTTTCAGTCCATTGCTTTTGAATTTAGTTGCTCAATTGTCAATTAGGTAAAGCTTAGTTCTTGCACTTTCTTAGTTCATTATCTTGCTTAGTTAAGCCTATTTCGTTCCAAGTGTTTTTTCATATTGTAATTTCATATCTTATCGCAAAAACCCCCATTTTATCTAGAAAACTCAAACATCAAATGACAAATAAACCTTGCAAGCTCGAGTTAAACATTCATTCAACTAGTCCTTGGAAAAATACGACCTGAGGCCCCTCTACTACATTTTATCTTGCTAGCCAAGGGTTTTCAGTTTTATAAATTTCTAAATTTGAGACCCACATTCATGACATCTATTTTGGGTCCATCATGGAGCAGGGTTGCACTCTCAAATTTCATAAGGTGCTCCTCGGAGGTGCTTGGGAACCGGATCCTCCAGGATCCACAGAGAGAAGGGACTGCACACTAGGGCCGATGGCGATGCGTGGGTCGGGACCCTACTGTTAGATCGTGTTCGTCGAGCTAGAAGGGGGGGGGGGGTGAATAGCTTTCGTCGATTTTCTTCTTCCTACACGTGTTAGCTAGCGTAAGCGGAAAACTAAACAATAAATTAAACAATGCTAACACGTTACCGTTTACGTGGTTCGGAGATGACACTCCTACTCCACGGTTGTCTGTAAGGTGGACGATCCCTTGATCCTTCGGTGGATCACTCCCCGGATGCCCTCCGGCTAGCTCATGTAGCTCCTTGTGGGTGGAGAAACCTCGTCACAAACCCGGACACACTTCTGAGCACTAAAAACTACTAATGAGCTCTAACCAAGCTCATTTCGTCAAGAGCTCCCAGCCTAAATCGAGTTCACTTAAATAGAACTCAAAGCTGAAACCAGCCGCTACCAGTCAACTGCCCCCAGGGCAGTCGATTAATCCCACTCGAATTCGATCGTTGTAAGCCCAACGTTCGAAATCTGGCTGCTACCAGTCGACTGCCCCCATAGCAGTCGACTGTTCTTTCTGCCCCTTTTATCAGTCGACTTGCTGAGGCCCAGTCGACTGCTACCTAGGTTCTTCCCTTCCCGAGTACAATTTGTTGGTGCCAGAAGCACCAAAGTCAAACCTGTGTTTTGATAATGCAAAGGGTTCAGAAGTTAAGGTTTTATTGTGATTTAACAAGGATAATCAAGTGTGCAGGTAAAGTCCTAGGTACACTAGGCACGAAGTCCTGGTTCTAAGAATTGGGCACTAAGTCCTGACCGCGGGTTGGCAACTAAGTCCTGACATAAGGTTGGGCAATAAGGCCTGGTCATGGATTGGGCACCGAAGACCTGGTGAGTAAAGCTGGGCAATAAGTCTTGGTCGAGGGCTGGGCACCGAAGACCTGGTGGGCAAAGCTCGGCACTAAGTCCTGGTCGTGGACTGGGCACGAAGACCTGATCCGGGGGATTGGGCAAAAGTTCAACCGGAGGAGCCGATTGGCAAACAAGTAAATTCTCCTTAGAGGAGTAGGTGAGGACACGTTCCCCGAGGAGGAAACATTAGGCGTCGGTACGACCTAGGGTTCCATTTGGGAAGCCCAAAGTCAGAACCAAGACAGCTCAGGCTGTAAATCATGCTAAATTTTATATCATTTATCTATTTCTTGTGTTTTGGAACTAACCCTGGTTGTATGAACGAAGGGATGAAGGTTTCTGCTCCCAGGCGCCTCAATGGAGTGACGCGCCCTGCTGGGCTAGGCGCCTGTATTGAGATAGGTGCCCCAGACAAAGGGTCAATTCCAGCCACTGCGAAGCAAGCCTCAAGACTGCATATGAGGCGTCTGTGTTAACACAGACGCCCCAGTCAGCTCAGGCGCCTTGGTTGAGGGGATAAGCGCTGGCCAAGTCTGCGGATTGAGGTTTGCGCAGAGAGGGCCACGTGTCAAGCGCCCTCTTCAACACAGGCGCCCCAGCTACGACTATATAAAGGGGTTCACCCCCTTGGCTTCCACAACAATTGCTTTCTACGCATTCATTCAAGTGCTCCGCTTCGACAAGCTCCGTGCTCAAGATTCAAGCGCCAACGACGACCCGCGGCTCCGAATTTCCAACTTCTCCGGTCATCGGTATAGAATTGTTTTACTGCTGTATTTCCCTTTTTCTATATTCGAACTTCAGTTGTAATATTTTACGCAATATAGAATTGTTCATCGTAAACGGTCAAGGACCGTGCGCCTTGGAGTAGGAGCCGACCGCGACTCCGAACCAAGTAAAACAAACGTGTTAGCATTGCATTGTTTTACATTCCGTTGTGCAAATTACTCTTACATTTTCTGAAAAATTTGTCGATCGATATTCACCCCCCCTTTATCGATTCGAACTGATCCCACAACTGGTATCAGAGCGGGTGACTCAAACTTGGTGCAACCACCAGTTGAGTATTTTTTTCGAATTTTTGAATTTTAATTTTTTTTCTTTTCCGTTTGTATTTTTCTCGTTAATCGAGGTTGGTGCAACACCACTCGATTTTTCTTGTAATTACTATTTTTCACGCACTGCTAATCCAAGACATAGTCTTGGGACAAGTTTTTTTTTGTAAAATTTTCAGTTTAAATTAAATGGCCAACCAAGAGTGGAACAGTGCTCGTCCACCGCTATTCTCCCGCGAGAATTTCAGTGTTTAGAGAAGTCAAATGGAATCCCATCTGAAGACCCATATGGACATATGGATGATCATTCAAACGGGATTCTCCTTCCCTACAGAAGATGAACTATCAATTGCGTGGGAAAAACTGGATGAACCAACGCTCAACAAGATTGAAACAGATGCAAGGGTAACTGCAATCCTACAATGTGGCCTAACCAAAGAACAACTCAAGCTAGTCGGTCCATTCGGATGTGCTAGAGAAATTTGGGAGAAGTTGATCAACGTACATCAAGAGAACTCAGATGAAGAAGAAGATCAGGTAAGTTATTTTGCATTCTCGACTCATGCACAGGTAGCTGAGACAGACTCGACACCCGACTTCGGAATTGACTTTGGATCAGAAGATGAGATAGAATCCGTACCCGACTTCGAAATCGAACCAGAGTCAAAAGATAAGTTTTCCGAGACAAAATCGGTAACTAATTTTGAATCTTTTTCTGAATTAAGGTTAAATAAGCAAGCAGATACTGCAATGGTCGAGAAAGGTATAGCTTCTATTGAAGGGAAAACTCCGAGAGAACCACCAAAGAATAAGCCTCAACTAGTACCCGAGTCTGACTCAGATTCGGAGTCTGACGATGAAGAAGGGGATCGTCGGAAACTGGTCCGGTTGGCTCGCAACCACTACAAGATGCTGAAGAAACAATCAAGCAAAAGAAAGATGACTAAAATCAAGGGGGAGACCTCCAACAAGAAATCAAAAGGTAACATTGTAGATTCAAAATCTAACAGTCATATAATATGTTATAAATGCAGGGAGAGAGGGTATTACCAAGACCAGTGTCCTACTCGTAAAAGTCGGTCTTCACCACCTACAACAAAAGGAGCTCCCAAGAATGTCGGACAAGCAATCGACAAAGGTAAATTTATAGTATTTGAAAATCCAGTATATTGAGTCCTATAAATTAGTTAAGGCAAAATTCAGAAAATTAGGACAGGAAAATGAAACCCTGAAACATAAGGTCAATATGCTAGAAAATTTAATTCATAATGTTGCTGATTTCAAAAATCCGGAGTATTACTCCAATTGTGACCTTACTTAGAGAATTGTTTGCTTTAATTGCTTGTTGCATGTTTATTTTTCTTTATTATGCTTAGAATTAGGATTGGATAGTTTAAGGACAAAAGAGTTATTTAAAACTTGAACAACCTAGTATTAGGTGGAGGTGAGATGATAGTACATTAAGGAAACCTCTCTAATAAGGTCAAGTAAGGTAAGACATACCCTACTTGGTCTATTTAGTCTGGTGGAACTAATCGAAGCTACCGATCCAAAACCTAAACTAGTTAGACCAAAATTTTTCAAGAAGTAATTTGAAAATAAATTTTCGGTAAAAAGATTTGTCGAGGAAAGGGTTGTTGCTCCAATAAGGCTACGACAAAAGAAGGTCTCTGTGCCTCGCCAAGACCTGTAAGTCGATTATCGAAACTTAAATTCAATTTACTATTTGATAAATTTGAATCTAACACAAGTTTTAATTAAATCTTAGATTTAACATTAATCCAAAGATAAAAATAATTCATCTCACAAAATAGATAAGGAAAACTGTTTTGTCATGTAGAACTGAGTGAGATGTCTAGGATCTAATAATATAGTTCAATTCAATTCTATTCAAATTTTTCAAAATTAATTCAAAATTCTCTCAATTTTTTTAATTAATCCAACATTTTCTCTAAAAATTAATTCAACATGGTTCTACAATTTATTCAACATTTTTCAAAAATAACACGTTAAACTAAGTCTTGAATGGAATTGTACTAAGATCTAGGACTTGATTGAGTCAATTATTGATTGGTCAAACCTAGTCAACATAGAGGTAGACGGTGTCGAGTTCAGGGAGAGTCTATGAAAAAGGAGAATTTTCTGACAATCATTTTTCGAAATTTTTGAATGTTTCAAAATCTTTTCATACACTGCATTTTCAAAATCTTTGTGAAAACAAAAGAATTTCCTCTTTAATAAACTACTATCATTTTAAAGTCATTTTTGTAAAAATCACCTTAAAAGTACTAATATCTTTCAAAGTTCTAATATTTTTCAAAAGTACTAATATCTTTCAAAAGTAGAAATATTTTGCAAAAGTGCTAAGTACTAATATGTTTCAAAGTACAAATATTTTGCAAAAGTGCTAAGTACTAATGTTTTTCAAAGTACAAATATTTTGCAAAAGTGCTAAGTACTAATGTCTTTCAAAGTACAAATATTTTGCAAAGTACTAATGTCTTTCAAAGCACAAATATTTTTCAAAGTACAAATACCTATCAACAAACATTTCTAATGCACTAAATTTCTCTAAGTGATTTTTTTTAAGTGCATAATTTTTTGTGAAGGTCTTTTCTAAATGAATTTTTTTTGGCAATATTAAGTTCAAAATATTTTTCTAAAAAGTACAAAATAGTTTTCTAAGTGCACAATACTTTTCAAAATATAATTTTTTTGGGTGAAATTTAAGTACTTAATTCTTTTCTAATATTTAGTCCTTTACAAAAAGGGAAGAGTTCCGAAATTGTGTTATCAAAAATAATATGTTTTTCAAAAATTATACTAAGCACTTTGCAAAGGAAAAAAGTTTTTTTTGGTGAAATTCAATGATCAAATTCAATTCAGTGGGATCTTTCACTCACATTTTTTGAAACTTTTTTGACCCCAGAATTTGGAGTATCCTACTTTTAGATGATTCGTAGGATTCAACAAGAAATCAATATTTCATGATCAAAGGTGTAGTACTGCTTGTAGTACCAGTCCGTATATATCGTATTAACAATCGAAAGATGGTCGAAAGAAAATCTCTATTTTTTTTAATGGGGCTTCTTTCTATACCTATGAATTCCATTGGACCTCGAAATAAAGTCTGTTTGATTTTTTTTTATTTTGAGTTCAATAAAGTTGGTTCAATACGGATTTATAATTTCTTTTAACTAGCTTTAATTCAAAATTGAATTGCAATGGTTGTTCTCTATTTTTTGATATATGGCAAAGGAGGAGAGAGAGAAGAAAAAGGAGAGTAATTTTTTTTTCAAATTTTCAAATGCTCATTTTCAAAATTATTATCTATCTTTCAAAAAGTAAAAGAAAAATTCTAAGTGCTTTCAAAAATTTTAAGTGTTTTCAAAAATTTCTAAATGCTTTCAAAAATTTCTAAGTGCATTTGTTTTCTAAGGAAACAAAATTTGCCTGAGCAAATTTTTTGAAACTTTTTGGCAAAGTATTTCTAAGTGAAAATCTTTCTTAGTGAACAAATTTTTTTTTAGCAAAAACGTTATCTCCCTAAGCAAAATTTCTTAGGTTTTTAAGTAAAAATGTTTTTCAAAATACAAAAATTGTTCTTAAAGCAAAATTTTTCTAAGTGTGCAAAAACTGTTGTGCAAAAATTGAAGTTTTTTTTGGCAAATTGTTTGTTGCAAAATTTGGCTAATCTTTTTAAGTAAAATATTTTTAAGTGAAAATTGTTTTCAAGTGAAAATTTTCTCTGATAAAGTTTTTTGGCTAAGGAAAGTTTGTTAAAAAATTCCTTTTTACAAAAATTGGTTTAAATAAAAGTTTTTTTTTGCAAAGTCTGTTTAAGTAAAAGTCTTTAAAGCAAAATTTAGGCTTGCAAAACTTTTCTAAAGTGGAAAACTATCTAAGTGTAAAAAGTTTTTTTGTAAGTGCAAATGCTTTTTCTCTATCTTGAACAACACTTAGTCAAAAATTTAAAACACTTAGAAGTTTTTCAAAAATTACATATCATGGAAAGCTTCAGGGGGAGAATGTTTATTTCAAGGGGAGCTAGTTAAAGTTTTTTTTAATAATGTTGTTTGTTAGATGTGCTTGAAATGCTTTTTAACTTAACTTTTTGGACCGTGTTGCCATAAATCAAAAAGGGAGAGATTGTTGGTGCCAGAAGTACCAAAGTCAAACCTGAGTTTTGATAATGGCAAAGGGTTCAGAAGTTAAGGTTTTGTTGTGATCTAACAAGGATAATCAAGTGTGCAGGTAAAGTCCTAGGTACACTAGGCACGAAGTCCTGGTTCTAAGAATTGGGCACTAAGTCCTGGTCGTGGGTTGGGCAAGTAAGTCCTGACATAAGGTTGGGAAATAAGTCCTAGTCATGGACTAGGCACCGAAGACCTAGTGAGTAAAGCTGGGCAATAAGTCCTGGCCGAAGGCTGGGCACCGAAGACCTGGTGGGCAAAGTTGGGCACTAAGTCCTGGTCGTGGACTGGGCACGAAGACTTGATCCGGGGGATTGGGCAAAAGTCCAACCGGAGGAGCCGGTTGGCAAACAGGTAAAATCTCCTTAGAGGAGTAGGTGAGGACGCGTTCCCCGTGGAGGGAACATTAGGCGTCAGTTCGACCTAAGGTTCCATTTGGGAAGCCGAAAGTCAGAACCAAGATAGCTTAGGCTGTAAATCATGCTTAATTTTATATCATTTATATGTTTCTTGTGTTTTTGAACTAACTTTGGTTGTAGGAACGAAGGGATGAAGGTTTATGCTCCCAGGTGCCTTAATGGAGTGAGGCGCCCTGCTGGGCTAGGCGCCTGTATTGAGACGGGCGCCCCAGACAAAGGGTCAATTCCAGCCACTGCGAAGCAAGCCTCAAGACAGCATATGAGGCGCCTGTGTTAAAACAGGCGCCCCAGTCAGCTCAGGCGCCCTGGTTGAGGGGATAAGCGTTGGCCATGTGTCAGGCGCGCCCTTCAACACAGGCGCCCTAGCTAACGACTATATAAAGGGGTTCACCCCCTTGGCTTCCACAACAATTGCTTTCTATGCATTTATTCAAGCGCTCCGCTCCGACAAGCTCCGTGCTCAAGATTCAAGCGCCAACGACGACCCGCGGCTCCGAATTTTCAACTTCTCCGGTCGTCGGTATAAAATTGTTTTACTGCTGTATTTCTCTTTTTCTATATTCGAACTTCAGTTATAATATTTTACGCAATACAGAATTGACTGTCGTAAACAGTCAAGGACCGTGGGCCTTAGAGTAGGAGCCGACCGTGACTCCGAACCAAGTAAAATAAATGTGTTAGCATTGCCTTGTTTTACTTTCCATTGTACAAATTACTCTTACGTTTTTTGAAAAAAAATTGTCGATCGATATTCACCCCCTCTATTGATTCGAACCGATCCCACACAATTCTCTCAGCACTCGACCCCTAGGATTTCCCGAGTACATTCCCTCAGCACTCAACCCCTCACAACTCAGCTGACTCTTCACCAGCAGCCTCGACTGTTGCCTTCACACCCTCTTCGTCTTCGGCCCTCATCCCTCAAATGCGCGCATAAGCCTCCAGCTTGCCTCCATGTCATCCTTCACGTACGCCTCAAAGTCCGCGTCCCTCGGCTCATCGTACCTGCAATCCATGGTCCCTCGGGTGCACACAAGCCCACGGCTTGCCTCCATGCTACCCTTCACCGTACCTGAAACCGTCCAGCTAAGTCCATGTGTATCCTGCAAGACCTGCACACTCCAATACACATATCAAAACACAAGGGTAAAACTAACTTAAACTCTTAGCCCAAACATCAAAACACATGATCACTCTGGACCATAGATTGCTCCAACAATCTCCCCGTTTTTGATGTTTGACAATATGTTTAAGTTAGAGAAAACAAATAACAAAACATAATGCTAACAACCATTTGGACTTATGTTGCCAAGGCTCCACCTTGGACTTATACCGCCAATGCATTAGCAATGCAAACATGGATCCTATCCCAAGGCATCCCCACACCTAACCTCCCCACGAGTTTAGGACTTTTTACCAAACCAGGACCTTTCCAAAGCTCCTCCTACATTGGACTTACAAAGGCTTTTTAAGAACCCCTCCAAGGTCCCTCTTACGCTATGAATGGAGCAACAATGCTCCCCCTTTACCTAGGCTCCCCCTAGACCTAGGATTTCCCACAAAGGCGTGTTTGGTTTCCCACTTAAACCCAACACTTCTCCCCCTTTGTCATTCATCAAAAGACTCCAACAATTTTCCCCTTATTGGATCTTTTAAGCTCTAATGATCATAAACCCAGTGTACTAGCCCCCCATAAGGTTCCACACTTGTTTCACATCATTTGGACACCTTCCAATAGCTGAAACCCATTTTTCAACCTTTACCAGTCGACTGGGACAGTTACCAGTCGACTGGCACTCTGAAAACCCAATTTTCAACCTTTCTGACCCAATTTCAGAAATGCGCCAAAAATTCCACAGATCTCCAAAAATTTCCAAATTTTGTGGAGAGGTTTGTGGTACTCATACCTACTTAAAAAAATACACTCAAAAATGTATCTATCACCATTCCCAAGATTGACATAAAATCCAAAACTACCTAAATAGTTCAATTAAACCTTGACCTAAAGTCCTAGTTTCGGCTTCCTCTTGATGTCTTTGCCCATACCAATCCACAATGCATCCCTAGCATTGATTTACATGACATTTATACATCAAAAACCAATTCTCATGCTTTATGACCTCAATGTCATGTTTCCATGCATGAAATTCAACTCTAATGTGCCAACACACAAGAATTGAGACTCAATTCCGTCTCCAACTCTTTTGGCACATCCCATGGTCCATTTAGACCTCCGAGAGAAACCACCCGAGATTCATTTACCATGGATCCCACAGACTCCTAGAGCTCCCCCTTGAGCTCTTAGCCCTAGCCACCTCCCTAGATGACTTAACAAACACTAGACCACACCGGTGTACCCCGGTGACTCTTGGCCTACAACCTTGACCTTCTTAACCTTAGACACCTTGTCCTTGGTTAAGTCCTTCCTTTTGCTTTTAAATGACACCCCCTTGTCATTTTCGGACTCCCCCTTCTTATCATAATTATATGCTACCCTAGCATATTTCTTTCCATTGGCATTGGAGTTCTTAGATCGATATCCTAGACCCGATCTATCATAGTTGGGTTCTTGACTACCCAACACCATGCTTAAACCCTTTGATCCAATAGCAAATCTATCTAGGATTTTCTCCAATTTATCAAACTTTGCCCTTAAAGCTTGATTTTCCCTTTCTAGGCTTCTAACCCTAGAATCCACATGTCCACATTGGACATTCTTAGACCTACCCTCCTTCCTAGGCATATGTCTCCTCTTATTGGGATTAATGTCATGATCCTTAGATATAAAGGTCTTGGGTTTATCATGATGCATGTTTTTTCTAGGTTTTTTTATCTACAATACTAACAATACTCCTATCATGATATTTAAATCCTAAGTTATGCATGGATAAATAATTGACCTCATTTATAACATACATGGAGGAACTTAAATTTGAATTGCATTTCAATTTAAGATTGAGGATTACCTCCCTTACCCTTGTAGCTTCCCCTTGTTGTGAGCTTCTCCTTTTCTCCTTCTTCTCCCATCTTCTCAAATGCTCCAATTTCTTTAGCTCTCCTTTTCTCGGACACTTGGTATGATAGTGCTCTAGCTCCCCACATGTAAAGTATCTAATATGCTTTTTCTCTTTCTTTTCCCTACAACCCATATTAGTTTTTAAGAGAATTGACCCGGGTTTAGGGTTACCTCCTTCTTACCTAGTGGACACTTGTCCTTGTAGTGCTCCTTTTTGTTGCACCCAAAGCATATGATGTGGTCTTTGGTTCTTGCTTTGGTGGAGGTTGGAGCTTCTTCTTGCTCCTGTATGGAAGTGGGTCTCTCCTCCCCCTCAATTCTTGAGGTGGAGACCTCTTCTTCTTCCCTTGATGAAGTGGATGGCTTCTCACTCTCTTCATCCACTTCACTTGATGAGATGAGCAATTCTTCTTCTTTCTCATCTTCTTGGATCATTTGACTTGTCTCCTTGGACTCTTCCACTAATTGAGCTTGTGTAGGATTTTCATGAAATTCTCCTATCTGGTTCCATAGCTCATATGCATTTTCATATTTACCTACATCACTCAATACATTGTTAGGCAAAATATTAAGTAAAATTTCAATTACCTTCTCATTGGCCTTTGATTGACTTTGTTGCTCTTTAGTCCAATATCTAGGTCGGAGCTTCTTCCCATGCTTATCTCTTGGAATTTCGAAGGGCTCCTCTAGTACCATCATACACTCCCAATCCATTCCAAACCAAGTCTTCATTCTTGTCCTCCAATAGTCAAAATCTTCATGATCATAAGAAGGTGGAGTGTTGATATCATCCTCCAACTTGTCTTCCATCATCTTCCCTCTAGCTTGTGCTCTTTTGGCGGTTATTCCAACGAGAGCGGACCTTCGCTCTGATACCACTTGTTAGATCATGTTCGTCGAGCTAGAAGGGGGGGGGTGAATAGCTTTCGTCGATTTTCTTCTTCCTACACGTGTTAGCTAGCGCAAGCGGAAAACTAAACAATGCTAACACGTTACCATTTATGTGGTCCGGAGATGACGCTCCTACTCCACGGCTGTCCGTAAGGTGGACGATCCCTTGATCCTTCGGTGGATCACTCCCCGGATGCCCTCCGGCTAGCTAGTGTAGCTCTTTGTGGGTGGAGAAACCTCGCCAGAAACCCGGACACACTTCTGAGTACCAAAGACTACTAATGAGCTCTAACCAAGCTCATTTCATCAAGAGCTCCCAGCCCAAACCGAATTCTCTTAAATAGAACTCAAACCTGAAACCAGCCGCTACTAGTCGACTGCCCCCAGGGCAGTCGACTGATCCCACTCGAATTCGACCTTTGCAAGCTTAATGTTCGAATTCTGGCGGCTACCAGTCGACTGTCCTCATAGCAGTCGACTGATCTTTCTGCCCCTTTTATCAGTCGACTGCCTGAGGCTCAGTCAACTGCTACCTAGGTTCTTCCCTTCCCGAGTATAATTATCTCAGCACTCGACCCCTAGGATTTCCCGAGTACATTCCCTCAACACTCAACCCCTCACAACTCAGCTGATTCTTCACCAGTAGTCTCGACTGTTGCCTTCACGCCCTCTTCGTCTTCGGCCCTCGTCCCTCAGATGCGCACACAAGCCTCCAGCTTGCCTCTATGTCATCCTTCACGTACGCCTCAAAGTCCGTGTCTCTCGGCTCATCGTCCCTGCTATCCATGGTCCCTCGGGTGCACACAAGCCCACAACTTGCCTCCATGCCACCCTTCACCATACCTAAAGTCGTCCAGCTAAGTCCATGTGTATCTTGCAAGACCTGCACACTCCAATACACATATCAAAACACAAGGGTAAACCTAACTTAAACCCTTTGCCCAAACATTAAAATACATGGTCACTCCGGACCATAGATTGCCCCAACACCTACCACTCTCCAGTCGAGGCCCATGCGCCTAGCTAGATGCGGATACCTCCGCCGGCGCGGGGCCCTGTCCTCCCGGCCCCGTCCGAGGCCAGCGGGGAAGGGGACCGAGCCTCCTTCGGGTGGGGCAGCCCATCTTTGCCCTCCTGAGGGGCCTTGGGCTGATGGCTCCGGAACTCGAGCTACCGGGCTACCAACCTGCGATAGCTACTGGGAGGCTCTCTGGGCTCGAGCGGCCCGTAAAAGCTCATACTCTTCGGGTGTAACGGTCATCATGCCCCGGTTGGGTGCTTCCATCGTACACTTCTGATCAAGCTAAGTGTCCCTCCTTCTAGACCCAAATTTGATCCTGTCGCGAAGCGAGGTGGATGTCCCAAGGGCTGGATGGTCTTCCGAATGACATGAGCGGCTGAGCTTGCGCCGACCTGGCTCTGACCTGTGTTCAGCCTGCAAGACAACGACCGTTAGCCAACCCGCCGGTGAGTTTCCCCGGCAAGGCACTCCGACGGTCAAGTCAGTATTCCGCAGAAAATATAGTGGAGCAAATGGAAGTATAGTAGAAGGGAGAGCTCGCGCGCATACCTACAGAATGAGGAGTGGAGGGCTTATATAGCCGAGGGAGCTGACAACCCCTGTCCGTGTCAATGAGACAGGGGTGTGGTACCTGTCAGCTCATATGAGAGCACCTGAGAGTACCGCGGCATGGCGCGGGGTGCTTGGGCAGGATGATGGTACGAAATCTGCGGGATAACCCGAGGTGTGCCATAAATGGGTAAGGCGCATAGTACCCCGACATCAAGATCGTACCCCGGATGTAATGACATAGGGCGGCGCAGGGACGATCTAGTCCGTAGCTCAAGCGCCGACCAATGGGTCTGAGTGCCGAGGACCGGGTCGGGTAATGGCCAGGGAGCGTGGGCTGCCACGCGTCCGACTGGGAGAGTTGAGGCGCAGGGTATGCCCTGAGTCGGGGGTCTGTTGGGCTATGTCTGTCTGGCTCTGTCTCGGTACTGTGGGTTGTCAGATCCATGGGATGCTGAAGGAACGTGGGCCACCACGCGTCCGACGGGAGTGTCTGACCCGGATCCGGATCGAGGTACTGCTTTAGTCGACCGAGTTAGGAGACGCTCGGGATCGACCTGACCGACCCTGCTCGGGGTCGGTTGGCTAGCGCGTCCAGGGTTTCCTGGCTCAAGGACTCCCCGGGTGAGGTATTCGTCGGCCCATCTGCTGGACCTTCTTGCGCCAGGCTGGCTAGCTGAGCTGGTCGAGCTACCCGTAAGTAAGGCCGGGATCATCCACCTTGACCTCCTCGGCGCTATTCACTCTCCGGAGGCAGATCCATTGCTCCCCGGAGTGGTCCTCGATGGAGAACCACTTGAAGCTCTGTGGAAGCTGCAGAAAACAAACACAGCAAGAGGAAATATCCCCTTCATACCCCAAGCATCGAAAGTGACGTTGAGGCAAATGGGGGTAAGGGAGGCTAGTAAGAGATACATACCGGACGAGGGAAGAGGTAGTCGGAGAGCTGAGCGATTTCGTTGCCAAGAAGGCAGAGGAGGTTGCCGTCAAAGGCGAGGGGGGAATTTGCCGGCGGCGACGAGGAAGGAACATTTAGTGGAGGAAAAGAATTGAGAAGGCAAGGAAAGGGCTTAAGGAAACGAGCCATGGCGTGTCTCGCCTTACAATTGAAAGCACACAAAATTAAATGGCTTTTTTATGGGCTAAAAGTTTCATTTTGGTTCTCAATTAAACGTAGGTAATCATTTTGCGACCGAATAAATGCTAGTTTTCGTAACTTTAGTATAAATTTATATTTAAAAAAATAAATTTATTGATGTGCAATTTTAAATGATAAAAATATATATTCTTGACCTGTATAATTTTCAGAAGCGATGAAATGCTCGCCCTTGTTATCCGTCCCAGGACCAATATAAAGGAGGTAGGTTAGGGGAGAGACTTTTTATGTAGGATGTAAGGATTTATATCCCATCAACTCTGTGGCTCCAATTCAAGGCTTTTAGACTGCGTTTAGTTAGGGGTAATATAATCCAGTTTGAATTGTAATTTAGTCTGTAATATAATCCAGATTATATCTTATTGGTCTTATAATCTAGATTACAACACTTTTATTAGTTTTTATAATGCAGATTATATTACATTACAGTTTTAAAATTGTATCAAACAAAGTAATCAATCTTGTAATGTAAAAAGTAATCAATCTTGTTATGTAATACTGATTACATTGTAAGACTGATTACCACTGACCAAACATAGCCTTAATGACAATATACCAATCCCTTACCATCTCGGCTATACCCGTGGGAGTTAAGAAGCATTTGGTTTGGGATAATAGGGAATAGGGAATAGGACATAGGGATGAGAATCAATGGTAATGGAAACACTATTTGGTATGTGTCAATGGAAATGGAAATGAAAATAAAAAAAAATCATTCCCCATTTCATTTCATACTCTCCCACATCAATTAAATTCCTCAATTATTCCTTCATTTTTCATATATAAAAAATATACCTTTTTTTTATATATTTTTCATTTTACTATCTTATTTTACATTCTCTCTATAACTCTTATTACATTCTCTCTCTATATTTTAAAATTTCTTTCTTTATATATTTGTTCTTTTCTCTCACTACCTCTCTTATTATATTTTTTTCTACATATTTTTAATGACTTTCTCTCTCTACTTATTTATCTAATTTTCTCTTTCTATATTTTCTATGTAACTTTCTCTCTCTACCTCTCTTATCATAACTTATCTATCTATATTCTTTTACTTTCTCTCAATATTTTTTATATCACCTTCTCTCTATATATATTTTATATCACTTTCTCTCTCTAACTCTTTTATCATAAATTATTTATCTTTATTTTTTTATTTTCTTTTTATATTTTCTATATCACTTTCTCTCTACCTCTCTTATTATAATGAATTTATCTTTATTTTTTCCCATTCTCTCTATATTTTCTATATCACTTTCTCTTTCTATATTTTCTTTATCACTTTCTCTCTCTATCTCTATCTCATTTTTCTCCTCTTATTTTCAATATCACTTTCTCTCTCTACCTCTCTTATCTTAATTTATCTATCTTTATTTTTTCACTTTCTCTCTATATTTTCTATATCACTTTCTCCTTCTATATTTTCTATATCACTTTATCTCTCTAACTCTCTTATCATAATTTATTTATCTTTATTTTTTCACTTTCTTTCTATATTATTTATATTACTTTCATTCTCTACTTTTCTTATCATAATTTATATCTTTATTTTTTCACTTTCTTTTTATAATTTTTATATCATTTTCTCTCACTAGTTTTCTATATCAGTTTCTCTCTACCTCTCATCTCATTTTTGTTGATACAGTTTGGGCCGGTTATTGTTTTAGTGTTGACAACGATTTAAGTTTGGTTGAATGAATTCGGGTTAAGTCCAGATGGATCGGGAGATCGCACGCTGGCATGGGAAAAGACCTAGTGGGACTAGGCACACCTAGTGGCACTAGGCATACCTAGTGGGACTAGGTGAAGTGGAAAAGTCCTAGTGGGACTAGGCACACCTAGTGGGACTAGGTGAAGTGGAAAAGTCGTAGTGGGACTAGGTGAAGTGGAAAAGACCTAGTGGGACTAGGCATACCTAGTGGGACTAGGTTGAAATCCCGGTGAGTGAAGCCGGGTCCTGGTGAGTGAAGCCAAATGATTGAAATCCTAGTGGGACTAGGTTGAAATCCTAGTGGGACTAGGTTGAAATCTCGGTGAGTGAAGCTGGGTCCTGGTGAGTGAAGCCAGGTTATTGAAATCCTAGTGGGACTAGGTTGAAATCCTGGTGAGTGAAACTAGGTCCTGGTGAGTGAAGCTAGGTGAATGAAGTCCCGGTGAGTGAAGCTGGGCACGGAGTCTTGGTCCGGGGAACTGAGCACGAGTCAGAGAAGGCTAGGGAGGTCGTTCTCTTGACTTAGAGTTGAATTGGGAGTCACTGGATCGGTCTGGTGACCGATCAGGGAGATTGGCACGAACTCCTGTTGTGGATCGGTCTGGTGACCGATCTAGAGGAGGCTGATCGGTCTGGTGACCGATCAGGGAGAGAACAGAAAGTTTGCAGAAACATGGGTTGGCTTCTGTTCGGCTCCTGATCGGTCTGGTGACCGATCAGGGAGAGCTCCTGATCGTTCTCGTGAACGATCCTAGGGACTTCAGAAATCGCGAGCTGGACTCTGATCGGTCAGAGAGTGGCCTGATCGGTCACCAGACCGATCAGGGCACACCCTTATCGGTCTGGTGAGCGATCAGGGGTTGTGGCAGAAAAAAGCTGGAGGAAACCCAACTAGTGATGGATCGGTCTGGTGACCGATCACTAGAAGTCACGATTTCCAGTTTCTCACTGTGGACCGATCAGGCTGGAGCCTGATCGGTCAGGGCTAACCTTGATCGGTCTGGTGACCGATCAGGGTCCTCTCTGATCGATCTGGTGACCGATCAGAATCTGAACTTTATTTCAAATTCACTGTCAGACACTATGATCGCGTCTGTTTTCTCTGTCGATTCTCTGATACACTGCTGATTTCATTTGATATACTGTGCTAATCTTCTGTTGGAGTGTGCAGGTGTACAGGGAGGATTCAAACCATGGGGGAGAGTCAACTGAGGACTTTCCTTGGTGCAGGTTTGTCTGTTTATCGATTTCAGGTTTCAATGGGCAGCTGGCGCGGCTGGCAACTAACGGAGTCTTTGCTGAAGAGGTCCTCAGTGGGCTGAGTGCTAAGGGAGTCAGGGGGTCAGGCTGTGGCTCAGTGGATGTTGTTGAAGCTTGACGACGTTGAGCTTGAGCTTAAGACAAAGCTGGAAGCAGAGGAGCGGGTAGCGAACAGACAGAAACTTGAGGAGTTTGGCTGGGCTGTGTCGAGTGCTCTCTGTTGCTTTGTGCTTAAGTGTTCTTACTACATTCTTGTGAGGTTCTTTTCTCGAGTGTCTCGTGAGCTTAACTTGTATCCATCTGTGAGACGGCGTGTGGAGAGGTTTATCCACCGAGAAGGAGGCGCTTGATATCCGGGGTTCACCGGGGCTTGATCTGCCGAAGATCAAGGGATCCCCAACCTCACGGGCACGCCAAGGAGTAGGGGCAAGTTATCCCCGAACCTTGTACATCGCGGTGCTAGCGTCGGTTTGCTTTCCCTGTGTTTTTGTTTGTTGTTCTTCATTTCTGCTTCTGTGTTTTTGTTTCCGCTGCTGCTAACCCTGATCGCAGAAGTTTGCAAAGAACAAGCGTTTTAGTGTCTGGCTATATTCACCCCCCCCCCCCTCTCTAGTCATCCAAGCACCAACAAGTGGTATCACTCCCCCCCCCCCTCTTTAGTGCTTACATGATCAAGTTTGCTTCCAAAACAAAAAAAAACTATCTAGTTCATCTATACCAAATAGCAACACGTGATCATTACTTCTAGTATCCATGGTTGGTGAATTTCTTTTTGAAAATTGAATGGTTGATATCATGAATAGTATAGCTAAGGATTGGATGTATTTTCATCAGTTGTTGCTAGATATGCCATGTTTTAACCTTTAACCCTTTTGGAAAAAGAAAAATTGTAAGTTGTTGCTAATAATTGAGATTAGGACTATGGACTAAATTAGATTATCAAAAGCATGTACACTCTGATACAAACTGATCAAAAGTGGAACACAATTGATCATTCATTGAAATTGATACACACATGTTTTGTTTCTTTTCATAGAAATTCTTAATTCTTGATGTGGGATAAAGTTTAGTTAAGGGAAACAAATCATGTTGCTTAAGGGAAATGAATTTTGATTAATCGAACATTTTTTTTTAGAAACAAATGGATCAAATCTGATTGTATTAGGATTTAGGGTTGAAACCAATTCGATTTCTGAAACTGATCAGTTTCAGAAAACTTTTTGTGTCGAACCAGATCGGTCTGCCGACCGATCAGGACTCACACTGATCAGTCTACAGACCGATCAGGGATCATTCTGATCGGTCTGGTGACCGATCAGATCATGGACTCTCCTTGATTGATCCAAAATCTACTCAGTCCGATCATCCGATCGATCCCCCTTCATCAAATTTGATGAATTCTCAATAGAACTAAGTATTAGGATGATGGTTAAGATACTTGGAACAAAACCTAATACTGATTCAATACAAACCCATGTTGGAGTTTTCAAAATTCATAAGAAAGGGTTGGTTGAATCATGACTCTTGTTCCTTGATCGTGTTTCAGAAATTTTTCTGAAATATCAACTGTCGATGAAGTCTACACCCATGTTATGAAATTTCAATTGTTAATGCAGTCTGATCTTGAATAAATCAGAATTATGAAAAATTTTCTGAAAACTGATCGTCCATAGATATATCAGAGATTTTTCTATATCATCAGTCTGATGAAACTGCATTACTACTTGTCATATGAAACATATACATGTTTGACCATGATATTATTCTATATATGTTTTCATATGCAATTCAAAATTTACCTTTAATTATTTTGGGTTTGGGGAGAGACCCATGGTTAAGGGGGAGTTATGTTAAAACTTAATAACCATACCCTTTTCGATGTTTGACAAAGGGGGAGAGAATGGTTGATTAAGTTTAGGGCTGTGATTTTGTAGGGGGAGGATCTTGATTCCCTTACGATAATTGAATGGACTTCAATTGATCTAATACCTAAACTTAAATCGGGATTGTCAAACAACAAAAAGGGGGAGATTGTTGATGCAGTCTGGCCCGGTTGTTGTTTTGGTGTTGACAACAATTTAAGTTTGGTTGAATGAATTCGGGTTAAGTCCAGGTGGATCGGGAGATCGCACGCTGGCATGGGAAAAGACCTAGTGGGACTAGGCACACCTAGTGGGACTAGGTGAAGTGGAAAAGTCCTAGTGGGACTAGGCACACCTAGTGAGACTAGGTGAAGTGGAAAAGACCTAGAGGGACTAGGCATACCTAGTGGGACTAGGCATACCTAGTGGGACTAGGCATACCTAGTGGGACTAGGCATACCTAGTGGGACTAGGTTGAAATCCCGGTGAGTGAAGCCGGGTACTGGTAAGTGAAGCCAGGTGATTGAAATCCTAGTGGGACTAGGTTGAAATCCCGGTGAGTGAAGCCGGGTCCTGGTGAGTGAAGCCAGGTGATTGAAATCCTAGTGGGACTAGGTTGAAATCCTGGTGAGTGAAGCCGGGTCCTGGTGAGTGAAGTCAGGTGATTGAAATCCTAGTGGGACTAGGTTGAAATCCTGGTGAGTGAAGCCAGGTCCTGGTGAGTGAAGCCAGGTGAATGAAGTCCCGGTGAGTGAAGCTGGGCACGAAGTCTTGGTCCGGGGGACTGAGCACGAGTCAGAGAAGGCTAGGGAGGTCGTTCTCTTGACTTAGAGTGGAATTGGGAGTCCCTGGATCGATCTGGTGACCGATCAGGGAGATTGGCACGAACTCCTGTTGTGGATCGGTCTGGTGACCGATCTAGAGGAGGCTGATCGGTCACCAGACCGATCAGGGAGAGAACAGAAAGTTTGCAGAAACTTGGGTTGGCTTCTGTTCGGCTCCTGATCGGTCTGGTGACCGATCAGGGAGAGCTCCTGATCGTTCTGGTGAACGATCCGAGGGACTTCAGAAATCGCGAGCTCCTCACTATGACCGATCAGGATGGACTCTGATCAGTCAGAGAGTGGCCTGATCGGTCACCAGACCGATTAGGGTACACCCTGATCGGTCTGGTGACCGATCAGGGGTTATGGCAGAAAAAAGCTGGAGGAAACCCAACTAGTGCTGGATCGGTCTGGTGACCGATCACTAGAAGTCGCGATTTCCAGTTTCTCACTGTGGACCGATCAGGCTGGAGCCTGATCGGTCAGGGCTAACCCTGATCGGTCTGGTGACCGATCAGGGTCCTCTCTGATCGGTCTGGTGACCGATCAGAAGCTGAACTTTACTTCAAATTCACTGTCAGACACTGTAATCACGTCTGTTTTCTCTGTCGATTCTCTGATACACTGCTGATTTCATTTGATATGCTGTGCTAATCTTCTATTGGAGTGTGCAGGTGTACAGGGAGGATTCAAACCATGGGGGAGAGTCAACTGAGAACTTTCCTTGGTGCAGGATTGTCTGTTTACCGATTTCAGGTTTCAACGGGCAGCTGGCGCGGTTGGCAACTGACGGAAGCTCAGCTGAAGAGGTCTTCAGTGGATTGAGTGCTCAGGGAGTCAGGGGGTCAGGTTGTGGCTCAGTGGATGCTGTTGAAGCTTGACGACGTTGAGCTTGAGTTTAAGACAAAGCTGGAAGCAGAGGAGCGGGGTAGCGGATAGACAGAAACTTGAGGAGTTTGGCTGGGCTGTGTCGAGTGCTCTCTGTTGCTTTGTGCTTAAATGTTCTTACTATATTCTTGTGAGGTTCTCTTCTCGAGTATCTCGTGAGCTTAACTTGTATCCATCTGTGAGACAGCGTGTGGAGAGGTTTCTCCACCGAGAATGAGACGTTTGATATCCGGGGTTCACTGGGGCTTGATCTGCCGACGATCAAGGGATCGCCCACCTCACGGGCATGCCAAGGAGTAGGGGCAAGTTATCCCCGAAGCTTGTACATCGTGGTGTTATCGTCGGTTTGCTTTCCCTGTGTTTTTGTTTGCTGTTCTTCATTTCTGCTTCTGTGTTTTTGTTTCCGCTGCTGCTAACCCTGATCGCAGAAGTTTGCAAAGAACAAGCGTTTTAGTGTATGACTATATTCACCCCCCCCCTCTCTCTAGCCATCCAAGCACCAACAATTTTCTCTCACTATATTTTTTCTAATAATTCTTCTCTCTATTTTTTATCACATCTTTCCTCTCTAGCTATCTTATCTTACTTTCTCTTTCTACTTTTAATCTTTATTTTCTCTCTCATCATATTTTCTCTTTTTTTTTACCTTCTCATAATTTCTCTCTATATTTTTATATTTTATCTCTCAACTCATTTTATTTTATTTTCTCTATTTTACTGTAGTGCTATTATTTTAGGTAACTTTAAAATTTTTATGTATTCCTATTATTAAAGTTGAACCGAACCAAATATTATTAATAATAATAATTTTCATTCTAAAATTTGAACCAAATACTATCATTGCAATTATAATTCTTATTACTATTGATCCCTCAATAAATTTTATTATCGTTCCGATTAATAAATTTAAACCAAACATCCCTTAATTTATCTTCTACATATGTCATTATTATTAGATAAAATTCTCATAATTATCTATCTATATTTAATTAAAAGACCGAAAATATTAAGTAATATGAATGTTATCAATTTTTTTTGTGACATAAATAAATAATCATGACGATCAAAATTTACATAGGATCGAAATATTTTAAAGGCCAATCTTTGTAAGTACATAAGTATTCTAAATGTATCCAATAGACAGACCAAACCCAGCAAAAATACTATCTTTAAAATTAATTCAGCGAAGCAAAGTTTGAATATTTTAACTTTTGAATGTCCACAAATTATACTGAAAAAAGACAAATTGGTGGAGAAGGCCATCTACGTGAATCGGCAAAATCCGAACTACTAAATTATATTAAAAAAATCACAATAATTCCTGATGGGGTTGAATAGTCCGTGGAGGACACGTGGGCTGAAGAAGTTGGGTGACAAGATATGGCGAGTCTGAGCGACTCCCCTTCTCGAAAAGGGGATCCTCCGGGAGCTCCTGGGACCTTCTCGGAAAGGGGATCCTCCGGGGGCTCGCAGTAAACATGCCCTGGAGATCAGATCAGAAAACTCTTCCCAGGATCACCCTGGGAAGTCGGGCCCCGAGACCACCTCGGGTAAGTGGACCACCCGGGATCTCCCGGGCCAAAAGACCCCGAGATCACCTCGGGGGAGTGGAGCCCAAGAAGCATTCGACCTTAAGTAACGGTCACCTTTTTTCTCGGATCTGCGGATAATCATCCCCACTATCGTGGAGCCATCATGACCCATAAATGTCACAACGGGTCGAACTCAATAACGGCGTGGACCGTTTCAAAGACTATCTGGTAACCGACGAATGAGGAGGACGTGGCATAGATCATGGGGGCGTACGAAGGCAGCCGCCACAGGTATAAAAGATACTCCAACCCCTTCGGTAAGGGGGTCACGTCTTCTCTACTACTCACATACTGTCTTGTCTTCCTTTCATATTCTCCATCAAAGCACTGACTTGAGCGTAGGAGTGGGCTCCGTCAGACAACCTCCGGCGTGTTCCCCTAACGCTCGTGTTAATCTCGCAGGACGTGGAGTTCCTCCTCCAGCGTCAACATCCGCGTGGGCTAAACCCTGGTGACTGGCCGTCAACGTCGATTCCTTCCGGAATAAGTTTGGCGTCGTCTGTGGGAAACCAGTAAAGCACCAGAAGGAGCACCGATAGCGGAGCCGGTGGGACAACCTATTGTCCTGACAAAGGAGGAATTGGATCGCTTGGTGGCCAATGCCGTCAAGGAGGCGCTCGAACAGTACTAGATCGAGCACGCCACCTTACAGCGAGGTATTCCTATGCGGGAGGAGATCCCTAGTGTCTCCATCTCGCACCTTCAATTACGAAGATCCGTCACGCCACCGAGGCGACGCGCCGGTGTAGCCCCGGGATCCAGGCGATACTCTCCCGGAGATGTTGAGAAGGCCAACTCAGTAGCCAACAGCGCACTAAGACATGAAGAGGGGCAGGGGAAGAAAGAGGAACATAAGTCCTCCCCTAAGGCTCCCTCCACTACCTTCTCATCGGAGATTGTGCAAGGCCTCATGCCGAAGTAGTTTCGCGGACCGGGGATTGCTGAATATGACGGGAAGGCAGATCTAGAGGATCATGTATGCAAGTTCGAAAATGCGGCGCTTCTCCACCAGTACACCGACGGGGTAAAGTGTCGGGTGTTCTTGAACACCCTATCCGGAGCGGCTCAACGTTGGTTCCAGAGGCTACCCTCGGGTTCTATCAACTCCTTCATGGAGTTCAGGACCGCCTTCCTCCACCACTTTGCCAGTAGCTGCCGCTATCAGAATACGGCATTAAACTTGTTTGCTCTCAAGCAAAAGACGAAGCAACCGCTCAAGCAATACATCCAGCGGTTCAACCGGGTGGCACAGGATGTGCCAACAGCGACGTCGGAGATCCTCGTCAGTACCTGCACTCAGGGGCTTGCGGAAGGGGATTTCTTCATATCTCTGGTGAAGAAATCACCCACCAGTTTTGACGACTTGCTAGGGCGCTCTGTCAAACACGTCAATGTGGAGGAGGTGCAATTCAAGGAACCAACCAGAGTCCCCCCTCAGGTCGTTACCCGATCCGAGAGGAGGGAACCCCGGCCCCGGCCCGAGGAAAAGACCTTCACCTAGGGAAGGACCAGTGGGCTAGCAGGTGAAAGCTGGTCGAGACAGTGGATACTGAGCAACCGGAGCCACTGATGAAGTATTGTGGTTTCCACGGCAGTATGACACACTCTACATGAGGAATGTCATGCCTTGAAAAAAAACTGAGTGAAGAAGCAGACCCCAAACCTCGAAAGAAGTGGAAGAACACGGGGTATCGCCGAAATTCCCCTTGGCGAAGCTTTTCTTCCAGATGGAGGCCATCGGGAGAGAATGAGACCCGACCCCGGTCCTGATCTCGGTCTAGGGGAAGGAGTCGGGGGCCAGCACCCCGCAAATCTCCCTCCTTGGAAATAGACCCCCAGAAGGGCAAGGCCCTTGCACGCGGCCCGCCCTCTGGACATGTGGGAGTTATCTCCGGAGGTCCCACTGGTGGAGATTCCCATCGGGCCAGGAAATCCAACACTCGGCGTATGGAGAACTATGGAATTGGGGCGAGACAAAGCTAGGATCGTGGCCCCACGATCTCGTTCGGCCCGAAGACATGGAAGAGGTGGAAGCTCCCCATGATGACGCTTTGGTAATTCTTGCCTGCATCGCCAACTATGAGGTCAAGCGCATCTTCGTGGATACAGGAAGTTCCGTGAACATCTTGTACAAGGCAGTGCTGGACCAAATGCAGATCGACGAGGATGAACTACTACCGGTCTCGACCCCATTGTTCGGCTTCACCGGGTATCGAGTACAACCGATAGGGCAAATCACCCTATCGCTATCATTGGGTAGCGATGTATAAGGGGACCAGGAGGACACCCTTCCTGATTGTGGATGCACCCTCATCCTACAACGCTATTTTGGGCCGCCCGGTGCTTAGTATCTTTCAGGCGGTGGTCTCCGTCTACCACCAGAAGATAAAATTCCTGATTAGCGACCGAGTGACTGAAGTAAAAGGGGACCAGCTGGTGTCTCGGCGATGCTACAGTGGGGAAGTCAGGGTGGAGTCCCGGAAGAACCCGAGGGCGCAAGACGACTAACCGGAGGAGGCGGCCATGAACAAAAGGACAGGAACAGAAGGTTCACAAAGCTAGGGTAGGCTAGCTGTCTCCAACCTGGTCACCCTTGGTAAGATGTGTGTTGCATACTATGTACTTGTCTATGTGTTTTTGCTGTCTTGCAGTGAATCATGAAATAAAGAAACATAACCTCGCACGAGTGTCAGTATGTCAATCAAAACCCTAATGCCTCACGGTACTGCGGATGCCTGGGGTACATAGGCTTGGTCTGGGTGCTACGAACTCCCAACCAAGAATCAAAAACCCTAATACCTCGTGGAACTGCGGATGCCCGCGGTACTTAGGCTTGGTATGGGTGCTACGGACTCCCAACAAAGAATCAAAAACTCTAATACCTCGCGGTGCTGCGGATGCCCGGGGTACTTAGGCTTGGTCTGGGTGCTACAGACTCCCAACCAAGAATCAAAAATTCTAATACCTTGCGGTGCTGCGGTTGCCCGGGGTACTTAGGCATGGTCTGGGTGCTATTGACTCCCAACCAAGAATCAAAAACCCTAATACCTCGCGGTGCTGCGGATACCCGGGGTACTTAGGCTCGGTCTGGGTGCTACGTGTTAGGATGTATACTAAAAGTCATGCTCTTTGTATAAGAACATCTACGTTTTGAAAGAGAATCACAAAATCACAGGTTGCATGTTTATATTAGTATGTGCAAAAAATGTCTGATATTTTGCATTGTAGATAACATGGTGTGTGGTGACACACAGAAGATCATGTTATTAGTCCCTTGTAGAGTATAAGTAGAGGCTCACAACTGAGATGGAGTTGGATAAACCATCGGAATAGTTATAGTGTAATTAGATGTGGTTTATCTTGACCATAGAATTACACTAGTGCACTTTGTGTGCATTGAGCAGGACCAACATAAAGGTGATCAAATTTATACTGACTTTATAATTGGATTAGACCTCGGTTATATTATAGAGTACATGCTCTGAATCCCGATATAATAACGGGCACATGTACATAATAGTTGTTTCTTTGATTTACCAATAGACGAGATTTATTCTGCTAAATCGATAGGTCCGATAAGTTGGGAAATAATATTATTTACATGGTGTGCCGTTGATTATAGGTGAAATCCGTGTCCTAGTGGGTCGGGATGATGATGCCCCCTTGATGAGCTCATAAGGTTCATCATGCCAACATGATGATAAGGTTGAGTGGTACTAGTCAATGAGTTAGAGGTTGATTAATTAAAATTGTCACTAATTTAAATTAATCAACGTGCATTCGATATCTTAAACACGGGGAGAAATTGTGCTCATAATAGGTGGAGCTCATATGTAAATATGGGGGTTAGTGAGGTGATTCAATGAAAGGTCTTTAGTGGAATGAATCTTCATTAATGGATCAGGTTTGGATCCATTAGCAGGCCAAGACCCAACTCCTCCTCATGGTCCCTATTCTGGCCTTATAAATACCCTATAGGAGTCATGAAACCAAGGCTAATTGATCATCCAATACACAAGACAACCCAAACCCTAATTATTCTCCTCTACTCTCTCTCCTAGGGTTGATATTGCGTCGGGTGAAGAAGAGGAGAAAAGAAGGTGTCTTCTCCTTCATTCATCTTCATCTCTTCCTCCTCTTTGGCGTGAAGCATCAGCAAGTCTAGGAGGAGCATCTTGGTGCTCGGCGAGGAGTAGAAGAGAGGGAGAAGGATTGCTGGCGGCAACCTTTGGCTAGGTTTGCGGCGCCGGCTATGAAGAAGAGAAGAAATCAATTTCTTCATCTTCTTCTGCATTCTCTTCTTCTTTCTTCTTTACATCTTCTTCCTTGGCGTGCGTAAGCTGTGAGCAAGGAGGAGAGGTGGTCGGCGGCTGGAAAACAAGGTTTCTTCCTTGATTGGCGCCGGCGGGATTGAGAAAGAAGAGGAGGTGGTCGCGGGTTTGTGTGGGAAGAAGAGGAGACCTTTTCTCTCTTCTTCTTCCACTTCTTCATCTTCCTCTTCATCTATACCTCATGTCCCTTGTGGCCGGTGCTCCTTGGAGGTTGGTGGTGGCCGGCGGGACCATGGGAGGAGGTGGAGTAGGCGGCGGAATCCCTAGGACCTAGGATTTGTTGGCACAATGGAATAAGGAAGAAGAAGGGATCAATTGGAAGCCCTTGGTGACTCCAGTTCTTGGTAGATCATCGCCTACACGACGTCCAAGAGGGGAGGGTCATATAATAGAAGATCGAGAGGTAAAAGAAGAGGTATATCTCTCTTTGACTCCTTTTATTCTATCATTTTATGTGATATTCTTATTATTGCATGTGTGTCTTTAATTAATTATCATGGTTTAATTATTTGTTAATTAATATTGATAATTAATTATGTCATGGACCCCGATAATAAACACAAAAACTGGTGATCCGCTCGTCGTCTTTTCCGTGACCTATTGGTTAGGCGAGTTACAAGGCTCGAACTTTGAGTTTGGCTAACTTGTAACTCGAACCAATTACTACAACGATGAAACGGTCGTTTGGGAGATAGGTCTCCATTGGGATTAAATTTTTAATCCGTAGACATGGAGAGGTCTCTCATGGACGACTAGGTATTTGCTTAGGAAGCCCGCTAAGCCATACCCATCAATTGGTATCAGAGTTGAGGTTTCCGATTTTGTGTATTTAGGATTCGGTTACTTTTTGTACATTATCATATATTTTATTTTTGCCGGATAATATGTGGATGTGGGTAGGCTAACTCTTTGTTGCAGGTACTAGATTCCAACTATTATGGCTTAAATAATTTGTGTGTGATTGGATTGTGCATTATTGTAATTATTTGAATCCTCGGGATTGACGAGGCTAGATAGGTATTTAATTTTTGTAATTAAATACAGCACGTGTTTTGCCGAGCCTTTTATTTACTTTCGATCTAGATTATATATACACTCCTTCGTGGAGTATAGGATCGATGGATATAAATAATTAGCTTCTTATCTCGGCTCAGAGATCCCTTCAATGGTGGCTTGCGCATGGTGTAGGGAGGAGTGGACAAGGTAGCGACACGACTGGAGGCGCATTAGAGACCAAAGCCATAATAGTTGAAAAAATCTAGGATTTTTCTTGTTTATTGTTTTGGTTATGTGCTTGTCGTGTGTGTGCATGAAAATTCCTCATAATAATAACTAAGTGGGAGAGGGGCCCTAAGGGTCCTGCAACCTCCATTACTAATTTGACAAGTAATGCGAACAAACCTGCACGTCGGCTCTGAGTGCCTTCCTCCACAACGGATGGGCTTGTTCTGCGAATCACTGGGTCAGACATGATTATAGGAAATTATTTAAGAGCGTGTGATTTTTCCCAACGGAAGACACATAATCCGAGGTAATTTTCTTAGTATCGTGTAATAGTAAACAATTAGATGCAAATAATAGTATCCTCCCCAACGGAGTCACTGCTATTAATTGTAGGGCTGAAGAGGACCAACTATTAATTTTATTTGTCAAAAAGTTAGGTTAACAAGATAATAAAATTAATGGGTAAAACCTCCTCTTACAAATGTAGAATTCGTATACGTCCACACCATTGTGGCATACGATATTCTCGATGTTTTAAGGTGTTGGTTGATTTCGCAATTTATTGTTTGAGGAATCAATTTATTTTCGAAATCTAAAGTTGTGATTGTTGTGATTCTCATGTATTTTCAAAATGGATCTAGACCCACCTGATTTAATTCTAAGAGAAAACCAACTCAATGCCCCTAATAATAAAGATTAGGAATTAAACCTGGGTTTTGTCGCAACTGCTGAGGAATCCAATTGTGAGCTTGTCGAGTTCTGTGCTGAAAAACCTAGCGTGATTAATGATGAAGAGGAGATGGAATATTTTTGGCAGTGATTAGAAGTAGACGAGATGGCTCAAATTCATCAACATCAGACTTCTTCCATTACCAGTGATAAAACATCCAATCTCGACAAACTCTTCGGACATCATAATTGGGCCGCTAGGCAAGAGGTCATGAAGAACTTGACGATGACCACCATGATTGAGGGTATGCCCATAAGGGAACATGTTCTCAAAATGATGGTCTGGCTAAAGGAGATGGAAATCCTTGGAGTAGAAATCGATGGGGAACCCTAGGTCGATCTCATCCTCCAATCTCTACCAAAGAGTTTTGAGAAGTTTCGCCTAAGCTACAATATGAACAAATGTACATATTCGTGGACGGAACTTCTGACAGAACTCCAGGCGACAAAAGGGTTTTCTCCTCAGAGTTCACATACATTCATTGCTCAAGGGGTTTCTACTTCTAAATCGAAAGGCAAGAAAAAGAAGAAACAAGCTGGGACAAAGAAAGTGGCTGGATTACAGGACCTCAGGGTGGCGTGAAGAAGTCGAAAGATAAGTGCTTCACATGCAAGCAGACAGGACATTGGAAGGTGGACTGTCCCCATCGTCAGATGAATAAATTAGGTATATCTTTTTCCTTTTGTCGTTGTAACATATTTAGCGGTGTTATCTACAGGTACCTGGTGTGTAGATACGGATGTCACTAATCATGTCTGCATTTCTTTGCAGGAGTTCCAGGAAACCCGACGACTAGCTGATGAGGAGATTACCGTCTACATGGGATATGCTACGGAGATGGCGACTATTGAAGTGGGAGTTATTTATTTATCTTTAGATAGAAAAATAAAGTTTTGGTTTTAAGAAGATTGCTTTTATGTACCTAATATTTTAGAAAGAACTCTGGTTCAGTTTCTGAAATAATAAATATTCAATTGCTTTTTGTTATGAAAAGTGGAATAGAAAGATTATCTGTTTAGGAACATGGATAAGCAATTTGTGCATTTTAGAACCAAAATCTCCCATGATGCAATTAGATGTTAATAGCCCATCATCTAACCAAAATAAAAGAAAGGTTCCTTCCGAGATGAATCAAACATATCTTTAGCATCTAAAGCTTGGTCTTATTAACCATAGTAGGATTCAAAGATTGATAGCCAATGGGCCCTTGGGTTCATTGGTGGTGGAAGACTTCCTAACCTTTGAATCTTGCTTGGAAAGTAAGATGATCAAGAGGCCTTTCAAGGCCATGGGGTGTTGGGGCCGGGTGCATGTTGACATGGATGCGGGTTCGTAATTTTAAAATTAATTACGTGCAGCGGAAGGTTTAGTATAAATAATTTTCCAAATTATTTAACCACACATCTAAGCATGCAACCTTATATTGTGTAGACATGATCATACATTTAAAATTTTGCAGAAAGTAAACTAATTTACTTGTTATCTCGCGTAACTCGAAGGAAGGGACGAGATCCAACCGTAAGCGTCCCTTGGAAGCTCCGCCTCTATTCGCGTCCACGCCGAGTTTTCTTCGGGATGACTTCGCAAAGCCACGAGTTTCGTGCCGACAAGAACTACTAGATTCTCCAAAGGCATGACAAGAATACCAAGAGAGAGATGGGAAGACTAACCACCAAACGAAGAACGGAATCAAGATTCCGGGGAGGAAGGAGTTGCGCCCGCTTCTTCTTCTTCTCACGGCAGCTGCTTGGTGGATGAAGCTCACGGCAACAAAGGGGTCCTCTAGGGCCTGCGGCACTAGAGGAGGGAGAGGGAGAGAAGGAGAGAGAGAGAGGGCTTATTCCTAGATCTCTCAGATTGATTTCCAAGCCTTGCCTTGGTTCCTTTATATAATAGCCTCTCAATCGCCAAGTCTCCTTTTTATGGAATAAATTTTTATAAGAAATTCATCATATAAATTTTTCTATGATTTATTCCATCATGCCAAGTTTTTATCATAATTTAATTTATGATAAAAGCAACCATGTCTCCCTTTTTTTCTTATGAAAAGAAATTTCTTTATATAAATTTCTTTATATAAATTTCTTTATCATGGTAAATCAATCCATTATTGATTTTATAAAATAAAATAAACCAATCCATGGTTCATTTTAATTTCCATGAAAAATAAATTTCTTTATATAAATTTCTTTATATAAATTTCTTTATCATGGTAAATCAATCCATTATTGATTTTATAAAATAAAATAAATCAATTCATGGTTCATTTTAATTTCCATGAAAAATAAACCAAACCTTGGTTTATTATAAAATTTATATCATCCATAATTTTATAAAACAAACCACACTTGGTTTATTTTATAAATTGAACCAAACAATTTGGTTCTCCCCTTTTGATGTGGCTGGCCAAACAAAGAGGGTGGGGACCCTCTTTGGCCGGCCAAACCCAAGCCAAGACCATATGAATTAAACTCATTTAATTCGTCCAATAAGTCTTCAAAAGACTTAACTATTTTATGATTCCGATGCGTCTCTGAAAAATTCAGATTCGACTTATCTCTCTTGATCGGAAAATCCAATTTTCAACTCGTTTTAAATCCCTCGGATTACTCGTAGTGCGTGTGACTAAATAGGCTTTCGATTTATGTTGGCCGTCTATAATCAACCAATTATAGAACGACCATGAGTGGCACCTAGTAGTACATCATGACCCCCAATTAATCGAAAGATCAATGGTTGACCTCAGAAATAATTCTGAAACCCTTTAGCAGCTATAATGAGTTGTGCCCCATACCCTTCACCATCTTATACCCACATGGTTCAGGACACGGTCTATGTGTGGTCAGTCCCCATTAGGCTGACTACGTCACACCTAGCCCAAGCAATGTTTTTCTCATCCTACGGATTCTAGTTACTCTCATGTATTTGAGATATTCATACTCTGAACATGTGATGCTCTGGCCAGAGGCTTCGAGTAACAATCTGACGATAGACCTTGGGTATACATCTCCTCGCAAGGAGTGGTGAATCCTTTGTAGGCTGTTCAAACATCTTCGGGCACTTCGGCTTATACCCAACCATCCTGGGTCCACACCTCCTTAGAGATGCTTGCTTAAGATGTCAAAGTATAAGTCTCCATGACCAAGATGACTTGAACACCGCAAGTCAAAGGAACATCGCACTTAAGCTGCAGTAAGAACTTCATTGACATATCTATATGTAGATTACCATATGAAGTTTTATAGCCAGTCACTCCAATGAACTAGTTCCCATAACTAGCATTCATGTTTATCTCCGGACATCCCAATGTCTCCAGCCAGTGAGAATCAGCTGATTAGAGAATAACCCATGCTAGTCTCAACAGAATTGATAGTGTCCGTATTTATCAATTCATCGACTAGGGACAATTTCAATACTTCACAATTGCACATGTAGAGATAATCACTAGTTGTGAATTCATCACAAATTCTCTCATGCTGTGAATTGTATTGCGGACATTCAGTAAATGAGTTTAAGATCTCAATCAAATACACAAACATGTATACTCAAATAGTGAATATTTATTTATTAAAATAAATGATTACAATCATAAGGCGATTACCATAGGACACTTCTCTCACAATACTAACAAACTCCCACTTGGCCTAATGCCAATCGCTACGGTATCCAATACCACAGCCTCTAACATGACCCTCAAAGTTGCCTTGAGGCAAGGCCTTAGTTAAAGGATCCGCTAAATTCCTTTCAGTGGGAATTTTTTCAATTTGTATATCATTCCTACTTATAATCTCTCTGATCAGATGATAGCGGCGAAGTACATGTTTGGATTGCTGATGAGACCTTGGTTCCTTTGCTTGTGCAATAGCTCCATTGTTGTCGCAGTAAACCGGCACTGCTTCATCAATGGTTGGAACCACACCAAGTTCTGAGACAAACTTCTTGATCCAGACTGCTTCCTTTGCTGCGTCCGAAGCTGCAATATATTCCGCTTCCGTGGTAGAATCCGCTACGATGTCTTGTTTGGAACTTTTCCAACTTATTGCGCCTCTATGCAAGATAAATACGTATCCGGACTGAGATTTGGAGTCATCCTTATCTGTCTGGAAACTGGCATCTGTATACCCACGTATTACCATATCACCTTCTCCATATATTAGGAACACATCCTTAGTTCTTCTTAAGTACTTAAGGATTGTCTTAACAGCCGCCCAATGATCCATTCCTGGATCAGACTGGTATCTGCTTGTGACGCTCAGAGCATACGATACATCGGGCCTAGTACATAACATAACATACATGATAGATCCTATCGCGGATGCAAAAGGAATCTTATTCATGCAAATCCTCTCGTCTTCTGTGCGTGGACACATAGACTTTGAAAGGTTGATCCCATGCCTGATGGGAAGGTAACCTTTCTTGGATTCCGACATGCTAAACCTTTTTAGCACTCGGTCTATATATGTAGACTGCGAAAGACCAAGCAACCGTTTTGATCTATCTCTATAGATTCTAATCCCAAGGATATAGGTTGCTTCTCCCAGGTCTTTCATGGAGAAAGTTTTGGACAACCAAATTTTAACCGACTGTAAGACTGCTATATCGTTTCCTATAAGTAATATGTCATCGACATATAATACTAGGAATACGACTGCACTCCCACTAACCTTCTTGTACACACAAAGTTCGTCAGGATTTTGTGAGAAATCAAACTCTTTGATTGTCTCATCAAAACGGATGTTCCAGCTCCTGGATGCTTGCTTCAGTCCATATATGGATCGTCGAAGCTTGCATATTTTGGTTTTATCAACCGATGTGAAACCTTCAGGTTGTATCATGTATACATCCTCAAGCAGGTTTCCATTAAGGAAAGCTGTTTTCACATCCATTTGTCATATCTCATAATCATAATGAGCTGCTATGGCCAGGAGCATCCGAATGGATTTAAGCATAGTTATTGGCGAATAGGTTTCATCATAATCAATCCCTTGTTTCTGACGATATCCTTTTGCCACTAATCTAGCCTTAAAGGTAACAACATTACCTTCCATGTCGGTTTTCTTCTTGAAAACCCACTTACACCCTATGGGCTTAATCCCTTCAGGTGGGCTAACCAAGTCCCATACTTGATTTTCGTACATGAAATCCATTTCCGACTTCATGGCTTCAAGCCATTTGCCCCTTTCTGAACTTTTCAGAACATCATCATAACTGATAGGTTCGTCATCGCTAATGAGTAACACGTCGTTCGATTCACTTACGAGAAATCCGTATCTCTCTGGAATATTGCGTGTCCTATCAGATCTACGAAGAAGTGGTGTTGTTTTAGGTTCAACTGATAGCTCATCATTATGAGTTATTGGTTATGGGTCTAGACTAGGTGTCTCTGTATTGTCTATTGGAGTGTCTTGAACTTCTTCAAGTTCAATACTACTCCCACTGTCTTCTTGTAAAAGAAATTCTTTTTCCAGAAATACAGCATGCCTTGAAACAAAAACTTTTTGTTCCAAGGGATGATAGAATTGGTAACCCTTTGTTTCCTTAGGATATTTATCAGACTTAGCATCCAATTTGTCTGATACAGTCCGCTTCACATAAGCAGGACAACCCCATATCTTAAGGTGAGTTAAGTGAGGTTTCTTACTATTCCACGTCTCATATGGAGTAGTAGAGACTACCTTGGTCGGGACTCTGTTTAGCAAGTAAACAGCTGTCTTAAGCGCATAGCCCCAAAAGGATTTTGGAAGAGTTGCATGATTCATCATAGATCTAACCATGTCCATCAAGGTTCGGTTACGCCTCTCAGATACAGCATTATGCTGTGGTGTATACGGCGGAGTCCATTGAGACAATATCCCATTGTCCCTAAGATAATCTTGAAACTCTTGACTTAAGTATTCACCACCCCAATCGGATCGAAGTATCTTAATACTTTTGTCAAGTTGTTTTTCTACTTCATTTCTGAACTCTTTGAATTTCTCAAAAACTTCATATTTGTATTTCATCAAGAACACATACCCGAATCGTGAGTGATCATCGATAAAGGTAATGAAGTAGCTATAGCCTCCTTGTGCAAGAGTTGACATTGGACCACATACATCAGTATGTATTAGACCAAGCAATTCTCCCACTGGTTTACCTTTTCCGGAAAAGGGTAATTTGGCCATCTTGCCTTTTAAGCATGATTCTCATGTATCAAATGAACCGGGTTCAAATGATTCCAGAATTCCACATCAGTATAATTTGGTCATACGTTTCTTACTTACATGGCCAAAACGACAATGTCACGTATAGGAGTCTATTTGATTATCTATTCGAGCACATTTGTTGTTAACTTCGATATTGAAAACGTCACCGGATAAATCTAACGTGTAGATACCATTGCATAAAGTTCCAGTCCCATAAAGAACACCATTTAAAGTTATGTAACAACAATTGTTACTAAAAGTTAAATGGTAACCCTTTTCATTCAAGCATGAAATAGATACAATGTTCTTTATTAACGAAGGAACAAAATAACAATTATCCAATTCTAAGACAAGTCCAGTAGGGAGCTTTAGTAAATATGTTCCGATGGCAATAGCAGCAATCTTTGCTCCATTTCCAACTCGCAAATTCGCTTCTCCCTTGACGAGTCTTCTTCTATTCCTTAGCCCATGTATGTCATTACATATATGTGAGCTACACCCAGTATCAAGTACCCAGGTGTACGAGGAAATAGAGTGACATTCAATAGCGAAGATGCTTGAAGAGGATGGGGCATCGGATGTCTTCTTCTTCAAGGACTCAAGATAAACCTTGCAGTTTCTTCGCCAGTGTCCCTCCTTGCCACAGTGATGGCAAGTGCCTTTTGGTGCCTTTTCAGTCTTTTGGTCTTAGTTAACTTATTGGTGTCCAAAATGGAACGCAAATTCAGAGAAGACATGATCAAGTGATTATCCTAGAAATACAAATTGAACTTATGTGAGAAGAATGATAAAGAATGCATCAACATACATTGATTAAATCCTATTTATTTTTCGAATTGAATAACCCTTTTTATCAATTCGGGAGATCGTAGGAACATCTCCAAATAGGTTGATATCCAACCATAGATAAGAACAACCATGGCTGTGGCCATCAAGTTATTCTTAGCTATGAAGGTAGGTAATTATACCGATTACATATCACATATATGTAACTATCACTTTATGCTATCAACTAATTGAATGTTTGCATAAATTATTGGGTTGTTAACTCATTAACAAGTATGCAACAATATACATAGCACCCAACTGCACCTCTCTTTACATCGACCTTGGCTGTGGCACAACAAATCGATGCTCCAAGCTTAAGGCTGACCTATTAATCAAGAAATAATTTCAATATGGTTGGAGCTCATTCAACCGTTTAGTCAGGCTTGGATGTGTCCAACAACCAAAACTAAGGATTGACCTCTGACTCCAACTATATTAATCATAAACTAATTCCATGGTTTGAACATGTTGAGGTTCAAGCCGGGCATGGATGTGTCCATCAACCCAAACGAGAAACAAAACTCCGGTTCTAACCATATTAATGGAAGGTGTTGGCCTTAATATTTTGTAAGGGGTTTTGGGTCTCATCCTTTTCTTTCTAAGCACATTCATGACATATAATTATGTCATATACTAACGATTTTCTTAATAAAGTATGTATGTGACTTAATTTATCAAGTCTCATTAATTGAATTAGGAACCGGATTTCCTAATTCTAATTTCATACTTTATTTAAGGAATTGTTTTGGGAAACAATTTCCTAAATTGTCATAATCAATTTCGGAAATAATATGTTTAAGACTTTGATTTCTCTAAATCAAATCTTATTAAATTAAGAGACAGATTCCCTTAATTCAACCATATATTATTTTCATGAAAATCTTACTTAAGGAAATGAACTCTATAGGAAATAATTTTCCTAATTAATTTTGGAGACAATAATATGTAAGAAATCAAATAAGAAAATTATCGTTTGAGAATCACCTCAAAAATTATCAAAATTTGATCACATATTTTATTTATGGACTAATTAATTACAACAAATTATTTTCATTGCATGGCTCCCTGAGGCTCAGATACCCAAAGAAAAGAAATTTGTCGTGAATCTAATTTGGCCCACTCCCCGAGGCGTAGCCAAATTAAACTTGACAATTCTTGTTCAAAATAGGAAATTAAATTACAACAACTAACTTTAATTTGGGTGGCTCCCCGAGGCACTCCCCAATGTAAAGAATTTTGTTAATAATTTAAAACCAATTCGAATTTAATTGTCAATTAATGTTCCATAAATTTGTCTAGACTTTCTTGAAAGAAAGTGCCCAAAATTGTGAGCTTTCCATAATAGGTTTTCAGAATAATTGTAAGTTTCTGGTACAAAGAAAACTTACGTATTTCCAAAATTGGAAAATTTCCAAAATAGAAAATTTTCAAAATTGAAAAGTTTCCAAAAATGAAAAGGTTTCACAATTATCATAAAATTTCAGAAACAGGGATATTTCAAAAGTTTACGAAATTTCATGAGGATTTCCAAACTTTGAAATTCCTAAATCTAAAATTTAACATAATTAGAAAGTTTCCATAATTGAAAATTTTTCCAAAATTGAGATCATGACAAAGTTTTCCGCAAAACAATTATATGATTATGTTGAACACTAACCGGCTCTGATACCACTGTTGGGACTGGGTGCATGTTGACATGGATGCGGGTTCGTAATTTTAAAATTAATTACGTGCAGCGGAAGGTTTAGCATAAATAATTTCCCAAATTATTTAATCACACATCTAAGCATGCAACCTTATATTGTGTAGATATGATCATACATTTAAAATTTTGCAGAAAGTAAACTAATTTACTTGTTACCTCGCGTAACACGAAGGAAGGGACGAGATCCAACCGTAAGCGTCCCTTGGAAGCTCTGCCTCTATTCGCGTCCACGCCGAGTTTTCTTCGGGATGACTTCGCAAAGCCACGAGTTTCGTGCCGACAAGAACTACTAGATTCTCCAAAGGCACGACAAGAATACCAAGAGAGAGATGGGAAGACTAACCACCAAACGAAGAACGGAATCAAGATTCCGGGGAGGAAGGAGTTGCGCCCGCTTCTTCTTCTTCTCACGGCAGCTGCTTGGTGGATGAAGCTCACGGCAACAAAGGGGTCCTCTAGGGCCGGCGGCACTAGAGGAGGGAGAGGGAGAGAAGGAGAGAGAGAGAGGGCTTATTCCTAGATCTCTTAGATTGATTTCCAAGTCTTGCCTTGGTTCCTTTATATAGTAGCCTCTCAATCGCCAAGTCTCCTTTTTATGGAATAAATTTTTATAAGAAATTCATCATATAAATTTTTCTATGATTTATTCCATCATGCCAAGTTTTTATCATAATTTAATTTATGATAAAAGCAACCATGTCTCCCTTTTTTTCATATGGAAAGAAATCTCTTTATATAAATTTCTTTATCATGGTAAATCAATTCATTATTGATTTTATAAAATAAAATAAACCAATCCATGGTTCATTTTAATTTCCATGAAAAATAAATTTCTTTATATAAGTTTCTTTATATAAATTTCTTTATCATGGTAAATCAATCCATTATTGATTTTATAAAGTAAAAGAAATCAATCCATGGTTCATTTTAATTTCCATGAAAAATAAACCAAACCTTGGTTTATTATAAAATTTATATCATCCATAATTTTATTAAACAAACCACACTTGGTTTATTTTATAAATTGAACCAAACAATTTGGTTCTCCCCTTTTGATGTGGCCGGCCAAACAAAGAGGGTGGGGACCCTCTTTGGCCGGCCAAACCCAAGCCAAGACCATATGAATTAAACTCATTTAATTCGTCCAATAAGTCTTCAAACGACTTAACCATTTTATGCTTCTGATGCGTCTCTGAAAAATTCAAATTCGACTTATCTCTCTTGATCAGAAAATCCAATTTTCAACTCGTTTTAAATCCCTCGGATTACTCGTAGTGCGTGTGACTAAATAGGCTTTCGATTTATGTTGGCCGTCTATAATCAACCAATTATAGAACGATCATGAGTGGCACCTAGTAGTACATCATGCCCCCCAATTAATCGAAAGATCAACGGTTGACCTCAGAAATAATTCTGAAACCCTTCAACAGCTATAATGAGTCGTGCCCCATTCCCTTCACCATCTTATACCCACTTGGTTCAAGACACGGTCTATGTGTGGTCAGTCCCCACTAGGCTGACTACGTCACACCTAGCCCAAGCAATATTTTTCTCGTCCTACGGATTCTAGTTACTCTCATGTATCTGAGAGATTCATACTCTGAACATGTGATGCTCTGGCCAGAGGCTTCGAGTAACAATCTGAAGATAGGCCTTGGGTATACATCTCCTCGCAAGGAGTGGTGAATCCTTTGTAGGCTGTTCAAACATCTTCGGGCACTTCGGCTTATACCCAACCATCCTGGGTCCACACCTCCTTAGAGATGCTTGCTTAAGATGTCAAAGTATAAGTCTCCATGACCAAGATGACTTGAACACCGCAAGTCAAAGGAACATCGCACTTAAGCTGCAGTATGAACTTCATTGACATATCTATATGTAGATTACCATATGAAGTTTTACAGTCAGTCACTCCAATGAACTACTTCCCTTAACTAGCATTCATGTTTATCTCCGGACATCCCAATGTCTCCAGCCAGTGAGAATCAGCTGATTAGAGAATAACCCATGCTAGTCTCAACAGAATTGATAGTGTCCGTATTTATCAATTCATCGACTAGGGACAATTTCAATACTTCACAATTGCACATGTAGAGATAATCACTAGTTGTGAATTCATCACAAATTCTCTCATGCTGTGAATTGTATTGCGGACATTCAGTAAATGAGTTTAAGATCTCAATCAAATACACAAACATGTATACTCAAATAGTGAATATTCATTTATTAAAATAAATGATTACAATCATAAGGCGATTGCATTAGGACACTTCTCTAACAATACTAACATGGGGTCTAGAGCCAAAGATATGTTAGAGATGATTCATTCTGATTTGTGTGGTTCTAAGTCTATCCAGGATAGAGGTAGCCTTGAATACTTCATCTATTTTATAGACGATCATTCAAGGCATAAGTACATTTACTTGATGCATCACAAGTCTGAATACTTTGATGAGATCAAAGAACTCAAGGTTGATGTGGAGAAGCATCAAGGTAAAAGTATCAAGACACTACGATCAGATCGTGGTAGCAAGTACCTCTTGAGAGATTTTAAGGACTTACTTATCAGAGGTTGGGAGTCAATCCCAATTGTCTGCACCCGGTACGCCCCAATAGAACGGTGTAGCAGAGCGAAGGAATATGACTCTTATGGAAATGGTTAGGATAATGATGAGCTACTCCGAGTTGCCGGATTCGTTCTGGGGATATGCTCTGGAAATGAAAGCATACATACTTGGTACCATCTAGGTTACTACCCTCTACTCCCACAGAAGTGTGGGCTAGGCAAAGACCTAGTCTAAGACATATTCGGATTTGGGGTAGTCCAGCACATGTGTTGAAGGGGAGTACTGATAAGTTGGAATCTCGTATAGAAGTGTGCTTGTTCGTAGGCTATCCTAGAGGAACGAAAGGTGGTTCTATAGTCCTAAGGATCAGAGGGTAATCGTTAGCTCGAATACCCAATTCATGGAAGATGACTATGTGATGAACCACAAGCCCATAAAGTAAAATTATTCTTGAGGAATTAAGAGGGGGCATTCTGACCTTAGTACCAACTGTACAAGAGGACATACCATAAGTCACTGCACCACGTGTCACAGAAGATACACAGGTGGTACCTCGTCGTAGTGGGAGGGTTGTTAGTCAACCAGAATGATTCATGTTCTTGGGAGAGTCTTCGAACTTGGTCCCTGACGACCATGAATCAAGATCCGTGGACCTATGACGAAGAACATCTCTTTGATGAGATAATCCAGTCGTATGAATTTATTCATAGAACGGATGAGATTTGTGTATATAAGAAATGTGACGGAAACGCAGTGGTATTCTTGTACTATACGTAGATAATATTTTGTTGATTGGCAACAATAACAAAGTATTATAAGACGTAAGGGTATGGTTGTCCAAACAGTTTGAAATGAAGGACTTGGGAGGAGCGGGACACATCCTTGGGATCAAAGTTCTAAGGGATCACCAGAAAAAAATGTTGTGCTATCCCAAGCTTCATACAGAGACACTGTCCTAGCTAGTTTTAGCATTAAAACTCCAGGAAAGGTTTTGTACTTTTTAGCCATGGAGCTACTCTATCTAAAGAGATGTGTCCTAAAACATCAAAGGAGATAGAGGAGGTGAAGGAGGCTCCTTATGCATCAGCTATTGGAAGCCTCATGCTATGCTATAAACGAGACCGGATATCTGCTTTACCGTGGGCATGGTTAGCAGATATTAGATTAACCTAGGTCAAGGAAATTGGACTGTGGTAAAAGCATATATTAGTGTCTGAGAAGGACTAAAGATTATATGCTGGTTTACCGAGCAGACCAATTGCTCCCTATAGGTTATATGGATTTCCAATCGATTAGGGACAAAAATAAGTATTCCTCAAGGTTTTGTGTTTACTTTAGGAGGTGGAACCATAGTTTGGAGGAGTGTTGCGCAGTGGTTGCATGGCGGACTCCACCATGGAAGCTGAGTATATGGCAGCCACCGGGGTGGCCAAGAAAGCTATATGGTTTTTTTTTAATGGTAAAAACATTTTATTATTAAAAAGGGAAAAGACCAAGTTAGAAGGGGGACCAGACCTTACCTTCTAACATGGAATTACAAGATCTCAAAAAGGATTTACAATATAAAAAAAAAACCACCACAACTATACTTCCAACCGCATAAAACCCATCTCTGTTATCCAAATTTCTATCTTCCATTGTTTAAAACTTCATGCATATGGGAAGGCATTACACTTTACATGTGGTTGCTATTGGATCAAGAAAACATGATAGAGGGGGGGTGAATATCGTGAAAATGTTTCGGATTAGAAGAAAGAGAATGCGCAGCGAAAATTAAAAATAAACGCACAGAACTCAAGTATTTTTACTTGGTTCGGAGTCGCTGTCGGCTCCTACTCCAAGGCCCACAGTCCTTGACCGTTTACTGCGGGCAATTCTATAATGCGCAAAGTTTTACAAAGAATTGTACAATTATAGTGCAGTAAAAAGAACAAGTATCCTCTTCGTTACCGACGCTCGGTGTGGATCGTACTTCAGTGCGGAGGGTCATCGTCGGCGCTTAGAATCTCGAGATCGGAGGTTTCCGGAGCAGAGCGCTTGAGTCGAAGAGCATAAAGGCGTTAGAAAAGTTGTTGTCGAAGCCTTGGGGGTCGAGCCCCTTTTATAGCCCTCTTGGGGGCGCCCGGGATGCTGGGGGCGCCTGACACGTGCCTTCGGATCCGAGAACCCTCATCCGAAGTTTGGTCAGAGCTTATCCCTCCATAATCGGGCTCGGAGCTGACGGGGGCGCCCGGGACACTAGGGGCGCCCCGGTTGACTTGGTCTGCTGGCTTCTCGGCTAAATTCACTTCAATCGCTTCGTTGGCTTGGACCTAGGGCGCCCGAGGCATCCAGGGCGCCCAGGACACTCAGGGCGCCTGAGAGCTTGAGGGCGCTTGACCCAGTGAGCTTCCGAAGCAATCTTTGCTCAATTGCTTGTTTGGCTTTGACCTTGGGCGCCCGGGACCTCCTGGGCGCCCGGGACCTCCTGGGCGCCTAACCCAGCTGTTGTCCCTCTCCTTTGGGGCGTTCTGAGCTGCAGAAACACGTTCCTTTGGTCCCTGCATCCAAGGTTAGTTGCACAACAAACAAGGCAATAAAATATTAGGTTTATACAGCCTTAGCTATCTTGGTTCTGACTTTGGGTCTCCCAAATGGAACCCTAGGTCGAACCGACGCCTACTGTTCCCTCGACGGGGAACGCGTCCTCACCTACTCCTCTCAGGAGAATTTACCTTTTGCCAACCGGCTCCTCCGGTTGGACTTTTGTCCAGCAAACCTTCGCCAGGTGCCTAGCAGCCCTTCGCCAGGTCTTTGGTACCAAGCAGTCCTTCGCCCAGTGCCTAGCAGTCCTTCGCTAGGGCTTCGGTACCAAGCAGTCCTTCGCTAGGTGCCTAGCAGTCCCTTGCCAGGTCTTAGACTCCTAGCAGCCCTTCGCTAGGTGCCCAGCAGCCCTTCGCCAGGTCTTAGGGTTTCGATGTCTAGCAGTCCTTCGCTAGGTGCCTAGCAGTCCTTCGCTAGGACTTCTTTCTGCACACTCAAGTAACATATTAGATCAAAATAACATCTTAACTTTTGAACCCTTTGCCATTATCAAAACCCAGGTTCGACTTGGGTGTTGCCTGCACCAACAATCTCCCCCTTTTTGATTTATGGCAACCCGGTTCAAAAAGTTAAGTTAAAAAAATAGGTGAAATACTAGTTTAGCTTCCTCCCCCTGGAAGGAATCTCCCCCTAGGTTTGTCAAAGTCAAACCGGGGTTAAAAACGTTTCTAAGTCTAAAAATGGAATTGATTTTTCAACACTTAGAACATTTTCAAAAAAGGTTTAGAAAACAAAAAATTTGGTCGGTCACTTGGAAAATTTATATAGAGAATTTATACTTAGAAAAATTTCAAGTAAATAACTTAGTTTTCACTTTGGAAAATTTTCTAGACTTCTTCTGAAGTTTTTATTACAAAAAGAAATTTTTGAGTTAAAAAATTTCCAAACTCTTTAGCACTCAAGAAAATTTTGAAATTAATATTTAGAACTTGTCTATTAGAGAAGTTAAAAATAAGTACATAGAGAAATTTTGAATTAGCTTAAGTACTTTTGAAAATTGACTTAAGTCAAGTAATTTAGAAATAATTTTGAAAAAAATTTAGAAACAGTTTTGAAAACAGCTAGGTGATTTTACTTTTTGAAAAAAGGATAAGCAAAGTTTTGAAAATTTTGAAAATTTTTTTTATCTTCTCTCCTTTCCAATCTCTCTCCCTTTGCCATATATCAAAAAAAACATTATAGCAAAAGAATATAGCAAAAGACGTAAGCAAAACAATATAGCAAAAGAAGTAAGGTGTTGTACTGAACCAATTCAAGGTATAAACTGGACCAAATCAATTTTTATTATCTCTTTCAAGTCCTATCTAACCCAATTAGCTACTTACTAGCTGTTATAAACAGTAGCTTTCGCTAGGGCTAGTCAAGTTAAGTGTTTTGTTCAAGTTAGATTTTCTAAGCTTGACACTTAACCTGATTACTGTTGATTGGTATTTAGTGTCCCAATTACTGCAGATACACAGACTTAAGCATCTTGAATCAAGGCAAAGACCTAAGCATCTCAACCCATTCTAGGTGATCAATCAAAAAGTACACTAAGGTGCTTGTGAGATGCTGGCTTCTAGATCTATAGGTGCATGCAGTTCTAGGGTTAGGGCCTAAGCTAGGTCCATTTGTGAAAAAGCCCTAGTTTTGAAGGGGGGGTAAATTTTTTTCAAAAAACTAAGTCGAAAAATTGATTTTAAAAATAAAAAAATCAAATTAAGTAGAAACTGATAAGTAATAAAACAGTTTTATCAAAACAGAAGTAGAGTAAACCTATTCTATCAAGCATAACCCTAACTGCCTTGTTAGTGAGCTGAACTCAGACTCAGGTAAGGGTTTGGTGAATATATCAGCTAGATTAGATTTTGAGTCTACATGTTTAAGGACTATCTCACCCCTGGCTACATGATCTCTTACAAAGTGGTGTTTAACTTTTATGTGTTTAGTTCTGGAATGTTGGATTGGGTTCTTAGTTAGATTAATTGAGCTTATATTGTCAATGTGGACTTGAGTTTGGGTGTAATTAAGCTGGAAGTCCTTAAGAGTGTGCATCATCCATAATAGTTGTGCTACACACTCTCCTAAGGCAACATACTTAGCTTCAGTTGTGGATAAAGCTACACAGTGTTGTTTTCTGCTACACCAACTCACTAGACTATTTCCTAAAAGTTGGCAGCTTCCACTTGTACTTTTTCTATCCAATTTACAACCAGCGTAGTCAGAATCCGAGTATCCTGACAAGTCAAATGTTGAGGTCCTAGGATACCAAATCCCTACATTTAGGGTGCCCTTAACGTATCTAAGTATTCTTTTTAGGGCTGTTAAGTGCGTTTCCTTAGCACAAGTTTGGTATCTAGCACACATTCCTACGGCAAAAAGGATATCAGGTCTGCTGGCTGTAAGGTACAGTAGACTTCCAATCATACTTCTATAGAGTTTAAGGTCTACTGGTTTATCATCAAGGTCACTATGTATTTTTACATTTGTAGCCATGGGGGTATTTATGCTTTTAGAATTATTCATTTTAAATTTCTTTATTAACTGCTTAGCATATTTGGATTGATGGACATAGTTTCCATCCCTAGTTTGTTTGATTTGTAACCCTAGAAAGAAGTTGAGCTCACCAACTAAGCTCATTTCAAATTCATTTTCCATTATTTTAACAAATTCTTTTAAGAAATTTGAGTTGGTGGACCCAAAGATTATGTCATCGACGTAGATTTGGGCAATAAAGATTTCTTTTGCTAAGGTCTTAATAAATAGGGTTGAGTCAATTTGTCCTTGTTTAAATTCTTTAGAAATTAGGTAGGTTGATAAGCGCTCATACCAGGCTCTAGGTGCTTATTTTAGTCCATAAAGTGCTTTAGTGAGTTTGTAAACATGGTCAGGTCTTTCTAAGTCCTCAAAACTGGGGGGTTGTCCTACATAGACTTCTTCCTTAATAAATCCATTTAGAAAAGCTGACTTTACATCCATTTGGTAGAGTTTAAATCCTTTATGGGATGCAAAGGCTAACAACATCCTAATGGACTCAAGTCTAGCTACTGGGGCATAGGTTTCGTCATAATCTAACCCTTCTACCTGACTGAACCCTTTGGCTACTAAGCGGGCTTTGTTTCTCACTATTTCTCCTTGATCATTTAGCTTATTCCTAAAAACCCACTTAGTATCAATAATGGATTTGCCATCAGGTTTAGGTACTAGTTCCCAGACCTGGTTTCTCTCAAACTGGGCTAACTCTTCTTGCATTGCTAAAATCCAATCAGGATCAGGTAAGACTTCCTCTATAGTCTTAGGTTCAATTTTTGAAATCATTGCAATCTGACTAAGGTTCCTATAGGCGGACCTAGTTCTGACTCCTAAGACTGGATCACCCATAATTTGATCAGTTGGGTGACTGAGTCTGGGTTTCTTAATTTTTCTGGAACTTGGTTCAGCCTCAGGTCCGGCTGGTTGGTTTGGTTCAGTGATTGGTTCAACTACTTGGGTTGGTTCAATTATGAGTTCAATTGACTCATTAGTTGGTTCAATAGTTAGTTCATTTAGGAGTTCAATTAAAGGTTCAACAGTTTGCTCATTATCTTCTTGATCAGTATTTGATGAATCTAGATTTGGATTATCAGATTTTGAATTGATTTCTTCATCAAATATCAGATTTGTTGTTTCTTCAATTTTCTTAGTTTGTTTATTGTAAACCCTATAGGCTCTACTTGTTGTTGAATATCCTAAGAAGATGTCTGGGGTTGACTTAGACTGGAATTTACCTAGATAGTCCTTGGTGTTTAGGATATGGACTTTGCACCCAAAGACCCTTAGGTAATGTAGGTTTGGAAGTCTATGGTAGTATAATTCATAGGGTGTTTTATTGTGTCGTTTGTTAATTAGGACCCTATTTTGGATGTAGCAAGCCGTATTAATTGCTTCTGCCCAATATTGGTTAGCTAGGTTGAATTCATTGAGCATAGCCCTAGCGGCTTCCTGTAGGGTTCTATTTTTCCGTTCAACTATCCCATTTTGCTGGGGGTTCTAGGACACGAAAATTCGTGTATGTACCCGTTTATCTTATAAAACTCCTCGAATCGTTGATTTTCAAATTTTCCCCCGTGATCACTCCTAATTCTTTTGATTTTGGTATCATTTTGATTTTCAATTAACTTGCAAAAATCACTAAATAGGTTTAGGGTTTCATCTTTGGTCTTTAGAAACCTAACCCAGGTAAACCTAGAGTAATCATCAACAATTACTAAGCAGTACCGGTTTCCGCTTAGTGACTTGGCTCCATGTGAATCAAATAGGTCAAGGTGTAGGAGCTCAAGTGTGGTCTGAGTTAGATCTGATTGAATTAGTTTATGATTAGACCTGGTTTGTTTTCCTTGATTGCATGATTCACATATTAAGTTTTCATGGTTCTTAATTTTAGGTATACCTTTAATTAGGTCAAGTTGGGTGATTTTTGAAATTAATCTTGGATTAGTGTGTCCTAATCTCCTATGCCAGAGGTTTGATTCTTCTAACTGAGTTAACATGCATTTAGGTACTAAGGGTAGGTTTATAGTGTAAACATTATTTTTCCTAGCGCCCTTAAGTATGATTTCTGAGTCTTGCAAATTTCTAATTAGACAGTTAGAGTTGGTGAAGGTAACTACATAGCCAGTATCACATAATTGACTTATGTTAAGCAAATTAAATTTAAAATTTTCAACCAAAAGCACCTTTTTAATAACAAAGTCAGATTTAAGCTCAATGTTACCTGACCCAATCACCTTAAGTGTAGCATTGTTGCCAAATGCTACTGAGCCTAGGTTCTTGAACTTGAGTTTGGTGAATTTTAATTTATCCCCAGTCATGTGTCTGAAGCACCCGCTATCCAACATCCATTGGTTCAAATCTTTATGTTCCTACACATAAAGAGTTTTGTTGATTTGGATCCAATTAGAATTAAGGATAGCCTAAATTGATTTTCACAGCCTAGTCTGTCTCACCCAATCTAGAGTTATCAATCACATTAGCCTTATGGGTTTTTGTGAGACAGGTTATGAATAGACAGAATTATTTTGAAAAATCATGATTTATTTTGAAAAAGTTAAATTAATTTTAAAAATAATTGTTTTTGAATTTCTTTTTGAAAAAGAGTGTTTGAATCTACAATTAACTGAAAATTTTGTGTTAGATTCGAATTTGATAAAGAATAATTTGAATTTGAATTTCAAAAATTGGCTTCCAGGTCTTGGCGAGGCACTAGGCCTTCTTTGGCCGTAGCCTTATTGGATCATCAACCCTTTCCTTGACAAAGCCTTTTAATGAAATTTCATTTTCAAAATTACGTTTTGAAAAATTCTGGTCTAACTAGTTTGGGTCTTGGATCGGTAGCTTCGGCTAGTTCCACCAAAATGGCTTCCCTAACATACTATCATCTCACCGCCACCCAATACTATGTTGTTCAAATTTCAATTAATTGGTTTGGTCCTTAATCTAACCAGTCCTAGGTCTAAGCATGGTAAATTGCAGAAAATAAATAGACAAACAATCATGCAATTTAAAACAAACAAAGAAATTCATCTAACTATGAAAATTGTTTTTAATTTGACTCCCCCTGGACTAAAGCCACGATAATGGTTCGGCAAGATGTGAATCTTGTCCTTGGGGATCCAATACTGATTTGATCCAGTTTGTTTGTTCAGGCACAGTTTGGGTACCCATGCTTGAATTTTAGGTCTAGACTGATTCAGTATAGCATAGTATGACCTCTGTCTCACCTTGGTTCGATAGCCTAACCCGGATCGATTTAGAACCGACTTCTGTTTTCCAAGGATCATGTCAAGGCCCTTGGAACCAGAAGTGAACCGTTCTAAGGCTGCTCTAAGGTCCTTGACTTGAGTTTTCAAAGAGGAGTTCTCTTTCTCAAGTTTTTCAACTTGAGTAGAGGTTCCTTCTTGAACCTTCTCAGCTAAGGATCTAGAGTCAGCTCCCTCTTTCAGGAGTTTTACTTCCTGTCGGAGGGACTCGACTCGGATTTTGGCTTTCGCCAAGTCGCGAGAAAGGTAAGCAATTAATTCAGTTAATTAAATTCTAGAAAATCCACTTACAGTGATTTCGCCGTCCTCTGAAAATGTAAGCTTTCTGTCGTCCGGCTCCGATTCTGATTCGGTCTCGATTTCTTCCGAGACGGTTAGTGCGAGCAGGTTCGACTGTGGGGCATGTTCTTCTTCTTCGAACGAGAATTCGTCCCACGTTGCCTGAAGGGTCTTCTTCTTTCTTGTCTTCTTCGTTTCCTTCATATCAGGGCATTCCGTCTTGTAGTGACCCTTCTTTTTGCATTCGTAACAGGTCACATTTGGTTTGGTCTTTTCATTTGAAGGTTCAGCTGGTTCTTCCTTTCTTCAGCTGGCTTTTCTTCTGTTGGTCTGGTTTTTTAGTTCCTTGTAGTAATCCCAGGCTAGCCGGACCAGCTTAGGTCAATTTCCTTCGCTGTCTTCTGAGTCTGAGTCTGAATCAGACTCGGGTGCAGGTTGAGGCTTCTTCTTGGTTATCTTTCCAGTTTTACCTGCAACAAAAGCGATGCCTTTCTCGGCCAGGGTGCAGTTAGTTTGCTCATGCAATTCTAGTTCAGAAAACAACTCATTTAATTTAATTTTAGATAAATCCCTTGAAACTTTGTACGCATCTACCATAGATGCCCACAAAGTGTTTCTCGGGAAAGCGTTAAGAGCATACCTAATCAGGTCACGGTTTTCTACCTTATGACTGATTGCGTATAGACCGTTCATTAGCTCCTGAATTCTGGCGTGGAGCTGAGCTGCAGATTCGCTGTCGTTCATCTTGATTGTATACAGCTTGTTCATTAGTAGGTCCCTCTTGTTGATTCGGATGTCGGAGGTTCCTTCGTGCAACTCAATTAGCTTACCCCAGAGTTCCATTGCACTGTTGAATGGACCCACCCGGTTCAGCTCTTCTTTGGTTAGGCCGCATTGGAGTGTTTGGGTTGCTTTAGCATCGGCTTCAATTTTCCTTTTTAGGGTGGTATCCCACTCGGTGTAGGATTGTGGCACTCCGTTAGCATTTTTAAGGATTTCCAAACCAGATTGGATTATTATCCACATGTCCACCTGAGTTTTCAGGTGGACTTCCATCCTACTCTTCCAGTAGGAGAAATCCTCCCCACTGAAAAGTGGTGGTCTGGCGGTACTGAAGCCCTCTTGCATGGCCATTTAGGAATTATTCTGAAATAAATATAACGAAAAAAATGTCCCAAGACTTGGTCTTGGATTAGCAGTGCGGGAAGAAGATAAAACAATTTTATCGAGTGATGTTGCACCAACCTCGATTAACGATAAAAATTCGATTGAAAAAAATAAGAAATTATTTCATAAAAATTCGAAAAACTCTCAAATTGGTGGTTGCACCAAATTTGAGCTTCCCCGCTCTGATACCACTTGTTGGATCGAGAAAACACGATAGAGGGGCGGTGAATATCGTGAAAATGTTTCGGATTAGAAGAAAGAGAATGCGCAGCGGAAATTAAAAATAAGCGCACAGAACTCAAGGACTTTTACTTGGTTCGGAGTCGCAGTCGGCTCCTACTCTAAGGCCCACGGTCCTTGACCGTTTACTGCGGGCAATTCTATAATGCGCAAAGTTTTACAAAGAATTGTACAATTATAGTGCAGTAAAAAGAACAAGTAACCTCTTCGTTACCGATGCCCGGTGTGGATCGTACTTCGGTGCGGAGGGTCATCGTCGGCGCTTGGAATCTCGAGATCGGAGGTTTCCGGAGCAGAGTGCTTGAGTCGAAGAGCGTAGAGGTGTTAGAAAAGTTGTTGTCGAAGCCTTGGGGGTCGAGCCCCTTTTATAGACCTCTTGGGGGCGCCCGGGACGTTGGGGGCACCTGACACGTGCCTTCGGATCCGAGAACCCTCATCCGAAGCTCGGTCAGAGCTTATCCCTCCAGAATCGGGCTCGGAGCTGACGGGGGCGCCCGGGACACTAGGGCACCCCGGTTGACTTGGTCTGCTGGCTTCTCGGCTGAATTCACTTCAATCGCTTCGTTGGCTTGGACCCAGGGCACCCGGGACACTTAGGGCGCCCAGGAGCTTGAGGGCACCTGACCCAGTGAGCTTCCGAAGCAATCTTTGCTCAACTACTTTTTGGTTTTGACCTTGGGCACCCGGGACCTCCCGGGCGCCTAGCCCAGCTGCTGCCCCTCTCCTTTGGGGCGTTCTGAGCTGCAGAAACACGTTCCTTTGGTCCCTGCATCCAAGGTTAGTTCCACAACAAACAAGGCAATAAAATATTAGGTTTATATAGCCTTAGCTGTCTTGGTTCTGACTTTGGGTCTCCCAAATGGAACCCTAGGTCGAACCGACGCCTACTGTTCCCTCGACGGGGAACGCGTCCTCACCTACTCCTCTCAGAAGAATTTACCTTTTGCCAACCGGCTCCTCCGGTTGGACTTTTGCCTAGCAATCCTTCGCCAGGTGCCTAGCAGCCCTTCGCCAGGTCTTTGGTACCAAGCAGTCCTTCGCCCGGTGCCTAGCAGTCCTTCACTAGGGCTTCGGTACCAAGCAATCCTTTGCTAGGTGCCTAGCAGTCCCTTGCCAGGTCTTAGACTCCTAGCAGCCCTTCGCTAGGTGCCCAGTAGCCCTTCGCCAGGTCTTAGAGTTTCGATGCCTAGCAGTCCTTTGCTAGGTGCCTAGCAGTCCTTCGCTAGGACTTCTTTCTGCACACTCAAGTAACATATTAGATCAAAATAACATCTTAACTTTTGAACCCTTTGCCATTATCAAAACCCAGGTTCGACTTGGGTGCTGTCTGCACCAACAGTTGCAGCCCATTCAAACTTCCATAAGATCGTTTTGGATCAGAACAAAGCAGCAAGGACAGACAGCCTGCGTGCCATTCAGAGCAGCATGGAACAATACAATCAAATTTAAGATATTTCCTGTCACAAAACTCCCATAACTTCTGATCAAATTTCAACTCATCAGGAAGGCTGAAACAAATCAACCTAAAACTTGTTTACTAGTTGGCACGCCGAGAAAAGGATCCAGTTATATACATTTCTTCTTCACTCTTCCACGTGCATAAAACCCCATCTCTTCAGACTTTCCATTAGAGCATTTTGGAAACAGAACAAAGATTAGATATATCCATAAAGCTTCTGCAGTCGGCGTGTCTTTCAGAGCAGCAAAAGAACAATACAACTAGCCATTAGATCTGCAGATTTCCAGAAAATAAAGTTCCTGATATTTTCTGTCACAAAACTCCCAAACTTCTGAAAACAAATTACAGCTCATCAAAATAGATAAGATTTAACAACAGTCTGAATCAGAATCAATCCTGTTAAAAGGCACAACTTAAAACTTGTTTACTAATTGGCACGCCGAGGAAAAGAACTAGTTATAATTTAGGTGAACAATCTATAGCTCATCAAAACAGATCCACTTATAATTTCTAAGCTGATCAAAATTCAAAAACTGCAGCTCATGCAAATTATCAGGATTTAGCAAAGAAGAGATGTGATCAGAGCAATAGACAGCAATATTTGCTTGTTGGCACACCTTGAAAGGGATCGATCCATATTGTTTTATCAAGACTTCAAACAATTTCCATAAACCTGTTCCATATAAGTTTGTTTATGATTCAACACCCGAAACATCTAGGAACAGTCTCAGCATCAAGACAGTTCTAGATTTAAAACCTTAAAAGCATCAGAAAAATTCCCAGGGAAACAAATTACAACTTTGTATTATCAGGGATTTAAGCTATGAAAAGATACGATCAAAACAAATTTCAGTAATCATGTTATATTTGGGAGCATAACTCAGATAAGATTTATTGAGCGCAAAAACTAGTTGGTTTGCATCTCATCAATCAGATCAGATATATCAGCACTAATCATAAATTCCATCCACTCTGGTAAATAGCACAAAATGAGTCTTATTTACTGATTGGCACAATCCATAATAGTCTATAAGACTTTAAACAATTTATTAGTCTGATTGTGCCGTTAAAACTATTATATTAGGACTTCAATCATTGACAAAACCAATATCAAACAAAGATCAGAAAATTTCCATAGAAGACAGCCAAAAAGACTGATTTTTCTAAAAATGTAGGAGAAACAGTATCCCATTCCCTCACATAATCTTCAAGTCCAAATATAACAGAATCCATCTACCAAGTACTCTAAAAGATTTCTGAATTAAAGTGCTTCCTGATCCAACCAAATAAAAGGAAAACCCAACTTATCCACCTTGCAAATGCCAAACAAAATCTTGTTTATATCTTGCCTTCTCAAAACTTTGTCCCCTGTAAACTGAAAAGCCTGATTGGCCAAGTAGTCCGCAGCTACATTCCCTTCCCTGAACACATAGGAATAAGTCACCTTGTATCTTCCCATGATTGCTCTAATTTTTAACACTATATTTTTGTAATCCCAACAAACTGAAGGAGCCAGTATAATCTTCAAAGCAACCATCCAATCAGATTCTAACCAAACTGGAAAATAATTATAAGCAACACATAATTCCAATCCAAACAAAATGGCCGACAATTCTGCTTTTACATTTGAAATGACTCCCAATGTGCCATGTTTCGCCATGATAAACTGTCCTGTGTGGTCTCTAATTACAGCCCCATACGAAGACTCACCTGGATTTCCTTTCGAGCAACCATCCGTATTTAGTTTATATCCTCCAACATCCGGCCTCTTCCAGTACCCCATAACAATAGTATTTTTGATGCCTACTTTAATAGGAATCCCCCAAGCTTTAGCAATAGAGATGAAACCTTTCCAATGCTTATTTTTCAAGATTCCTGCCGCTTCTCCTATAACTAGATATTGAATTATATTTATTTTAATATTCTGCTCAACTTGTTTTAACCCTTTGTGTTTTGCATCATTTCTAGCCTTCCATAAGAACCATAAGATGAGGAAAGGCATAACCTCCCTAACATGCCCTCCATGAGATCATTATGATCCAATCATCCAATCCCCCAGTAAGGAAAATCTGTTCACATTAAACAAATTAGCAAAATAAAACCAAACCCCTTTGGCTATTGGGCCATCAAAGAACAAATGGTCACAAGTTTCCATTGAATTACAACAAAAGCATTTGGAGGCTAGAGTGATTCCCCTTTGTTGCAAAATGCTATCTACAGGTAGTTTGTGCCTCAAAAATTGCCATGCAAAAATGGAGATAGATGAATTAAGCAAGCCACTCCAAATTGCGAAATTTATGGGTACCACTGGTTGTATCTGTCGGATACTATTCCATGCAGATTTTAAAGAAAATTTACCATTCAATGATAACTTTCATATGATATGATCAGTAGCATCTATTTGTGTAGGGATTTCTGCAACTTCAGCCGCTATATTAACCGGAAGCAAACTGTTAATACTGTCCATCCTCCAATGAGGTCCTTCCAAAAGTTTGGCCACTCTTATATCAAGATTTCCAATTGGGGCACAAGATTGGAACAAAGGTCCACGATCCAGCCATGTATCAAGCCAAAAATGCAGCTTACCTTCTCCCAAAATCCAACCTGTATTTTGCTCTGCTAAGCTTCGTATCTTGATCATACGACGCCAACAAGGAGATGCCTTACCTTTCAAAGGAACAATAATTGGGTGTGTAGAACTACAATACATCCTTATTAGGAAATTAGCCCAGAGTGTATTTTGTTCTCTGAATTTGTACCAAAGTTTAACCGCCATCACCACACTAAAATATGCCCACTTTCTCACTCCTAACCTCCTTCTATTTTCGGCTTACTGATTTCTCCCCAAGCAATCCAATGAGCTTTCCTTTTAGTGTCTATAGAACCCCAGAAAAATCTTGCAAATATCATTTCCAAATTATGTAAAATTGATAAAGGAGGAAGTAATACCTGCAATAAGAAAAGGGGCATTGAAATGAGAACACTTTGGATTAGTAAGAGACGGCCACCATAAGAGAGCCTCGAGATAGTCCATCCCATGAGTTTCTTCCTTATTTTTTGTATTAGCGGTTGAAAGTATACTGACTTTCTGCTCCCAGTGAAAATAGGTATTCCTAGGTAGTTCATAGGCCATGTCCCTTCCACAAAGTTTGTGGTAGCTAAAATTAAACTTCTATGGGCTGGTGGTATGCTTCTGGAGAGATAAATCAAACTTTTTCCAGCATTGATCAATTGGCCTGATTGCACCTCGTATGCATCAAGGAAAGTCTTTACCTTTTTTACACAATCAATAGACCCATTCAGAAAAACCATAACATCATCCGCAAAAGTCAGGTGAGATATCTTCATATCACATCCCGCGGCATAGTTCAACTTAGGATTTTTAAGAAAGAAGTTTTCCAAACCCCTGGATAAGAACTCCGATGCTATGATAAACAAGAAGGGAGAAATAGGATCCCCTTGTCTTAGCCCTCTTTTGGACTGGAAAAAACCTGCAAGATTTCCATTAACACGGATCGAAAACCAACAAAAGGTAATACATCTCCTAATCATAGCTATAAAAGAATCCGAGAAACCAAAAGCTGCCATAATCCTGAATAATAAATTCCATTGTATCCTATCAAAAGCTTTGGCCATATTAAGTTTCATAATGACATTCCCCCCCCTAACATGGATATTTAGCTTATGAGTCAATTCTTGGGCTAACAAAATATTATCAGAAATCAATCTGTCTTTCACAAATCCACTCTGAGCCGGAGAGATAATCTTATGCAGTATTTTCGTTAGCCTATTCGCCAACAATTTAGAAACAATCTTATAGGAGACATTGCATAAACTAATGGGATGGAAATCCTGCCATTTCTGAGCATTTTCTTTTTTCGGAATCAAAACTATGGTTGTGGCAACCATACCTTTCGGAAAAAAATCACCTTTAAAGAAGTCCATCACAGCTTGTTGTACATCATCTTGAATAATATCCCAACAAGAAACATAGAAGGCTGTAGAGAAACCATCTGGCCCAGATGCACTATCTTGGTCCATTTCCCATATTACTCGCTTTATTTCCTCCTTAGAAGGCAATTTCATAAAAGAATCATTCTCCTCCTCAAAGATGAGCTTAGGAATATGACTAAGATCTGCCCCCATGTAGTTAAATTCTTCCCCTGTTAATAATTGTTCGAAGAATTTGACAACTGAAGCTCTAATATATTCTGATTTTTCCAAACATTCCCCTCCATCCCATATCCGAAAAATTCTGTTGGTTATTCTCCTTGTTTTTACCATATCATGGAAAAATTTTGTATTTCTTTCTCCCTCTCCCCTCCATTTGATTGCTGCTCTTTGTTTCTAAAAGTCTTCCTCCATTTGAAGTGTTTTAAAAAGATAGGCTTGACTTTTGTTTCGGTAGATTCGGTTCTCTTCATTTGGCTCCAAATCAAACTGTTTTTCTGCCTCAGAATACAACTATTTAGCTCTTTGGATATTGACCTGAATGTTTCCAAATACCTCCTTGTTCCACCACTTCAAATGCTCCTTTAATCTTTTCAATTTATTCTGCAGTTTTTGGAGACCAAAACCTGAACTTGGCATATTCCAATTTAATCTTACCGTTTTCATGAAGCCATGATGCCTTAGCCACATCTTTTGGAATCTAAATGAGGCTACTACTTTATCAAAGATAGGAAAAGATATCAGCAGTGGGCAGTGATCAGAGGCGGCACGGCTAAGGTGTTCCACCCGGACTGAAAATTCATGACCTTGCCAAGATGGAGAAATCAAAATTCGATCAAGCCTCTTCCATATCCTGTTGTTAGTCCAGGTGAAGCAATCTCCAACATATCCAGCATCAATCAGCCCTGTTGCCATTAAGAAATTGTTAAAGTCTTCAATTGCTCCCAATCCTGAAACAGTTCCTACAGAATGCTCAGTAACATTGGCAATAACATTAGAGTCTCCACCAACCATCCAGAAAACCTCCTCATTTGGCTTAATATATTCTATCTTCTCCCAAAGTACATATCTTTCAACTCTTGAACACTTTGCATAAACTATTGTTAACAGAATTTCAATTGGGAATATAGCAGATTTCAAATTCAAATGAAGAAATTGTTCATGATCAACCAAGACTTCACAAACTATATTAGCATCATAAATAAACCATATTTTCCCAGAACAATTAGCAATTACTGACGAGAAACTCAATCTACTTGTAATAAAAGTAGCATCAAGTGGAATCATTGGCTCTAGGATACCCACAAAATTTAAATGAAAATGTTTCTTCAGGTAATGCAATCTTCTAATTGATGCAAGGTTACCTATTCCCCTAATGTTCCATATCATACCTGACATTAAAGCATTGAAGAATGAGAAAGCCTTTGTGCTTGAGATTTACTTCTAGTGACCCTTTGGGAAGCACCAGAAGGAATATTTTTATTAGCAGTCTTCTTTGGAGAAACAATCCGATTAGTATCTATGTAAGCCACCATAGGTAGTGATGAAGACCTTTGCAAATGCCCCACTTATCCATCATCAGATCCATATTCCTCTATAAAAGATTTAGTAAATTCAGCTCTATCAATTTCTCTTTGCGTGTTTGGGAATGAGAAATTTTCACATTGTTCCGAATCTACTTGGTCTTGAATAAGGTTGCAACATCCTCCCTGATCTTTTAATACTTTCTCATCAAAATTCAGAGTCTTATCTCTCTGCTCTGCTTTATCTTCGCTTATGACTACTTTTGGCCTTGATATTCCTTCAATATGGACATTAGAATCAGCTGTTTTAGTAATCTCTTGTGCAGCAAAATCTTCAGCAGATGTCACTTGATATTTAGGTAAAGTATTTCCTTCAACAAAAGTAACCTGTGCTAAAGTTGGTACATTTGACACATTCTGCCGAGCATCTCTCTTATATCCATCCTTGTGCACGGAGAATTTTTCCTTCTGCACAGTCTGCTCTGTAATTGTTGCCACTGATTTATCTTTATCCTCTCTTCAAGCAAAAGATACACCCTTGCCCACATCTTCATTTACTAGGATTCGGGTGTTTAGACCATTGAAACCATTCAGAACCTCTTGATCTTCTTCCTCCACGACAGCCAAAGTATGAAATCTATTTGCTAATGCATCTTCCATTTTGTCCACATGAACCGGTTGGCCTGAAGCATTCTGCTTTTGAACCCAAACTTGTTTAGCAATTCTCTGCATATCTCCCCCTTGTAAAATTTCAGAAACTTCTCCGTCTACTCTAACTCCCTCTTGCACATGCTTTTGATTTAACTTCTCACGTAGATCTTCACCAGGGGTAATAACAGCAGCTCTATTTCTCTTCCAATCAGGCATCGGTTTCTTACCATTGACATAACATTCATTCACAGAATATCCCAGATGAAGGCAATACTCACAATATTTAGGAATCTTCTCAAAAACTATTTTCTGTAATCTTTTTTCCTCCCCAATCCCTATCTAAAATTCTTCTACCATTGGTTTTAGCAAATCAATTTCAACACATACTCTTGCCATATACAACCTGGTTCCATCTGTCGTAGCTTCGTCTATTTTGATGGGTTTTCCAACAATCCGAGCCGCAGAGTACAAACAAAGTTTATTAAACATATGGATAGGAAAATCAGGGAATTGTACCCATACCGGAACTATTGAAGATTCTACCTCATATGAGAAATGGGGAGACCATTTGAAGATTCGCAGGGGAACTCCACCAATATACCAAATCCCTCGGGATCAAATTCGGGTCATATCCTCATTTGATGTTAGATGCAGGAAAATATGCCCAGATCGTAGAAAACGAATGTTACGGAAGCTAGATAGACCTAGGTTTTTAAAAGCTTGAACAATCACTGCAGAACTAGGTCTTTTCCCAGAAAATTTCCCAAGAAGAGCAAATCTATAGGAATCGGCCATTGAAGAAACCTCTTCCTCAGTGTAGAAGATGTCAGGTTTGCTATTGTAGATCGTCGCCTCCTTGTAAGCATCTCCAACATCATCAAATTCCTTTTTCAGAATGCGCGGTGAGCTTGGGCGAAGAATCTGGGCATATGAAATCGGATGCTCAATCTCCGCTCCTTGGGTGAACTGAGGACCCTCCATAGGTTTAAGGGAAGGGGTTGATAAGGGAGGAAACTGAGAGAGGTCCGACGCCATCGGCTTGGTGGCGTCGGCGGCCATCGCCGCAGATGAAGAAGGCGCGCGAGCGTCTGCCGCTCAGGTCACTTTTGAATCGCCCGGAGAGAGAAAAAATCGCCCAGAGATAAGAAAGAAAGCTATATGGTTCAGGAACCTCAAGATGGACTTAGATGTGATTCCTGGTTTGCCCAGAGCTATCACATTTTATTGTGATAACAATGGTGCAATTGCAAACTCGAAGGGACCACGAGTCCATAAGGCGAGTAAACACATAGAGCGCAAGTACCACCCTGGTGAGGAAAAGCTATTGTTGCCTAGATTACATCAGAAGACAACCTGGGTAGATCTTTTCACTAAGGCCTTGATAGCGAGAGCTTTTAGGCATGTGGAGGATCAGGGAGTCAGATGTATGACATTTTGAGGACATCAAAGTCTTATAGTATAAGTGGGATATTATTAGGAAGTATACTAAAAGTCTTGCGTTTTGTATAAGAACATCTACGTTTTGAAAGAGAATCACAAAATCACAGGTTGCATGTTTATATTAGTATGTGCACAAAATGTCTGATACTTTGCATTGTAGATAACATGGTATGTGGTGACATACAAAAGATCATGTTATTAGTCTCTTACAGAGTATAAGTAGAGGCTCATAACCAAGATGGAGTTGGACAAACCATCAGGATGGTTGTAGTGTAATTACATGTGGTTTATCTTGATCATAGAATTACACTAGTGTACTTTATGTGCATTGAGCAGGACCAACATAGAGGTGATCCAATTTATACTGACTTTATAATTAGATCAGACCTCGGTTATATTATGGAGTATATGCTCTGAATCCCGATATAATAACGAGCACATGTACTTAATAGTTATTTCTTTGATTTACCAATGGGCGAGATTTATTCTGCTAAATCGATAGGCCCGGTAAGTTGGGAAATAATATTATTTACATAGTGTGCTGTTGATTATAGATAGAATTTGTGTCCTGGTGGGTTGGGATGATGATGCCCCCTTGATGAGCACATAAGGTTTATCATGTTAAATCTTACAAGTGGACTATAGTCCAACATGATGATACGGTTGAGTGGTACTAGTCAAGGAGTTAGAGGTTGATTAATTAAAATTGTTACTAATTTAAATTAATCACCGTGCATTCGATATCTTAAACACGGGGAGAAATTGTACTCATAATAGGTAGAGCTCATATATAAATATGGGGGTTGGTGAGGTGATTCAATGAAAGGCCTTTAGTGGAATGGTTCTTCATTAATGGATCGGGTTTGGATCCATTAACAGGTCAAGACCCAACCCCTCCTCATGGTCCCTATTGTAGCCCTACAAATACCCCATAGGAGTCATGAAACCAAGGCTAATTGATCATCCAATACACAAGACAACCCAAACCCTAATTCTCCTCCTCTACTATCTCTCCTAGGGTTGATATTGTGCTGGGTGAAGAAGAGGAGAAAAGAAGGTGTCTTCTCCTTCATTCATCTTCATCTCTTCCTCCACTTTGGCGTGAAGCATCAGCAGGTCTAGGAGGAGCATCTTGGTGCTCGGCGAGGAGTAGAAGAGAGGGAGAAGGGCTGCCGGCGACAACCTTTGGCTGGGTTTGCGGCGTCGGCTGTGAAGAAGAGAAGAAATCGGTTTCTTCATCTTATTCTTCTCCATTCCCTTCTTCATTCTTCTTTACATCTTCTTCCTTGGCATGCGCAAGCTATGAGCAAGGAGGAGAGGTGGTCAGCGGCTGGAAAACAAGGTTTCTTCCTTGATTGGCACCGGCGGGATTGAGAAAGAAGAGGAGGTGGCCGCAAGTTTGTGTGGGAAGAAGAGAAGACCTTTTCTCTATTCTTCTTCCACTTCTTCATCTTCCTCTTCATCTATACTTCAGCTCCCTTGTGGCCGGCGCTCATTGGAGGTTGGTGGTGGCCGGCGGGACCAAGGGAGGAGGTGGAGTAGGCGGCGGAATCCCTATGACCTAGGGTTTGTTGGCGCAAAGGAATAAGGAAGAAGAAGGGATCAATTAGAAGCCCTTGGTGACTCCGGTTCTTGGTAGATCGTCGCTCACACGACGTCCAAGAGGGGAGGGTCATACGATAGAAGATCGCAAGGTAAAAGAAGAGGTATATCTCTCTTTGGCTCCTTCTTTTATTCTATCATTTTATGTGATATTCTTATTATTGCATGTGTCTTTAATTAATTATCATTGTTTAATTATTTGTTAATTAATATTGATAATTAATTATGTCATGGACCTCGATAATAAACACAAAAACCGGCGATCCGCTCGTCGTCTTTTCCGCAACCTATTGGTTAGGCGAGTTACAAGGCTCGAACTTTGAGTTTGGCTAAGTTGTAACTCGAACCAATTAGTACAACGACAAGATGGTCGTTTGGGAGATAAGTCTCCATTCGGATTAAATTTTTAATCCGTAGACATGGAGAGGTCTCTCATGAACGACCAGGTATTTTCTTAGGAAGCCCGCCAAGCCATACCCATCACTACGGACTCCCACCCAAGAATCAAAACCCTAATACCTCGCGGTGCTGCGGATGCCTGGGGTACTTAGGCTTGGTCTGGGTGCTACGGACTCTCAACCAAGAATAAAAAATCCTAATAACTCGCGGTGCTGCAGATGCCCGTGGTACTTAGGCTTGGTCTGGGTGCTACAGACTCCCAACCAATAATAAAAAAATACTAATACCTCGTGGTGCTGCGGATGCCCGGGGTACTTAGGCTTGGTCTAGGCGCTACGGACTCCCAACCAAAAATCAAAAACCCTAATACCTCGCGGTGTTGCGGATGCCCGAGGTACTTAGGCTTAGTCTGGGTGCTACGGACTCCCAACTAATACCTCTCGGTGCTGTGGATGCCCGGGGTACTTAGGCTTGGTCTGGGTGCTACGGACGCCCGACCAAGTAACCGACACCCTGATACCTCGCGTGTTGCGGGTGCCCGGGAAACTTAGGCGCTGCGGAAGTAAGGTTAACACACAACCTACTAGACATGAAACAAGCATCTTCAGACAAAGGGAAACCAACATGACCTTTCATTACTACTCAAAGCGCTTACACATCAGAAATAACAGTTGTTTCCTTCATTTCTATGTAAAATACATTGATAATGATAACACAGTGAATAGGGGATGCAATCAGTAAGGCCATTAAAGGATATCACTCCTCTGCCCAGGCCCTCCTTTATCGCTTCATCATCCCCCGCATGGTCGCTTAGCCTGGAGCCTTCTTCCAAGGGTGGGCGAGCGGGGAGTCATCTTCATAATGGTCAGGGTCCTTGACTTGTCGACTACGGCTGGGACTTCTGGATTCTCCCTTTTCATGACCATTTGTAAATGATAGAGAAACAGGAACAACTCGGGGTACACATGGACGAAACAATTCCATTCAAAGATCCTGATTGCCACTCATAGTTAACTCCCATCTAAGGATAAAGAAGAATTGTAAAATACAAAGGGAAGAGGAGGGAGAGCAGTGGCTGCAACTCCTCCCCGGACGACAAACTACTCCTAGCCCGACTGACGTCCGATGCCCAAACCTCGGGGAAACGGGCGATCAGGCGAAAGAGAGCAACCGAGGAGGTACAGGAAATGAACCGCCAGGAGATGCTCCCGGGCGAAACAAAGGAGGTCATCTCTGTCATGCTCCCCGTCGAAGCATGTAAGGTCTTTTCCAGATGACAGTGTGGAACATGTGGTTCCATCCCTGCCATACTCTCCCGGAAAGAGGCAACATCATCTCTGCTATGCTCCCCAGCGATGCCAAAAACCCCTGGTAGAAGGGGGGACGATGAATGACACGCCGGAAGGCGATACATTTCATAGGGGACTCCGGGAGTGCCTGACTCAGCCCAAACCGGCAGGACTTCGCACCCCGTTGGGCGGTGAACTTTCATCCTTGGCGGGTTCCCCTCAAGGCTGCGACCTCCTTTTCCTCTAGGATCCATGAGAAGGGGAAGAAGAGATGAAGGGGAATGAAACGTGTTGGTTGCCCACCTTTATATAGGGGGATGTCCAGTCGCATTTAATGCAGGCACGACGCAGGAGCAGTAATGGACGCCAACCCTGAAGTGTCACGTCGGTTGGTACGCCTCCGTCGCGCTTGGGAACTCGCAACGCTTTATGAGCCAATTCAATGGATTGCTTGGGATTCGGAGACGACGGTTTGGAGGCCGCCAATACTCTTTAGAGAGAAGAGTCGACATGGGCCCCACAGGGGAATAGCTGCGGACCTGGTACTTGGGCTTGCGGGGGTAGTTTGGAGAGATCTATACCCAGGATCAGACTCGAAAAACCTCGATCTTTCTACCCTCTGAGCCCTCGATACGAAGACAAATGGCACAGGGAGCCAAACGCAAAAGCATGTACGTAACAGTAAGGTAAAGAAATGTTGTCATTATAATCAAAATGGGTACATAGGGGCTAAGCTCCCGGGTAACACATAATCCTACAACTCTTTGTCCTCGGGAGGGAGCTCTTCCCAAACTTGACCGATGCTGATGAAACCCAGGTCAGCATCCAGAGGCAAAAGTTGAGCCTTTTTCAGCTGGTCAATCGCCCCATAGAAGTCTTGCGTCAACCGCTTCATTACTTGGCCGGCAATGATGTCGCCAAACTCATCCGACTCCAGGTACTTAGCCTTAAAGTCTGCCTCAGCCTCCTTCATACGAGAAACCTCGGCAACCCGAAAGTTGCACGCGACGGCCTCAACAGCCTCTTTGGCATGCTTTGTAAGATGTGTATACTGAAAGATATGAATTTCTTTATATGAACATCTTTATTATGAAAAGAGAATCACAACTACACTAGGTGTCTGTTTACATTAGTACATGCATGAAGTCCAATTACTTTGCATTATAGATAACATGGTGTGTGGTGTCACACGGAAGATCATGTTATCAGTTCCCTGCCAAGTATAAGTATAGGCTCACAACCGAGACGGAATTGGACAAACCGTCGGAATGGTTGTAGTGTAATTAGGTGTGGTTGGTCTTGACCATAGAATTACACTAGTGTGCTTTGAGTACATTGAGCAGGACTAAAACCCGAGGTTATCCAATTTGTACTGACTCGATAATTGGATAGGACCTCAAGATTTTATTATGGAGTACGATCCCTTAATCCCGATATAATAACAGGCATATATTATTAATTATTATTTCTTTGATTTATCAATGGGCGAGATCTATTCTGTTAAATCGATAGGCCCGGTAAATTAGGAGATAATATTAATAATATGATATGTTGTTGATTATTGACGAAATCCGTGTCCTGGTGAGTCGGGTTGATGATGCCCCCTTGATGAGTTTGAAAGGTTCATCATGCTAAACCCTGCAGGTGGATTTGATCCGGCATGATGATAAGGTCGAGTGGTACTAGTCAAGGACTCAGAAGTTAATTAATTTGAATTGTCAGTAATTTAAATTAATTAACGGGCATTCGAGATCTTAAACACGGGGGGATGGACGACTAATAATATGTGGATCCCATATGAAAATATGGGGGTTGGTGAGGAAGTTTAATTAAGATCCTTTAGTGGAATGGATCTTAATTAATGGATCGGGTTTAAATCCATTGGTGGGCCAAGATCTAATTCCTCCTCTTGGTCCTTACCTTAGCCCTATATATACCCAAGGAAATCATGAAATCGGGGTTAATCATTCAACTCAAATATTTTTTCTCCTCTCCTCTCCTTCTCTCTCCTAGGTCACGGCAACAAGGGTCTCTCCCTTTCCCTTGCTTTCTTCCTCCTCCCTCAAGTCCACCGTAAGCAAGTATCACAAGATAAGGAGAAGAGAGTCTCCTCTCCTTTGTGGTGACTGTCGGTGAGAGAGAGGAGGGAACGGTGGCCGGAAAGGAGCAAGCAAGGAGGCTCAGCGGCGGCGCAAGGCCGAGTGGGAGAAGGTTTTGATTGGGTTTTGAGTTGGAAGGAGAGGTTCCATCCTCTCCATCTTCTTCTCTACTTCCTCCTTGGTTGCTATTCGGGTGGGCGGCAACTTCAGGTGGCTTGGGAAGCCGGCGGCGCAACCAGAGAAGGAGGAGAGGTCGGCGGCAACTCCTTTGTGGAGTTAGGGTTCGGCTAGGGAAAGGAGAAGAAGAAAGATAGGCCTTAGTGATTTCGGTTCACGGTAGATCGTCGGCCACATGACGTCTGTGAAGGGAGGGACATAAGGTAGAATGTCGCGAGGTGATCGGGAAGGTATAACTCTTTCCAAGCTCCATTGATTATCCTTATGTCTATGTGTGTGTTATGTTCACTAACCTCGTCATTTCATGTTTGAAAGTTAATTATTTTGATTAGTTATCATAGTTAATAATTAACTAACTGGACCCCGACCATAAACACAAAAGTCGGCGATCCACTCGTCGCCTTTTCCGCGGTCGAACGGTCAAGAAAATTACAAGGCCAATTTTGGTAATTGGCCGAGTTGTAATTTGGATCGTTCGATACAGCACGAGATGGTCGTAGGGAGACGGGTCTCCATTCGGATTAATTTTAATCCGTAGACATGGAGAGGTCTCTCGGAACGACCGAGTATTCGCTTAGGAAACCCGCCAAGTCATACCCAACACGCTTTAGCTGCTCCATCTCTGCAGCCATTTTGTCTTGGTCTACCAGAGCTTCCTTGAGCCTGTCTGGGATGTCACACACTTCCGACCGTACTTGGGCCAAATCTTCCTCGAAGACAGATAGGCGATCAGCCGCCATCATGAGGTCGGACTCCTTCTGGGCAAGCTGACACGCTTGGTCTTTGACACGTTCGTTTGACCTCCCGGCCGAGGCCTCCAGAAGGCGGATATCGCCCAACAACCTCTTCTCCTTCGCTTGAAGCTGGTCCCGCTCCCAAGTCACCCGGAGCAAGTCGTTAGTGACGGCCACCGCCTTCTTTGACGCCAAACATTCCCGGTGCTTGGAACTCTGAAAAGAGGACTCCATGGCCAGCAAGGTGTCCAGCTTATGCTCCACCTTTGCGCAGAGAGCTCTGTTGACCCCTGCTTGTATAAGTCCCGCCCGGTGCTTGTGGTCAGCTGCAGCCTTTGCTCTTAGGGCCCGGCGGGTCAACGCTTCAATTTGGGGCCAGGCGTACAAGTCACGGCCAGCTGTCAGGTAGTCTTCATCCGCCAATCATTGCACCAAGGAATTATAGAACATACAAGAAAACATCCTATGTACCGGGAGCACACACCTTCAGAAGGGACTCGCAGAGAGTGGTGAGAGGCCCCGCAGAGACTCACACGACTGCTCCCCCTTGAGACCTCGAGGTGTCGACCCGGCTCTCAAAAGGTAATGAACCCCTGCGCGGAGGAAGCAGCTGGACAGCAGGAGCTCCGGGGGGCAATGTAGAAGGGCCATAATCACCCTCCTCAGAGCTGGAAGTCCACTCGGAAGAGGGTCCCTCGGCAGGAACCTCCTTCAATTGCACTGGGGGGAATGATTGCATGGAAGCCTCCAATGCTGCATCTAGCCTCTTTTAAAGGCGGTTGAGTTGCATTCGGTATTGGGTGGGCAATACTTTCTTACCCTTAGGAGCCTCGAGCGGGTCAACTGAAGGAGAGCCGGAGGCCTGGACACCTGCCTCCAGACCAGCAGCCGACAGAACGGGTGAAGATAGGGGAATGGATTCCCCACCAGCGGAAGGAGAAACATCCTCCTCAAGGACAGAGGGAAGGGTGTCGGGGCCACCGGAGCACAACCTTTTCCATCTGGGACCCGAGCCTTCCAAAACCCGCCTCTTCTGCCGACCAGCGAATTGGGCTGTTGAGGGGGTAGTAGGAGGTGAGGACTCCTCGCTGACCGCCTCCGGATGGACAACAGCCAGGGCAAGTCACCCCTCTGAAGGGATGTCTGCCCAAGGGTCAACCGACGGACCAGAAGTCCCCTGGTTCACAAATGGCGAAGGCGCAGCAGTAGCCTCTGCCCTTCCTAGCGAAGCAGACCCACCGGACGGTTCGGCAGTCCCCTCCGAGGACTCGGCGGGCATAGAGGGTGCCTCAGGAGCGGCAGGGGGAGGAGCCAGGGCCTCCTTATTGGCCTCCTCTCACTTGATAAGTCGGTGCATTGCCCTCGGAAACATGAGTTCTTCTGCAATAGTCAGGCCGAGGGATATCAATTAGAACTACTAAGCATTGACGAAAAGGATGAACGTACCAAGGCTGGGGCTGATCTGGGTCACTTTAGAGCTAAGGTTCGCTCGGTACATGAGCTCCTCACTCTGTACCAGACCCGGACCGTGAACTCAATGTCGGAGAGTATGTTCCTGGCCTGCTGGTAGGCTGGACTCTTGAGGAAATCCCCCAAGGAGGGAGGAGTCAGGAGATCCTTCGTCTAGCGGAGAGGACTGAAGGGCTGCGTAGGCAGTTGGATGAAGAAGAATTTCTCTTTCCACCCTTTGTGCGAGGAAGGGAACCCTCCTAGGAATCTATGGCCGGGACGCGCTGAAAAGCTGAAAACCCCGCGCGAGCCGATCGAAACAAAGAATGAATGGAAAAGGCGTGGGGTCAAGGGGATGTCGAAGAGCCTAAAGATAATGTATGTCCCGCCCATTTGAGCAAAGGCGTTGGGAGCCATCTGGTGGAGGGGAATATCAAAATAGGAGGTCACATTCATGAAAAACGGGGGAATGGGGAAGTGGAGCCCCGATTCTACTTGCCCCAAAAATAAGGTAAAGAAGCCTACGGGAGGCTCCATCAGTGTCTGATCTACTTTAGGGATCACCACCACCATCTCGACCGGAATGCCGTAGGTCTCAATGGTCGCCTGCAAAGCCTCCGGCCTCACTCTCGAAGAGGCAGACTCGTACCAATCTGCCCGATAACCTTCAATGGTTCCTAAGGGAAAAGACGAGTAGGAGGCAGATGACTTACGTTAAAAAGAATCCTTAGAGAAGAAGATGAAGACGAGGTACACCAAGCCACGAAGCCAGAAGTTGGTTGAACGTCTTCGTCTCCCCTTCTTATATAGAGGAAGTCGCCCGCCCGCATGAGTGCAATAGGGGCAAGGCACGTGGAAGGCAGGAAACCGTCACATCGGAGCAGCGTCGGGGAACAGTCGTTCGACGTGAGCCGGCTACAGCTCCGCACGTCAATAGGAGGTCATGAAGAGAGTTGGGGCACGTGGCGATGGAGCATTCGCGAAGGGACCTTGTCGCCATCAAAGAGCGTTATGTGCCTTTATGAAGGATGGACAGGTATCATTGCAGTACCTCGAAAGCCATAGAAGCCTTTTGGGAAAGACAAAACCAAAAAGAGATTGCCTCGGGACCCGTGGCAAATTCTATAATCCTAGGACACAATATAACAGCCAAGGGAGCAGTAATGGGTGCAAGGACCCACTGGAACACAGCTTCTTCATCACCACACTAGTCTGATCAGTCAGCAACACTTCCTTCGATCAGATTTGAAGGGAGGGATTTGTGATGGGGTTGAATAGCCCGTGGAGGACACGTGGGCTGAAGAAACTGGGTGGCAAGATGTGGCAAGTCTGAGCGACTCCCTTTTCGGAGCTCCGGGGGGCCCCACGGTAAACACGCCCCGGAGATCAGAACAAAAAAATCCCTCCTGGGATCACCCCGGGATGTTGGGCCCCGAGACCACCTTGGGGAAGCGGAGCGCCTGGGACCTCCCGGGCCAGAAGACCCTGAGATCACCTCAGGGGAACGGAGCCTAAAAAGCATTCGACCTCAAGTAATGGTCCCCCTTTTTCTCGGATCTGCGGATAATCATCTCCACTATCGCAGAGCCATCATGACCCCTAAATGTTGCAACTGGTCGAACTCAATAACGGCGTGGACCGTTTCAAAGACTATCCGGTAACTGACGAATGGAGGGACGTGGCATAGATCATGGGGGCGCACGAAGGCAGCCGCTGTAGGTATAAAAGGTACTCCAACCTCTTCGGTAAGGGGGTCACGCCTTCTCTACTACTCACATACTGTCTTGTCTTCCTTTCATCTTCTCCATCGAAACACTGACTTGAACGTCGCAGTGGGCTCCGTCGGACAACCTCCGACGTGTTCCCCTAACGCTCGTGTTAATCTCGCAGGGCGTGGAGTTCCTCCTCCAATGTTAGCATCCGCGTGGGCTGAACCCCGATAACTTACTGTCAACGTCGATTCCTACCAGAACAATTCCTAAACCTATATCCAACTTAAGGCATTAGATGCATATGACATATTTTTTATAATTCAAACATCCAACTTATTACATCTAATTAATCATCAAGATGACTGAACTGACCTCATATACTTCTCACCACCCATTAAGATATATCGAGAAGCGTAGATAGATCCTAATGGATAACCTAACATAACAAAATTTTCAAGCTCGCCAAGTATAAATATTCCCGGGTGAGATTTAAATTCTTATTGTCTAAGGAGTCTGTCTCATTTTTTACCATTGCACCATAGTTCGAGAGACCTATGGCTTAATATTGATGCTTGTAATAAGATCTTACATGATCTATTTTGGATTAATAAGAGAAGTGAGCCCTTTGTAGGTCCAGTAGGTCGACTAAAGGGAATGAATAACCTTGTAAATTTAAACTAAATTTTTTACAATATCTTAATAAAGATAATAATTAGCTAAACAGTTAATTATATCAACAACATAAATGATGTAAAAGGTTAGCAAAGTGTACTTAGTTGCAACCAGAGCAATAGCTAATCCATGACAATTGAAAAGCTCCTAAAAAAATATTAAAATAAATAACAACTGTTGTATCTTAATCCTAACTCTAGGGAGTTATTTATAGCCCAATGGTGCAAGTGACCATTTATTGACGTGACACTTAGGGTGCCTTAATTGAGACCTAGGACACCTTAGTTGGATAAAGTTTTATCCACTATGCAAATGGTAACTTTCGATTACTGTTCATCTAGGGCGTCTTAGTTCCAATCTACAATGCCCTCAATCTGAATAGAGGCGCCTTTTTCGCCTTTCAATGGCAGCTCCAAATTTGAATCTGATGTGCCCTCAATCACAAGTAGGGTGTCTCGGGTCTTCAAGGTTAGCCAATGAGTTGACCTTCTTCGACTCCGCTTGCTTGGGTGATTCTCTGGTCGTCTAGAGTTAAGTTCATCTGAACCCAACGTCGACCTTCTCCTCGAATGGGCTTCCTCCTCGACTTCTCATCCCTCGAATGTCATGCACACCCTTCTCATCCAGTGGTGTACTCTTCTATATTTTTTTGTCACTCGGATGTACCGAGCTCGTCGACTCTCTTCCCCGTACTATCTTTCGAGCTCGCTACGTCTTTCACTCTATTTCTTGTGCTCCTAAGCTCCTGCACACTTAGACACAAGGATCAAATTACACAAGACCTAACTTAACTCGATTAACCACATCAAAACTAACTCAAGATACTTACAATCTCTCCTTTTTGATGTGCATTAACCTAAGTTAAGTTAGGATAAATAAAAATAAGAAATGATATTATTTATAAAAATAATAAAATAAATTATGCATTTTAGTACACATAGATATTGCAATTAAGCTTGAAATAAACATTCACCTTAACTTAACCCTCATACTCTCCCCCTTTAATCACATAAAAGAATAGAGTTTTGTTAAAATATAGCAAGAATTATGAAAAAAAATCTAAAGGGTAAAAAATTTTGTGAGCTAGAATTTATTCATTGAAAAATCTATCTTCGAAAATGTTAAATATTTAATATATATATATATATATATTGAAAAAAATCATAAAATTCATCTCTTTCTCAAAAAATTTTCATGATTAAATAAATTTTATAAGTATCGAAAAATAATTTTCATTTCAAAATTCTACGAAGTTTTTGAAAAAAATAATTTTTAAAATTCGATTTTAACTTAAAATTTTTTAATACATTTTCTTAATAGTAAAAATATAACGACTAAATTTTGAAAAAAATCAGATTTTCTAAAAAAAAATTAAGTCTTTATAAAATTATAAATATGATTTTCAAAAAAAAAATCATCTAACATTCGAATAAATTCTAAAAACTTTCTGTAGATAAATATGAATTATGTCTGTCAAAAAAATTCAAAAACTAATTAAAGCATAAATAAATCATCAAATAGATTTTTCTAGTGAATAAATTTCTAAGGCAAATTATGAAATTTAACTAAAAAATATTTAACAATTTAAAATAGATTTGAAAACCCAATATAAATTTTTACCTACTAGATTGATTAAGAATTTGGATAGTATGCAAATTTTTAGCACTTTTGTAATTTGCCCCTTATGATTTTGCAAATACTAATTTAGTCTTCCAATATATTTAACATTCAAATTTTGAGATAAACATACATTATTTTCTAATTTTTATTTGTTCTTTCAATTTTGTATTTTCAATTTTTAATTCATCAAAAAAATTCAAGTGGGAATGCAGTTGCTAATTTCCTTTTTAGATCAATATACTTATACCTAAGTTTGCAAATAGATTTAATCATCAACATTATACCGGTGTACAACTCATCTGAAGGAAGTTTGCATACCTCACTTGTCATTTTGTCGTGATCGAAGCTGGATGCTCCTCCCTCGTTGTTGCTTTCTTCGAAAGTATCTTCCTCTTCATCGATACTCATTTCGGAGGTTGTTTCGTTGTCTGATTCTTGGTGACTTGCCATTAATGCAAATGCAGCATTGGCCTCGATCTCGGACCCTGATGACAACGTTTCTTCCCATGTTGCCTTCAAGTTCTTGTACTTGTACTTATTTGACCTTTATTCTTTCATTTTGGGTAGTTATCTTTTACATGTCGTTCTTCAGCATAGTTGTAGCATCGAACTTTCCTTGTTCCTGGAGAATATTTCTTGCCTATTTTTTATTAAATTTATTAGACTTAAAAATCTTATTTAACTTTCTTATCATATAGGTCATTTATTCTTCATCGGTTGAAGACTCCGTTTCTTGTTCGACCCTCTTCATGTTTAAGACAATATTGTCCATCCTTGTTTTTCTTTTTGCACATCGAAACTCGTGAAGTTTGAATGTCGAAAATAAATTTTCAATGTACTTACGTCGAGGTCCTTAGAAATATAGTAGGAGTCGACTAACGACATCCACTCTTGTGTTCTCGAAAATGTGTTCAAGGCCTACCTTAACAACTCTAGTTTTGTTACTTTTTCTCCGAGATTTGTGAGTTCAGTGATCAACTCCTTGATCTTTGCGTATAGTTTGGTCATCATTTCTCCTTCTTTCATTCGAAGATTAGTTAGCTCATTTCGGACAGATCTCATCATGCTTGCTTAGCTTCCAAGGTCTCTTCATGTAGTTCCAAGAACTTCTCCCATAGCTCTTTTGCTGATACGTATGTGTTGATCCAATTGACTTCCTAAGCCGATAATACAGTTAGCAGATGGAATTCTACTTTTTCGTTAGTCACGATGTCGGCTTGCTCCTTCGTCCAGAGGTGTTCTTCGTTATCTTCGGGTGCTACTAAACCATTTATCATTATTAACAATATAACTTGAAATTGGTTTTAAAAAATATCTCCATTCGGCATTTCCACATCACGAACTCCCCCCTCAAACTATGATGGGATGGATAGTCAGTCCGATCATCGTTTTGTTGCTTTATCTGATGGTTAGTCCTTCAAAAGCAAGTCTCGCTCTGATATCACTTGTAGGTCCCGGTAGACAGGCTAAAGGAGGTGAATAGTTCTACAAATTTAAACTAGATCTTTTATAATATCTTAGCAAAGATAATCAATTAGTTAAGCAGTTAAATATATCAACAACATAAATAATGTAAAAGGCTAGCAAAGTCTACTGGGTTGCAACCAGGGTGGTTGCTAATCCAAGGTAGTTGAAAAGTACATTAATGATCTCCTTCGTAGAAGGCAAAGAAGCATTTTAAGACGTTAAAAAGCTTGTAGAAAGACTAAGAAAATGAATAATAGTTGTGTCTTAATCCTAGCTCTAGGGGTTATTTATAGCCCAATGGACGAAGTGACCGTTTGCTGACATAGCACTTAGGGAGCTTCAGTTGAGACCCAGAGCGTTTTAGTTGAAACCCAAGGCACCTCAGTTGGATAAAGTTTTGTCCACTACGCGAACAATAACATTCGATTACTGTTCATCGAGGGTGCCTCAGATCTAACTGAGGACACCTTAGTTCCAATCTAGGGTGCCCTCAGTTTGAATTGAGACACACTCACACCTTTTAGTGGCAACTCTAAATTTGCAACCAAGGTGCCCTCAATCAGAAGTAGGGCGCCTCGGGTCTTCAAGATTGGCCTTCGAGTTGACCTTCTTAGACTCCGCTTGCTTGGGTAATTCTCCGATCATCCAGAGTTGAACTCGCCCGAACTTAACTCTGACCTCTTCGAACGGGCTTCCTCCCCGACTTCTCATCCCTCGGACGTCGCACATGCCATTCTTGTCCATCAGCGTACTCTTCCGTAACTTCTAATCCATCGGATGCACCAAGTTTGTTGGTTCCCTTTCCGGTTCTATCCTTCTCACTCACCGCGTTTTCTGCTCAACTTCTTAAGCTCCTAAGCTCCTGCATACTTAGACACAAGGATCAAGTAATAAAAATATCAATCCACAAGGATTATTGATTAAGTACTAATTGAGTCTACAAAATTAGCTATCTAGGCGATTATAAGGTTGTCTGTGGAAGCTTGCTAACGAAAGGAGGAGAGAAGAAGAGTAAGGAAAAGGTTAGCTGGATGGAATTTTTTATTTTGATTTTGCTATAATGTTAGTTAATACACTATGGGTTATTCATATTCTAATCTCGATGATTATATTCTTGTAGAGATGCTAACTAGGTATCGGTGTTAACCATATAAAATTGTACTAGAGTGCTTCCCCCTTGAGCATCCAATCTATTAAGTAGAGTAGGTAACATAGAGAGTCTGGTTAAAGATAGTATCTATCACTAAGGCTCCCCAGTCATACGTCTCTAGATTACGTTAAATACTTCCTAGCACGAGATAGGAAGAAACATATTAAATAGTATTAGCAAATCTCTTGCAAAGGATTGACATCCATTTCAAGGCAACTCCCGAGATATCCGATTAAAAGTAGCCTCTGTCACTAAGGCTCCCTGGTTATACAATCTCGGGCATTCTCTCTACGTGGTGGCCAAACCCTCACAACCATATGTATTCACGACACACACATTTCATCAAACATATACAAGGCTAGAACAAGATAATAAACACTACATTGAACAAGGAAATGTAGAAATATATAGTTTATACATCAACATCACATAGTGATTACTCCCTACATCCTAGATATGAAGAATTTACTCCATTACAAAGAAGATACAACAAGAAGATAAGAAAAGTAGTATCTACAACTATAAACAAAGATGGAGAAGGAGGAGAATACTTATCGATATGTCGCCTATCTTCTTGGAGGATCTCCTTGCTCCGGAGGTGGACAAATCGTGGAGAGAGACAACGGCGACGACTATAGGATCTCTCCTAGAGGGGAGAACCCTTTCCCAAGGCAAAGGGGCTAATCTTGAGCCAAAGATAGGTCAAAAGGGGGAGAAAACCCCCTTTTATAGCAAGGGGGTGTGGCACCCCGCAACACGGGCCATGCAAATCCGCACGACCCACTGTGCGCCACATAGCTAAAACCCACGGTAGTGTTAGGAGAGATACGACCGTGTCTCCCCTTTTTGGACATTAAGACGTCATTTTCTCAGTTTAATGTCTTCAACAAAGTTATAGATCTTGAAGTCCTCTTCAATTTTAATTTAAAAACATCCCGAAATTCCAATCAAGCAAGAAATTATAGCCGTTTCAAAATTGATCTGCAGTTCAGTCTCGATGTGCCACTTCACATGGTCGTGCCTCCTTTTCCACACAGCCGTATCTAGGAGAGGCACGGTCGTGCCTCCCCAGAACATGATTTTCACAGGCTAAGGTTTGAAGCAAAGTTATAGATTTTAAAATTCTCTTCAATTTGATATAAATAATAGCCCGAAACTCCACTCGAGCAGTTATAGCCGTTTCAAAATCAGTCTGCAGTGTAATCTGGGTGTGTCACTTCACACGACTGTGTCTAGTGTAGCACGGCTATGTGGCTCCTTTTAGCACGGCTAGATGTTATTTTCACGGGCTGAGGTTTGAAGCAAAATTGTAGATCTTGAAGTCATATTTAGTTTGATATTTGGAATGGCTCGTAACTCCAACCGAGCGAAAAGTTTTGGTCATTTTACTTTTGCTCTGCAGTGCTGTTTGGAATTCGACACGGTCATGCTTAAAAGGCTTGGCCATGCCGTGTAACTCTCTGGAAAAAATGAGAAATAAATATGACCATCTTCCTTAGCTTGTGTTAGTCATGTGGAAGAAATTTATCTTCATTTTGACATCATTTAGACCTCTATTTGGTCTATGGAACATAGGTGTGTCAGAGCAATTCTATGTTAAGCACTTGGAGTGACATGGGCCTGCCTCCATGCCATGGGAGCAAGGCACAGCCGTGTGGAACTACACGACGTGTCGTGCGGTCTTCAACAAAAATGGCATAGGTCGGTTGTGCTAGTTCCTAGAATAGGGCCACACGATCATGTCATGTAACATGCGGCGAGGTGGCATAGGTCGTGCCAAAAAGCACAGTCGGGTCGTGTGACACACGGCCAAGTCCACATGGCAGTGTGAAGTCACACGGCCCCGACTGTTGCTTTGGCTCCGGCTCTCGTTTTCTCCAGTCGTGCTCCGTTTTGCTCCAAATCATGTTCTATCAATCAAAACAAACAAGGAACAGCTCTCCGAACAAAAAAGAAAATAAAAGTAGCGAAGTCATACAAAATATAATACAATAAATTAAATTATGCTCAAGAAATACAAATAAATTTGCGTCGAACAATGCATAAAATTATATATAATTTATGCGTATCACCTAACTTGACTCGGTTGACCACATTAAAATTAATCCTAAGTACTTACACCCTTAAAGGTCATGAATAATTAGCATTCTCTTCTCTAATTTTCTAGCATCTATGGCGTAAGAATCGTGTGAAGTCAATTGATGCTAGACTTGAATGGTTTGGCATCTCAGCCAAACACAATTTCAGTAACATGCTCGTAACAACGCCTTACTCAACGTTTTAGCTGATTTTATCAAGTCTACCTATCTTATCTCTCAACTGAGTTGAAGCTGGAGCTATGCATGACCTATTTAATCGGTATCATCACCCATAGTTTAAAGATTTCCCCAAAATTCAAATCGTTTGTGAACTTATCTCTATTGCATGTTGAACGAGCACAAAAAGTTTCAGCTGTTCATATAAAATTTGTAACTGAGAAACTTGTACATACGATACACTTCTGGGCATGGGAAGTTTCATGAAATACACTTCAGTAACGTTTTCCAAACTCTTGTTAGTCTCAGTTAAAAAAACTGAACTGACAAGTGTTTTTAATCAATAGCCCACCACAATTCAGAAAATTCGAGAATGATATCATTATTTAGATGAATTACAATGAAAAAAGCTGGGAAAAAAAATCACAATCACGTTTCAATGCGCGACTATCTCACTCTCTTCAAGCATGCTACCTTCTCAAAATCAGGAGTGGCATAGCCCTTCTCAATCTCCCAAGCGAGGTGGGACATTGAATTGAATGATGATTTTACCTCTTTCTCATTTGTAACTTCCCTGGGGAAAGGGATTCTCACTGCGTATACCGCATTCTCTGAATATATAAACAGATCAAAACCAAGACGGTCGACCCATATCAACTTGGTATCTGCCGCCTGCTAATATTGCAAAACCACAGCATTTAGCAACAAGTTTTTTAATAACCTAGGGTCATATCTGCTTAATGAAACTTCAAATAGAATGAAACATTCGATATATTGGCAACAACTTAGGTACTGAGTTTGGGAATATCATGCTCATACAAGTGTTGCACCAATTGAAGCAAAGGTGATAACACTCACCTCATGTGGCCCAATATCGACCACCCGACTAGATACAAACAGATAAATCATGAGGAGCATTTTGTCCTAGCACAGCGGTCCTTTGCATAAGAAAGTCAGGCACTCAACAAGACATTTTACACCCGCTGGGATTTGACCAAAACTTATTGGAGCAATCACTCATACAAGTACCAACTATGTCAACTCGTGCGGACATATCTATGTAGCCATGTGAAAAGGCATCCCTAGATCCCATCTGCATCCTGACCCTAACTTCCTTTTCTGTAACAGCTAGAGCATGAATTAGTAGCTTTCTCAGCAAAGCTTCCTCTCATATGAAGCATAAAAAAGAATGGGTTTTGGAAAGGAAAATGGCCCTAAGAGTATGTCAAGTCAAAAGCATAGTTTGTAAGATAACAAGTACTCTGCTAACAGCTTGTTGTCCAACAACTTGCCAAAAGAGAAAGAAGACTAAAGTTACTTACTGCCAAGGGTATAAAGAGGCAGTTCTAGACGCAAGGTGACCACCTAGGAGGAGGCCTATGTTGTCAATATTAAAATAGGGAAGAGAAGTATATTAAATTAAAAACTAATTAATATTATATAACAACAATATACATTTAATATTTGCATTGCAACCAAGAAAATAGAAATTCACAACAAAACATAATCTTCAATAATTCAGTGTAAATATAAATAACAAGAGAGCACAACAAATTATATCCACCTAACAGCTACGCAAAGCAGCCCCTTATTTAAAATGCTTAGATGGCTGCCCAGAACACCTTTCAGAACAATGGTTATTGCTAATGCATAGCTTCTGCCTAGTTGAAGTATCAACAGGGATGGGTTATGGATATCACAATTCACTATTACAAAGTAATTTTCAAAACCTACTTTGGATCCAGAAAACAGTAAAATTAGATGCTCTTCATTTATTTATTTTTTTTGGTCATGTTATCTACAGTTATACAATGTAAAAGCTTCAGATTATGTCATTTAGCATTGAATCTCAAAAAAGTTATAAAGTTACAGGAGGTTGCAGAAGCTTTCGGATGTGCACTATAATTGGCAACAATTTGGCAATGTTAAAATTTGTCAGCCAAAATGTAAAAAATATATGAAAGCAGAGAATCATCGAACCAATAAAAAGAAACTAGGGAAAAAGATCAATGCATCTTTGTGAACCCACACCTGAAATCCTGGTTCCACATAAACACTGTAAAGTCGCTGTACATCTTCAGGATGTATCGAATTCATCTCATCAACAATTTTTTCAGCAAAATCTCGCAGAGGATCAGGTTCTGCATTTATATATTCCGAGGAGGCCACCCAGATACCATCCTAAACATTAGAAGTGTTTTACAAATTAAAATATGAATCACACAAGTCAAGAAAGTCTAACACAACGTAGAGATAATTTAGTATATTCGAAGGCTCCAGTGGCCAAAACACTACCAAACTGAAAGTACTGCAATTCAATATCAACAAAGCTTTAGATGTGTTGCAAGTATAATTATTACAATGTACCATTATATAATTATTCCACATATATGTATGCTTAAGATCAGGGCCCAGGCCCAGCCCACACTGGGCCAGATAAAAACAATAATAATAACTGTACATTTATTTTTAACCTTAAATACTCATCTCCTCCTCTCTGCAACAGCTACGCCTCATCTCCTTTCTTCTCTGTAAGTCTGCAACAAGATATGCCCTTATCTCCTTCCTTCTCCTCTCTGCAGCGGCACTTCCTTCTCCTCTCAGCAGTGCACAGCCCTCATCTCCTTCCCTCTGAGTAAGTCCGCAACAAGATATGCCCTCGTCTCCTTCCCTCTCCACAGCAAGCTATGCCCTCCGCACCCCACACTTTGCAGCAAGCAAGGAAGTTCAATCAAAGGCCTAAACCTTTTTTTCCTGTTCCCAATCAAAGCTGCCGAGCGGTCGGCGCCTTGCCAAACCACGTCACCGCCTCGCCAAGTAGAGACGTCGTTTCGCCAAGCCCTCCGCACCCCGCACTTTGCAGCAAGCAAGGAAGTTCAATCAAAGGTAACCTTAAACCTTTTTTTTCCTGTTCCCATAAAAAAAAGCTCAATCAAAGCCTGCCGAGCGGTCGGCACCTTGCCAAACAACGCCGCCGCCTCGCCAAGTAGAGAAGTTGTCTCACTAGGCAGCGACGTCGCTGCTCACGAAGATGTCGTTGTCCTGCAAGGTGGTGGCATCGCCGCTCACGAAGCTGTCATTGCCCCGCAAGGCAATGACTCAATGTTATCCTCTTATTGCTTACTGCTATCATCTTATTTCTTGGTTCATCTTCACTCAGTGTTATTAACAATTTAGCATTTAGCTATAGCCTAATGATTTTCACTTTATACGACATCAAGATCAAATTTTGTTCTTAGCTAGCCTAATTTCGGGACTCTCCTCAGTCCTTGTTATGTTTTATGACACTTGTAAATAAAGGGTAGATATGGAACCTTCTTCATACATACTATTTCTTTAGGCCATACGGTAATGAATTCCTTTATTTGTTTGAGCGGTAGTAATAATTTAAGTTTAGATTGTTTATTCATTTAGGTCAAAATTTTAAATGTTTAAGTTTGGATTTTTAATTCATTTTTAATTTATTTTTATTAGAAAATCACTATATCTACTAGAAGAACAAAACATTAAGGATGTTAGTTGAAAATTTTAATTTTTCACAACTACCAGTAGATCCTGGACTAAGGACTCCAATTTGTGCTTATAATGTTAACATTACGGGATCAAATTCGAAGGATATATTTGCAAAAAGGTTTATGTCAACCTTCATGTTATGAATTCCCAAAATGAAAATTTAGAGTAAACCAATTTAATCCTTCATGGTTTAAGGAATTTGATGATTGGTTAGAATATAATATAGAAATAGATGTGGCATATTGTTTGTATTGTTATCTTTTCAAGACAAGGGAAAACAAGTAGGAGAAGAGACATTTGTTAGCGAAGGATTCACAAATTGAAAGGGTAAAGATAATTACCATCGGATATTCAGAATGATATAATGAGTGATTGGGCAACTAAAATGATTAATGTTATTATATATTGATGATTCATTATTCCCTATTTTAGTTGCTCGTGATGTGTGAACAAAGAAGCAAATGTCAATTGTTTTGTGTTATGTGCATAGTTGTGGGCATGTAAATGAGTGTTTTATTGGAATTGAACATGTTACTAGTACTATAGCACTCTCACTTAAAGTTGTCATTGATAAAATGTTCTCTAAATATAATTTAAGCAAATAATATGCAAGGTAAATTTAATGGTCCAAAAGAACTCATTTTAAAGAGAATCCAGGTGCATTTTACATATATTATTTTGCCCATCAACTTTAACAAGCTCTTATATCTATGGCTAAGAAAAATCTTTCGATTTCCAATTTCTTTCGTATTGTTGGTGATGTAGTAAATGTTGTTAGATCATCCTACAAACCTTCTGATTTTCTTAAAGAGAAACATTCAAATTTTATTGTTATGGTATTAGAGAGGAATGAAATTTCAAATGGTCGGGAACTTAATCAAGAAGTCAACCTTCAACATGTTAGATGATGTGTGTGCGAACCGCAAGCAACAAAAAGCAGTGTTGACAATGGCGGTAAGCAGTGTCAGGGCAATCGGTGATCGTCTACTGCCTTGGCCACCTAGGCAGTGCCTAAGCATTGCTTAGGCGGTTGAATTTTTTTTATTTTTTGTACATAATATTATAAATAATTATTATTCTTTATAATATTTACTTTTAATAAAACTTATTAATTAAAATTTTAAAATATCTAAATATTTAAAAATACAAAAATAATTATATATATATTAAATTAATAGAATAATTTTATTAGGTTTTAATTAACTCTATTTAAATTATCCTAATCATAGTTAGAAATTAATTAAAATTAAAGTAATTGAATTAAACTCTAACTTAGAGTTATTCGCGTATCCTATTTCGGCCGAGCGATGAGTTCAACGCATCAGCGGGATCGTGCAATGAGTTCAGACAAGTCGCCAGATCCAGGCGACACCTCCGGGCCCGTCGCCTGGCTCGGGCAATGCATTCGGGCTTGTCGCGTGATCCAAGCGATGCCTCTGGGCCTCACGTTGGTGGAAGAAGGTAAGTTACCGCCTAAAGCACAACCTCAACCTGAGGCGGTGCAGTTGATGCCCGCCTCCCACCTAGGCGGCCGCCTCGACCGCCATTTAGAACACTGATAAAAAGTATTGATCCCACAAGGAATGTAGATCAAGAACTAATTGTATTTGAAGCAAGTTATCGAGTTTAAGAGAGAGAGAGAGAGAGACTATCATGTTAATATCATACTAAGGGGCAAACAAAGAAATGCATGAATCATGACATGTAAACATGATCAAAAAGAAAAAATTTATGATACAAAAAAAGAAACATGACAAAACTAATCAAATATAAACTTAAAAACTAACTATGCTAACAAAACATCCTACCTAACAAGACATCCTCCATATTTGAATTTTTCATTGTCCTATTGAAAACCAAAAATCTAACACGGAGAAGGTGAAAAGAAGGGAAGTGAGAGGAGGTACCAAGTAATGCATGCCAAGCATCTAAGTCATTCATCTCCTGAAGTCACCACCCCTCCTCATCTTTGAATCCTGCAAGAAGAAAAAATAAAGATAGGGGGTTGGGGTTAGGGTTAGAGAAAAGGGAAAGAAGAGAGTCAAAGAGAGATGGTTCCAGAGGAGGAAGGAGTATGCTTGAAGTTGGAGAGGAAAAAGAGAAGCGAGGTTCTTCTCTCATAGGCTTGGACTGAAGATGGATAAGGAGAGGGAGAAGGGTTCTTCTTTGCTAGGAAGAAAGGAGAAGAGAAACTTAGGGTTTCTTTGGAAAGACTTTTGGAGATGGAAAGATGAGAAAGAGATCAAAGGCTTTGGAAGGATTTGGAAGCTTTGATCTCAGATTTAGAAAAGGAAGAAGAGGAATTTTGAAGAGGTGGTTGGCGGGCACAACTTGAAATGGGGAAGACATGGCTGAAGAATAGGGTTTTAAAACCCTTTGCCCATGCGACATGACCATGCCATACAATGTGTCACAGGCACAACCATGTCTTTGGGCACGGCTAGGTCGTGTCTGGCTCAGGCGCTTCTAAGCACGATCATGCTCAAAGGGGCACGACCGTGTTGCAATTTTTTTTTTTTTTTTGGCTAGGGATGGGCACCACCATGTTGAGAAACACAACCATGTCGTGTTAAGATCTGGTCAAAGGGCACGACCTGCCTTTGTTCTTTGCTGATCTTCCTCCCACACCCTTGGCGGTTGCCACTGCCAGCTCGTGGATGTTCCTGACCCTAAAACACTAAGGGGGCGTTTGGTTTGTTCCATTTTCATTTTCCAGAAAACTGCATTTTCTCATTTTCTGGAAAATGACTTTTTTTCATTCTCCAGTTTTCCAGAAAACGTTATGTTTTTTTCTGGAAAACAAAGCTGGAAAATACAAACCAAACATGTTTTCCAGAAAACCGCATTTTCTATAGAAAATGAAAATGGAAAACAGATTGGAAAATACAAACCAAACGCACCCTAAGATTTCCTCCAAAGAAGTCATAAACTCGACCCCTATCCATCTTGTGTTCAAGGAAAACTTGTCCTCCTGAAAGAGATGTCAGAGAATGCAAAAAAAATGGAAAAAGAAAAGAAGGAAAGTGAGAATTGTAAAACTGAAAGAAATCTAGAGTAACTAAATCACGTTTCAATCAGGGTTTAAGGTGTCGTGCCGTGCCGGACGGCACCAGCGGAAAATACCGTTCCGCTGGACCACCGAAATCGGCACAATCTGCCCAGCGATTTCGTGTGGTGCGGCGGCGGCAAGCGGTGGCGAGCGGCGGTGACAACGAAATTGGAGTAACAACGAGGCACGGAGGCGAGCGGCGGCGACGGCAGTGACAACGTGCGTTGAGCAGGCGACGCCGGAGGCATCGCGGGACTCCTCGGGCGTCGCCGGAGGTGTCGCCGGACGCCTCCGGCTTCGCCGGAAGTGCTGCCGGACGTGCTGGAGCAGCTAGACGCCCTCGCGCCTCGTCCTCTTCGGCCGCCTCGTCCGCCTCGTCCACGTTGCGGGTTTAGGGCAATTAATTAATTTTTGTTTATTAAATATGACAATTCCCACTTTAAATCCAACTGCAATATAAAATATAATAAAATAATTTATTTAAATCTAAAATTTCCTTAAATATTACCCTAATAAATATATAAAATTATATTTAAAATTAAAAAAATTAAATAAGTTTTATTAATTAATTTTTTGAATTTTTAAAATATTATTTAAAAATTCTAAAAAAATTTTAAAAATCTAAAAAAATTGTAACAATTCGATTTTATATTTTGATATTTTTTATTATTTTTTATTTTTAATGTTTTAGTATTTAATTAATATTTTAATATTTTTTATCATTATATATATATTATTTAAATTAATTAATTTATATAATTATTATATATAAAGTAGTATTTTAGTTAATTTATATACTTATTAGTTATTATAGCATATTATAATGTTTCAATTTTAATTCGAATTATTAATAGATCAATTTTATTAAAACAAATATATTTAATTATTTTTTTCTAATAATATTAGGTTGTTCAATAATTTGAGAACTTATATAAAATCAATATTCAACTTATTTTTAAATTATACACAATAAATATATTTATCTAATAATCAATATATATATATATATATATATATATATATAAATACCGAAACCTTACCGGCACGACACGATACGATACCGAAACCGTATCGTTCCAGTCTGGGACCGAAACCTCGGCACGGGTCGAGATTTTAAAACCTTGGTTTCAATCAATATCGATTTTAAAAATTCTCGACAACAGCAACAAAAACATGATGTGTATGCAAACCGCAAGTGCACGGTCGCCGTCAAGTAATAAATGTATCGATCCCACGATGGTTGCAGATCAAGTACTAATTAAATTCGTGTAGCAAGTTATCTAGAAAATCATAAGTTGTAAAAGTTTGAGAGAGGGAGAGAGAGAGAGAGAGAGACCTATCCATCTTGCATTCAAGGAAAACTTGTCCACTTGAAAAAGAGAAGTCAGAGAAGGCACAAAATGGGGTAAAAAAAAAGAAGGAAAGTGAGAATTGTAAAAATGAAAGAAATCTAGATTAACTAAATTACGTTTCAATCAATATCGATTTTAAAAATCCTCGACAACAGAGCCAAAAACATGATGTGTATGTGAATAGCAAGTGCACGGTCGTTGTCAAATAATAAAAGTATCGATCCCACGAGAGTTGTAGATCAAGTACTAATTAAATTCGTATAGCAAGTTATCTAGAAAATCACAAGTTGTAAGAGTTTGAGAGAGAGAGTGGAGAGAGAATCTAAAACATAGATCGCAAAAAGTTGAGAGTGAAATCCGAAATTGAGGGAATAATCCTAGGGTTTCAGTTTCTCCACAATGACTATTGGCATCCTAAATATTGTTTACTTTCCTATCTCTATGTTTGCTCGCATGTAGGTGGACCTATCCCGAGATACTGATATAGACTTGAATTATACCGACTTACTTTACCCAAACACGATGTCTACTTTCAACGCAACATCGCTAGTTTGAGAGCTTTCTCAAGGAGGCTTCTGTCAGGTAAACCCTATGGTCCCCAAGTTGCCCTGCTTTACTTCATGAAGCGGGGAAAACTCATTAGGCTTTGTGGTAACCAATGGTGCTCCTTTTAGGACGTCATCCCCTCATGGTATTCCAACCTACTTTCGTGACCAACTCCCCACATCTCCATGATTCATGGGTCAAAAATTTGGATTCACCTTTCAGTCCTTCCCGCGTCCTATGAAATATGAAGGTACAGATTAGTGTCGCAATCGCGTATGCACAATAAAAGCAGACTATAGAATAACCAAGTCATGCAATAGAAAAAGAGAAACAAATACTTAAGTTGAATGTCAACAATTACATCGGTCTACTCCCTAATCCTAGAAACTGAAGAACTACTCCATAGAGATAGAGTTACAACCGAAAGACAATCTAACAACTCCAAACAGAGAAAAGAGAAGACAGAGCTTAGCGGGATGATTATCGGTCTTCGAAAGGAACTCCAAACTAGATGGATCGCTTTGATGACTCTTGATGTCATTGATGCGCTTGAAATGATTTTAGAACATGATTCTAGTTCTCCTGATCAAAAAATTGAGGCATTTAATTTATTAGTCAATATTTTCATTTGATTTTACATTCAATCTACACTTGAATCAGTCTTAGGGATTTTAAGTAAATTGTCAATAACATTATAAAAGAAAGATTAAGATATTATGAATGTAATGGAATTAGTATAAGAATGCAAACAGACTCAAAAGTATGAGAGATGATGGTTGAGATTTATTTTTAAAAAAGGTTCATTGTTTTTGTCTACATTGATGTTCTTAAAATGGAAGATATATTCACACATTAAGCACCACGTGGTCGCCGCTATCATAATCCACTAAATGACAAATTTACATCACTATCGTGTTGATTTCTTCTATAGTGTTATTGAAATGCACCTTCAAGAGTTAAATGAACGTTTCACAAAGGCAGGTACCGCGTTGCTTCTGTGTATGGCTTGTTTGTGTCCACAAATTCATTTTGAACTTTTGATAATAAAAAATTGATGCAATTAGTTGAATTTTATCCAAAAGATTTCTCAAAGATCTGATCTCCTCGTATTTGATGATCAACTTGAAATTTATATATGTGATATGCGTTCTAATAAAGTATTTCAAGGATTAACCTTGTCAAAGAAAAGAATGGTGTACCCGTTGGTTTATAAGCTTTTGACATTGGCATTAATTCTAACGGTTGTGATTGCCATGATAGTATGTATTTTCTGCCATAAGAATTGTAAAAGATAGGTTGCATTCGAATGAGTGATGATAGAATGAATAATAGTTTTATTATCTATCTAGAGACACATATATTTCTAATAGTTGATAATGAAGCTATTGTACAAAGATTTCAAAATATGAAGACTGAGAAAGAACAATTGTAAGGTATTTTTTTTGTGATGTCATATAATATAAGATTTTTTTGTTTTATTAATTATTTTATTCCTACACTGAACTAATATCCTAGCTCCGCCCCTCTTAAGATTTCAGATGATTATAGCAATTACAAAAAAATAACATGGTGAAGAATTCCAAGAATTTGATTACATGATATGGGAAGTCGCAAGTACACGATTCTGTCATCCAATAATACAAAGATTGAATCCACAGGGACAAATGACTAAGCGCTAACCTACCAATCAGACTTGATTGTCTAGACCAAATCAGGGGTTTTGGGGTCCAAGAACTAGGAAACCTATTGAAACAAGAAGAGATCAGAGGAAAAAGGCAGTGAGATTACAAGAAAAAGGCAGAGTGCGATCAAAACAAAAAGGCAGACAGATCACGTGAAGAAGACAAAGAGTGATCGCAGAGAGAAATCAAACAGAGGCGGTGACGATCTAACCAAGAAAGACGGGAGAGATCCAGTTGGAAAAAATAGATGAGATCATAATCAAAAAGCAGAGAAATTGCAATCAGTAAGGCAGAAGAGACAGCAGATAAGGCAGTAGTAGTGCAGAAAATCAATCGGAGAAAACCATTCTAGGATTTCGGTTCCACCGCTAGCACTCGATCTATGTTTGAATTCTTGTTCTCAATATTGACTTGTGTGGATAGATCATCCTATATAATCGACATGAACTTTTGATACTACACCCTACAAATCCCAATCATCGCTTACTTTCAAAATTATCGCAACTAGAGATCGTAACTTAGAGGGGACTCTGTCACAAGATCCCACGACCTCTAATTAACCCTCTTCCTACTATGTGACAACGAATTAAGTTTGATCTATTAAACTCTATGACGACTTAGGGTACCTCGCGACATATCGGGTTGTACCTGACGCTCCGCATCTCAGTTTTCTACGGATCGGAGGATTGGGTTCTCCTTTCGATCCATCCCCAAATCCTCTTGAATTACAAATCTCGTGCTTTTGGTATCGAGATCGTGTTAACACAGTAGATCCAGACCACAATTCAATATATCATAGAAATAAGAAAACTAAACATTCATAGATCAATGGAATATACATCGCATAGAAATTACTACCTAATATCGTAGAATCCAGAAATTACCCCATAAATATGGGGTTACAATCCAAAATCATTATCGAGAACACAGAAATCCAACACAATTCCAGAAAAAATAGAGAAAGTGAAGAAAAAGCTTAGAATTGATTGATGATTTTTCCTCTTGGTCGTTCCCAATCTCCCCTTGATGCATAAATGGATCCAAAACGCCTCAAAGACGACTCCTCTAGCCTCCTTGGGGGTTCTTGGGCGACCCCAAATCAAAATCCCCAACACTAAGGAGCCGATCTCCTTATATAGGGTCGAAAATTAAACGCCTGACATAGCCTGTGTCGAGTGTAAAGGCTTTAGATTTGGTACGACATGGGTTGTGCCACTGGGCACGGGCACCCATGTTGCGTACAGTGATTAGAGCATAGCTTGTGTTGCTGGGCACGAGCCATCATGGCAGGGCCGCCGTGAGGAGCACGACTCGTACCGCTCGGCACTAGCGGTCGTATAGAAAAGGCCAAACAGGGCACGGCCCGTGCCGCTGGGCACGATCTCTAACTTAATCATCAAGTGGAGCACGACCCGTGCCGGCTGGCACGGGCACCCGTGTCCGGGTGTGGAGCTTTCCAACTTCTTCAAACTCTGACTTCGCTCCAATTCGTGCCCCTGTTAACACAGATACACGAGAGCAGTATCCAGTAGTAGTATAACATAAAAATGAAGCAAAATGTATGAATATGATAAAATTTATGCATGCAAAGTAGGCCAAAAATAGTGTCAAAACATGATGACAATTCTATACACTTCACGCTTATCAATATCCCCCCGACCTAATCTTTGCTTGTCCTCCAGCAACCTCTAATCTAGAAAGCATGTGAAGAATATTCTCCCAACTTCAGTGAACTCATTTAATCTTATTCAATGTTATCGTTTTAAAGCGAAGGCATTCAATCAGTTTCACCAAGCCCATATGCTATCACATGCACGGTGCATGATTTGTCCCTAAAGTCTTAAATTCCTTTCTAATCAAGTCATCATTCAATTGTATTCCCAAAGTTTCCGACGTTAAATACTTACCTGTCATACGCAAGGTTTCTCCCTTCTTCCCAATACAAAGTCTCATAAGCATGCTCGGTATTAAAAGAGATGGATAGATATTTCCCTAATGACCTAACTCGGTCTCAAAGGGTTATCTTATTTTTTCCACTGACATTAACTGTTTTTTATCCCTTGATTGCTGGTCTTTTCTTTTCCATTCTCTCTCTTTCCCTCAAAAATCTTAAAAGCAATTTATTACATTTTTCATTTTCTTTCCTCTCCTTTTTTTCACAAGGGATTTTAATTTTTTCAAATGAGCTTTCACAACCCGAACATAGTCCAATAACTAATGTGTTGGGAAGAGAATCACCCATAGTCAACTTGGTACTAGTCTAACTAAATCAATCATGATTAATTTGTACTAAATCAACCCTTCGAACGTAAATCGTAAGTGTAGTGTAAAGTAAAACTATCGGGTAGGATGTAACAAATCTCCTCATCTGGAACACACTTCCATAAATATCATCTGAACAACTTTTACGCAAGAATGGCTCATCCCAAATGAAATATTTTGCATCCGCCAAAAATTTCCTCTTTTGCTTATAAGTGTATCCCGGGGGTAAAATCCTGCATGCTAGAAATTTTGCCAAGTCTGCATACCACAGAGCTCCTGAGCTTCTCACTGCTAACTAATCCATGACAGGTGATGCGCTATCAGATTCTCCATCCCTTTTTTATCTTTCATTTCTAAGTTAAACTCTTGTAGTAGTAATATCCAACGAATGAGTCGGGTCAACAGATATCGGATTGCAGCATGATCAGTGTAGACTATAACCTTTAATCCCACTAGATATGATCTTAATTTATCAAATGCAAATACTACCGCTAATAGTTCTTTCTCAGTAGTGGCGCGATTGACCTGTGCATCATCGAGTTTCCAACTAGCATAGTATATGACACTCAATTTCTTGCCTTTTCTTTGTCCTAATACCGCCCCAATGGCGAAATCACTAACATCACACATAATCTTAAAGAAAAGACTCCAGTCCGGGGCTTGCATCACCGGGACTGTTACCAAAGCTCTCTATATTTTGTGAAAGACCTTCCAGCATTCCAGATTGAAATTAAAATCAACATCCTTCATGAGCAAATTTGCCAACGGTTTGGAAATCTTAGAAAAGTCCTTTATAAAACACCGATAAAATCCAACATGCCCAGGAAATTCCGTACCCCTTTCACATTCACCGAGGGAGGTAGTTTTTCTATTATCTCAATTTTTGCTTTGTCCACTTCGATGTCTCTCTCAAAAATCATGTGCCTCAGAACTATCCCTTCTCTGACCATAAACTGACATTTTTCGCAATTCAAGACTAAATTAACTTCTTCACATCTCTGCAATGCCATGAACAAATTTATCAACCAAGAATTAAGCTAGCGTCGTATACAGAAAAATCATCCATGAAAACTTCCATTGTATCCACAAAAAAGTTTGAAAAGATGGCCATCATGGTGGCAAAAGGTGATTCGCTTGCTCCCAATGCCCCCGCCAACTCGTCCCAGGGCTAACACGGAGGAGGTAAATCACAGGGGCTACTAAACCTGAACGGTGACTAGCGCAAGAGAGGACAAGCACTGGCTTCTTCATGATTTGATCCCCAGACTTCATGATAACAATGCCTCATGCGCTAGCCATCAGTCCATCTCGTGAGGACAAAAAGATAGCCATCATGGTGGCAAAAGGCAATTCGCTCACCCCCAGCATCCCCACCAACCCATCCTAGAGCCAACACGGAGGAGGTAAATCACGGGGACCATCATGCATCTATGGAAAGTGGTTGGAGCATTGCATAGGCCAAAGGGCATCCTTCTATAAGCAAACGTCCCGTATATGCATGTGATCAGATCTTTTCTTGGTCCCTCGAGTGTATTGGAATATGATAAAACCCTAAATATTCATCCAAATAACAGAAATGTGAGTGTTTGGCAAACGCTCCAATATTTGATTGATAAAGGATAAAGGAAATGGTCTTTTCTTTATTCAGCTTTATATAATCAATGCATATACGTCACCCTGTAACCATCCTAGTTGGAATTAACTTATTATTTTTGTTTTTCACCACTGTCATTCCTCCTTTTTTTGGAACTACATGAACTGAGCTTACCCATTCACTATCTGAAATTGAATGGATCACCTCTACATCTAATAATTTCAACTCCTTTCGGACCACCTCTTTCATATTTGGGTTCAATCGCCTCTGGTGTTCTACTGAAGATATAGTCATTTTCAAGCAAAATCCTGTGCATGCAATATGACAGGTTTATTCGTTTTCTGTCTCCAATTGTGTATCTTAATACTTTTCTTTGTAGTCTAAGCTCCATCAGTGGTTTTTGAGTTTTAGGCTCGTTTAAACTACCATTTACAATCACAGGGTAAGTAAAGCTTGGACCCAAGAATTCATATATGAGGTTCGAAGGAAGTGACTTTAATTCAACACGAGGAACTTTCACTTGTACTTCCTTGTCTTCAGTTGATTCAGAACCTTCGACGTCCTCTTCCACTCTGAATAGATTGAGATTTTTGTCCACGCTCTGTTATAAGTCGAGATCTCCTTCCTCACCATATAATTCTTTATTTATTGTTTCCTAAACTACAACGTGCAATACCTTCACCTTACAACAAGTATCCACTTCAGAAGATTGTCTAATAGCCTTGGATAAATCAAATTCAACATTCTCTCCACCTATCATTAATGAGAGCTACTAGTTTTTAACATCAATAACCGCTCTGGCGGTAGCTAGAAATGGCCTCCCTAATAGTAAGGAGGCCTGTAGATCTTCTTTCATATCCAATATCAAAAAGTCCGTCGGTAGCATGTGCCCCCGATCTTTATTGATACATCCTCTACCATCCCTAAGGGATGCCAGATCGAGCGGTCCCCAAGCCGTAAAGACACATCCATAGGCTTCAACTCCTTCAGTAACTCTTTTGAATAATGCGTAGGGCATGAGGCTCACACTTGATTCCAAATCACAAATAGCACTATTAATATGAGCATCGCTAATAGTGCATGGTATGGAGAAGCTTCCAGGATTTTGTAGCTTGAGAAGTACCCCATCCTGTATCAAAGCACTACATTCCTTAGACAATACCACCACTCTTTGTTTCTTCAATTCACTTTTTAGGGATAGTGCATCTTTTAACATTTTACATAGCTTTGCAATTATGGCTTCCCATTTTGTGAAGTTGTCTCGACATGAGTTTTCGCTCCCAACTCTGGAACTTCACTCCTCTATTGATCTAATTCGTCCAACATCATTCCGAGTAGAGAGCAACGTCGATTTAAACAATCCAACTGTTACCCCAACTCTGTCTTCCTCTATCAATGACGTGGTCCATAGCCTCGGCATTTGTCCTTGCTTGCTTTGCATTTTCTACTGGACCCATCTTGTGCACGACTGCACTTTGCACGACCGTCTCCATATTTCCTTCTTATCCGTGGGAGGGGTTCTCTCCCATATATGTTCCCCACAAGCTTACATTCACTTTCTATAAGTGAATAGGCTCCCTCCACATTCTTCTTCATCAATGAACCCCCACCACCAAATCCAACGAAATCATGGTTGTACCAGAGATTCCCACATAGAATAAATGAATTACAAACCACTCTTTTAGGCCGTGATGAGGGCATTGTAATAGCAAACCTTTGAGTCTTTCCCAGACTGTAACCAATGACTCTCCTTCTGCTTGTTTGAATTTGGCGATTTGGCTCCTCAATTTCGGTGTTTTATTTGGTGGAAAATATTTACTCAAAAACCACTTCTCCATCTGTCCCCAAATCCTGATGCTTCTTGGTGGAAGCGAATACAACCAATCGTTGGCCTTGCTGATTAAGGAAAAATTGAATCCCATTAGCCTTATTGCATCTTCGGAAACACCATCTTGCTTCAGCGTATTGCAGCAGGTCAAAAAATGGTCCAAATGTTGATACGGGTCTTCTGAGGGTGCGCCTCCAAATTGTTGTTGTTGGATAATATGAATCACGATTAAACATGACAATACAAGATCTCAAGGAGATAAAGGTGCGTTGAAATCTTTGAGAAGTTTGGAATTGTTGCCTACCCTCATAGCTTCTGCTTAATCATCTTTCAAACCCCACTTAATCATTCTTGAAAAGAAGAAAAGGAACGAAGTAACAGTCTCAAGTAAATGCAAAGTAAAATCAAGCAAGAAGAAAAGAAACAGTCTGATTCAATTAATCTAAAATTCAACTAAATTAATCTAAACAAGTCCCCGAGAACAACGTCAAAAACTTAATGTAGGAAATCGCAAGTGCACGATTTTGTCGTCAAGTAATACAAAGATCGAATCCACAGGGACTGATGACTAAGTATTAGCGTACAAATCAGACTTGATTGTTCAGACCAAATCAAGGGGTTTGGGTTTCGAAAACTAGGAAACCTGGTGAAACAAAAAGAAGTCAGAGGAAAAAGAAAATGAGATCACAAGAAAAAGACAGAGTGTGATCAAAGCAAGAAGACAGACAGATCACGTGAAGAAGATAGAGTGATCGCAGAAAGAAATCAGAGAGAGGCATTAGACCGAGAAAGGCAGTAGAGATTGAGTTGGAGAAGGCAGATGAGATCATAATCAGAAAGCAAAGATAGTGCAATCAGTAAGGCAGAAGAGACAGCAAAGAAGACATTAATAGGGTAGAAATTCAGTCAGAGAACGATTCTAGGATTTCGGTTTCACATCTATGCTAGTAAACACTCGATTTACGTTTGAATCATTGTTCTCAATATTAACTTGTGTAGGTAGACCATTATGTAACCGATGTGAACTTTTGATACTACACCGGCATACCAATCTCAATCATCACCTACTTTAGGTAGTATCGCAACTAGAGACCATAACCTAGAGGGGGCATTGTCACAAAATCCCGCGACCTCTAATTAACCCTCTTCCTACTATGTGACAATGAATTAGGTTTGATCCATTGAACTCTATGACGACCTAGGGTTCCTTGAAGCATATCGGGTTATACTTTCGTGACCAACGCTCTGCGTCTCGATTTTCTACTTATCGTAGGATTGGGTTCTCCTTTCAGTTCATCCCCAAATCCTCTTGGATTACAAATCTCTTGCTTTTGGCTCGAGATCGTGTTAACACGATAGATCCGAACCATAATTCAATATATCATAGAAATAAGAAAACTAAACGTGTATAGATCAATGGAATAGTGTTTACATCGCATAAAAATTACTCCCTAAACCTAGAATCCAGATATTACTCCATAAACTCAGGGTTACAATCAACAATCATTATCGAGAACACAAAAATCCAATACAATTCCAGGAAAAAAAACAAAAAAAGGGAAGAAAAAGCTTAGGATTGCTTGACGATTTTCCTCTTGGTCAGTCCCGATCTTCCCTTGATGCATAGATGGATCCGAAACGCTTCAGGGACTCCTCTAACCTTCTTGGGGTCCTTGGGCAACCCCAAATCGAGATCTCAAACCCTAAAAGGCGGATCCCCTTATATAGGGCTAAAAATCGGACGCCCAACACGGCTGTGCTGCTGGGCACGGTTGACCGTGTCAGGCGTAAAGGCTTCAAATCTAGCGCAACACGACCTATGCCACTGGGCACAGACACCCGTGTTGCCTATGGTGATTGGAGCACGACCTGTGCCGTTGGGCATAGGCCATCGGGACGTGGTCATTGAGAGGAGCACAACCCGTGCCACTGAGCATAGGCAGCCGTGTGGAAAAGGCCGAACAAGACACGACCCATACCACTAAGCACAGGCTCTCTAACTTGATCATCAAGTGGAGCACGACCCGTGCCAACTGGCACGGGCACCCGTGTCCAAGTGTGGAGCTTTCCAACTTCTTCTTCGAACTCTGATTTCGCTCCAATTCGCATCCCTGTCACCACAAATACACGAGAGCAACATCTAGAGTAGTAGAATATAAAAATAAAGCAAAAGGTATGAATGTGATAGAATCTATGCATGCATGCATGCAAAGTAAGCCAAAAATAACGTGAAAAAACATGATAATAACTCTATATACACTTCACACTTATCATTAAACAGTACCAATATGTCTATTTTCATCCAGATAACTATGCAAGTTCGACCATGCAAACTTCTGAAGGCCATAACTTTTGAGTCGTGTATGAGAATGAGGTGTTATTTAGCTTGAATCAAAGCTCGTTCAGAGACCTAGATTTGTTACCGGGTGGAACCCGTAACCGGTCATTCAAGGCCTTTTCAGAAGCTCCAAACATCGTTTTTACAATTTTTAGTAATTTTTATATTTAGGGTATTTTGGTATTTTCGTGTTGTAATTAGGATTTTGGGTCTATATAAGCATCTTGTTTAGTTGTTTTAAGATAGTTTTTATTAATCCTATTTCTAGCCACCGTCTCCATTTTGGAATGTCGAGTTTTTAATATTTCTTAGTATTTCTTTTCGAATCAACAAGTTGTAGAAAATTGCTATCAATATTCTTGCATTGCATCAATAACTAATGTACAAGTCTGCTACACTAATGCATAATTACACATGTAATGAATGCAACGTAGGAGAGCAAAAATGCTACATAGAGAGCTATATTATGAAAGTTTAACATCAAAGCTTAGTAGAACAAACACAAAAAGATAATATCAAAATAAAAAGAGCTTACAAGTGGTAAAATAAATAAGACTACAACTAATACTACTAAGGAACCCAATATAATTCAAAAAAAATTGTTCAACAATGGAATCATGTTGAAATGTTCTACCAAGTTGATGATACTAAAGGGAAAATCCTGCAAAGAAATAGTTTGATAAACACCTGCAAACAAGGGGGAAATCCCTATGAAGAAATGGCACATGTCTTGAACCTAATAGTCAGTTCGTCGAATACAGATGGCGCACCCAAACTATTTTGTAAGGTTGACATAGGCACTACTTGGATGTGAAGGAGTTAATGGGGAAAATTATTAGGGTTTCTCCACTACAATCTCCCTTCTGCCTATGTTTGTTATTCATCAATGTATAATTACAATGTACACCTGGTGATACATGGAATTTAGAATTGCACCCCTAGTATTTGCAGTCAGGTTCTTAAAAGGAGCAAGCTACTCAAGTCCATGGGTGCCAATATAAAAAAAATTAAGGCTCTTCTTAAGATACCATGACTGGTTAGTATAGACATGATGTAAATATGGAAGTTAGCTTGTCTAAATCATTGAGTGAATTATCTGAAAGACACATAACCAGAGAGAAGCTGGTCCATCGTATTACTACATAATTAGATCATGAAATAGTTAAATAACTTCATGAAAACATCAAGGAATACTACATTCAAAGAAAAGTAACGCTTAGAGGAACTCCGAACAAACCAAACCCATACCTCCTTTAGATCTTCAATTTGAAGCACCTTATCAACAGAAAATAGATAAATAAATTCTTCCTCCAGTTCTTCTCCATATTTTTTCTCCCATGTTGCATGAAGTCTCTGAAAAATGACACCATGATATGTGCTATAAGATATCGTGACATGTTTCCTATACACATATCATCATCGTTCAGAGCCAAATCCGGTTCACTACACAAATGCTCAAAAATAAAGCATATCATAAAACATGGTTAACTCAGTTTTCCACAATTTTACACAATAAAACCCATTTCGCTTGAGTCATTCAGTTGCAAAGGTCATTTAGATATGTTTTCATTATACATTAGAGTTTTATGAAACTTCTATAGAGAGGAACATAACATAGGGGAAAAAAACAAAACTGGTTGACAAATGGAGAAAAAGATTGATGTTTTGTTCTAGTGATCAAAGTGAAAAAAATAAAGAATTTGCACAAATAGATTTTATGTCCTGTGACCATGCCATAAATGCAACTTTTAGTGAAAAAATCCACCCCAAGTTGTTCATGAGCAAGTGTTAAAATATTATACTCATCCAAATTCTGACTACTGAACAAACATAGAGTATACCAAAGGATATGAACTCAGATGAAAATCATTTTTTATATGCACTTGAGAAGATAACTCCTATCCTAGATTTATTATTTCCAATGATAGGAACAATGCTAACCATCCTACTCCTATGATTAATAGGATAGGGAATTATAATTACCTTCAGGAGAAATCTATCATTGGGTTTGCTCAGGCTTCCCAGAAGTGTGCATTGTGGAGTCCGTGATCTCATTTGCTCAAACTGCTCCAAAAGAATATCACCGTGTTACTTGGGAGATCCTTTTGTAGCGAAGGATTGAGAACATTTTATAAAACTGTTTACTGCAACAAAGAACTACTGATTGACACTTCAATATCACACCACTAAACCGCTTATCAGTCCAACGTAGTAAGGATGCACAAATGTTTTTCCCTCGACTTGAAAACGCATATAGCATAACATGTGGAACTCATTAGGAGCAGCAAATAATTTAAGATGAAACTAGAGATAGGAAATAAATGGATGCTAGGTATAAGAATTATAGAAGGAGCCCAAGCAACCTACTACTAGATTTTAAAGCAAACCCCACTCTTAGAAGAAGAAAAAAAAAAGTCCAAACTAAACCTGAACATGGAAGCTAGATGGGCCATCAGAAACGAAGAGTCTCTCGGGCCGGTTTAAGCACAGAGCAGGCGCTCCCTGGGAATCGACAACGAAGCGGGCGCCGACGGCAAGGGGCCAACCGTCTGGGGACAGCGAGGAAAGGGCCCCGGTGGAGGAGAGCTCGACGATTGTTCTGGATACCTCGGCAGGGGATGGCTTCGACCTGGAGCTGCCCCCGGCTAAAGGAGGCACGTCGGTCGGCACGGAGAGAAGGGAGCATCTCGGGAAGGAAGCGAAGCGCCGGGAGGCGAGCCGGGGGGAGTGAATCTTCGAGGGGCAAAAAGCAGGGAGAGAAGGGGAAACCCGGAGAGAGAGGAGGGGAGGCATCGCACCAGTACGTTGAAACGATGGCAAGAAAGAGGATAACGAAGACCATTTTAACATGATACAATTTAACAAAATGATCTGCCACGCGGATGAAAAAAAAAAGAAAAAAAAAAAAGGAATCGTCACTTTAGCGCCCTCCCTGATCTCTATCTCACAGATGTCCAAAAAAGATAAATCACGATTTACTGATCAGATAAGACACCTGAGACCGAGAAAATTTAAGCCAGCAGATCAGGTTTTTATCCCGTGTGTGACTGACGACTCTCGAAACTGAGACCTCCGAAATAAACGACCAAACGTCTTACCAACCGAGCCAGCCCATAAATGTTATCTGCCACGCGGATGGGCACAGATGCTATATGGGTAATTTAATAGATCGTGAATCAATTTCAACTTAAAAAAAATATCCGATTCGATATATAATTGTTTTGATGTTTTATCAAACGACGTGCATAAAAATCTAAATTTATATAAAAAAAAGACTTATAATTTTTTTTCTCTAAAGGATACAAGTAAAATCAACTCTTTTTTTTTTTATATTTCTTTCGTCAATTACTCCTTTTAGTACTTCATTTTTCAAGATATTCAAACCACCTTTTCATAATTTAATTTTAAAATAATAAATAATAATTCGGATATAGGAATGCAGGTATTCTCATTTTCTCACACCCAATATATCTCTTCCTGCCTTGTACAATTTGATTTTTATTATATTTTGTTATGATTGTGAAAAAAATTAAGAAATAATTAAAACATTATCCTATAAATAAATAATACATAATTATTATATATTTTAAAAATAGGATAAATATCATGTCACGTTGACCTTGAAATCCTAGAATATCAAGCTCAACTTGAGTTTGAAATCGAAAAATATCAAACCTTCTAGTATTCAAAATAGAAATTACTATTTTTTAAATAATTATAAATAATTGAAATAAAAATATAAATAGAAATTATAAAATATCAAAAAAATAAACAAAATAAAATAAAAAAGATAAATAAAATATAAAAAAATAAAGTGAGTAGAATTGTATATATTAGAAATATATAAAATATAAATTCAAATAAAATTTATATATTAAGATAGTAAGATAGATTAGATATCATAAAAAAATTATTAAAAATTGATTCAATTTGATTTCACCCGAAATATTTGATTTCACTCGAAATATTTGATTTTAGACCCAAAGAGAGTCTGAAATAATTCATTTCAGAGCCAACGAGGACCTGAAATAATTCATTTCAGATCCTCTTTGGTTCTGAAATTATAAAATATAGAAAAATAAAAATAAGAAAAAATATATTAGATATAATAATTTTGATATATCATGCCCTCTTTAATTTTTTTTAAGATCTGAAACTAGATTAGACACTAGCTTCATATATAAAATTAAAAAATAATAAAGTAAAATAAATAAAATATAAAAAAATAGTGGTTTAAATAGAGATATAATAAGAAAAAAGAATAAAGTAAAATAAATAATATAAGTAAAAAAATATATAATACGAATAAATAATAAAGTAATAAATATAAAAGAGAGAAAGATAATGTCAATATATAAAGAGTTTGTAGAATTGTAGAAACTCTTTTTCTTTTATAAAAAAAGAAATAGAGTTTGTAGAATTGTAGAAACTCTTTTTCTTTTATAAAAAAAGAAATAGAGTTTATAGAATTGTATATATTAGAAATATATAAAATTAAAATTAAAATGAAATTTATATATGGAAATTAAGATAGTAAGATAGATTAGATATCCTCAAAAAATTATTAAAAATTGATTAAATTTGATTTCACCCGAAATATTTGATTTCAAACCCAAAGAGAACCTAAAATAATTCATTTCAGACCCTCTTTGGTCCTGAAATCAATTCTGATTTAGAAAATATAGAAAAAAAAAAGATATATAAAATATAATAGTTTTGATATATCAGACTCTTTTTAGTTTTTTCAAGATTGGAAATTAGATTAGACATTAGCTTCAGATATAAAATTTTAAAAAAAAAAGATAAATAAAATAAATAAAGTAAAATATAAAAAAAATAGAGACTGAAATAAAGATATAATAAGAATAAAGTAAAATAAATAATATAAGTAAAAAAAATATAATATGAATAAATAATAAAATAATAAATATAAAAGAGAGAAAGATAAAATAAATATGTAAAGAGATAAAAAAAATAAAGATATAAATATAAAATATAAAAATATTACAAGAATAAAAAATAAAGAAAGTATAAAATATAAATAAATAAATAAATAGAGTTTTTATAGATTAAAAATATAAGAAATAAATATAATAGAAATTAAAATAGAATATAAATATGAAAAAAAGTAAGATAGATTAAAAGTTATAAAAATAAAAAAAATAAAGAGATAAAGATGCGAGATAAAAAAAAAAAAGACAGTCCATATATATTACAACCACGACATGATGCATTATTCCGTGTCAATTGACACGATATAAGAAGACCATTGCTAGTGGTTAGGATTAATTTTGACACCATAATTACCTTCTCCTAACTCAACTATACTTAGTGATATCAAGTATTGAGAAATCTAAATATTTCAGGTCCATTAGTGGGTTTGGTGAAAACTTACTTATGGACCTAGAAAAGTTCGATTATAACAATTTCAAATATTAAGAGTTTATGGCGTTGCAAATACTCGAATTATGCTATCTAATGGTGTTTAGATATATACAATTTACCTTTAAACAAGTTTAAATGTATCGTACCATTGAAGAACATTTGGAAAGCCCCTAAATACACATTGAATAGCACAATTCGAGTCTTTGCAACACCATAAACTTATCATATTTGAAATCGTACTTTTCTAGATCCATCAGTAACTTTTTCTCCAAAACCTACTTATAGACCTAGGATATTTGGATTTCAAAATACTTGATATCACTGAATAGGGTTGAGCTAGGAGAAGGTAATTATGGTGTCAAAACATAGTCTTAACCAATAGCAATGCTCTTCTTGTGTTGTGTCACTTGACCAGGAACAATGCATCATGTAGCGATTGTAGCATATCTAGACTGTCTTTTTTTATCTCACATCTTTATCTTAATATTTATTCACTTTTTTATTTTATTTTAATTTATATTATATTTATTTCTTATATTTTTAATCTATAGAAACTTTATTTATTTATTTATATTTTATATTTTCTTTATTTTTTATTCCGATAGTATTTTTATATTTTATATTTATATCTTTATTTTTTTTGTCTCTTTACATATTCACTTAATCTTTCTCTCTTTTATATTTATTATTTTATTATTTATTCATATTATATATTTTTTATTATATTATTTATTTTACTTTATTCTTTATTTTTATTATATCTTTATTTAAATCTCTATTTTTTTATATTTTACTTTATTTATTTTACATTATCTTCATTCTTAATTTTATATCTAAAGCTAGTGTCTAATTAGTTTCAGATCTTAAAAAAACTAAAGAGGGCATGATATGTCAAAACTATTATATTTTATATATATTTTCTTATTTTATTTTGTATATATTTTTCTAGATTAAATTTGATTTCAGACCCAAAGATACTTGAAATAATTCATTTCAGACCCTCTTCGGGCCTGAAATAAAAATATTTCAGACCCTCTTTGGGCCTGAAATAAAAATATTTTAGGCCCGAAGAGGGCTTGAAATGAATTATTTCAGACCCTCTTTGGGCTTGAAATCAAATATTTCAGGCTTAAAAAAGGCCTAAAATCAATTAATTTCAGGCCCTCTTTGGGCCTGAAATCAAATTTAATTGATTTTTATTATTTTTTTCTATAATATATAATCTATATTAATATTTACAAATGAATTTTATTTTAATTTTTATTTTATATATTTCTAATATATATACAATTCTGCAAACTTTATTTCTTATTTTATAAAAGAAATAGAGTTTGTACAATTCTACAAACTCTTTACATATTTACTTTATCTTTTATATTTATTATTTTACTATTTATTCATATTATATATTTATTTACTTAATTATTTATTTTACTTTATTCTTTATTCTTATTATATCTTTATTTAAACCTCTATTTTTTTATATTTTACTTATTTATTTTACTTTATTCTTTTTTTAAATTATATATATAAAGTTAGTGTTTAATCTAGTTTCAGATCTTAAAAAAACTAAAGAGGGTCTGATATATCAAAACTATTATATTTTATATATATTTTCTTATTTTTATTTTTTCTATATTTTTCTATATTAGATTTGATTTCAGACCCAAAAAGGTCTGAAATCATATATAATGTATATTGTGTATACAATTTATTTGTAATTATTATGTATACAATTCATTTGTAAAATAGAGATATACAATTCATTTGTAATTATTGTGTATACATTATATATTTGTAGTTATAATATATTTTGTATTTTGAAAAAAAAAATCATATATAATTGTTCAAACGAACAACGGGATGGCAAATCACCAAAGTGCAGCCCACGGCGACGATGACAGGAGAGGATGTCCACGCCTGCAAGATTAGCACGAGCGTTAAAGGGGATGCACCGGAAGATTTTCCGGTGGAACCCTCTTTGACGCTCAAGTCAGGACTCTCTCTTTTTCCGAGAACAACGAGGAATTAAAGTATTCTAATTCTGGAAAGCTTACCCCCTTTACATGAGTGTCAAGGCATCTTATATACCTTATGTCTTTCTCACACGTGTCCCCACGTTCTCCTCCACGTTCCTTAATCATTAGTTACTTGATAACTATTCTCTTTTGGTAACGGCCATTGTGATTATTAAGGTCTTAATTACCATGTGTTGCAAACAATAATTACCTAATCATTTTCCTGTTCTGGAAGGAGGAGCGGGTGCTTAAAGCTTGACTTTCTTATCCCTACGTTGATCTTTGGGCTCCACTCTCCCGAATTAGTCTCGTAGTCTTATCTCCTAAGCTAAACTCGGGGTCTTCTTCCGTTCTCCCGAGATAGTCTCGGGGTCTTATCTCCCGAGCTGACCTCGAGGACTTTCTTCATTTCTCCCGAGATAGTCTCGGGGGTCCTATTCCTGGTCTGACCTTGGGGGCTTTCTTCAGTTCTCCCGAGATAGTCTCGGGAGCCCGATCCCTGGTCTGACCTCGGGGCACTGGTTCGATGGGCCCTGCCACGTAACCTTCTCATGTCATGTGCCCACCTCGGAATGCTCATCCCTATCACAAATTCCTCCCTTTAAGTCTAATCGAAGAAAGTGTGGCTGACTGATTGGCTAGTGGCACGATGAGGGGAAGCGAAGTATCTACGGGACCCATATTGTCGTTCCTTCTCTCTTGATGACTTGTCGAGTCCTAGGAATCAAAACATTCGTCCTTTGGCCCAAGATGATCCTTTGAATTAATCCAAGAGTCTTTGCGAGTTCCAAGGCTCGATAATGATAGCTGTCCAGCATCCATTAAGAGCACATGGGGTATCTTAATGGCCCGAGAGTGTTCCAGCAAATAGAATACTGTCATGTGGCGGGATCTTTTCTACATGATTTCCCTTTGATACACTTAGTAGGGTCATACCAACTAACGACCATAATAAACGGCGATGCCTTGAGATTTACAGTTATCATCGTCCACGTGTTGTGCCTCTATTATTCGCATGAGAACGGCTCCTTCTCTATAAAAAGGGAAGGTCAAAATGGCCTTCCGTCTTCTTGCACCACCGACTATCAGAGCTTGCGCCTCCCGTCTCTACTTACTAGAGTTTTCTTTTGCTAGGGCTTCTTCTTCACGCGTATATCTCGTTCACTTCCGTCTTCTCCTCTTTTTCATTACCATGGGCAAGGAAGGAAAGGGAAAGAAGGGTCAAGATAGGAAGGAGAGGTCTGAGGAGGAAGGGATGTATCGTCCGGAGTGGTACGAAGCAAGACGAACACCTTGAGAGCCGCTTGTGAAGCATATGGCATTTCGGCGGAGCTAGAGGTTAAGGTCCCCAGGATTGACCAGTCTCCAGTAGAACCTCCCTTAGGGGTTTTCACCTTTTTCTTAGGGCAGATAGAGTTTGGTCTTCGTTTTCCTCTCCCTCCCTTTTTCATGGTCATATCTGAGTACTTTGATATCCCCTTATACCAGATGACTCCCAATGCCTTCGATCAGATGGGTGGGGCGTTTATCCATTTCAAACTTTTCAACATATCTTTGACCCCTTGTTTCTTTCATTTCTTCCCGAACTTGGCCTCCAGAGGGGTATTTAGCTTTACCGCTCGCCTCGGCCATAAGTTCATCAGAAGCCTCTCTTCCTCCCATAAGGGATGGAAGGAGCGCTTCTTTTTCATTAGGCTTTCCGAGCATCCCTTCTACCCAACTAGCTGGAGAGAAGACCTATCTCCTCTTCTGGACTTGGGCAACTTCCAGCAGGACCAGGGGTATCAGCGAGCCAGAAGCCTCTTAGCTAGAATGGAGTTCCTTGGTCCTAGCCTAGTTCAGTGTGAAGAACTCCTGTAATGGGCTGAGATTAGCTCCAAAGCCACCGTCCTTAGTCATAACTGCAGTAAGTTCAATATTTTGTTAAACACTTGTCGATTGTAATTGATGTTTCATTATTTTTGTGTTGTAGATAACGTCATATTGTCCCAGGCCATGAGCAAGCTCCTTAAATGGGAGCTGGCAGACGAGCAGGCCCTCGCCCCTCCTTCAACTCCTACCGCCTGAGTGGTCGAGCATTTTGAAGGCTCGGAGCAGACCCAGGACCCGGGGAAGTGTTGGGTTTTAGGCCCTTGGATGGTGTGCATGGAATCTATCCGTTGCCGTGCCCCCGGATTAAAATTTCATTAATTGAAATTAATCCGGACACATACGAAACTTCCAAACGACCGTTTCGTTGTCGTGCTAATGACTTGAGTGATCGCTTGGACAAACTTGTTGTTCAAGCAATTCGACTCTTCTAGTCGGTTAGCTACGGAAAAGACAACAACGTAAGATCGCCGATTTTTGTGTTTTACAATCGGGGTCCAAGTTAATTAGTGAGTAATTAACAACAATGAGGAAAGATAAAGAACAAGAATGAATAAGATAAATTTATACCACTTGATCTTCTATTGTATGACCTCCCTCTTCTTGGAAGTCATGTGGGCGACGATCTCCCAAGAATTGAAGCCTCCTAGACCGCACTTCTCTTTCTCTCTTGCTTGCGCCAATCCACAAAGGAAGAAGAAGCTTTCTTCCTCTTCTTTATGCTGCCGGCCACCACCTCTTCCTCTCCTTCTTGTTGCGCCGCCGACCACCACCTCCACGGATGAAAATCCTCGCTGGCCACTAAGGAGAATTCTCCTTCCCTTGCTAAACCCGACCACCAAAGGAAACAAAGGGAGAGGCGTCTCCCTTTGTGCGCTGCCCAACCCTAAACCCTAGGGTTTTGTCGCCGGCCAAGAGGGAAGAAGAGAGGAGGAGGGAAAACCAAGAGATTAAACCAAAAAGTTATAAAACCAAAGAAGTTATTATTTTGGGTCTAGGCTTCATGAGGTATTTATAGGCTACAATAGGGACCATCAGGTAGAGTTGGTTCTTGGCCACCTAACGGATTTTTTTTAGCCACAAAAAATTTTTTAGCTACAAAAATTTTTAGCCACAAAACCGGATCCGTTAATAATGATCCAATCCACTAAAGGATCATTATTGAATCACCTCACCAACCCCCATAATGAAATATAAGCTCCAATATATTATTTGTATAAAATTCTCCCCGTGTTTAAGATATCGCATGTCCGTTAATTAATTAATTAATCTGATAATTAATTAATTAACTTCTAACTCCATGAGTAATATCACCTCAACCTTATTATCATGCCGGACCAAGTCCACCTGCAGGGTTTACATGATAAACTTTATGAGCTCCTCAAGGGGACATTATCATCCTAAAATAGGGCACGATTTTCTCCTATAATCAACGGCACACCATGCAAATAATACTATTTCCCAATTTACCGAGCCTATCGATTTAATGAATAAATCTCGCCCACTGGTAAATCAAAGAAATAAATACTAAGTACATGCGCCCGTTATTATATCGGGATTAAGAGCATGTATAAAATAATATCTTGAGGTTTGATTCAATTATATAGTCAGTATAAATTAAATCACCTCAAAGTTGGTCCACTCAATACACTCAGAGTGTGTTAGATCGACAGGCGTGCTAGAGGGGGGTGAATAGCACTTTTTCGTTTACGTCTCTACAAGGTTGTTAGCGCAGCGGAAACAATAATATGCAAAGGACAATAAAAACAATGCTATCAATCAGAATTTACTTGGTATCCACCCCGGACGGGTGACTAATCCATGAATTCGTCAGTGAATCAATCCCCGGATAACCTCTAGCTAACTTTGTCGCTCCTTCTGGGTGGAGAAACCTCACCATAACACCTTTAGAAGACCTGAGCACAAAGACTACTATCTTGCCTTTAACCAAGACAAGATTCGTCAAGCAAGATATTAGGAAACGAACCCCTTCAAATAGCGGCTCGATTCTGAATCAGCCGCTACCAGTCGACTGCCCCTGGAGCAGTCGACTAGTCCCACTCAGATTTGACCATTATAGTACAACGTTCGAATCTGCCAGCTTGTTCCAGCCCACACCAGTCGACTGTCCCTTGGCCAGTCAACTGGTCCAACCTAAGCCTAGGGTTTCACTCCCGAGTATAAGTCTCTCCGCACTCAAACCCTCCCGGCTTAGCCCCTGAGTACAAAACACTCATACTCAGACCCTCACAACCAGGATGACTCTTCACCAGTAGCCTCGACTGTTGCCTTCACGCCTTCTTCATCTTCAGCCCTCGTCTCTCGGATGCGCACGCAAACCTCCAGTTTGCCTCCATGCCACCCTTCACGTACGCCTTGAAGTCCGCGTCCCTTGGCTCATTGTCCCTGCTATCCAACGGTCCCTCGGATGCGCACGCAAGCCTCCAACTTGCCTCCATGCCATCCTTCACCCGAAGACATTAACCAAGTCCATGTGTACCTGTACACCTGCACACTCATGTACACATATGAGAACACAATAAACGCTAACTTAACCATATTGCCCACACACATCAAAACCTTATGATCCTCCAGATTATCTCAAGGTCGATTGCCTCAATAGAGTGTACTAGTGTAACTCTATGGTCAAGACAGACCATATCAAATTACACTACAATCATGCCAATGGTTTGTCCAAGATCATCTAGGTTGTGAGTCTCTTCTTATACTCTACAAGGGACTGATAACATGATCTTCTGTGTGACACCACACACCATGTTATCTACAGTGTAAAGTATTAGACAGCATGCACACACATATATACAGATATAAAATGCAATCATGATCATGTGATCCTTATTCCAAAATGTAGATGTTCTTACAAAAAAGTTAGGCTCTTAGTATACATCCTAACAGGAAGGCTACCTCATAGCTTCCTGATGCGCAGGGAGTTTATCCCTCCCCTGTTCCCATTGGGATGGGAGGTGATGATGAGGAACCTACAGCTCAGGTTCTTCCATCGGTGACAGAGCCGACAGAAAAAGCGGGGCGAAGACAACTTGTCCTGCTCATGGGGGAAGAGGAGGAGAGCAGGCTCCCGGTCTCCCTTCCGAAAGGTCAATTTCTCCTACCACCTAACGGTGTGCAAAGACAATTGGTGATCGACGATCTGTGTGGCGCGGACAATGGGGCGGCATCGTGGGGTCGTGAGAGGGGAGGTGTCGGTGTAAGGTGGAAGAAGAAGAAGAAGAAGGGGGTGTGCGACGGTGAGGGTTAGGGAGCTGGGGGGATTAGTTATATATATGTATAAATATTATATATATATATATATATATATATATATATATATATATAAAATAAATTCTAAAAATTAAACTATTCCTTAGATAATTCGGAAATAGTCTATCTTACACTTAATTATTCCCGCAATCATTTCTAAAAATTTTAAAAAATTATTCCAAAATTTTTCATAAGGTTGTTTCCAATTTTAACTCTTATTTATGATATATATATATATATATATATATATAATTTTTTTTTCATGTTTTACATATCATCTTGTTTCTTCAACTTAGGATAATCAGCTTTGAAGTGCCCTTTCCTATTGCACTCAAAACAAATTGTATTAGATTTTGATTATTATATATATATAATAATCAGCTTTGTAGTATAATTAGATATGGTTGGTCTTGATCATAGAATTACACTAATGTACTCTGTGTACATTGAGTAGGACCAAAACCAGAGATCATCCAATTTGTACTGACTTGATAATTGGATTGGATCTCGGATTTATTATGGAGTACACTCCCTAAATCCCGATATAATAACGGTCGCATATAATTAATTATTATTTCTTTGATTTATTAATGGGTGAGATTTATTCTTTTAAATCGATAGACCCGATAAGTTGAGAAATAATATTAATTATATGTTGTGTCATTGATTATTGACGGAATCCGTGTCCTGGTGAGTCGGGATAATGATGCCCCTTGATGAGCTCAAAAGGTTCATCATGTTAAACCCTGCAGGTGGATTTGATCCGACATGATAATAAGGTTGAGTGGTACTAGTCAAGGAGCTAAAAGTCGATTAATTAAAATTGTCAGTAATTTAAATTAATCGACGGGCATTCGATATCTTAAACGGGGGGATGGATGACTCATAATAGGTGGATCCCATATGTAAATATGGGGTTGGTGAGGTAATTCAATGAGGATCCTTTGGTGGAATGAATCTTCATTAATGGATCGTGTTAGGATCAATTAGCAGGCCAAGATCCAACTCCTCCTCATAGTCCTTATCATAACCCTATATATATCCCATGTGGCATGTGTTGGTGCTTGAATGGCTAGAGAGGGGGGGGGTGAATGTAGCCAGACATAAAACATAGCTCTTTTGAAAGTTTCTGCACTTTGATTGTTAGCAGCGGAAGCAAAAACAAAAGCAGAAACAAAATAGCAGAAACTAAATAGCCAATCACAAATGCTAATGATGAGGGTTTACAAGGTTCGGGGATAACTTGCCCCTACTCCTTGGCGTGCCCGTGAGGTGGGTGATCCCTTGATTGTCGGCAGATCAAGCCCCGAAAAATCCGGATAAATGAATCCTCCTTCTCGATGGAGAAACCTCTCCACACAATGTCTCAACAGATATGAAATGATAAGCACAGAGACAATAAACACACTTACAGAGCACAATGAACACAGACGGAAACACTTCACCAAGCTCACTCAGCACAACTCTCACGCAAGAGCTCCCAGCTCTTCGTGTCTGCTTGCTGATGGACTCGCTAAGTTCTCCTCTGCTTCAAGGTGCTCAAGTTGCAGAAGCTTCAAAGGATGCTCAAGAGTATGCTTCAAGGTGCAGTATGATCGAGAGTTGTCGCAACCTCAGCCCATCCCCTTCTCTTCATCGCCAGCCAACTTAACCTGCTGTTGTTGTCGCCAAACGCTCCTCTGCAGCTCCCAGCTGCTCATCTGAGATAGCCCAGCTACCCTGACCTCTCCTGGACTTCCTAAGCTCTCCTCAGCCGAGCCCCAGTCGAGCCCCAGGTCAGCATCCAGTCGTTGCCAGCAGCGCCAGCGTCCGTTGAAACATGAGAAGGAGAAACAGCCAAACCTGATACATGGAAAGTCCCCAATTGACTCTCCTCATCTGTTTGAAACCTCCTGTATCACCTGCACACTTAATCAGACACTTAGCAAATGAAATCAACGAGAATCTGTAAGCAACAGAGAAAACACAGAGCAAAACAGACGCGATCAGAACTCTGACAGTGGATTTGAATTAAAGTTTACTGCTACTGATCGATCACCAGACCAATCAGAGAGGACCCTGATCGGTCACCAGACCGATCAGGCTTAGCCCTGACCGATCAGGCTCCAGTCTGATCGGTCCACAGTGAGAAACTGGAAATCACGACTTCTAGTGATCGGTCACTAGATCGATCACAGGTCGTGGATCGGTCACCCGACCGATCCACCCCTTTGCTGAGTGTTTCTCCAGCTTCGCAGGCCAACCTCACTGATCGGGCACCAAACCGATTAGGTTGTGGCCTGATCGGTCTGGGGACCGATCAGGGCACTCCCTGACCGATCAGGGTCCAGCCTGATCGGTCATAATGAGGAACTCACGATATTTGATCGGTCAGCCTGACCGATCATAATTCTTCACAAAAGGGCTCTGAGATCCCTCTGATCGTTCACCAGAACGATCAGAAGATCTCCCTGATCGGTCACCAGACCGATCAGGAGCCAAACAGAAGCTAACCAATATTTCTATTCTCTCCCTGATCGGTCACCAGACCAATCAGACTTCTCTGGATCGGTCACCAGACTGATCCACGACAGGGAGTTCGTGCCAACTCCCTGATCGGTCACCAGACCGATCCAGCCAAGGCCAACTCCACCATAAGTCAAGAGAACATGCTTCCTAGCCTTCTCTGACTCGTGCTCAGTCCCCCGAACCAAGACTCCGTGCCCAGCTTCACTCACTGGGATTTTGTTCAACCTAGCTTCCCAAGCTAGGACCTGACTTCACTCACCAGTGTTTCAGTCAACCTAGCTTCCCAAGCTAGGACCTGGCTTCACTCACCGGGGTTTCATCCAACCTAGCTTCCCAAGCTAGGACCTGGCTTCACTCACCAGGGTTTCAATCAACCTAGCTTCCCAAGCTAGGACCTGGCTTCACTCACCAGGGTTTCACCTAGTCCCACTAGGTCTTTTTCCATGCCAGTGTGCGATCTCCCGATCCACCTGGACTTCACCTAGTCCCACTAGGTGTGCCTAGTCCCACTAGGTGTGCCTAGTCCCACTAGGTCTTTTTCCATGCCAGCGTGCGATCTCCCGATCCACCTTGACTTTATCCGAATTCATTCAACCAAACTTAAATCGTTGTCAACACCAAAACAACAATCGGGCCAGATTGCATCAAAAATCTCCCCCTTTTTGTTGTTTGACAATCCCGATTTAAGTTTAGGTATTAGTTCAATTGAAGTCCATTCAATTTTCGTAAGGGAATCAAGATCCTCCCCCTATAATATCACAACCCTAATCTTAATCAACCATTCTCTCCCCCTTTGTCAAACATCTAAAAGGGTATGGTTATTAAGTTTATATATACCTCCCCCTTAACCGAGGGTCTCTCCCCAAAATGATCAAAGGTAATTATGAATTGCACATGAAAACAGATACAGAATAATATCATGGTCAAACATGTATATGTTTCATATGACTAGTAATGCAGCTTCATCAGACTGATGATTGATATAGAAAAATTTCTGATTTATCTATGAATGATCAGTTTTCAGAAAAATTTCTGTAATTCTGATTCGTTCAAAATCAGACTGCATTAACAATTGAAATTCAATAACAGGGGTGTAGACTTCATTGACATTCGATATTTCAGAAAAATTTCTGAACCATGGTTTGGGTTTCTTGACTGAAAATTATTCCTCATCAAGGAGCAAGAGATCAAGAGACATGATTCAAACAACCCGTCCATATGAATTTCAAAAATTTCAATACGGGTTTGTATCAAATCAGTATTATATTTGCTCTAAGTATGATGAGTATGTTCCAATTGTAATTGGTTTGTATCAGATTTGTGTGTAGTATGATCATTAAACTGATACAATTTGGTGAAATGAGATCGGACTGAGGAGTTTTTGACCCAATCAGGGAATTCCCTGATCTGATCGGTCACCAGACCGATCAGAGGGATCTCTGATCGGTCGGTGGATCGATTAGGTTCGACATAAAAAATTTTCTGAAACTGATCAGTTTCAGAAATAGGTTTGTTTCAACTCTAAACCCTAATACAATCAGATTCAACTCCTAACATAGTTCCATTAAGCAACATTCATTTCCCTTAACCAAGTTTTATTCTCATCAAGATTCAAGACTTTCTATGAAACAAAAACAAAAACAGATTTGTATCAAGATTCAAGACTTTAACCCCTATCAAAGCATAATCAATATGCGCTAAGCATGAACTTGAGTATCAAAAACAGGTTTGTATCAAAGCATGATCAGTGGGGAAACAAACAAGTCATGGAACTTGAGTACTAAATTTTGAAATATCATAAACTAGGTTAACATGCTGTCCTAAACCAAAATTGGTACAATACATTAAAGTTGTAAAACTCATACAAGATAATTTTGGCCTGCCTGGATCAAATTAGTATCAATATATGATCAACTTTCCAAATTTGATCAGTTTGCATGTTTGATGTATGTTTATAACATGTTTCCAAATTTTGATCAATTTTGATAATTCATGGATTGGATTGGAAAATTTATAGATCCAAATGTGTATCAAGTTCATGGTTCCAATCATATAAATTCAAGATGAAAAAAAAACCATTTCTCATGGGTAGTGAATGATCATCAATTAACTGGGGAAATATTAGGCACATCCCTAACTAGGAATGACCATGTGTTTGGAGCACCAAATATCAACCACCCATGTTGATAGATGCTCCCCCTCAATCAAAGCTATACAATTTTAAAGATAGAAGTTTTAGGTACCCAAATTTTGGGACCTAATACATCAACAATGAAGGACTTAGGCACTCATGCCTTAGTCTTTTTTTTTCTAACCTTTTGAACCCTAGAATTATTTGATGATCTAAAATGGGTTCTTGACATTAATGATACCAAGGTTGGTTCCTTAGGTCGGTAACCTGTACCGGCCTTGTTATAAACTGCTCTTTGTGAATTTAATATCATGTCTAATGTTTTAGAGCTTGTTGAAAACTTCTCAAGAATATTCTTAAGATTTTCAATTTCGCTCTCCAAATCCTTATTCTCATCCTCAAGAGCATTAACATGTAAATCATTGTTATCATGATCCTTAGGTGTTTTTAATTCCTCTACTTCCAATTTCAACAATTTAACTTTGTTCTTGGATTTTTTAAGCAACCTAGTTAGACATGCAATGGTTCTATAGCACTTATCTAACTCGGGAGAGATTACCTCTTTATCATCTGAAGATGATGAAGGCGCGGTTGTGGAGCTACTCGCTTCATCTTCACTCTCCTTGTTTGACTCTTCTAAGGCCACTAAAGCCACGTGACAGTGGGTCTTCTCCTCCTCCTTGTCCTTCTTCTTCTCCTTCTTCTTTCTTTTGTCACCTGCTACAATAGCTACACCTTTCTCCTTTAGGCTTTGGTTAGAAATATCATGTAGTTCCATTTCACAAAATAGATCTTCTAACTTAATAATTGAAACGTCCTTAGATACCTTGTAGGCATCCACCATGGATGACCACAAAGTATTCCTAGGGAAAGATTTGAGAATATACCTTATAAGATCTCGGTTCTCTACCTTCTCATTGATGGAATGCAAGCCGTTGAGGATCTTTTTGAATCTTCCATGGAGTTCACTTACCTTTTCATTTTCTCCCATGGTAAGATTTTAAAGTTGGTTGAGGAATAAGTCCCTCTTGGCTATTCGGGTATCTTGAGTGCCTTCATGGAGCTCAATGAGCTTGCTCCATAGGTCTTTAGCACTTGTGAAGGAACCAACTTTGATTAGTTGGTCATTGGTCATCCCACATTGCAAGGTAACCACCGCCTTCGCATCGGCTTCTCCTTTGCGAGTTTGCTCAGCCGACCAACATGAGAACTCTAGATCTTTTCCCTCATTATCCTTTGGAGGGGAAAAATCCTCTTTGATAGCAAACCATGTGTTGATGTTCATCTTGAGATAATACTCCATCTTTGACCTCCAATATTAGAAATCAGTGTCGTCGAAGAATGGTGGTCGGCTGGTGCTGAACCCTTCTCTCAAAGCCATCATTGTTGTAAGCTCTCGGATGTTAAGCCGTTTAAACATAGCCCCAAGCTCTGATACCACTTGTTGGTGCTTGGATGGCTAGAGAGGGGGGGTGAATGTAGCCAGACACTAAACTTAGCTCTTTTGAAAGTTTCTGCACTTTGATTGTTAGCAGCGGAAGCAAAAACAAAAGCAGAAACAAAATAGCAGAAACTAAATAGACAATCACAAATGCTAACGATGAGGATTTACAAGGTTCGGGGATAACTTGCCCCTACTCCTTGGCGTGCCCGTGAGGTGGGCGATCCCTTGATCGTCGGCAGATCAAGCCCCGGAAAATTTGGATAAATGAATCCTCCTTCTCGGTGGAGAAACCTCTCCACACAATGTCTCAACAGATATGAAATGATAAGCACAGAGACAATAAATACACTTACAGAGTACAATGAACACAGACGGAAACACTTCACCAAGCTCACTTAGCACAACTCTCACGCAAGAGCTCCCAGCTCTTCGTGTCTGCTTGCTGATGGACTCACCAAGTTCTCCTCTGCTTCAAGGTGCTCAAGTTGCAGAAGCTTCAAAGGATGCTCAAGAGTATGCTTCAAGGTGCAGTATGATCGAGAGTTGTCGCAACCTCAGCCCATCCCCTTCTCTTCATCGCCAGCCAACTTAACCTGCTGTTGCTGTCGCCAGACGCTCCTCTGCAGCTCCCATCTGCTCATCTGAGACAGCCCAGCTACCCTGACCTCTCCTGGACTCCCTGAGCTCTCCTCAGCCGAGCCCCAGGTTAGCTTCCAGTCGTTGCCAGCAGCGCCAGCGTCCGTTGAAACCTGAGAAGGAGAAACAGCCAAACCTGATACATGGAAAGTCCCCAATTGACTCTCCTCCTCTGTTTGAAACCTCCTGTATCACCTGCACACTTAATCAGACACTTAACAAATGAAATCAACGAGAATCTGTAAGCAGCAGAGAAAACACAGAGCAAAATAGACGCGATCAGAACTCTGACAGTGGATTTGAATTAAAGTTTACAGCTACTGATCGGTCACCAGACTGATCAGAGAGGATCCTGATCGGTCACCAGATCGATCAGGGTTAGCCCTGACCGATCAGGCTCCAGCCTGATCGGTCCACAGTGAGAAACTAGAAATCGCGACTTCTAGTGATCGGTCACCAGATCGATCATAGGTCGTGGATCGGTCACCCGACCGATCCACCCCTTTGCTGAGTGTTTCTCCAACTTCGCAGGCCAACCTCACTGATCGGTCACCAGACCGATCAGGGCACTCCCTGACCGATCAGGGTCCAGCCTGATCGGTCATAATGAGGAACTCGTGATGTTTGATCGGTCAGCCTGACCGATCATAATTCTTCACAGAAGGGCTCTGAGATCCCTCTGATTGTTAACCAAAACGATCAAAAGGTCTCCCTGATCGGTCACCAGACCGATCAGACTTCTCTGGATCGGTCACCAGACCGATCCACGACAGGGAGTTCGTGCCAACTCCCTGATCGGTCACCAGACCGATCCAGCCAAGGCCAACTCCACCATAAGTCAAGAGAACATGCTTCCTAGCCTTCTCTGACTCATGCTCAGTCCCCCGGACCAAGACTCCGTGCCCAGCTTCACTCACTGGGACTTCGTTCAACCTAGCTTCCCAAGCTAGGACCTGGCTTCACTCACCAGGGTTTCAGTCAACCTAGCTTCCCAAGCTAGGACCTAGCTTCACTCACCAAGGTTTCATCCAACCTAGCTTCCCACGTTAGGACCTAGCTTCACTCACCAGGGTTTCATCCAACCTAGCTTCCCAAGCTAGGACCTGGCTTCACTCACCAGGGTTTCAGTCAACCTAGCTTCCCAAGCTAGGACCTGGCTTCACTCACCAAGGTTTCACCTAGTCCCACTAGGTCTTTTCCCATGCCAGCGTACGATCTCCCCGATCCACCTGGACTTCACCTAGTCCAACTAGGTGTGCCTAGTCCCACTAGGTCTTTTCCCATGCTAGCGTGTGATCTCCCGATCCACCTGGATTTCACCTAGTCCCACTAGGTGTACCTAGTCCCACCAGGTCTTTTCCCATGCCAGCGTGCGATCTCCCGATCCACCTGGACTTCATCCAAATTCATTCAACCAAACTTAAATCGTTGTCAACACCAAAACAACAATTGGGTCAGACTGCATCAACAACATGAAACCAAGTTAATCCAATTGATCCAATGGAACATAAAAAACCCTAAATTCCTCCTCTTCTCCTCTCTCTCTCTCTCCTTCTCTCGGCACTGAAGTGATCTTCAAGAGAAAGAAGTGCAACCTTCATGTTCTCGGTGGCCCGCGTTTCCTTCTGATTCGGGCAGAAGGTAGCTCACGCATGGGAGCCTAGTGAGCAAGAAGGTTGTTCACGTAACCTTCTGCTTCGGGCAGGAAGGTGGCACACGTCTCCTTCAATTGCTTCGGGCAGGAAGGTGGCACGTGCTCCCTTCAACCGCTTCGATGGAGAAAGAAGTAGGAAGGTCATGCAACCTTCAGCTGCTTCAGTGGAGGAGATTTGTGTGAGCAGACTCTGCTGCATCAGTGGAGAAGGAAAAATGGTTCACGTGATTTTCTCAAAGGAAGAAAAGTTACACACGTAACTTTTCTCAAGGGAAGAGAATTGCGTGCCCTTGAGTTGCTCACACAATTTTCTCAAAGGAGGAGAGGTTGCACACGTAACTTTTCTCAAGGGAAGAAAATTGCATGAGCTTGAGAAGGAGCAGCGATTTTTCTCAAGGGAGAAAAGTTGCTTACGCAATTTTTCTCAAGGGAAGAAAAATCTGCCAAGTAGGGTTTGTGTTTGGATTATTTTCTTCCTTGGAGTGGCCGGCGACATCCCTTTGGTTAGGGATTGGTTGGCGTAAGGAGAAGGGATCGACTTGGTGACTACGGTTCTTAGTAGATTGTCGCTCACACGACGTCTAAGAGGGGAGGGTCATACGGTAGAAGATCGTAAGGTAACGGAAGGTATATACTCTTCCTTGGCTCCTTTATATTTTAGTCTCGTCATTTCATGTTGATATTAATTAATTAATTATTTTGATTTTGAATCATGGTTGATAATTAATTAATTGGACCCCGACCATAAACACAAGAATCGACGATCCACTCGTCGTCTCTTCCGCGGTCGTTCAATTAGGAAAATTACAAGGCGCGATCTTTGTGATTGACCAAGTTATAATTCGTATCGAACGATACGATGACGAGATGGTCATTGGGAGACGGGTCTCCATTTGGATTAAATTTTAATCTGTAGACATGGAGAGGTCTCTCAAGAATGACCAAGTATTCGCTAGGGAAACCAACCACTTCATACCCAACACTTGTAACCAATGTTATACCTTTCTCCTTATAACTTGTATTAGCTTATTCATGCAATTCTAGTTCACAAAATAATTCATCTTGCTTAACAATTGATAACTCCCTTGAAACTTTATAGGCATCAATCATTGATGACTATAGTAAGATTTTCGAAAGGATTTGAGTGCATACCTGATGAAGTCCTAGTTCTCCACACTTTCTCTAATCAAATGTATACCATTTAGAATTTTATTGAACCTCCCATATAGTTGACTTACCGTTTCTCCTTCCTTCATATAAAATTTTATATTTAATTTATGAGAAGGTCCCTCTTGTGATTCTTGAGTCATTTGTGCCTTCATTCAATTCAATAAGCTTGTCCCATAATTCCTTGTCACTCTTGAATAGACTAACTTTGTTTAGTTGCTCCAAACTTAATCCATATTGAAGGGTTACAATAATCTTAGCATTTGGTATTGCCTTACACTTTTGATCCGCAAACCATCTTGATGTTCCAGGATTCTTCCTTCTTGAGTTAGCACAACAAAGCCCTAGGTCATGGTGAACTAATTATCGATTTCAATCATGAGGTAGTTCTCCAAGCGACTCTTCCGGTATGCGAAGTTGTTTCCTTTATAATATGGTGGTCAAGTAGTGTAGTGATCCTCTTTCAAAGACAACTTTGCAACTCAAAACTCTTACTCATTTGGATGTATGTCCTCCAAAGCAACTTTACTCAGATACCACTTATTAGCACTGATAGAGCTAGAGGGGGGGGGGGGGGGGCGATGAATAGCTCGCTTCGATTCTTCTTTACAATGGATACTTGAAGCTGACAACACCACACAATGCTAACATCTTACTTTTCTTGGTCTCTACCTCCTTGAGATGACTAATCCAAAGGTTCACAATAGTAATCATAGATTCCACTATGAAATCTCCTTCTCGAAATAACACCGAAGGTGGGAAAACCTTTTACAACAAGCTTTCAAAGCTCTCAAAAGAAAATAGCAACAAAGGAGAAGAAGAAAGAAAAGATTACAAGTTTTTGGTTTGGTTCTCCATCTCTTGATTACTTGAAGATGAAGATGAGAGCATGGCACTAGGATCGACAGATGAATAGAAATAGAACAGTTACTTAGCTTCGTGCTCAAATCCCCTTTTTTTAAGCACTTTAGAATTAAGTCGTTTCTCTATTTTTTGTCACCACCAATCGATTGGAGAATGCCTCAATCGATTACTAACTATCCGTTAAAAGTTACTAACTCCAAATCGACGACTGAGATTATTCATTTTGAATCCCAATCAATTGGTATTAAGCACTAATTGAGTAGCCACCATAATCGATCAACTAATAGATTTAGGAGTCTTATATTCTCGTGAAGGAAAACCCCATAATCGATTGCACCAACCGATTAGGGAAGTTTTGTGTTCGCAAAGAAAACCTTCAATCGATTAGAGAAGTTTTTGTATTCGCAAGGATAACTCCTGATCAATTGCACCAATCGATTAGAATGCCTAATCGATTGGTTGATTGATTAGAGAAGTATCTATGTTTGCAAAGAAAACTCTTAATTGATTAGGCAATTCCTAATAAATTGGTTGATTGATTTTGGAATGCTTCTATGTGCTCAAGTTTGATCACCAATCGATTGCACCAATAGATTAGAGAAGCTTCTGTTTTCGCAAGGAAAACTCCTAATCGATTGCAATGCTTAATCGATTGGTTGATTGATTAGAGAAGCTTTTGTATTCACAACGAAAACTCTTAATTGATTGCACCAATCGATTAGGCAATTCCTAATTTATTGGTTGATGGATTTGGAATGCTCCTGTGTGCTTGAGTTTGATCATCAATCGATTGGCAATTTGTACACATAAAGTTAGGATTTTTTTCACTCCTAAACTCTCAAGCACATTTCCAATTGAAATCAATTATCTCATGCCAGATGAACCTCCTGCTTCTTGGACTTTGTGCCCGGAGCTTCTTTATCTTCGGGTCTTCATCTACCCTAGCATCTGATCTCACAATCTGCTTGGGTTTCCAGCTTTTGCCAAGCATCCGATCCTCGACCTTCTTAGACTTCTTCTTGCCAAGAATCCAACTGTTGACCTTCTTAGACTTCTCTTTCCATGTATCCAGTCTTCCGATTTGCAAGGACTTCTTTTTGCTAAGAATCTGATTCTAAATCTTCTTGGACTTCTCTTATCCTGCAAACTTGTAACTCAAATTAAATCCAATGTATTAACTTAAACTTAAATAATTATCAACATTGAGCTTCTCATCCAAGGGATGATTGCACCAACATGTTGGACATGTAAGTAAAGTCTAATAGGTTATGGAAGACTCGATATTAGGCACGAGAAGTGAAATCTTAATCGGATGTTAGGCATGAGAAGGAAAGTCTAAATAGGTCAAGAAGAATCGGCAATGGTGAAGTCCTAGTAGGTCAAGATTGATCGAATATTAGACATAAGACGAGAAGATCAAATAGGTCAAGGAGGATCAAATGATTGACAATCATGAAGTTCTGACAAATAAAGGTTAACCAAATATTAGATAAAGAAAGTCCTCGCATGTCAAAATTGACCAAATGCTAGGCAAAGAAAATCCTGATAGGTTGAGGTCAACTAAATACTATATACAAAATGAGAATTCAACTTTAGTAAGATTTTAATAGAGGTATCAATTGACTGTTGTAGGAATAACAATCGACAAATAAACCCTAAACCATGAGTTCATAGTTTGAGGGGGTTTGTAATATGATCAATCGACTGCTAGGACGTGATAGTAGTTGACTATTGCATCAGCCGAGTGGTGCACTCGACTAATGATACTATTGGAGCGAATAAAATATTTAAAATTTGATTGTGCAACTCAATTGATCGTTATCAATCGATTGATAGAGTGGAGCAGTTGACTATTGTTGAGGTGGATTGAGTCGTTGGGCAATAGAGTAGAGTAATGTTCAAATCAACAATGAAGCAATTGACTAATGATGATAAGTAGTTGACTATTAGACGGATTTCGGGAATCACTTGAAGTCTACTAAAGAGAGTTTCATGGAGGATTTCATATGTAGGTTCTTGGAGGTTTTAAGGGGAAGTGTTGTTTGTATTTTAGACTTTAGGAGGCAATCCAAAAGAAAATATTTATCATTATAAAATTATTTCATTTGCATTGTTCGTATTTAGTATTGTATCTTTGTATTCTTATTTGTGTTACTTGTAAAAATAGATTTATAAGAGATTCTCCGTTTCTAGAAGGTGTCTAACAAAGAGGAAATATATTGGTACTAATGTTAGGATGTTAGACTGTGAAGTACGAATTGGATGTTCCAAATCATGTAAAAAATGATTTATTGTGCTCATCTTATTTTATGTTGGTTGTTTATATTTTTGATGCACTTCAACTCTCTGTAGATGAGCACACAAAAATGATCGATTGAAATGAAGCAAATAGCTATTGAGCTCCTCTAGCCATGTCAACAATACTAACAAATTATTCCTATGGTGAAATCCAAAAGCTTCGACAAGGATTAGTTGATTGATGCCAACAAGTAGTGTTGATAGTGTGACAATGATCAATTGAATTGATATATAAATCAATAGATTGAGCCAGAACATAACATATATTTTGAAGTCTGATTGAAGACTTAGTTGAAGGTTGTATGTAGAGGCTTGAAGTCTTTGAATTGGTTAACTCAAAGTGTTAATACTTTGTTAAAATCAGTTATCTCCATTTCTATTTGTATTAATTATTTATCTTATAAAAGAAGACTATAAAGAGATTTTGTCACGGTTTCAAAATGATAAAAATTTATGAATTTCAATGATTGACCTATTAAGGTTTTAGTCCGTGGAATTGAAGAATTGAAGATTGCTAAAGCATTTAGAAGATTAGGTTTGAGTTGCTCCTCTCACTATTCTCTTGTAGCTTTTTTATAGTTTATATTTTTGTCTTTGTTTATTTTAGCAAATTAATCATTGAAGAAGTTTTAAGAGAGGATGTTCAAATCATCCTTATTTGTTTTAATTCAGATATTTAATTTGTTGAATTGATTAATTTTAAAAATGATTGATTCTATCTTACAAAAGTTTTTATTAATTATCAAAATAAATTAAAAATTACAAATGAGTGACAAGTGATCCAACAACCTGAGTAATTCGAATATCACTGGCGTTTAAAAGTGTCAGTATGAAATTTGAACTCTCATGATATAAATATAATGTATGGATATATCATTCTATAATTCACCATCGCATCATTATTCAAGTGGTAAAGATAAAAACATATTGATCCAGCAGAATAGGGCTTGCACAACTTTGAAAGCATTAAAAATGGCCTTTGTCTTTTTCTGATCGGTGTTTTTAATAAATAAATAAATAAATAAATTTTATTTGTCACTTAAAGCTATCAACTTTGATAGTATTAATAGGCATTTAGACATACCCTTACACAATGTTTGAAAACTTTTTAATTAAGAAATTGAATTCAATTTCATCAATTCTCATATTTAGAATAAATTAGTAAATAACAGAATTGAATTAAATTTTTTAATTTAGAATCAATCAGAATTAAATTCAATTGTTATATTTTTACCATTTAGTTATTCACCAATAAAATTTAATATTTTATACTAATCACTCTAATTTTAAGATACTATAATACTCATAAAAGTAGAGAAATTATAACAATGCACGTATACAGAACCACAATATCCATAAAAGAAAAAGAAAGATCATGACACATTAATAATAAGGTACTAGCAAGTAGATAAAATTTTATCATCATAATTGTGCACCAAAATTTTTTTCCTCGAGGATAAAGTGAAGAGGATAGCAAACAAAAGTTTTAAAAGCATAAGAAAAAAGAGATGATAATCAATAACATATAATGCTTGAGAATATAGAACACCACTTTACAAAAGAGTAAATTATATATAATAAAATGCATTAAGATGGACAAAATCTGATGGAGCGCATGTTGATATTTCTAAAGTATGAATTACAGATATAAATTTTGTAAATTTAAACATTTATAATGATCTGCGCTTGGAGAAGAAACCGGAAGACTTTGCCATCCGAAGAACGATCATGAATCGAAAAGCTCTTTATAAGTTAACAAACCAAATCCCTCTTCTGTAATTAGACGAATGAATCTTGAATGTTCTTCTCAATAATCCCTTCTTCGTCATGTGCACTCGGACGAACCTTGCACAATGACCTTATACACACGAGACAAACCCTTTCTCTTTGACCTCGCACATATCTCACACATAGCTTATCTCGCACGATTTCCATGGGCTTGGACGCACACACATAGCTTGTCCTTTAACTTGTTATTCCCTCCCCTTTGTCTTGGAAGCAATATATATAAGGGGTAGAAGGTCTTTTCATATTTCTCCATTGAAGAGGAAGGGATACCTCTTCATCATTCTATAACTCCAACAGCGCAGAAGGCTTTTACAAAACAAACTTTTATAATGGGAAAATACAGTTAAAAGACCATATATTAGATTAATATTTTAGAGCTTGAAAATAAGAGAACCCAGCTAATAAAAAATATCTTAGTGATCTAAAAAATCATAAAATCAGAAAATAAAGGGGAGAGTAATAAAGAGGAAAACCAACATAAAATTTAACATATACACACAACTGGTCAAGTGAAATTACAGTGACAACTTAAGTTTTCTCCAAGCTCAAATTTGTAATGCCCGTCTTTATCATCTCCTCTCCAAGGGGATGAAGGTTGTCGACTCAAATCCTTTGCATATTGGGAAGAACAAGTATCATTCAAAGTAGCCCGGGAAGATATCATGTTCTTCATGCTAACTTCTTGCCCACATAAGATACCTATTTGTGCCTACAGACAACCATGATTTAATTTTTTTGTCATCCAAAAACAATATTACCTTTGATCCTGTCGCGAAGCGAGGTAGAAGCCCCAAAGGCCAGATGGTCTCCCGAGTGCCGCAAGCTCTGCTGACCTGGTGCCGACTTGGCTCCGACCTGCGATAAGATGACCGTTAGCAAACCGCCGAGGATTTTCCCCGGTCAGGCCCTTTGACGGTCAAGTCAGTATCCGCAGACAGTATAAGAGAGCAAAGGAAATGCATGAGAGTAAAATGGAATGCTATTGCACATACCTGCGGAATGAGGAGGAGAGGGGCTTATATAGCCGGGGGAGCTGACAACCCCTGTCCGTGTCGACTAGACAGGGGTATGATACTTGTCAGCTCGTAGGAGAGCACCTAAAGGTACCGCGGCATGACGCGGGATACTTGGAGGGTATAATCGTACCGAGTCAGCGGGATAACCGTGAAGTGTGTCATAAATGGGTGAGGCTTGTATTACCCCGACGTCATGGTCGTACCCCGGATGCCCGAGTGTAGGGCGGCGTAGGGGAGAACTGGTCCGGAGACCAAGTGTCGACCGGTGGGTCTGAGTGGCATGGACTGGGTCAGGTCATGTCCAGGGAGCGTGAGCCACCACACGTCCGACTGGGAGCTGAGAGACACGAGGTATGCCCTGAGTCAGGGGTTTGTTGAACTATGTCTGTCTTGCCTTGTTTCGGGTTTGTCAGTTATACGGTCGATGGAATGTTGAGGACTGAATTGGCCGACCCAGACCTGGGTCTGGAAAATGGACTCGAGAGACCGAGTGAAGGGGTGCTCGGGCTCGACCTACCCGATCCTGCCCGGGGGTCGACCGGTTAATGGCTCGGGAGAGTCTCTGGTTCGGAAATTCCCCGGGTGAGGCCTTTGTTGGCCCCTCTGGGTCTTCGTGGTGCCAAGCTGGCTGGCTGAGCTGGCCGAGCTACCCGTAAGCAAGGCCGGGATCATAAGCGTCTCCCTCGAGTCTAGTCGAAGGAGGCGTCGAGTCTGACTAACTGGACTGCTGCATACTATAGCGAGCCTGGTGCACCGGAGTGGCCTGACTCTTTCCTGCCGACCACGGTGGCTGCCAGTGCGCGCGCAGCCCGATCGGCCGAACCGGTCACATCACCCTATCTTTTCTATTCTCGCTCTCATTATGCCCGAGTAGATTCGTATCCTGGGCATTAATTACCGCATTTAACCGTTACGCCACGTGTCCCTTTCTCATTGTACTCTCGAGCAACGAGGGGCCTGCCGCCTGTCTGGGCGAATGACAGGCGCGCGCGTGGGCCACGCCACTTCGGTGGCTCTTTTGGGCCCAATCGTATGGCTCTTGTCCTTCACCGACTTTCCTCCGGCCCACCATCGGATGGCTGGCATTGCACCTGGAGCCCTATAAATAGGCATTTACCCTGCGACTTTTACAATCACCTTTTACTCCCGACATCAAAGTGTTGCCCCCGTGCCCTCTGCTAGGGTTCCGACGAGGTGCTCAACTCCGTTCATCTTCTCCGGCGAACTCTTTCCTGGTTAGTCTCTATGGCTTCCTCTTCTCTTCCTTCGGCCCCCTAGTATACCACCATGGTGTCCGAGCTCGACCACCATGATCTAGAGGTGATCCGAGCGGACTATCATATTCCCTTAGATCATCATCTGAGATTACCGTCCTCTTCCGACCGACCTGGGTCCCCCCCCGCCTTACTATATTACTATCTCCCGGGACCATCTGTAGGCCGGGCTGCGTTTCCCGGTCCACCCCTTCATTGTCTTCATCTGTCGCTACTTACGTATCAATCTATCCCAATTAGCTCCGAACACCATCCGTTTCCTCTGTGGGTTGGTCATCATCTTCTCATTGTATCAAATTCCCCTTCGCCCCGACGGGTTCTATTACTTCTTCTACCCGAAGCGACAAGAGCTGGGTGACTTCTTCTTCCAGGCCCGATCCCACACTTCTTTCCTATCGAAACTTCCAACCTCTAACAAGGGTTAGAAGGAGCACTATTTCTACATTCGCCCCATCCCGATCCCGATCTGGCCGGTCGGCTGGTTAGTGAATTTTCCCTCTACCCCGCCTTGCACAAGGATTTCCGATCCTTCCCCCAATATCAATCCGCTCTCTCCAAGATCGGGGGTCGACATTTCCACGGGGGGCATCTACTGCGCGAGGACATTCTGTTCGTGTTCGGGCTCAACCTAGCGCCCTTTCGCCGACCTGCTTCATTCAGTAAGCTTCCTGTCTCCTACTTTATTCTTTTAGGACTGACTAACTGTTGCTTATTTTGTAGCTGTCATGATGCAATCGGCGGCTTTGGAGGAGGGCTATAGCCTGGCCGAAGCCGAGCTGGAGGCTTGCATGGCCGAGTTGCTAGCTTAGCAGGAGGCAACTCTCCCGCTCGCCGAGGCAGCATGCCTTGCTTCTATCGTGTCGGCACCAGCCGACGAGGAGATCTCCTGGTCTGGCTCGGAGGATGACCAGCCTCTCCTTCTTCGGCGGAAACGAGCACGCCGCGACGAGCCCGCGGCCTTATCGGCCGATCCGACCGAAGCTTCTTCCAGCTGGACAAGCAGAAGGTGACAGGGCAAGGAGCCCGTGATCGAGTCTCTTACCCGGTCATCTCCTACTCCTCGGGCGTCTTCGGAGGAACCTGCTTCTCCCCAGTCGGGGGAACCCACCCCTCCCCAGTCGGGGGATCCGCCAGTGGAGTCTTTCATGCATCTTCTACCACCCTCACTTGCCGACCCCGCTATGAGCCTGAGGGTACCGAGCGGCACGACCCAGATCCGGACGCAGGATGTTCAGCTACATGGCTTGATGGTAGACCGCTTCCTGTACGGCCTATGAGAGGGCGACTTCCGCGGCCCGAGCGTCCGTGCGGACAACTTCATGGCCACCGCCACTCAGGTACGCCTAGGTTGCTTCTGTTTCGGTCTTGTCTTTTTCAGTCGAGGTATTAACAAGTCTTCCTTTATGCACTGCAGTTTTGGTCCACGAGCTACAACATGACTATGTCAATGCTGGCTCATGCCAAGGCTCGGTTCCGAGCGGAGCGGCGGGTGGAACATCTGAAGGCTCGACTTCGGCACACCTAGTTAGCCTCCGACGATGCCTCTTTGAATGGCTTGAGGGATGAGGTGATTGTGCTGCAGGACCAGCTGGCTCATTCGGAGGAGCAGCTGGAGACCTCCCGGGCATAGCTCGTCTTGTCTGACACAGCGGTGGCCCAGGCGCAACTCCGAGTTGGCCAGGCCGAGCATACACAACAACGGGCCTGGAGGATCAAGGATCGGCTGCAAGCGGAACTCCAGAAGACTCAAGCCAAGCTCCATGAGGCAAACCAGGCTGCCGAGCCTCTACGTGCCCAGCTGGCGGCCAAGGAATAGGAGGTCGACATGCTAACTAGCTAACTGGCCGCCTGGGGGGATGAGCTACGGGCCCAAGTCGAGGAGCTAGGTCGGCTATGTGAGCGGCAGGCGGCTTGGGAGGCAACTCAGGTGGAGTTGCGGGCGTACAAGTCTAAGGAAGCGACTTAGTGGGACGCCCAACGAGTGGAATATGTCAACTCTGCGGAGTTCACTCAGCAAGTATCCGAGCAGCTCAGAGCCATGCTGAGACACCAACAGTCCAACTTCTTCGAGCAGCTCAGGCGAGGCGGGCACATCGACCCCAACCTGACCTCTACCGTAGTTAAGCTCATGGGCATGTCTCAGGATATGCCCGAGGTGGTCCACCGACCCTTTAAATGAGGGTCGGGCTTGTGTCTTTTTTCTTCTTTCGGGTAGGGGAGGCTTGCCCCAAATTTTGTACCGAATTTCCTTTTAATACGAGTCTTCTTAATATAATCTTTCCTTTCCCCCGAGCTTTCTAGATCGCGCTTGTCCTTACCTTTGGATGTTAATGGCATGGGTGCTTGCTAGTGAAAGCGACTCAGTGAGGAAACAACTAAGCGACTCAGCCTCTCGAGCGACCGAGTGGGACATTAGAGTGCGATAATTTCTAAGTGTCGACCACTTGGGGCCCTGCCCATTGATAGCTCGCATTGAGGTGGGAGTCGGGATGTTCGGTTGGTTTGTACCCAAGGAGAGTGGGTCGCCATGCGTCAGACTGGGGACCGAGCCGAGGGGTTCGTGGGAGCATGCCCACCCGTGTCTCACTAGGGCTCTCGATTGGGTCAACCCTTACCACCCCAGTCGGTTGGCCGGTAGGTTGGTGTCTTTTCGACTGTCCCATCTGTCTTATCTGTGATATTCGCCGCTTTATATCTCTCCTCATGATTGCCACATTAATTAGCGAAGCCGCGCATCCTCCGGTAAGCGACTCCTCGGGTGCCGAAGCGTCTGTCATCGGTTACCGGTACCTCGGGCGGCGAAGCGTCCACCACCGGGAATGTACGCGCATCCAATCGAGCCTCGGGACCTGTCGCGGTTTCAATCGGAGGGCCCTCGCGTCAGACTGGGGACCGAGCCGAGGGGTTCATGGGAGCACGCCCACCCGTGGCTCACTAGGGCTCTCGATCGGGTCAGCCATTCCCACCCCAATCGGTTGGCCGGCAGGTTGGTGTCTTTTCGACTGTCCCATCTGTCTTATCCATGATACCCGCCGCTTCGTATCTCTCCTCATGATTACCCCATTAATTAGCGAATCCGCGCGTCCTTCGGTAAGAAACTCCTCGGGTGCCGAAGCATCTGTCACCGGTTACCGGTGCCTCGGGCGGCGAAGCGTCAGCCGCCGGGAATGTACGCGCATCCAATCGAGCCTCGGGACCTGTCGCGGTTTTAATCGGAGGGCTCTGATTCAATCCTTCCTCATTCTAAGGTTTTCATCGAACGGCAAGGATAGGCCGGCGCCCTCTATATATAGGCGCATCGGCCGCAACTCCTACCGTTGCCTTTTCTCTTCTGGTGCCCCTATGCTGCCTTCGTCTACTCTGCTAGGGCTTCGGTGACGCTCGCGGACATTCTATCCTCCAATCATCTTCTACAGCAACCCTCCTACCTTTCTAAGACTAGCATGATGTTGGCTGCTGCCTTAGCGGAAGGATTTCTCTAGGATGATGCCGAACTCGCTGCTCAGGCCGGCGAACTTTCGACAACCCAGGCTCCCGCTCCTCCTGTGGCGCCTACCACTGACGTGCCTTCTTTGGGCATTGGGGAGGGACCGGCTGGAGAGGCGCCGACTCCCGATCTTGAGGTCATAGACATGGATGATCAACCACTGGACACCAGGCACCGAGGGGCTCGGCCGGCTGACCCTTCACCCCCCTTCGGGACTACCTCCAGCCCCCATTCCGTGAAGTGGATCAGAGTTACGCCTCCTACGGTGATTTCTTGCTCGGCGCCGGTTGCTCCTGTCCTGCCCGTGTCTGCGCCCATCGCTCCGGCAGCCTCAGTTCAAGGGGCCACTCTTCCTGCGCCCCCTCCGACCCAGGCTGGTACCTCGGGCGCTCGGCTTGATAGGCCTCCTCCTCCTCTTCCTGAGGGAGCTATGGGCCTCCGTCCCTTGCATCTAGTCCTGCCGTCTCAGGCTGACCCTAGTACGACCTATGAGACTCATGTCACCGCGTCGCATGAGTTGGCTCGAGTAGTCCACTTGTATGGTCTGTTTAGCGACAGTTGCATCAAGGCCTTCAGGAGTCCGACTACTGGGACCCTATCAACAGAGCTAACACCCTCGTGTTGGGGGCCAGTCAGGTACGTCTTGTTAATGGCTCGCGCTTCTTCTTTCGCACATTTTTTCCTTAGGCTCACGATTAGTTTTCCTTCTTTCTGCAGCTCTTCGGCTCGGTCTATGATATGGTCGTTTGTTTTATAAGTCAGGCTCGGGCCCTGTGACAGGCTGAATCTCGAGCGGAGAGACTGGAGGCTTAGCTCCACCATGCGCAGCTGAGGTCCAACGAGGAGGCCCTGAACAGTCTGCGGGCCGAGAACTTGACCCTTCAAGATCGTGCAACCCACGCGGATGCGCACCTTGACGAGCTCCTGGCAGAACTGAACTCGGCCAATGAGGCAGTTCTATAGGCGCGACGCCAAATCGCCTGCTTGGAATATATGGAACGCAAGGCTCGGGACCTTGAGCACCAGGCTCAGGCGGAGCTGGCCAAGGTCAAGGCAGAGCTCCTGGAGGTGAGCCAGTCAGCCACTGCGCTACGCGCCGATCTGGCGGTCAAGGAGGAGGAATTGAACGCCCGCTCGAGAGACCTTGCACAGCTCAGGAGACAGTACGCCATCCAGGAGTCAGAGCTGAAGACGGCCCGGAGGGATCTGGAGGAGATCCGGGCTTATGCCGCATCTCAGCGATACGCCCGCAGGCCTTAAGCCCCCCTATCCTGAGCGACCATTGAGGGAGGTTGCCTCCATTTTTTGCTCTTTCTTTTTCTGGTATAGGCCAAGCCTCGTTTTTGTAATAAGCCTTATTTTGAATGCGAACTATTTTCCCTTGATATGCTTGTGCGTTTTGTGCTTAAGTGTTGGGAGCTCGGGCGAGGACTCGACTCCGTACTTTCCGTTGTGAGGTCAACTTAAACAAGCTATCAACGGAGCAAGCCCAAGTGCCCTGGCCCCGCTCAAGTTTCTGCTAAGGCATGGTCCTTGAGTGGTGTAGTCACTCGGGTGCCTTAGTTGTTTGGGATCAGCTTCTATGTGGGGGATATCGATCACCTTGAAGCCTGAGGTTACTTGCTTAGTCACTGAGAGTTGGTAGTCGGGGACATCCCAGGGAGCGTGGGCCGCCACGCGTCCGACTGGGAGCCGAGCCGAGGGGTTCGTGGGAGCATGCCCACTTATAACTCGCGAGAGCGAGAGTGTAGCTTATAGGTCGGGGACATCCTAGGGAGCGTGGGTTGCCACGTGTCCGACTGAGAGCTGAGCCAAGGGATTCGTGGGAGCATGCCCACTTATAACTCGCGAGAACGAGAGTCTGGCTTCTCGATCGGGGACATCCCAGGGAGCGTGGGCCGCCACACGTCCGACTGGGAGCCGAGTCGAGGGGCTCATGGGAGCATGCCCACTTATAACTCGTGAGAGCGAGAGTCTGACTTCTCAGTCGGGGATCTCCCAGGGAGCATGGGCCGCCATGCGTCCGACTAGGAGCCGAGCCGAGGGGTTCGTGGGAGCATGCCCACTTATAACTTGCGAGAGAGAGAGTCTGGCTTCTCGGTCGGGGACATCCCAAGGAGCGTGGGCCGCCACACGTCCGACTGGGAGCCGAGTCGAGGGGCTCATGGGAGCATGCCCACTTATAACTCGCGAGAGCGAGAGTCTGACTTCTCGGTCGGGGACCTCCCAGGGAGCATGGGCTGCCATGCGTCCGACTAGGAGCCGAGCCGAGGGGTTCGTGGGAGCATGCCCACTTATAACTTGCGAGAGTGAGAGTCTGGCTTCTCGGTCGGGGACATCCCAGGGAGCGTGGGCTGCCACGCGTCCGACTGGGAGCCGAGCCGAGGGGTTCGTGGGAGCATGCCCACTTATAACTCGCGAGAGCGAGAGTCTGGCTTCTCGGTCGGGGACATCCCAGGGAGCATGGGTCGCCACGCTGGGAGCCGAGCCGAGGGGTTCGTGGGAGCATGCCCACTTATAACTCGCGAGAGCGAGGGTCTAGCTTCTCGGTCGGGAGCATCCCAGGGAGCGTGGGCTGTCACGCGTTCGACTAGGAGCCGAGTCGAGGGGTTTGTGGGAACATGCCCACTTATAACTCGCGAGAGCGAGAGTCTGGCTTCTCGGTCGGGGACATCCCAGGGAGCGTGGGCCGCCACGAGCCCGACTGGGAGCCGAGCCGAGGGGTTCGTGGGAGCATACCCACTTATAACTCGCGAGAGTGAGAGTCTGACTTCTCGGTCGGGGATATCCCAGGGAGCGTGGGCCGCCACACGTCCGACTGGGAGTCGAACCGAGGGGCTCGTGGGAGTATGCCCACTTATAACTCGCGAGAGCGAGAGTCTGGCTTCTCAGTCTAGGACATCCCAGGGAGCGTGGGCCGCCACGCGTCCGACTAAGAGTCGAGCCGAGGGGTTCGTGTGAGCATGCCCACTTATAACTCGCGAGAGCGAGAGTCTGGCTTCTCGGTCGGGGACATCCCAGGGAGCGTGGGCCGCCACGCGTCCGACTGGGAGTCGAGTCGAGGGGTTCATGGGAGCATGCCCACTTATAACTCGCGAGAGCGAGAGTCTGGGACGCTTGCTGATTTTCCGAGAAGGCGGATCTTCCACTATTCATGTGGAGTTACAGGGTACAATTATTTTAATAACCTGCCGGGCGGGAGCCTCCTTGGGCTAGCCCGCCTGAAATCATGTGTATCCCTCCTTCGATGGCATTTTGTCGATTGGCCTGCTGCTCGTCCCTTCTGTCGGACTCGGTCTGCTCCTCGGCCGGAAATAAGCTACGTGCGGTCAGGGGATCGCGTCCGGGTCCTTCAGCTGGGACGAGGGTTTGGCTTCCCCAACTTAGGCCTTGCCCCGGGGTGACTTGCCTTCCTTGCAGTTGTGCGGTCGTGTCAGGGGCTCAACCCCAGTCGAGCTGACGACATTCCTCCGTGTCGTGGGTGTGGCTATGATGGAACGCGCAATAGGGTCTCCAGCGGAAGAACCCCTGAGCCACTTGTTGCACTTGTTTTCGCTCCGATCCTGCTCGGTCGAGTCCTCGTGGGTTGCGAATGAGCCCGCCCGGCGGTCAGCAAACCGTGCGGGACTCGGGAGAGGCGTGTCGGTCGGCTCCTTCTTTCGAGCGGCCTACGCTTCTTCCATGTTGATGTACTTGATAGCCTTTCCTAACAGGTTGTCGAAGTCCTTGGGCGGCTTTCTGATAAGCGAGTGGAAAAAATCTCCCTCTTGCAATCCTTGGGAGAATGCACTGATTAATACCTTGGGCGCTACGGTTGGCACGCCCAGTGCCACCCCGTTAAATCGCTTTATGTAGGCCCGGAGCGACTCCTTAGGGTCCTGCTTGAGAGCAAACAAGTTGATACTTGTCTTGTGGTGCCTTCGGCTACTGGCAAAGTGCTGGAGGAATGCCCTTCTGAGCTCTCCGAAGCCGGCTATCGACCCACTGTGGAGTTGTCCAAACCACCGTTGAGCGGGTCTTGAGTGCGTGGTCAGGAACGCTCTGCACTTCACGCCCTCGAGGTACTGGTGAAGCAGGGTTGTACTCTCAAATTTCATGAGATGTTCCTCCGGGTCGGTGGGTCCAGCATACTCGGGCATGGTGAAGAACCGGAGATGTTTGGGGACCGGCTCCTCCAGGATCCATGAAGAGAAGGGGCTGCGCATTAGGGCCGACGGCGATGTGAAGGCCCGGGCCTTTCTTTCTTCAAGTCGAGGTCCATGCGTATGACTGGATGCGGATGTCTCTACTGACATGGGCTCGGCCTTGTCTTCCTGACCCCGACCGGGAACGGTGGGGAAGAGGACCGAGCCTCCCTCGAGTGAGGTAGCTCGTCTTCGTCCTCTCGAGGGGGCATGGGCCAACGACCCAGGGAATCGAGCTGTCGGGCTGCCAGCCTGCGATAGCTGCTGTGAGGCTCTCTAGGCCCGAGTGGCCCGTAAGAGCTCATATTCTTCGGGTGTAACGGTCAACATGACCCGATTGGGCACTTCCATCATACACTTCCGATTAGGCTAAATGTCCCTCCTTCTAATGCCAAATTTGATCTTGTCGCTAAGCGAGGTGGAAGCCCCACGGGCCAGATGGTCTCCCGAGTGTCGCGAGCTGGCTCCGACCTAGCTCTGACCTGGCTCCGACCTGCGATAAGATGGCCGTTAGCAAACCCGCCGGGGATTTTCCCCGGTCAGGCCCTCCAACGGTCAAGTCAGTATCCACAGGCAGTATAAGAGAGCAAAGGAAATGTAGAAGAGTAAAATGGAGTGCTATTGCACATACTTGCGGGATGAGGAGGGGAGGGGCTTATATAGACGAGGGAGCTGACAACCCCTGTCCGTATCGACTAGACAGGGGTATGGTACTTGTCAGCTCGTAGGAGAGCACCTAGAGGTATCGCGGCATGGCGCGAGGTGCTTGGAGGGTACAATCATACTGAGTCAGCGGGATAACCGCGAAGTGTGTCATAAATGGGTGAGGCTTGTATTACCCCGACGTCATGGTCGTACCCCGGATGCCGGGTGTAGGGCGGCGTAGGGGAGAACTGGTCCAGAGACCGAGTGCCGACCGGCGAGTCCGAGTGGCATGGACCGGGTTGGGTCATGTCCAAGGAGCGTGGGTCGCCACGCGTCCAACTGGGAGCTGAGAGACATGAGGTACGCCCTGTGTCATAAGGTATCATTCATACTTGCATATTCTAGAATCATAAAAGAAAGTAAAGTATGCATAGAGGTACTTACTTGGAAGCTGCAGGAAGAAGGCTTGATGTGTGTGTAGTGAGATGACAATTTTTTTCTCTGATACCAACCTGTAACGCCCGCCCTTCCCGCCTTACGATGTAGGCGAAAGGCGGCGCTACGCGAACATACATATACACATATGGAGATCTTAATGTAGCGGAATAATTTAAAACTTCATACATATGCGTTTAAACCATGCAATTAAAACTTGAATCATGTTGACATATCTTAGCTATCATTCTTAAACATGGTTACTTGGTAAACTTAGCATTGTCGTAACATAAAAAAATAAGACATAGCATGTGAGACATAACATTCTTGAACATGCTTGCATTAAACATAACTTATCCTACCATCAAGCTTAAAGCCAACATGTTGTTCTAAATGAACACATCATAGTATAACATGTTAACATCATAATTTAGCAATGATAAGTATAGCAATAAAGCACGATATAGAAATCAACATAAGTTGTTCATAAGCCATAAGTAATAAAATTTTCCTAGTGAGTTGTTCTTTAGAAAAACCATCATAAAGTATAGCATGAAACTAAAGATGACAATGCAAAACATAAGACATATGACAATTATGAGTAATAAGATCTTTTTCTTTTTCTTTTGCCATGTCACTGCCACACACACACTTGCCCCTCCTACTGCTTCCCTTAGCTTAGTATCCTCTCGCTTGATCTGCGGTATAAGAAAATAAAACTTATAAGCACATAGGCTTAGTACCCTTTCCTACTCACTAAAATCATACGTCACATATAGTCAATGGAAAGGACATAATATAGAGAGTGTAACATAAAACAAAAGCATATCATGAGAAGGTATTCATAAAGCATTTAACATGAGGAGACATATAAATGTACATGAAAACACATAATCATACAGAAGTGCTTAACATGTAATGAAAGTACATAGAGCTCATGACATAAGAAGTACTTGACATAAAATATAAGCACATAAAATACTTGACATGGAATAGATGCATGACATGAATGATTAACATGAGTTAAATGCACATAACATAAGGATGCTTATTTAAAAATCATAATTATAAGTACTTAAACATAAATCTCAACATCAAGGGGGGCCCCGGCTTGTACCACATACATCCATCATTTGCGCGCATCCCTAAGTAAATGCGAGGTAGCTAGTCTCGACCTACTAGGGTACTAGGCTCCCTTCAGCCTAGGGACAACTACGGTAGTCCAGAACCGAGGCTTTCTAAGGAGCCCATCCCTGTTGGACAGCTACGGTAGTCCCAGAACCGAGGCTTTCTAAGGAGCCCATCCCTGTTGGACAACTACGGTAGTCCCAGAACCGAGGCTTTCTAAGGAGCCCATCCCTTGGACCTTACTTGGGTCCGGTACAAGCCCATCCATAAAGTAAAATAGCTTCACATGCTTCTTTTTACATCATAAGAAATGCTCTTGGCATTTCATCATTCATAGAACTTACATAGCATAATTAAAGACATAAACATGATCTTAATACATGAAGCATGGATAAAGCATACTTAGCATTTCATCATTCATAGTTAATGGATAACATCATTATGCCTTAAAGGCACAAACTAGACTTGATTCATAAGGTATGTCATGCACACATCATTATGCCTTAGAGGCATGAACATCATCTTAATTCATAAGGCATGATATACATACATAATTATGCCTTAAAGGCATAAACATCATCTTAGTTCATAAAGCATGCATGATCATGGTACATAAGGTAAGCATGCATAGATAAGTTTTTACATACATGGTACATATCACATAGCATACATGATCATGGTATCTATCATAAAGCATGCATGGGTAGGATCCATATGAACATGATACATACTACATAGGTTCATGACATTCAACATAAAACATGCGTAGGTCTACATAACCATAATATATATATCATAATACATATGTTCAAGGCATTTATCATAATGCATGCATAATTCTACATAAACATGATGCATACTTCACAACACATGTGTTCATGGTATATGGTTTAAAACATCCATGAATAAAACCTACTAAAACATGACACATAACATAAGCATACAAGGTCGTGATGCATAGCACATAAAGTTAGGGTTTAGGCACCATAAAATTCATACAACATACTTGAACATATATTTACATCATAATGAGCCATAAACAAGTACCCTTGAAACCTTAGCCTAACCCAAACCTTAGACTTAGGTGCTTGGCCGAATGTTTGTAAATGAAAGTCCCATTATTCAAGCAACATGTGAGGTACCATAACTAAAGTAACGCCCATACAATACATACAATGCCATAGGAAGCTATCAAAACACATGATTGGGGCTAACCCTAATTCCTAGCATGGAAAGGGGTCTTGGCCGAAACCCTAGAGGGGTCACAAGGTCATGGAAAATTCGTATAACTCATAATTAACATCCATTGTATCATAGGGAATCATAATAAGCATGCTTGGAGGGTTAGATCTAATCCTAACCATGAAAAGGGGAGGGGGCCAAAAACTTCATAAGGGGATTTGGGTGCTACAAAAATTCCACAACTCACAATTCATTCTTATTTTATCATGAGAAAGCATTAGGAAGTATAAGGGAGGTTTTAACATCATCCCAAGCCCTAAAATGGTGCTTGGCCGAAACCCTAGAGGGGTCACAATTACATAGTTTTCTCAACATAGATCCCAAACAAATCTTAAATCAAGAAAGACAACATAAAAACTATTATGCCACAGGTGAGGGAATCTTACCTCTTGTTGTCTTGGTTATAAACCTTAAATAGAGAAAAAGTGAAGACCTTCTTGACCTTAGAACACCCCTTGCCCTTGTAGCCTTGTAGGAAACCTTGGATCTTCAAGAGGGAGTCCTCTTGTGAAGTTTTCCAAGGGGAAAACTCCATTGTGGGTCACGGCAAGGAGGAGGAAGAAGAGGGGAGAGGAAGAGTCTTGGTGGAAGAAAAGAGGAGAAAAATAACTTAAGTGCCTCTTCCCTTCTCATCCATCTCTTTTATACTAAGTGAAGGGGCATGATGCCTCTTCACATGGTGCCTCTTCAACTAAAATTTTCTTTCTTTTCCAATAGCACTACCTTGCTAGGTGAATTTGTTAGTACATGCATGATGAGGCTTTGCCTCTATTCTAGGTCCAAGGTTCAATTCTTGGTGTATGCACTTTCTTTTTATTCCATTTACTCTTATTTTTGGCAAGGCCCACATAAGAGCCCACCAAGAGTTATGCTAATATTCCTAATTGGAACTCATTTCTATTTATATTAAAATTCTACCCAAGGTCCACTAATAGACATGGTACTAAAAGGGTCCATGTAAGATCCATTAATACTTAGCTTTTTAATCCATATAAGAAATCATGCTAAGGTTCATGCTAGTATTCATATGTTACTCAAGAATCCATATGGGCATGATCAATATTTTAAAGAAAAATATTGAGAGGATTTTACGGGCGTTACACCCTGAGTCGGGGGTTTGTTGAACTATGTCTGTCTTGCATTGTTTCGGGTTTGTCAGTTATATGGTCGATGGAATGCTGAGGACTGAATTGCCCGACCCAGACCTGGGTCGGGAAAACGGACTCGGGGGACCGAGTGAAGGGGTGCTCGGGGTCGGCCGGTTAATGGCTCGGGAGAGTCCTTGGTTCAGGAATTCCCCGGGTGAGGCCTTTGCTGGCCCCTCTAGGTCTTCGTGCGCGCCAGGTTGGTTGGCTGAGCTGGCTGAGCTACCCGTAAGCAAGGCTGGGATCAACCTTCAAACTACTTTCTTTCTTCTCCTTTACGAAGAAATACAAACAAACTGTACCATCGATAGTTAGCCTATAATTAACCTAAACTCACAATTCAAAATAACCATCAAAGCAAGGCAGGAAGCAAGTCATCAAGCATATTACCTTACTCAAGAATACATGCAGAAAAAATTTATGCTGCTATTGATAGCAAAAGAAGAGAAAAGGTACAAAGGGATATTAACTTCTAAGCTAAATGGAAAAAAGGGATATTGTATTATCTTCTTAGTCTATTCCAGTATGAGGGGAAGAAAAAATTGTTCTATATTACAAGAAATAACATATGAGATGAAAGCAACTAACATCACATAACAATCAAAGGGGGAAAAATTTCATTATCAAAGGGGGCATATTAACATCACATAACTAATATTACAGATGAGTTGTATTATCTTCTTAGTTTATTTTAGTATGGATCTTAAAGGATCAGTCAAAGGGGGAAAAATTCCATTCAACATTCAACATCACATAAAAATCTCCAACCTAACTTTTTAGCCAACCATCGCAAGCGTAGCTCTTCTGGGAAACCAAAAATCTCCAATAAGATTAGGATGTTCATTAAGTCATTCAACAGCATCAAAAAGTTTGTTATCCTCCAAACACAATTTAGCTACGCTTCATATATTTCTGCAGGCTTCCAAACTTGAGTGCTTGTATTTAAAATAGCTTGTGTAATATCTTTCATTGTCGGAGACACCTCTTTTAAATCGGATGAGTACTCATTTGCCATTGGTATTTTTCTTTTTTTACCTTTCGCAACTGAAGTATTAGGTACAGATGGATTTGATGCTCCAAATTGTGATCCTAGTGTTGATGGCATACTTTCAGAATCAAAGGGAGAAAAATTCTCCAAATAAACCTGATTGTTTGCTTGCATCTCATCAATTTCATTAATACTAATATTAGCATCCTCCCTTTCCCATCTTTGTACCTTTTCTCTAACACTCTTGGCCTGAGCTCCGGTTGCTATATCTTTCTCATATATCTCTCTGAGAATGTCCAGGTGATGAAGGGATTTTCCTTTGATATTTTCCTTTGATCTTGAAGTGTTATTAAAGCTCTAAAAACTTGGTGAAAATGACGACTAATGGTCTCAGTAGACCAACGAAAGAAAAACTTTCTGACCAAACACGTGCTTGACCACTTAAAATATGTAGAAACTTAGCAACTTGTTCTTTAACAAAACTATATTGATTATCCCTCAGAAGTCTTCTTCCATGAAGTATTACAACTAATCGAGTGAAAGCATCATAACTCATACGTATTACAGAGCGTGAGTTATAATGTGCTTCTAATTGAGTCATCAATTCTCAGCGCACTTGATCTCTATTATATCATCGTGATTGAGTAGTTGGGCTTTCGATACGAGACACATGTCGAGTCATATACTGCATGCAAGCTAAATAACTTGCATAAGCAACTATGGCTAAGATTGCATGTTTTTCAAATTGCCTAATTTTACCTACAATGTAAGTGTCTTTCAATTTTCATGGTAACAAAGTTGTAGTATCTAAAAATGATAAAACTGAAAGTTGCAAATGTTCAAAGGCAATCTGCAAAATCATGACTAGAAAATTGAATTCTATCAACAATATTTCTATAGGTTATTGATCTATGAGGCTTGCTTGTCAATTTTGTGTACTTTAACCAATTTCATGTAAGATGTATATACTGAAAGACATGACGTTTATTATATGAACATCTTTATTATGAAAAGAGAATCACGACTACACTAGGTGTTTGTTTATAATAGTACATACACGAAGTCCCATTGCTTTGCATTGTAGATAACATGGTGTGTGGTGTCACACGGAAGATCATGTTATCAGTTCCTTACTTTGCATAAATAGAGGCTCACAACCTAGATGGGATTGGACAACCCATCGGGATGGTTGTAGTGTAGTTAGGTGTGGTTGGTTTTGACCATAGAACTACACTAGTGTGCTATGAGTGCATTGAGCAGGACCAAAACCCGAGGTTATCCAATTTGTACTGACTAGATAATTAGATAGGACCTCAGTTGGTATTATGGAGGACGATCCCTTAATCCCGAAATAATATCAAACATATATTATTAATTATTGTTTCTTTGATTTACCAGTGGGCGAGATCTATTTTGTTAGATCGACAGACCCGATAAGTTGGGAAATAATATTAATAATATGATGTGTCGATGATTATTGACAGAATCCGTGTCCTGGTGAGTCAGGATGATGATGCCCCCTTGATAAGCTCAAAAGGTTCATCGTGCTAAACCTTGCAGGTGGATTTGATCAGCACGTTGATAAGGTTGAGTGGTACTAATCAAAGATCCAGAAGTTAATTAATTTAAATTGTCAGTAATTTAATTAATTAACTGGCATATGAGATCTTAAACACGGGGGGATGGACGACTCGTAATATGTGGAGCCCATATGAAAATATAGGGGTTGGTGAGGAAGTTCAATTAAGATCTTTTAGTGGAATGAATCTTAATTAATGGATCAGGTTTGGATCCATTAGTTGGCCAAGAACCAACTCCTCCTCTTGGTCCCTGCCTTAGCCCTATAAATAACCTATGAGATCAAGAAACCAAGAGCTAATTGATCAATCCAAGAGTTTGATCCCTAAGCCTCTCTCCTCTCTTCTCTCCCTCTTAGGGTTTCGACGCAGAAAAGAGAAGAAGGGGTTCTCCCCTTCGGTTCTCTCCATCTCCTCCACCAAGCTCTGGCTGAGGCTCAAGGAAGCAAGGTAGAAATCTCCTATACCTTGCGTGGGGCTCAGGGAGGGCAGAGGAGGCTCCGGCGGTCGGCTGTAGGCGGCGCAACCAAAGGTTGCAGCAGCGCCGCAAGGCTGAAGGAGGGAGGAGATTTCGGGCTGTTGGGTTAAGGAAGAAGGTTGTTTCTTTCCTTCTTCTTGTTGGATCGTGAAAACCGATAGAGGGGGGGGTGAATATCGGAAATCGTTCAGACTTTCGTAAAGAGCAATTGCACAGCGGAAGTAAAAATAAACACAACATAAAGACACAGTCGATTTTACTTGGTTCGGAGCCTGTGTCGACTCCTACTCCAAGGCCCACGGTCGATGACCGTTTACTTTGGGCAATTCTATATAAAACGCAATAATAGTTACAGAATTTAGTTACAAAGTAAGTGCACGAAAATAATAATAAAGAATTGCGCTCTTCGTTACCGACTTCCGGAGTGTATTGACTTTTTCGGGGCAGCGGGACGTCGTCGGCTCGAGTTGGAGTGTTTCTGGAGCAAGGCACGAGTGTAGAAGAGCGTTGAGGCGTTGAGAGAATTGATGTTCTGAAGCCTTGGTCGAGGGCCCTTTATATAGAGCCTGGGGGTGCCCGGGATGTCGAGGGCGCCCCCACGTGGCTTTTGATCCGCAGAGCTCTCGGTCGCGTCTGATCCTCTGGATCCGCTTTGACCAGGGCGCCCGGAGCGCTCGGGGCGCCCGCATTGACCGGTCAAAGCTTTATCTTCTCGGCTTCGCAAGGGCGCGCTTCGGCAGCTGGCAGTGGGGGCGCCCGCGACAGGCGAGGCTCCCGCGACAGGCGGGGCGCCCGCGACAGGCGGGGCGCCCGCGACAGGCGGGGCGCCCGGAGCATCCAGGGCGCCCCGAATCTAGCTGTCGAGGCGCGTTGAGGTGTGTTTTCACTTCTTGCAGACTTGGGTTGACCTTGGGGTGCCCTGCTCAGCTTCTGCCTCACTCCTTTGAGGCTCTCTGAGCTGCAGATACTCAGTCCTTCGATCCTGCATCCAGGGTTAGTCCAAATAGCAATTATATTATTATTTTATTCAGCCTTTGCTGTCTTGGTTCTGACTTTGGTCTCCAAAATGGAGCCCTAGGTCAAACCGACGCCTACTGTTCCCTCGACGGGGAACGCGTCCTCACCTACTCCTCTCGGGAGAATTTACCTGATGCCAACCGTTTCTTTGGTTGGACTTTTGCCTGACGGTCCTTTGTCAGGTCTTGGATACCGAGCTGCCCTTCGCTCGGTGCCTAGCATTCCTTCGCTAGGGCTTCAGTCCCAGACTGTCCTTCGCCTGGCGCCTAGCAGTCCTTTGCTAGGGCTTTTGACTCTGGCATTCCTTCGCCAGTGCCTAGCGGTCCTTCGCTAGGGCTTATTTTCCTGGCATTCCTTTGCCAGTGCCTAGCAGTCCTTCGCTAGGGCTTTTCCTGCACACTAGATTAACTTGTTAGAAAACAAGAAAGGACTTAACTTTTGACCTATGTTGCCATTATCAAAACACAGGTTTGACTTTGGTGCATTCTGCACCAACACTTCTTCTTCTTCTTCACCTTCCTCTCGAGGTGTGCTGTTGGTTCGGAGGTCTTGGAACCGACTCCGGCGGACGGCGGCGCAAAGGGAGAGGGAAAGAAGCCGGCGGCGCAAACCCTAGTGGCTAGGGTTTTGGTCGGCAGTGAGAAAAGGTTCGGTTGGAGCTCTTGGTGATCTCGGATCGCGGTAGATCGTCGCCCACGCGACGTCTGCAAAGGGAGGGACATAAGGTAGAAGACCGCGAAGTGATCGGAAAGGTATATCTTTCCCTATGCTCCCTTGTATTTCCTTATGTTAATTTTGTGCCATGATCATATGCATCGTCATTTTATGTTTGAGAATTTGTTATTTTGATCTCAATATATGTTGAATAAATTCTTAACTGGACCCCGACCATAAACACAAAAGTCGGCAATCAACTCGTCGCCTTTTCCGCGGTCGAACGGTCGAGCAAATTACAAGGCCAATTTTGGTAATTGGCTAAGTTGTAATTTAGATCGTTCGATACGACACGAGACGGTTGATGGGAGACGACTCTCTATTCGGATTAAATTTTTTAATCCATAGACATGGAGAGGTCGCTCGGATCGACTAGGTATTCGCTTAGGAAATCCGCCAAGCCATACCCTACACTTCATACACACTAGATTTATGTAGAACCTAACAGAGAGTTCCATGGTTATAAGTAATAAATAACAACAATCATTACCTAGAAGGTGTTTATTTTCATAAAATTGTTTGTAGAACCTAACAAAGTTCCATGGTTACTCAGGCATAAAAGGAAACACAAACAAATTTTCATTATTTGAACTTTTTGAAGCCTTAACAAGCTATGGACTTCAATTATTGCCAAATCATTACAATAATTCATTAAACTGATCTTGTGGTGGAAAAGAAGAGAATAAGTTGTTCACTGGATAACTGACCAATTTGTGACCTTGGTCATAATTTGAATATTAGGTAGCATTTGAGAATTATATAAACAGTAAGCTTGGAGAATAAACTGTTGAATGGCATCTCAATGATTGGATGAAAAGGATCAAGCAAAACATTCCCCTACTATACTACAAGCTACCAAAATTTTCTTGGCAACAACCAAATTGGCATCGATCGAAAACAAACTGCCATGAAAAAAATAGAAAAAAGAAAATGAACCGCGCTTGAGATTTGGTGGTCGACGGCAATAGTGAAGGAGTGGATCTTGGTTCTGCGAGAGAAGAGCACGACTACACAGGAAAGGAAAGGTTGTGTGGATCTTTTGTAGGAGAAGAGGAGGGCTACGGAAGAGCAGGGTTTCTGCGGGAGAAGAGCAGGGCTGCGGGAGAGGATCTTCTGCGCTGCTATGGGAGAAGAGCAGGGCTGCGAGAGAGGATCTACTGTGGGAGAAGAGTGCACTTAGCAGATCTTCCAACGAAAGAGCAGGGCTTCGGGAGAGAGAATGGTTGCGGGAGAGAAAGGCTGCGCTGTGCAGAACTTTCAACGGCAGTAGTGAATAAAGGGTTGCGTGAAATCACGAGGACGATTAGTAATTTGGAATTTTCAGAGGAATTTCCTTCACAAATCAGATCTCTTTAGGTCTGATTTGTTTTGAGGGATTTGAAGGGAATTGAATTCCAATTCCTTATCAATTCCTCCCTGAAAATGTATACCAAATGATGGAATTGAATTCCAATTCCCGAAGGAATTCAATTCCATCCCTTTCCAAATAGAGTGGAAGGGAATTGAATTCGAATTCCTTATCAATTCCTCCCTGAAAATGTATACTAAAGGATGGAATTGAATTCCAATTCCCGAAGGACATCAATTCCACTCCTTTCCAAATAGGGTGTTAAGTTTTGTCGAGGAGAGTTACTGTTTACATTAGAGGTTTGAGATCAAATGAGCTAGTCCTTGACTCGAGTTTGACCCATCAGTTCCTCTATTCTTATGTGAATTTACTTTGAAGAAAAATTAATAAACTTGAAATTTAAGCAATCGATGTTGCTAAAAAAAGGGTAATTTACCTGATCACGTACGTAAAATTTCAAATTTATTAAAAGACGTATAGTACTTTGATATTATCAAAGGACACACTCAATTATATATTCTTTTCATTCTATCCCTCCTAACAAATTTAACTGTTTTCTTTTTCTCATTTTTCTATCTCATGCATGCAACCTTAATTCTCTTTCCTCTCTTCTCTTTTCTTTTTTCTTTATACATGCATGCACGTGGGCCTGATATGAGACTCATATTAGGCCTAGTGTAGCTTTGATATAAACTCATATTAGGTTCAACGTGGGCCTAATATGATTTATATAGGACATGTTGGAGTTTTGTCAACTTATTCTTATTAAATTTTAACATCTTCAGAAAAGTTGAAATAAATATAATAGATAAAAATTTTAACACCTCCTATAAAGTAAATACAAATATATGCAATTGTTAACACAACAGATTACTTTTGTAAAAATATTTAGATCACATATAATGGATAAAAATCAAAATAACATTGATCTTCAAATATCTCAAGTTCTTTTTAACAATTTATATATATATTATTTTAAAAATCAAAAGATGATTTTCTCGATGATAAATATGTCAAGGATTCTAGTTGATCAATTATAATCTATCATGAATTTTAGCCTCACGTTCTTCAACTAAATTTTGAATTCTAACATAGAAAATGCTATCGTTATATAATTATCATGTTTTGATACATCATGTCTCTTATATGAGTTTATATTAGGCCCAACGTGGATCTGATATGAGTTTATATTAGGTTTAATGTATGATTTCAGTCAATTTTTTCAATAATATTTTAACACCTCCAGAAAATTGAAATATATGATAGATAGCATATTTGAATTCCTTGCAACCTCAAGATCCACATGAACTGAAATGAGTGCAATTAGAGCTCTTTAGACCCATTAGTGAATTTTGATCAAAACTCATTGATAGATTTAGAGAGCTCTGATTGCATTCATTTCAGTTCCTATGGATTTCTGAGATTGCAAGAAGTTCAAATATATTATCTATGTTTATTTTGGCTTTTTTTGAAAGTGTTAACATTTAATAAGAATGAATTAACAAAAATCTCAACGTTGGACCTAATATCAACTCATCCTTATTAAATTTTAACATCTCTGAAGAAACTGAAATAAATGTAGATAACATATTTGAACTCCTTGTGATATCAGAAATCCATATGAATTAAAATGAGTATTGATGGGGTTGAATACCCCAGGGCGGACACGTGGGCTGAAGAAGATGAGTGACAAGATATAGCGAGTCTGAGCGACTCTCTTTCGGATCTCCCGGGATCCTCTCGGGAGGGGGATCCTCCGCGCCCCCCCCCCCCCCCCCCCCCCCCCCCCCCCCCCCCCCCCCGCGGTAAGCACACCCCAGAGCTCAGATCAGAAAACCCCTCCCGGGGTCACCCCGGGAAGTTAGGCCCTGAGACCACCATAGGGAAGTGGAGCACTCGGGACCTCTCGGACCAGAAGACCTCGAGATCACCTCAGGGGTGCCGAAGTCCAAGGAATACTCAACCTCAAGTAGCGGCCCATTTTCCTCGGATCGGTGGATCATCGGCATCCCTCATTACGGAGTAATCTCGAACCGTGATATGCGACCACCAAAGCCTTAATCATCACAACGACCCAGATGGAAGAGCCGTGATGACCGTTACTTGGATGATCCAGTAACCAATAATCGAGGAGGCGTGGCGAAGATCGTGGAGGCACTCGAAGGCAACCGCTGCAGGTATAAAAGATACTCTAACCCCTTCGGTAAAGGGGTTACACATTCTCTACTACTCATACATTTTCCTGCCTTCTACTCTTCTTCTCCATCGAGGCACTGACTTGAGCATCGGAGTGGGTTCCGCCGGACAACCTCCGACGTGTTCCCCTAACGCTCATGTTAATCTCGCAGGGTGTGGAGTTCCACCCCTAACGTCAACATCCGCGTGAGCTAGACCCTGGTGACTGGCCGTCGACGTCGATTCCTTCCGGAACAAGTACAATCGGAGTTCTCTAGGTCTATTAGTGGGGTTTGACCGAAATCTACTAATGGACCTAAAGAGCTCTGATTGTGTTCATCTCAGTTGCTGTGGATTTCTGGGATTGCAAGGAGTTCAAATATGTTATATATCCATCGTTTATTTCGGCTCTGTGAAGGTGTTGAAATGTTATTAAAAGAATCGTCTGAAATCCTATATTAAGCCTGATATGAACTCATATCAGACCCAATGTGGGCCTGATATGATTCATATAGGAGACATGATATATCAAAACATGATAATTGCACAACAATAGCATTTCCTATGTTAGAACTTAAAATTTAGTTGAAAAAGATAAGGCTAAAGTTCATGATAGAGTATAACGGATCAACTATAAACCTTGACATATTAATCACCGAGGAAATTATCTTTTAATTTTTAAAATAATACATATACGAATTTAAAACAAAAACATGAGATATTTGAAGATCAATGTATTTTGATTTTTATCCATTGTATGTGATTTAAATGTTTTTACAAAAATAATTCGTCGTGTCAACAGTTGCATATATATGTATTTACTCTATAAGAGGTGTTAAAAATTTTATCCATTATATTTATTTCGACTTTTTTGAATGTGTTAAAATTTATTAAGGATAAATTGATATAAATCTAACATGGAGCTTAAATATAAATCATATTAAATTCGCGTTGAGCTTCCATATAAGGCTTATGTGCATGCATGCAAAATAAAAAAAATGAGAAAAGAGAACATATGAGAGGAAAAAGAATTGATGATGTATGCATATAAGAGAGAGAAAAAATAGAGAAAATAAAAAGAAAAATAGTTGGATTTGTCTAGAGGGATAGAAAAAGGAATATATAATAGTGTTTTTTTAGTAGATATCTTTCTGATAAATTTGAAAATTTGTGGGGTTGTGAGTGGTAAATTGTCAAGGAAAAAAAACAAAAGCAAAATAAAAAAGAAAAGTCAAAAAAAAAAAAAACAAAAGAGACAGTTATCAGCTGAGTTTCTCCAGAACCCAATAAAGTCACCTCGACTGAGAGGAGGCGCGTACCAGGCGAGTGAGTAAAGAAGAGGATCATAAAAAAGAAAAAAAAAGAAATGATTAAAAAAAGAAAGAAATTAAGGAGTGAGATTATAAGTGAGTAAAGGAGTGGGTAATAAAAGGATAAAAAGGAAATGATTAAAAAAAAATAAAGGAAGGAGTGAGATTATAGGAACCCTTTTATACTCTTCCCCTCTCCTTACTTGTGTTGCTTTTCCTACAGTGAAAGTCACTTCGGCCATGGAAGAAGGGAGATTGAGAGCGGAAGAGTTCGCGCATAGTCCCGTGCACTACGCAGTGGCGATGGGCGACTCGGTCGCTCTGGGTCTCCTACTCGCGACGCTCCCCTCCCTCGCGCACCCTTCCGAGATACGCACGGAGGCCGACTCCGCCCGCGAGGAGCGCCTCGCCTCGGAGATCGCCGCCGTTCTCGATCGCCGGGATGTGCCTCGCCGCGATACCGCCCTCCACCTGGCGGTACGTCTAGACCGCACCTCTGCGGTCGCTGCGCTCGCGAACGCCGGCGCGGATCCGTCACTCCAGAACGCAGCCGGGTGGACTGCCCTTCAAGAGGCGCTCTGCCTCCGGAGACGCCGCCTTGCACTGATGCTTCTCCGTCATCACCGGAGATCTGCCTGGGCCAAATTCCGCCGCCGCCTTCCACCGCTACTCATAGCCCTCCGCCGTGTTTCGGATTTCTACCTGGAACTGGAGTTCCACTTCGAGAGTCCGCTTCTCCCTTTTCTTCATCGCGTTGCCCCCTCCGACACCTACCGCATCTGGAAGCGAGCAACCGACCTCCGTGCCGACACCTCTCTCGCCGGTTTCGACGGCCTCCGTGTCCGACGTTCTGATCAGTCCTTCCTTTTCCTCGGCACCGGTACGGGCTCCGCCGTTCCCCCGGGCTCCCTCCTCGTGCTGCACCGAGGTCGGAGGGAGGTGCGCGATGCGTTCGAGGGCGCCGAAGCGGCTGCTCCAGCTGCCGACGAAGCCGACATTGTTGCTGATGCTAGCGCCTATCGTCCAGGCCTCGACATCACGGCTGCGCAGTTGGTCGGCAGGACCAACTGGCGAAGGCGAGAGAAGATCGAGATGGTCGGTGAGTGGAAGGCCAGGGTTTACGAGATCCACAATGTCGTTTTCAGCTTCAAGACAATGAAGGCTTCTGCAGAAGAGGGCGAGAATGACGGTGATGACGGACAAAATCTCGTTGTGCCCCTCGACCTCCATGAGGATGACGATGAGGGCTTCTTGGTGGCGGAGATCCCAGAGATGCCTCAGCGGCACAGCTGCTATGAGCGAAGGGTTCGGGAGAGAGAAGAACTCGGACATACGGCCAGGAGGAGGAGTGTGGACGTGCGGCTGCGCGAAGAGGACAAGGAGTGGGCGACACCAGTTAGGAGGAGTGTGGACGTGCGGCTGCGCGAAGAGGACAAGGAGTGGGCGACACCGGTTAGGAGGAGTGTGGACGTGCGGCTGCGGGAAGAGGACAAGGAGTGGGCGAGACCAGGGAGGGTGAAGGTTGGGAGGAAGAAGGAGAAGGAGATGGTGAAGAGCTTGCTGCCGGTTGTGTGGCTGACTGAAGACTTCCCACTGAAGCTGGAGGAACTGATGCCTCTGCTGGATATTCTTGCTAACAAAGTGAAGGCAGTGCGTCGCCTCCGGGAGTTGCTAACAACTAAATTCCCCCCCGGAACTTTTCCGGTTAAGGTAAACGTCTTTCATCTTCACCGACTCTATATGATGCCGCCAACCTGGATAATCTATTTACTTCTTGCCGTTTATTGAGTTAAAATTTTTAAGGCAGACCTACATTTATTGCTTTCAGTTGATTGAGTTTAAATTTTTAGGCATCCTACAATCCAATTGTGTGCCTATTTGCTTTTACTTGCGCTTCCTACTGGGAGCTTGGTCTCACAACATTAAATTGAATATATTCATATTTAATTATTTTTTTTTAGTGATTGCCATTTACTGTAACTAATATTTTGTTTGCTATAGAAAACTTTCAATAATATGAGATTCTTATTGAGTTTTAGATAGAAAGATTCTTTCGTTATTATCATCCGTCCATAATTATCATTCATATTGCAGAAGTTAAAGTCGAAAATTTACATTGTTGTTTTGATATATTTACAATACGAATCATTTTATGTTGCTTCATGATATTGAAATGTTCTGTTTGAAAAATTCATATTAATACTATTTATTGAAAGACAATAGAGATAGGAAAATATAAATATCAAATATAGTTCTAAAATATTCGTATTAAATTGTATGATCTTATGATCCTAAGGTCCAAAGATTTGGTCCAAATCTATCTATCTCAATTCATAGAAAGTATCTCAATCTTTAGTTGTGATATCAACTCTCATCAAGTTAAGGCATTGCTTGTGTGGAATAGAATGATGAATCATTTTGATGTTCTGCTGCATATTGCAGAGTAAATCATGGCATCACAATGTAGCACTTGGAAGAATAGGGTAAAGATTGTAGACAGTGTGCCTCATCCAATCAACTTATATCCGCCTTATCTTCCATTTAAATCCCTTCTCAATGTCAGTTGTCACTGAAGAATTGCTGATTTAAGTTGGTATCGATTTTGTTCTGAGATATTCTTCTGAAAATTATCATGTTAATGCTGGCCAAATCATTATTTTAGCTTGATTTGTGTAAATTCTGTTTTGAACACAATGAAGCAGGCCTTTACAGTGCTTCTCCATTAAGGCCTTTTTCACGACCATCAAATCTGAGCAGACTTAAAGGGAACTAATCTTGGCTGTTGATCAATCAATGTTTGAGATCTATTCCACTCAAATCCAACGGCTATGAAAAGGGCCTTCATGAAAAACATTCTGAAGGTCTACTGCACATTAGTCATATTCGTGCTATGAAAGAAACTACTATGGTTGCTTCTGATGTGAGAAGCACCTATATTGAAACACACTGTGGTGACCTAGTTTTGTGCTTAGATGAGAAAGTTTAACATTTTGTACTGATTTTTTGGACAAGATCATAGTAATAGAATATATACTTTATTTTCAACACTCCACTGGAAAGGTAAATTCTCATTTTTGTAATTAGATATTCCTATTTTCAACACTGCAGCGGCGAGGTAAATTCTCATTTTGGTTTTGTTTCTGCAGGTTGCCATTCCAATCTTACCAACTGTGAGGGTGGTGGTTACATTCACCAAGTTTGCCTATCTAACACAGTCTGAACAGTTTTTCACACCACTCTCAAGCCCAAGACTCTTGCCTGTTCCAGAAGATGAGGAGAATCACAAAGTTGAGACCCAAAAGAGCTCTTGGCTAAGGTGGAACACCTCTTCAACCAAAACATCTGTCAATCGATCAAAATCAGTGAACACTTCTCAAGTGATCGACCACATCGACCCATTTGACATCCCGAGCAATTACAAATGGGTTAGTATCCACACGAAAAGCCAGAATGGTAGCACCATGAAGCCAAAGAAGGGAAAGCAGATGGCATAACTGACAGAGGATGATGCTTGTGGAGACTGGAGAGACACGGTGTGTGTCTTGCACAAGAAAATGTAATTTATCAATCCCATCAGTGCGTTCTCACTAATGCTAACTTAAGGATGTGTTAGCGTCGGTTTTATCTTGGTATGGTAATTGAATTGTTGGTTTGATGGTTTATATGCCTCTGGTTGTCTAGTGAGCTTGTTCTAGTGCTTAAGATTTTATAGAAAATCTGCAGTTTTTGTGCTCAAATATATGAACCTTGGATTTGTTTTCTCTTAATATTCATGTAGGACAGTAGGAGAATGGAGCTGTGCTGTCATGTTGAGGAGTTGGGAAATCCAGACGCTGTCATGTTGGACTGGTATCAGTGAGCCGTGCTTGGTTTGCATGACTGTTGGATTAACTGTAGCTGTGTGCGTCTGTTCAGAAATGTGCACATTTAGAAAAAATGATTAATGAGGTTGAATAACATCGAATTTTAGATGATTGATTCGGTTTTATGAAAGTTTTTCATCGACCGTCAGGATAAATCGGGAATGTTCATGGTAGGTGATCCAGAAGTCTAATGTCTTAGGATTCGTATTTTATTTAGAGAAAAAAATCCTATAAAATATGTTATAGTTGAGATTGAATCGTAAATACCTAGGATAATAATTAATAGTCCTTTCGCTGGATTATAGTTCCTGGGTGAAATATCTGCCCATTTAACCTAGTATGTATCATGGCGGGGTCATGAATTCAATAATAAAATATTTATTAAAAAAATGAAAGAAATTATACATAAATGAAAGTATCTGAAATGGGAGGAAGTATGGGCTCTATTCGGCATAGCGTGGGTTCAAACTAAAATCATTATGATTTTGCCTTGGATCTCAATTTTATGGGAGCTTTTAATTTTTTTATATTTTAATATATTTATATTTATTTAAAAAAATTAATTTTAGAAAATTTTTAAAAAATATATTCATTTTTAATTTTAGATTATTTAAAATTTTATTAGTTATTGATTTTTAATTTTATATCTTATTTTTTTAATGTATCGTCTCTTTCTTTTGTGAATTGATCTCTTTGTTGTTGGTGATCTCGTGCCCTTTATCTTTCTTATTGGTGTTTGATCCAGTTGGGTATGTAATCCGATCGGATAGGAAGTCCGATCGGATAGGTAGCTCGGTCGGATAGGGACATTCGAGAGCATAGAGTGTTGACTTAGCCAGATGAATACGCTTGGGGCTTCACAGTGTTCAGGATCCGACCGACGGTAGCCGGCCGGATGAGCCCAGTCGGCGGTATCCGACCGGGAGGGTTCAGTTAGGCGGACGGGAAAGCACGTACCTGACTCCCTTAAAGTAGGGGTACTGAACATGTATTTGGGTTCCGGCGGACGGTCCTGGTCGGCCGTGCCCGACCGGACGATTTGTTCGTCTTGCTACTGACTCGTCCTATTTTAGGAAGCGATTCATAGCCTGTAACCGACGGTCTGGTGGGGCACACCCAACCGGCCAGCCGGACTGGCGGTCGCCAAGGGCGACTGAACCCACTCACAGGCGACTTGCCCACCCAAAAGCCATAGACGACCGAGCAATCGAACCCTTTCAGATGACTCTTAGCGGCCAATCGGCCAAGTCCAGACAAATTTGCAATGTTGCTTAATAAGACAGGCCAGGATGATCACATGATCATTTAGTTATGATTAGACTCCATCAGATACCGAGATACCATAGATCCCCTCATTATGAAGAAAAGACTTCTGCCATAATCAGGTCTGCTCGGGATATCAAGCATTAAGGATTGATGGAGAAATGACGTTAAAAGATGGACGAATGACCTTTTGACGGCCATGCCAGACCCTCGGGAAAGTAGAACTGTCACAAGATCGTCTGATAGGATATTGACTTTTATGAGACAAGATAGCCAAGACAAGACAGGGGTCATCCCCCTCCCTTATATAACTTCAAAGAAGGGGATTCTTTTGGCTTGAGTGCTTCACACCACCTTCTTGCGATTTCCCTCTAAACCCTACTATGCTCCGTCTCCTGCCTTCTGCCTGTTTGCTCTTCCCGTTGGTCTTGGGTTCGACCTCAAGCGCCATCACAACTCGTCTGTCTCACTGTGTCATCTGAGTGAGAGCCCTCTCCACTTGTCGACAGGATCAAATTTGGCATCGTCTGTGGGAATTTCTGCCTGATCGAAAGACGAAAATGGGCGACTCCAACAAGGTGACAATTACACTCTCACAAGAGGACTTCGAGTTGTTGGTGGCTGCCAAAGCTCAAAAGTTAGCAGCACAACAGAAGATCGATGACTGTCCGACTCAGGAAGGTCCATCTGAGGTAGCTGCCCGCACTGGAACGGAAGACGAGGCTCATCCGGGTAGCGGTCCCTGTTTTCTCCAAGTATTTTTTGGCCCAATGGAAGGTGCAGGACAGTCCGACCCACTGGAAGTCTCTTCCAGTTGTGCAATACTCAACAAGGGAAAGACCCTAGCTATCCATGTTAGTAGGAGCCCTAGAGCCAATTATATGATGATTGACTAGGGACATTTTGTATCATATTCTATTATTAATAAAAGCATGTTTGGTTATTATACTTACTTTGTATTTGTGCCAAATAACTAAGTATAATAATGTCCTTGGGTAGTAGGTTCTTATCTATATTATATCGATTGGTTGAATCGATAGTGAGATGATGTAGAGAACACTACTCTAAACCATTCCTAGTCAAGTATTAATATTCAAGGACAATATTAATACATGGAGACTAGCATGTAGGTCAACTAATGACTTGAGCTCACAAGTCATGGATATGTGATATCAAGTTGACACATGGGTATACATTGGAGAATGTGTACTGAATGACCTGTTAGTGATATGAGAGAAGTGTCCTAAGGCAATCGCCTTATGATTGTAAACATTTATTTTAATAAATGATAATTCATTATTTGAGTATACATGTTTGTGTATTTGATTGGGATCTTAAACTCATCTACTGAATGTCCGCAATACAATTCACAGCATAAGAGAATTTGTGATGGGATCACAACTGGTGATTATCTCTAAATGTGCAATTGTGAAGTATTGAAAATATCCCTAGTCGATGAATTGATAAATACGGACACTATCAATTCTGTTGAGACTAGCATGGGTTATTCTCTAATCAGCTGATTCTCACTGGCTGGTGACATTGGGATGTCCGGAGATAAACATGGATGCTAGTTAAGGGAACTAGTTCATTGGAGTGACTAGCTGTAAAACTTCATATGGTAATCTATGTAGATATGTCAATGAAGTTATTACTGCGGCTTAAGTGCGATGTTCCTTTGACTTGCGGTGTTCAAGTCATCTTGGTCATGGAGACTTATACTTTAACATCTTAAGCAAGCATCTCCTAGGAGGTGTGGACCCAAGATGATTGGGTATAAGCCGAAGTGCCCGAAGATGTTTGAGCAGCCTACAAAGGATTCACCACTCCTTGCGAGGAGATGTATACCCAGGCCTATCGTCGGATTGTTACTCAAAACCTCTGGCCAGAGTATATCATGTTTAGAGTGCGAGTCTCTTAAATACATGAGAGTAATTAGAAATCCAAAGGACGAGAAAGACACTAATTGGGCTAGGTGTGATGTAGTCAGCCTAGTGGGGACTGACACACATAGACCATGTCCTGAACCAAGTGGGTATAAGGTGGTGAAGGGAATGGGGCACGATTCATTAGAGCTGTTGAAGGGTTTCAGAATAATTTCTTCTGAGGTCAAACCGTTGATCTTTCGATTAATTGGGGGTCATGATGTACTACTAGGTGCCACTCATGACCGTTCTATAATTGGTTAATTATAGACGGCCAACATAAATCGAAAGCCTATTTAGTCACACGCACTACGAGTAATCCGAGGGATTTAAAACGAGTTGAAAATTGAATTTTCCAATCAAGAGAAATAAGTCGAATCTGAGTTAATCAGAGGCGCAACGGAAACTAAAATTGGCTAAGTCTTTTGAAGGCTTATTGGGCGAATTAAATGAGTTTAATTCGCGATCGGTTCGGGTTGGTTTTGGCCGACCAAAGAGGGTGTCCACCCTCTTGGTTTGGCCGGCCAATAAAAGGGAATAAACCAATTTAATTGGTTTAATTAATAAAATAAATCTAGCGCGATTTGTTTTATTAATTATGGATAAATAAATTTGTATAAGAAAAATTTATATAAATTTGTAGAAATTTATTCTTTTTATGGAAATTAAAATGATCCATAAAATGGTTTATTTTAATTTTATAAAATCAATTATGAATTGATTTTTCCATAATAAGAAAGTTTATAAATTTCTTATAAAATTTTATTCCATAATTTAAAGAGAAGAAGAATTTGTTTTATTATAAATTAGTTATAATAAGACTAGGCTTAACGGAATAAGTCATAAGAAATTTTATAAGATAAAATTCTTATGATAACTAATTCCGTTAAAGAGGAGACTTAGCGAGGGAGAAGCAACTATATAAGGAACCATAGGCAAGCCTTGGATTCCCAACTAATCAATTGAGTTGATTAAGAGTTAATCCTCTCCCTCTCTCTCTCTCATTCTCTTCTCCTTCTCCCTCCCATCTAGGGCCGGCGCCCAACCTAGATCTCCTAGGGCCGGCGCACCTTCATTGTTCTCCAAGGAGTTGGCGTGAGCAATCTACACCAAGGAGAAGCCAACCAAGAAGAAGAAGAAGCGGATCACATCTCCTTCCTTCTCGGAATTCGATTCCGTTTCTCGGGTGGTTAGTTTCCTATCTTTTCTCTTGTTCTTCTAGTTGTGCCTTTAGAGGATCTAGTAGTTCTCGTTGGCACAAAACTCGTGACTTTGCGAAGTCATCCCGGAGAGAACTCGGCGTGGACGCGAATAGAGGCGGAGCTTCCAAGGGACGCTACGGTTGGATCTCGTCCCTTACTTTGAGTTACGAGAGGTACTTAGTAAATTAGTTTACTTTTTCCGCAAAGTTTTAATTTATGATTATGTCAACATATCATAAGGTTGCATGCTAGATACGTAGTTAAAATAATTTAGGAAATTATTTTATGCTAATTCTTCCGCTGCACGTAAAAATTTAAAATTTTACGAACCCGTATCCTTGTCGACATGCACCCGGTCCCAACAGTGGTATCAGAGCCGGTTAGTGTTCGACATAATCATAAAATTGTTTTGCGGAAAACTTTGTCATGATCTCAATTTTGGAAAATTTTTCAATTATGGAAACTTTCCAATTATAATAAATTTTAGATTTAGGAATTTCAAAGTTTGGAAATTCTCATGAAATTTCGCAAACGTTTGAAATTTCCTAGTTTCTGAAATTTTATAATAATTGTGAAAACTTCCCATCTTTGGAAACTTTCCAATTTTAGAAATTTTTCTATTTTAGAAATTTTCCAATTTGGAAATATGTAAGTTTTCTTTGAACCGGAAACTTACAATTATTCTGAAAAACCTATTATGAAATCTCGCAATTTTGGGCACTTTCTTTTAAGAAAGTCTAGACAAATTAATGGACAGTTAATTGACAATTAAATTTGAATTGGTTTTTAAATTAACAACAAAATTTTTTATTTTGGATTGAGCCTCGGGGAGCCGTCCAATTTAAAGTTAGTTGTTGTAATTTAATTTCCCAATTTTAAAATTGAAATTGTCATGTTTAATTTGGATTGAGCCTCGGGGAGCCGTCCAAATTGGATTTACGACAAATTACTTTTCTTTGGGTATCTGAGCCTCGGGGAGCCACCCTTAGAAAACGATTTGTTGTAATTAATTAAATCCATGAATAAAATATGTTTTAAGAGGTGATGCTCTTACATATTGTTGTCTCCAAAATTAATTAGGAAAATGGTTTCCTATAGAGTTTCTTAAAAGAGATTTTCATGAAAATAATATGTGGTTGAATTAAGGGAATCTATCTCTTAATTTAATAAGATTTGATTTAGAGAAATCAAAGTCTTAAACATATTATTTCCGAAATTGATTATGACAATTTAGGAAATTGTTTCCCAAAACAATTCCTTCAATAAAGTATGAAATTAGAATTAGGAAATCCGGTTCCTAATTCAATTAATGAGACTTGATAAATTAAGTCACATACATACTTTATTAAGGAAATCGTTAGTCATGACATAATTATATGTCATGAATGTGCTTAGAAAAGAAAGGATGAGACCCAAAACTCCTTACAAAATATTAAGGCCAACACCTTCCATTAATATGGTTAGAATCGGAGTTTTGTTTCTCGTTTGGGTTGATGGACACATCCATGCCCAGCTTGAACCTCAACATGTTCAAACCATGGAATTAGTTTATGTATAATATAATTGGAGTCAGAGGTCAATCCTTAGTTTTGGTTGTTGGACACATCCAAGCCTGACTAAACGGTTGAATGAGCTCCAACCATATTAAAACTATTTCTTGATTAATGGGTCAGCCTTAAGCTTAGAACATCGATTTGTTGTGCCACAGCCAAGGTCGATGTAAAGAGAGGTGCAGTTGGGTGCTATGTATAATGTTGCATACTTGTTAATGAGTTAACAACCCAATGATTTATGCAAACATTCAATTAGTTGATAGCATAAAGTGATAGTTACATATATGTGATATGTAATCGGTATAATTACCTACCTTCATAGCTAAGAAAAACTTGATGGCCACAGCCATGGTAGTTCTTATCTATGGTTGGATATCAACCTATTTAGAGATGTTCCTACGATCTCCCGAATTGATAATAAGGGTGACTCAATTCGTAAAATAAATAGGATTTAATTTATGTATGATGATACATTCTTTAATCATTCTTCTCACATAATCTCAATTTGTATTTCTAGGATAATCACTCGATCATGTCTTCCCTAAACTTGCGTTCCATTTTGGACACCAATAAACTGACTGGGCCGAACTTCATGGACTGGCTTCGAAACCTGAGGAGAGTCCTCAAGGCAAAGAAGCTTGCTAATGTCCTTGAAGATCAACTTCCCAACCGTCCTCCCGAAAGTGCAACTCCAGACCAGTTTCCTGAGTTGCTCAACCTGCTAAAGACTTTAAAGCCTTCTGTGAAGCAGGATCTAAAGACGGTACTGTTAGTTGGTTCCTCGAAGAAAGGTTCTAAGAGGAAGGCCAAAGAACAGAATAAGGGAAAGGAGAAAAAGGCCAAAAAGACTGAAAATACCCTAAAAGGCACTTGCCATCACTGTGGCAAGGAGGGTCACTTGCGAAGAAACTGCAAGGTTTATCTTGAGTCGTTGAAGAAGAAGGCATCCGATGCCCCATCCTCTTCAGGTATCTTCGTTATTGAATGTCACTCTATTTCCTCAGATACCTGGGTACTTGATACTGGGTGTAGCTCACATATATGTAATGACATACAGGGGCTAAGGAATAGAAGAAGACTCGTCAAGGGAGAAGTGAATTTGCGAGTTGGAAATGGAGCAAGGATTGCTGCTGTTGCCATCGGAACATATTTGCTAAAGCTCCCAACTGGACGTGTCTTAGAATTGGATAATTGTTATTTCGTTCCTTCGTTAATAAAGAACATTGTATCTATTTCATGTTTGAATGAAAAAGGTTATCATTTAACTTTTAGTAACAATTGTTGTTACATAACTTTAAATGACGTTCTTTATGGGAATGGAACTTTGTGCAATGGCATCTACACGTTAGATTTATCCAGTGACGTTTTCAATATCGAAGTTAGCAACAAACGTGCTCGAATAGATAATCGAATAGACTCCTACACGTGGCATTGTCGTCTTGGCCATATAAGTAAGAAACGCATGACCGAATTACACCGATGTGGAATTTTGGAATCATTTGAACCCGGTTCATTTGATACATGCGAATCATGCTTAAGAGGCAAGATGACCAAATTACCCTTTTCCGGAAAAGGTAATCCAGTGGGAGAATTGCTTGGTCTAGTACATACTGATGTATATGGACCAATGTCAACTCTTGCACAAGGAGGCTATAGCTACTTCATCACCTTTATCGATGATCACTCACGATTCGGGTATGTGTTCTTGATGAAACACAAATTTGAAGCTTTTGAGAAATTCAAAGAATTCAGAAATGAAGTAGAGAAACAACTTGGCAAAAGTATTAAGATACTTCGATCCGATCGGGGTGGTGAATACTTAAGTCAAGAGTTTCAAGATTATCTTAGGGACAATGGGATATTGTCCCAATGGACTCCGCCGTATACACCACAGCATAATGGTGTATCTGAGAGGCGCAACCGAACCTTGATGGACATGGTTAGGTCGATGATGAATCATGCAACTCTTCCAAAATCCTTTTGGGGCTATGCACTTAAGACAGCTGTTTACTTGCTAAACAGAGTCCCGACCAAGGTAGTCTCTACTACTCCATATGAGACATGGAATAGTAAGAAACCTCACTTAACTCACCTTAAGATATGGGGTTGTCCCGCTTATGTGAAGCGGACTGTATCAGACAAATTGGATGCTAAGTCTGATAAATGTCTATTTATTGGATACCCTAAGGAAACGAAGGGTTACCAATTCTATCATCCCTTGGAGCAAAAGGTGTTTGTTTCAAGGCATGCTGTATTTCTAGAAAAAGAATTTCTTTTACAAGAAAACAGTGGGAGTGGCATTAAACTTGATGAAGTTCAAGAAACTCCAATAGACATTACAGAGACACCTAGTTTAGACCCACAACCGATAATTCATAGTGATGAGCTATCAGTTGAACCTAAAACAACACCACCTCTTCGTAGGTCTGATAGGACACGCAATATTCCAGAGAGATACGGATTTCTCGTAAGTGAATCGAACGACGTGTTGCTCATAAGCAATGATGAACCTATCAGTTATGAAGATGTTCTGAAAAGTTCAGAAAGGGACAAATGGCTTGAAGCCATGATGTCGGAAATGGATTCCATGTACGAAAACCAAGTATGGGACTTGGTTAACCCACCTGAAGGGATTAAGCCCATAGGGTGCAAGTGGGTTTTCAAGAAGAAAACCGACATGGAAGGTAATGTTGTTACCTTTAAGGCTAGATTAGTGGCAAAAGGATATCGTCAGAAACAAGGAATTGATTATGACGAAACCTATTCGCCAGTAGCTATGCTTAAATCCATTCGGATGCTCCTAGCCATAGTAGCTCATTATGATTACGAGATATGGCAAATGGATGTGAAAACGACTTTCCTTAATGGAAACCTGCTTGAGGATGTATACATGATACAACCTGAAGGTTTCACATCGGTTGATAAAACCAAAGTATGCAAGCTTCGAAGATCCATATATGGACTAAAGCAAGCATCTAGGAGCTGGAACATCCGTTTTGATGAGACAATCAAAGAGTTTGATTTCTCACAAAATCCTGAGGAACCTTGTGTGTACAAGAAGGTTAGTGGGAGTGCAGTCGTATTCCTAGTATTATATGTCGATGACATATTACTTATAGGAAACGATATATCAGTTTTACAGACAGTTAAAATTTGGTTGTCCAAAACTTTCTCCATGAAAGACCTGGGAGAAGCAACCTACATCCTTGGGATTAGAATCTATAGAGATAGATCAAAACGGTTGCTTGGTCTTTCGCAGTCTACATATATAGACCGAGTGCTAAAAAGGTTTAGCATGTCGGAATCCAAGAAAGGTTACCTTCCCATCAGGCATGGGATCAACCTTTCAAAGTCTATGTGTCCGCGCACAGAAGACGAGAGGATTTGCATGAATAAGATTCCCTATGCATCCGCGATAGGATCTATCATGTATGCTATGTTATGTACTAGGCCCGATGTATCGTATGCTTTGAGCGTCACAAGCAGATACCAGTCGGATCCAGGAATGGATCATTGGGCAGCTGTCAAGACAATCCTTAAGTACTTAAGAAGAACTAAGGATGTGTTCCTAATATATGGAGAAGGAGATATGGTAATACGTGGGTATACAGATGCCAGTTTCCAGACAGATAAGGATGACTCCAAATCGCAGTCTGGATACGTATTTACTTTGAATGGAGGCGCAGTAAGTTGGAAAAGTTCCAAACAAGACACCGTAGCGGATGCTACCACGGAAGCAGAATATATCGCAGCTTCGGAAGCAGCAAAGGAAGCAGTTTGGATCAAGAAGTTTGTCTCAGAACTTGGTGTGGTTCCAACCATTGATGAAGCAGTGCCGGTTTACTGCGACAACAATGGAGCTATTGCACAAGCGAAGGAACCAAGGTCTCATCAGCGATCCAAACACGTGCTTCGCCGCTTTCATCTGATCAGAGAGATTATAAGTAGGAATGATATACAAATTGAGAAAATTCCCACTGAAAGGAATTTAGCGGATCCTTTAACTAAGGCCTTGCCTCAAAGCAAGTTTGAGGGTCATGTTAGAGCTTGTGGTATTGGATACCGTAGCGATTGGCATTAGGCCAAGTGGGAGTTTGTTAGTGATATGAGAGAAGTGTCCTAAGGCAATCGCCTTATGATTGTAAACATTTATTTTAATAAATGATAATTCATTATTTGAGTATACATGTTTGTGTATTTGATTGGGATCTTAAACTCATCTACTGAATGTCCGCAATACAATTCACAGCATAAGAGAATTTGTGATGGGATCACAACTGGTGATTATCTCTAAATGTGCAATTGTGAAGTATTGAAAATATCCCTAGTCGATGAATTGATAAATACGGACACTATCAATTCTGTTGAGACTAGCATGAGTTATTCTCTAATCAGCTGATTCTCACTGGCTGGCGACATTGGGATGTCCGGAGATAAACATGGATGCTAGTTAAGGGAACTAGTTCATTGGAGTGACTAGCTGTAAAACTTCATATGGTAATCTATGTAGATATGTCAATGAAGTTATTACTGCGGCTTAAGTGCGATGTTCCTTTGACTTGCGGTGTTCAAGTCATCTTGGTCATGGAGACTTATACTTTAACATCTTAAGCAAGCATCTCCTAGGAGGTGTGGACCCAGGATGATTGGGTATAAGCCGAAGTGCCCGAAGATGTTTGAGCAGCCTACAAAGGATTCACCACTCCTTGCGAGGAGATGTATACCCAGGCCTATCGTCGGATTGTTACTCAAAACCTCTGGCCAGAGTATATCATGTTTAGAGTGCGAGTCTCTTAAATACATGAGAGTAATTAGAAATCCAAAGGACGAGAAAGACACTAATTGGGCTAGGTGTGATGTAGTCAGCCTAGTGGGGACTGACACACATAGACCATGTCCTGAACCAAGTGGGTATAAGGTGGTGAAGGGAATGGGGCACGATTCATTAGAGCTGTTGAAGGGTTTCAGAATAATTTCTTCTGAGGTCAAACCGTTGATCTTTCGATTAATTGGGGGTCATGATGTACTACTAGGTGCCACTCATGACCGTTCTATAATTGGTTAATTATAGACGGCCAACATAAATTGAAAGCCTATTTAGTCACACGCACTACGAGTAATTCGAGGGATTTAAAACGAGTTGAAAATTAGATTTTCCAATCAAGAGAAATAAGTCGAATCTGAGTTAATCAGAGACGCAACGGAAACTAAAATTGGCTAAGTCTTTTGAAGGCTTATTGGGCGAATTAAATGAGTTTAATTCGCGATCGGTTCGGGTTGGTTTTGGCCGACCAAAGAGGGTGTCCACCCTCTTGGTTTGGCCGGCCAATAAAAGGGAATAAACCAATTTAATTGGTTTAATTAATAAAATAAATCTAGCGCGATTTGTTTTATTAATTATGGATAAATAAATTTGTATAAGAAAAATTTATATAAATTTATAGAAATTTATTCTTTTTATGGAAATTAAAATGATCCATAAAATGGTTTATTTTAATTTTATAAAATCAATTATGAATTGATTTTTCCATAATAAGAAAGTTTATAAATTTCTTATAAAATTTTATTCCATAATTTAAAGAGAAGAAGAATTTGTTTTATTATAAATTAGTTATAATAAGACTAGGCTTAACGGAATAAGTCATAAGAAATTTTATAAGATAAAATTCTTATGATAACTAATTCCGTTAATTCCGTTAAAGAGGAGACTTAGCGAGGGAGAAGCAACTATATAAGGAACCATAGGCAAGCCTTGGATTCCCAACTAATCAATTGAGTTGATTAAGAGTTAATCCTCTCCCTCTCTCTCTCTCTCATTCTCTTCTCCTTCTCCCTCCCATCTAGGGCCGGCGCCCAACCTAGATCTCCTAGGGCCGGCACACCTTCATTGTTCTCCAAGGAGTTGGCGTGAGCAATCTACACCAAGGAGAAGCCAACCAAGAAGAAGAAGAAGCGGATCACATCTCCTTCCTTCTCGGAATTCGATTCCGTTTCTCGGGTGGTTAGTTTCCTATCTTTTCTCTTGTTCTTCTAGTTGTGCCTTTAGAGGATCTAGTAGTTCTCGTTGGCACAAAACTCGTGACTTTGCGAAGTCATCCCGGAGAGAACTCGGCGTGGACGCGAATAGAGGCGGAGCTTCCAAGGGACGCTACGGTTGGATCTCGTCCCTTACTTTGAGTTACGAGAGGTACTTAGTAAATTAGTTTACTTTTTCCGCAAAGTTTTAATTTATGATTATGTCAACACATCATAAGGTTGCATGCTAGATACGTGGTTAAAATAATTTAGGAAATTATTTTATGCTAATTCTTCCGCTGCACGTAAAAATTTAAAATTTTACGAACCCGTATCCTTGTCGACATGCACCCGGTCCCAACATGACCCGCCATGAGAAAGTTTCATAGATTATTATATGAGTGTCATAAACTTTCTCATGTGACTATTGGTATGAATAGTCCTTAGACCTGAAGTCACTACGGTTCCCTACATAAGGAGTTATGTACTTTGGTATCGTCAAACGTCACCCGTAACAGGGTGGACTATAAAGGCGATCACTGGGTATGTAATGAATTATGCGAAGGGATGTGAATGATGTAGATGAGATCTATCCCTCCCATATGACGGGAGTGATATCTGTGGGCCCCTTGATCGAGTAGGACTGCTAAAACGCATGGCCATGCTCGAATGAGTCAATATGAGATATTGAGCTCAATTGTTTGAGTGAGTCTACTCGGGGATCAAGAAACACCAGATTGATTGAGGATGACACGGTCTACGCCTCATTTGTCAATCTAGATATCAAGGATAGAAGGACAAGGTCATACATTGCCATAGTCACGGAGGTTAAGTCGGATCTCGACTTTCTTGTTACTTGGGTAGCATTGATACATTGCTAGATGCCGCTCATTGCTTTTGTGTCTAAATTGGTTTAGACACATTGCCAACGTTACGAGAGCCTATTGGGTCACACACTAAGGACACGATGCTTCGGAGATTAATTGATCTTGATTTGGCTAAGATTTAATTGGAATTGGATTAATTGAGTTAGACTCATGTGAATCCAATTAGATTATGGATTGAGATCTAATTTGAGTTAAACTCATTTAGATTAGACTCAACCATATTTGGATGAAATATTAATTCATTAAAATGTTTAATGAATTAATAAGAGAGGAAGATGGAGAGTTTCTCACCATTAGAGTGTTACATGAAAAGTTAGAGAGTTACATTAAAATGTTTAATGAAGGGAAGTTCAAAAGGCAAAAACTCCTCATGATATGAGTATAAAAGAGTTTTTCCCTTGTCATTTGGATGAGAACTTGTCATTTTCTTTCCCCTCTTCCTTCTCTTCTCCATCTTGGCCGAAACTCACATCTTGGGTTCTTGGTGTTTTGTGAACTACCTCAAGTTGCTAGCACAACTAAGGTAGTTCTTCTCCGAAGTAGAGATATCGTGTTCGTGTGGATACGAATAGAGGCACGGACACTTGAACGTGCAAGAGATCCAGCAGCGCTTGGACGAGCGGGATAAACGTAAGGGCACGCTCCAAAGGTATAAACAGTAGATAAATCTATTAGATAGATATACTTTGTACGAGTTTTCTTTCGCATGGATCGCTCGTGGGATCTTGTTTCCGATGCGTTTTGTGTTTATGTCGCCTGAAGATCCCAACAGTGGTATCAGAGCCACTTGCGAAAGATCGTACAAAGTTTTTGTACTTTTATATGTGATATAGAAGTAGGACAAGATATATTATGAGTTACATAAACTGTATAATATAGTAGTCGGGCTCCCGACCTCCCACTCGGGAAGACTGACCTCTGAGGTCATACTGAGCAGAAAGCTTCCCGAGGTCACTCGGGAAGACAGAAGCTCGGGTCGTCCCGAGTGAGAAAAGCCCGAGAATGTCTCGGGAAAGCGGAGTCTGAGTGATCATACTTTGCTATATGGGTCTTGGATTCATGTTGATGAATCTGGGCAGCGACTCACTCGGGGAACAACAAAGTAAATTTTATTTTTGCACTCATAATAAAATCAATGTCCTAAATCTATTGTGTATAAATGATGACATGGTGAATGATTATGGCCTTAACCCCAATGTGATTAGATGTATGTGTGTGTGCGCATGTTGTAATTCATAATACGGCCTGCGTGTCGTGCCTTGTATCTATTCTTTCTAATTGTAAAATTAGATTTAGACTCGAATGTAACTCGAGTTTTCCTACATTGTAATGTACAAAAGAGGAATGAAGTGTCCATTGAAGAATGAAGTTACAAGGAGGATGCCAACCACACATGATGACCGGAGGATGCTCTTGGAGAAGAAGTTATCCTTAGGTTGACTATCGATCTTCTCATTGGCTTGAGAAGATCGTAGTATACTGGCCATAACCATGTCACATTTTCTTGCCTATATATTGATATATGCTATGTGTGTGTATGTGATGCATGCTTAGATGTTAATCTTAATTAAGTAAACTCAATATGCCTACCAAGGTTCGGTACTCATAAACTACCTCGATCATTTGTTGTTGGGTTTGCCAAAGCAAAGCAACGCATTTTATCTTGGTAGAGTGCGAGTGGACAATTGTGATGTCCCGCTATCGAACTTTGGGTGAGTCTTAACTAAGTCACCTCAATTGGATTGAGAAACTTAGAGGTATATCCCAAAAGTTGGGAAAATTAGGTAAGAGGAAAATTATGCTAAGTCTTGGGCGATTAGCCAAAGCTAACTCAAGATGATGTGTAATGTGAATCTTAACCCTTTTTCAAGAGTTGCATACGATGTAATTGGTAAAATGTTACCTACCTAATTGTACCAAGTCTTGGGCGATTAGCCAAAGCTAACTCAAGATGAAGTATAATTTGGATCTTGTCCCACATAAATGTAGTTGCTGTTTGGTTTGGAGCTAGTAGTGTGAGCAAAGTAAGTTTGCCTACATCCATGACTAGCCCCTACAAAAGCTCTACGATTTAGTGAGAGCATCATTTAATTAAAGGCATAATTAAATGATCTAGATATGATACTTATTTCTGCATGTTGTGTTGTTGTAGATCACCATGTCGTCTAATACATCGAACACACTCTCTCTGCGATCTGTCCTTGAGAAGGACAAGCTCAACGGAGCTAATTTCCTGGACTGGTACAGGAACTTGAGGATATTTCTCAAACAAGAACGTAAACTGTACGTTCTAGAGCAACCCCTTCCAGAAGCACCCGTCGCTACCGCCACCCGTGCTGAAAGATGCTTACAAGAAGCATCAGGATGATGCATTGGATGTATCATGCCTAATGCTTGCCACCATGAACTTTGAGCTTCAGAAGCAACACGAGAACATGAATGCACATGATATGGTTGAGCATCTAAAACAACTATATCAAGGGCAAGCTAGGCACGAGTGCTTTGAGGTGTCCAAAGCCCTATTTGCATGCAAGATACAAGAGGGAACTCTTGTAGGAACTCACGTACCCAAGATGATTGGGTATGTGGAGAACCTTGAAAGACTAGGATTCTCACTGGGCCAAGAATTGACAACAGACCTTATCCTGCAATCGTTTTCGGAGGGTTATAATCAATTTATCATGAACTACAACATGAATGAAATTGATAAGCTTTTACCTGAGATGCTCAGCATGTTGAGAACTGCTGAGCCCAATCTCAAGAAAGCCAAGAACAGTAATGTACTGATGGTTAACAAAGGCAATGGAAAATGGAAGCCTAAAGGAAAGGGTAAGACCCAAGCCAAAGGAAAGGCCAATTCTACTACATCCAAAGCCAAAGGCAAAGTGCCTAAGGAAGGGACCTGCTTCCATTGTGGTGAGACCGGACATTGGAAGAGGAATTGTAAACTCTACCTGGAGGAAGCAAAGAAGAAAAGAAGTGAGACTTCTGCCTCAGGTATTTTTGTTATAGAAGTTAATCTATCTATCTCTTCTTCTTGGGTATTATGTTGGAGCAATTGGCCCTAAGATGGTCCGAAGTGACCATGGGTTTTGATGTTTGGGCAAAGAGTTTAAGTTAGGTTTTCCCTTGTATTCTTATATGTGTATGTTGAGTGTGTAGGTTGTATATGTTACACATATGGACTTGACTGGACGGTCTCAGTACGGTGAAGGATGGCATGGAGGCAAGCTGGAGGCTTGCATGCGCATCTGAGGGACCTTGGTGAGCAGGGACGATGAGCTGATGGGCGCGGACTTCGAAGCATGAGTGAAGGATGGCATGGAGGCAAGCTGGAGGCTTGCGTGCATCTGAGGGACGGGAGCCGAAGATGAAGAGGGCGCGAAGGCAATAGTCGAAGCTGCGGATGAAGAGTCAGTCGAGTCGTGAGGTCGAGTGCTGTGTGAATGTACTCGGGAAGGGATTCAGCTGGAGACCAGTCGACTGCTCTGGGAGCAGTCGACTGGTAGGTAGCTGGTAAGCTGGTAAATTCGAACGTTGGGAGTGTCAACGGTCGAATTTGGCTGGCACCAGTTGACTGCCCTGGGGGCAGTCAACTGGTAGCGAGAAATCAGCCCCGAGTCCTATTTAAAGAGGACTTCGTGGTGGCTGAGTTTCTTGACGAATCTTGCTTGGCTAAGGCAAGGTAGTAGTCTTGTGTGCTCGGGAAAGTGTTTGGTGATTGTGGAGAGGTTTCTCCACCCACAAGGAGCAACACGTTCTAGCCGAAGGTTATCCGGGGATTGATCCACCGACAGATTGTTGGATTAGTCACCCGACCGGGTGGATACTAACTAAAATCGCCGTGTTAGCATTGGTTAGTGATTTTATTATTGTTTTACTATTATTTCCGCTGTGCAAACTAACCGTGTAGGAACAAGAATTCGGCGAAACGCTATTCACCCCCTCTAGCGTACGAAACGATCCTAACAATTGGTATCAGAGCGAAGGACCGCTCTTGATCGGACTAACCGCTGAGGGAGCATACGCTAGAGGAAATGGAAGGTGAAGGTCCACTTGGGGATGAGATCTACACACCACCGGCCTACGACAATGAAGATTTTGTATATTGGAAGGCGAGGATCGAGACGTGGTTCGGTATGGATTGGGCATGCCGAATTGCGCTTGAAGAGCCCTTCGAAGTTCCAAAGGACAAGCACGGGAAGAAGCTTCGTCCTAGATATTGGGACAAACAGCAACAAGAACAATTCCGGGCCAATGAGAAGGTAACAAATATTTTGGTTGATATATTACCTAACGACATCTTGAGTTGTGTAGGGTCATATCAAAGTGCATGTGAATTATGGAGCAAGGTGAAAGAGTATCATGAGACTCCTACAAAAATTCAAGAGCCTAAGGAGAAAAACCCCGTGATTCAAGAAGAGGAAGAAGAAAGTGAAGAATCGTCAAGAGAAGAAGAGGAAGAGGTCTCCATCTCAAGGATTGAGGGGGAGGAGAGATCCACTTCCATGCCGGATCAAGAGGAGGCATCCACATCATCAAAAATTGAAGAAGTCTCAACCTCCACCAAAGCAAGGAACAAAGATCACATTATATGCTTTGGTTGCAATGAAAAGGGGCACTACAAGGATAAGTGCCCAAAAGGTAAAAAGGAGGTACTCTCTAAACCCGGGTCCATTCGATTAAAATCTAACATGAATTGTAGGAATGCAGGAGCCCAAGAGAGAAAAATGAAGATTAGATGCTTCACATGTGGTGAGCTAGGGCACTACCACACCAAGTGCCCAAAGAAAGGTGAAATAAAGAAAATGGAGCATCTAAGAAGATGGGAGAAAGAAGAAAGAAAGAAGAGAAGAAGCCCACATCAAGGAGGGACTACAAGGGTAAGGGAGGTAATTCTTAACCCTAGATTAAATTGCCATTCATATTTAAGTTCCTCCATGAATGCTAAGAATCATGCCAATTACCCATCCATGAATATTAGAAATAATGCAAATCATTCATCCATGCATGCTAGATTTCATGAAAATTATCTTTTTGTGCATAACCATGATTTTAAATATCATGATAGGAATAAAGATAACAAGGTAGATACATATCTTAAGAAAAGCATGCATCATGGTAAATCTAAGACCTGTGTATCTAAGGCTAAAGGCATTAACTCCAAGGAAGGGAAACAAATGCCTAAGAAAATGGGTATATGGACTACAAGGTTAAAGGTCTAAAAAGGGAAAATCAAGCCTTAAGGGCAAGACTTGATACTTTAGAGAAGACCTTAGAAAGATTCAAGATTGGATCTAAAGGTCTAGACATGGTGTTGGGTAGCATCAAACCCAACTATGATAGGTCGGGTTTGGGCAATCAATCCAAGATCTCCAAGGGCAATGGAAAGAGGTATGCTGTGAAAGCATACAATCTTAGTAAGGAGGAAAAGTCTAAGGACGGCAAGGGGATGCCATCCAAGGGTAAAAAGAGTGACCTAACCAAGGACAAGGTGTCCAAGGTTAAAAAGGTCAATTTTGTAGGCCAAGAGTCACCGGTGGCACACCGGTGTGACCTAGTGTGGATGGAGTCACCTAGGGAGGTGGCTAAGGCTAAGAGCTCAAGGGGGAGCTCTAGGAGCCTTTGGGGTCCATGGTAAATAGATCTCAAAAGTTTCTCCCTTAGGAAATTAGATGAAATGTGCCAAAAAGGGTTGGAAGACTTAGGTAAGTCTTAATCCTAGATTTTGGCACATTAAAAGGAGAGTTTAGGGGGAAAAAGATGAAAAAGGAGAGTTAATTGATAAAATTGAGGTTTAATGGTGGAACACCATATAATTCAATGATATAAATGAGTTGTGATCAAGGAAAAGAGGATGCATTGAAGAGAAGTGAGAATTAGCACTTTTAGAATGAGCTCATTTGATACTTTTTAGAAGAAGTAGGATTTCGTGCCAATCTTGGGATTTGGAGTACACTTATTTGGAAACATATTTTTCCCAAGTAGATATTGGCTTCATAAATCTCCCCACAAAATTTCATATTTTTTTGGAGATTTGTAGAATTTTTAGGACATTTCTGAAAGTCGAACTAAAAACCTGAAAATCAGGTGGCAGTTGACTGCCCATTTGGGCAGTCGACTGCCCTCAGCCCAGAAACTCTCTGGAATGTTTGGCAGTCGACTGCCCATTTGGGCAGTTGACTGGTACATGAGAGTAGGCATAAAAAGGGGGAGTTTCGACAATGAGAAGTTACAAGATTGTTATGGGATATGATGTAGGGTTAAAACTCTTGGTTATGACTTCATAGTCCTTGAATAAAGTGTTATCCCATGATTTGATAAGAATTTATTGAATTTTATGGAAATCAAGAAGGATTGATAAGGTTCCCTAGTTATCTAAGATTTAGAGGTTAAACAGGGAACATTGAGGACAATTCCATATGTCGAATTATGATGGGTAGATTTGACAAACACATGGAATTAGAAACGAATTTGAAAGTTGATACTTAATGCAAAATCCTTAAGAAACATAGATGTGTACCAAAAGTCAAGCACACTTGATATTTTCATGATATCATATTTTTCTAGGATAGGGTATATCCTAGCAAGTGTGCTTGCAAACTTTAGAGTTTTTAGACTTTTGTTGAGTTCTTTTTGGCACTTAGGGAAAGATTGCCTCGGGCAATGCTATAAGAGTGTCAAAGGGGAAAGAACTCGGGTGTTGGGTGTTGGAAACGAGATGGCTATAGAGGGGGGGGGGGTGAATATAGCTATACACAATTTCTTTCAGCTTTTCAAATCTTTCTGCACTTCAAGAGTTAGGCAGCGGAAACAAATGCACAAGTGCAGAAACAAAGATAACAAACAGAAATCAAAACAAACACAGCAAACCAGACGACACAGCGATATACAAGGTTCGGGGATAACTTGCCCCTACTCCTTGGCGTGCCCGTGAGGTGGGCGATCCCTTGATCGTCGGCAGATCAAGCCCCGGTGAACTCCGGATAGTAGCAGCCTCCTTCTCGGTGGAGAAACCTCTCCACAAGTGATCTCAAGAAGATACAAGTTAAGCACAGAGACACTCGAGAAGACAAGCTCACAAAGATGTAACAAGATCGCTCAAGCACAAAGCCACAGAGAGCACGAACACAGCCCAGCTAAACTTCCCAAGTTTCTGTCTTGTTCGCCTCTGCTTCCCGCTTCGCCACTTAAGCTCTGCTCACCATCACAAGCTTCATCAGCATCCACTGAGCCAGCCTGAACCCACTGACCTCCCTGAGCACTCAGTCCACTGAAGACCTCCTCTCCAGCTGAGCCTCTGTCAGTCGCCAGCTGCGTCAGTTGCCCGTTGAAACCTGAGAACGAGAAACAACCAAACCTGCTCAACGGAAAGCCTCCCATTGACCTCCTTGAGTGTTTGAATCACCTGCTATCACCTGCACACTCCAACAGAGGCTTAGCAATGCATATCAAAACATATCAGCAGTGTATCAGAGAATCGGCAGTGAAAATAGACACGATCAGAGCTTCTGACAGCGTATTTGAATTAAAGTTCTGCGCCTGATCGGTCACCAGATCGATCAGGGAGGAGCCTGATCGGTCACCAGACCGATCCAGCAGTCTTCTGCACACTCCTGATTGGTCCCCAGACCAATCAGGCTCCTGCCTGATTGGTCACCAGACCAATCAGACTCCAGCCTGATCGGTCACCAGACCAATCAGGCTGCTTCCAGACCGATCAGGAGTCATCCTGATCGGTGATAGTGAGAACCTTGCGACAAATGATCGTTCACTAGACCGATCTGAGCAGTATCCCTGATCGGTCACCAGACCGATCAGGAGCAGATCAGCAGGGGAACTCAACTCACTGTTCGTTCCCTGATCGGTCACCAGACCGATCAGGAGCTGTGCAGTAAGTGAAACACACACTCCCTGATTGGTCACCAGACCGATCAGACATCGCTGGATCGGTCACCAGACCGATCCACGAAGGAGCAGCGTGCCAACACCCTGATCGGTCACCAGACCGATCCAGGGACACAGACCTAGCCTTCCAAGCTAGGATTTCATTCACCTTAGCCCTCCAAGCTAAGGATTTTTCAATCTAACTCTCCAAGTTAGGAATTTGCACATAACCCTCCAAGTTAGGACTTTTCACCTAGCCCTCCAAGATAGGACTTTTCACCTAGCCCTCCAAGCTAGGACTTTTCACCCAACCCCTCCGAGTTAGACCTTCATCCAACCTAGCCCTCCAAGCTAGGCACCTGACCCTCCAAGCCAGGACTTTTTCACCTAACTCTCCAAGATGGGACTTTTCACCTAACCCTCCAAGTTACGACTTTTCACCTAGCCCTTCAAGCTAGGACTTTTCACCTAGCCCTCCAAGCTAGGACTTTTCACCCACCTCTTCCGAATTAGGACTTTTCAACACCTGGCTTCACTCACCAGGACCCGGCTTCACTCACCGGGATTTCCAACACCTGGCTTCACTCACCAGGACCCGGCTTCACTCACCGGGATTTCAATCACCTGGCTTCACTCACCAGGACCTGGCTTCACTCACCGGGATTTCAATCACCTGGCTTCACTCACCAGGACCCGGCTTCACTCACCGGGATTTCAATCACCTGGCTTCACTCACCAGGACCCGACTTCACTCACCGGGATTTCAACCTAGCTTCACAAGCTAGGACCTGGCTTCACTCACCAGGGTTTCATGCCCAGTCCCCGACCAGGACTTTAACCCAAATTCGCTCAACCAAACTTAAATCATTGTCAAACACCAAAACAACAACCGGGCCAGACTGCATCAACATTGGGTTGTGTATGACTCAACGTGGTGTCAAGGAGGTTATGTTGGGTAGTACTTGACATGGGAAAAATGAAAATTGGGAGAAGGCATGGGTAAAGGGGGAGGTTGCCTCCTAGTTGCCTTGATTTTCATTTTGAAATTTTTGGGTTTTGTGTCAAACTTGGGAATGGTGATAGATACATCGGTAGATATATTTTCTCCAAGTAGGCATGGGTACCACAAAGTTCTCCATGAAATTTGAGAATTTTTGGAGATTTGTGGAATTTCTGGCGCATTTCTGAAAATGGCCAGAAAAGACTGAAATCAGAGTATCAGTCGACTGCCCATTTGGGCAGTCGACTGCCAGAGGCTGATTTGGGTATCAGCAGCTGGTTTGGGGTCCAAATGACAAGGAACAAGTGTATGGGGGTCTAGTACACTGTGTTTAGGGTCATTGGGGATTTAAAGAACCAATAATTGGGTAATTATTGGGGTCTTTTTGATGTATGGCAAAGGGAGAGAAATATTGGGTTTAAGTGGGAAACCAATACCTTTGCTAGAAACCCTAGGTTTAGGGGGAGCTAAGCTTAAGGGGGAGCATGATTGCTCCATTCTTGGCGTAAGGGGAACCTTGGAGAGGTTCTTAAAAAGCCTTTTTAAGTCCAGTGTAAGGGGGAGCTTGGGAGAAGCTTTAAAATGCCCGGTTTGTTAGAAAATCCTAAGCTGGAGGGTTAGGTGGTGAAAATCCTAGCTTGGAGGGCTAGGTGTGGGAAAATCCTAACTTGGAGAGTTAGGTGGTGAAAATCCTAGCTTGAAGGGCTAGGTGTTGGAAAATCCTAACTTGGAGGGTTAGGTGGGAAATTCCTAGCTTGGAGGGCTAGGTGTAAAATTCCTAACTTGGAGGGTTAGGTGTGGGATGCCTTGGGATAGGATCTAGTTATGCATTGCATATGCATTCATTTAGCATGGTTTTTGCTATTTACTACTATCTTGCTTTCCTAACTTAAACAGATTGCCAAACATCAAAAAGGGGGAGATTGTTGGAGCAATCGGCCCTAAGATAGTCCGGAGTGACCATGGGTTTTGATGTTTTGGCAAAGAGTTTAAGTTAGGTTTTCCCTTGTATTCTTATATGTGTATGTTGAGTGTGAAGGTTGTACAGGTTACACATATGGACTTGACTGGACGGTCTCAGTACGGTGAAGGACGGCATGGAGGCAAGCTGGAGGCTTGCGTGCGCATCCGAGGGACCTTGGTGAGCAGGGACGATGAGCTGATGGGCGCGGACTTCGAAGCATGCGTGAAGGATGGCATTGAGGCAAGCTGGAGGCTTGCGTGTATCCGAGGGACGGGAGCCGAAGATGAAGAGGGCGCGAATGCAATAGTCGAAGCTGCGGATGAGGAGTCAGTCGAGTCGTGAGGTCGAGTGCTGTGTGAATGTACTCGGGAAGGGATTCAGCTGGAGACCAGTCGACTGCTCTGGGAGCAGTCGACTGGTAGGTGGCTGGTAAGCTGGCAAATTCGAACGTTGGGAGTGTCAATGGTCAAATTTGGCTGGCACCAGTCGACTGCCCTCGGGGCAGTCGACTGGTAGCGAGAAATCAGCCCCGAGTCCTATTTAAAGAGGACTTCGTGGTGGCTGAGTTTCTTGACGAATCTTGCTTGGCTAAGGCAAGGTAGTAGTCTTGTGTGCTCGGGAAAGTGTTTGGTGATTGTGGAGAGGTTTCTCCACCCACAAGGAGCAACACGTTCTAGCCGGAGGTTAACCGGGGATTGATCCACCGACGGATTGTTAGATTAGTCACCCGACCGGGGTGGATACCAACTAAAATCGCCGTGTTAGCATTGGTTAGTGATTTTATTATTGTTTTACTATTATTTCCGCTGTGCAAACTAACCGTGTAGGAACAAGAATTTGGCGAAACGCTATTCACCCCCCTCTAGCGTACGGAACGATCCTAACATATTAGATACCGGATGTGCTTCTCACATTTGTACTAATGTGCAGGGCCTTCAAAGAGCTAGATCATTGACCAAGGGCGAACTGGACCTACGAGTAGGCAACGGAGCAAGAGTTGCTGCTATTGCTGTAGGAACATATTTCTTGTCTTTGCCCACTGGACTTATCCTAGAACTGGAAGAGTGCTTTTATGTACCTGCATTAACTAAGAACATTATTTCAGTATCTTGTTTGGACAAGAAAGGGTTTTCATTTACCATAAAGAACAAATGTTGTTCTATAATGCTAAATGATATGTTCTATTGTAATGCACCATTGATAAATGGACTCTCTCTTCTAGATCTAGATAACCCAATCTATAACATAAATACCAAACGGTTCAAACCAAATGATTTGAACCAAGCATATCTCTGGCATTGTCGCTTAGGACATATAAATGAGAGTCGCATATCCCAGCTCCATAAGGATGGATTACTGGACTCATTTGATTTTGAATCATATGAGACATGTGAATCTTGTCTTTTAGGCAAGATGACCAAGACTCCATTTAGTGGACACGACGAAAGAGTGACAGAGTTGTTAGGACTCATACATACTGATGTATGTGGCCCTTTCAATATCGTAGCTAGAGGAGACTATCAGTACTTCATCACTTTCACTGATGATATCAGTAGGTATGACTATATGTATCTCATGAAATACAAGTCAGAATCCTTTGAAAAGTTCAAAGAATTCAAGAGTGAAGTACAAAACCAACTTGGCAAAAGTATTAAGATGCTTCGATCAGATCGAGGTGGTGAATACCTTAGCCAAGAGTTTCGTGACCATCTAGCAGAGTGTGGGATCATATCCCAACTCACTCCACCTGGAACACCACAGTGGAATGGTGTGTCCGAGCGGAGAAATCATACTCTATTAGATATGGTACGATCGATGATGAGTCAGACAGATCTTCCTACTTCCTTCTGGGGTTTCGCTCTAGAGACAGCTCTTTTCACACTTAACCGAGCTCCATCAAAGGCTGTTATAAAGACACCATATACGATATGGACTGGGAAGAGTCCCACGATGTCTTTTATGAGGATTTGGGGTTGTGAGACTTACGTTCGACGTCAAGTCTCAGATAAACTAGGACCCAAATCTGATAAGTGCTACTTTGTAGGATATCCCAAGGAAACAAAGGGATATTACTTTTACAATCCCACACAAGGCAAAGTGTTTGTCGCTAGAAATGGTATTTTTCTAGAAAAGGAGTTTATTTCTAGAAGGACTAGTGGGAGTGAAATCCATCTTGAAGAAGTTCAAGATGCAGATAGTACTGAGGCCTTAATGGATGTTGAACAGGCACCACAAGATGTTGTGGATCATGAGGTTGGTACACAAGAAGTTGTGGAACAACAGGCTGTTCAAGTAGACCAACCTCCTCGCAGATCTGATAGGATACATCGTCAGCCTGAGAGATACTCTTTTCTCTTGTCTGACCATGATGATGTGACGCTCATTGAGTTGAATGAGCCTACATCCTATCAAGAAGCTGTGATGAGCCCAGATTCTGAGAAATGGCTAGAAGCCATGAGGTCCGAAATAGAATCCATATACACTAACTAAGTATGGACTTTGGTTGATCCACCTGAGGGGATTAAACCCATTGGGTGTGAGTGGGTCTTTAGAAGAAAGACTGACATGGATGGACTCATGCATACCTACAAAGGGCGATTGGTAGCTAAAGGTTTCAAGCAGATTCATGGTATCGACTATGATGAAACCTTTTCCCCAGCTGCGATGCTTAAGTCTATTCGGATCCTGCTTGCTATTGCAGCTTACCATGATTACGAGATCTGGCAGATGGATGTCAAAACCACATTCCTAAATGGAATCTACTCGAGGATGTGTACATGACACAACCTGAGGGTTTTGTAGATCCAGAGCATGCTGGAAAGGTATGTAAGTTGCAAAGGTCCATTTATGGGCTAAAGCAAACTTCTCGAAGCTGGAATCTTCGATTCGATGATGCAATCAAAGCGTTTGGTTTCATCAAGAATGAAAATCAACCCTGTGTCTATAAGAGGGTTAGTGGGAGCACAGTTATCTTCCTGATCTTGTATGTAGATGACATACTCCTCATTGGGAATGATATCCCTTCACTACAGTCTGTGAAGATGTGGCTTGGGAATTGCTTCTCAGTGAAAGACTTAGGTGAAGCACCCTATATCCTAGGCATTAAGATATATAGAAATAGATCTAAGAGATTGCTTGGCTTAAGTCAGAGTACATATATTGACAAGGTGCTTAATCGTTTTGCCATGCATAATTCCAAGAAGGGATTTCTGCCAATGTCACATGGTGTGAGTCTTTCGAAGACTCAATGTCCCTCTTCTAAGGAGGAGAGAGACCATATGGATCAGATCCCTTATGCATCCGCTATAGGGTCTATAATGTACGTCATGCTATGTACTTGTCCAGATGTTTCGTATGCTTTGAGCATGACGAGCAGGTACCAGTCAGATCCAGGTGAATGTCACTGGACAACTGTCAAGAATATTCTTAAGTACTTACGAAGGACGAAAGAATATTTCTTGATATTTGGAGGCGATGAGGAGCTAGCTGTAAAGGGTTACAGTGACGCAAGCTTCCAAACAGACAGGGATGACTATAGATCACAGTCAGGGTATGTATTTTGCCTGAATGGTGGCGCTGTGAGCTGGAAGAGTTCGAAGCAGAACACAGTCGCAGATTCTACAATAGAAGCCGAGTATATTGCCGCGTCAGAGGCGTCAAAAGAGGCTGTTTGGATTCGGAAGTTCATTACAGAGCTTGGTGTGGTTCCTAGCATAGCAGACTCGATAGACCTCTATTGTGATAACAATGGGGCTATTGCGCAGGCTAAGGAACCTCGCTCCCATCAGCGGACCAAACACATACTACGGCGCTTCCATCTCATTCGAGAGATCATCGATAGAGGAGATGTGAGGATATGTAGAGTACACACTGATTCTAACATCGCAGATCCTTTGACCAAGGCTTTGGCACAAAAGAAGCATGATGGTCATACCAGGTCAATCGGTATTAGATACTACAGTGATTGGCACTAGTGCTAGTGGAAGATTGTTAGTAGGATCCCTAGAGCCAATTATATGATGATTGACTAGGGACATTTTGTATCATATTCTATTATTAATAAAGGCATGTTTGGTTATTATACTTACTTTGTATTTGTGCCAAATAACTAAGTATAATAATGTCCTTGGGTAGTAGGTTCTTATCTACATTATATCGATTCGTTGAATCGATAGTGAGATGATGTAGAGAACACTACTCTAAACCATTCCTAGTCAAGTATTAATATTCAAGGACAATATTAATACATGGAGACTAGCATGTAGGTCAACTGATGACTTGAGCTCACAAGTCATGGATATGTGATATCAAGTTGACACATGGGTATACATTGGAGAATGTGTACTGAATGACCCGCCATGATAAAGTTTCATAGATTGTCATATGAGTGTTATAAACTTTCTCATATGACTATTGGTATGAATAGTCCTTATACCTGAAGTCACTACGGTTCCCTACATAAGGAGTTATGTACTTTGGTATCGTCAAACGTCACCCGTAACAGGGTGGACTATAAAGGCGATCACTGGGTATGTAATGAATTATGCGGAAGGATGTGAGTGATGTAGATGAGATCTATCCCTCCCATATGACTGGAGTGATATCTGTGGGCCCCTTGATCGAGTAGGACTGCTAAAACGCATTGCCATGCTCGAATGAGTCAATATGAGATATTGAGCTCAATTGTTTGAGTGAGTCTACTCGGGGATCAAGAAACACCAGATTGATTGAGGATGACACGGTCTATGCCTCATTTGTCAATCTATATATCAAGGATAGAAGGACAAGGTCATACATTGCCATAGTCACGGAGGTTAAGTCGGATCTCGACTTTCTTGTTACTTGGGTAGCATTGATGCATTGCTAGATGCCGCTCATTGCTTTTGTGTCTAAATTGGTTTAGACACATTGCCAACGTTACGAGAGCCTATTGGGTCACACACTAAGGACACGATGCTTCGGAGATTAATTGATCTTGATTTGGCTAAGATTTAATTGGAATTGGATTAATTGAGTTAGATTCAAGTGAATCCAATTGGATTATGGATTGAGATCTAATTTGAGTTAAACTCATTTAGATTAGACTCAACCATATTTGGATGAAATATTAATTCATTAAAATGTTTAATGAATTAATAAGAGAGGAAGATGGAGAGTTTCTCACCATTAGAGTGTTACATGAAAAGTTAGAGAGTTACATTAAAATGTTTAATGAAGGGAAGTTCAAAAGGCAAAAACTCCTCATGATATGAGTATAAAAGAGTTTTTCCCTTGTCATTTGGATGAGAACTTGTCATTTTCTTTCCCCTCTTCCTTCTCTTCTCCATCTTGGCCGAAACTCACATCTTGGGTTCTTGGTGTTTTGTGAACTACCTCAAGTTGCTAGCACAACTAAGGTAGTTCTTCTCCGAAGTAGAGATATCGTGTTTGTGTGGATATGAATAGAGGCACGGACACTTGAACGTGCAAGAGATCCGACGACGCTTGGACGAGCGGGATAAACGTAAGGGCACGCTCCAAAGGTATAAACAATAGATACATCTATTAGATAGATATACTTTGTATAAGTTTTCTTTCGCATGGATCGCTCGTGGGATCTTGTTTCCACTGCGTTTTGTGTTTATGTCGCCTGAAGATCCCAACAATCCAAGCCCCAGCTGATCGCACTGGATTCCCCTTCTCTAGCCGAGTCCTTCAAGAGCCAGTCCTCAAGCACTTCCGACTCCTATCTATTCCAAAATATAGAGGAGTCACAGACCCAGAAGAGCACCTGATGAAGTTCGAGAATGCGGCCTTGCTGCATCAGTACATGGATAACATTAAGTGTCGAGCGTTCCTGACCACTATGGCTGGGCCTGCTCAATGCTGGTTTGACAGACTCCGAAAGGGTCTGTGCAAGGATTTGCCGACTTCAAGAGGCTCTTCCTACAACATTTTGCGAGCAACAAGAGACATCATAAGATGAGCCTCAACCTCTTTACCCTGAAGTAGAGCCCCAAGGAGTCCCTGAGGGCTTATATCAAGAGGTTCAACTAGGTCGCGCTGGACGTGCCCACTGCCACTCCGGAAGTGTTGATTAACGCCTTTGCCCAAGGGTTGCAAGAGGGGGAGTTCTTTAGATCACTGATTCGAAAATCCCCAAAAGACTTCGAGAGCCTCCTGGGCAAAGCCGCTAAATACATAGTCATGGAAGAAGCGCAAGCCGCTCGGTGTCGGGAGGTCAGGCCTCTGCTTATGGCTCCCCATAATCAAAAAACAACACCTCCCGGAGGACCCCTTCGTAGTCCCTGAGCCATGGGATAGCGGGCTAGATCCGAGCGAGGTATAGTTCAGCAGGTGGACCAAGGGTGTCTCCACAATAGGTGGCAGCCTTACTACTCGTTCCATCACAACCATACTCATAACACCCAAGATTGTTGGCAAGCTGGGCGAGGATAAGCCCGCCCCCGCCGAGGAACCCCCCAGGGGCCATCTCAGGGAGGAGCACGAGGCCGAGGAAGGCCGCAGGCAGAAAGGCGAGAATCAAACACCCTGGCGATTGCCTCGACAGCAAGACAACTATTCTCGACTTCCAACTCCCCTGAGCAAGGAGAAGTAAATGAAGAACGGGCGAACCAACAGAATGCCATACAGGGCTTGGCCAATGTCATCTCAGGTGACCCTACCTATGGGGACTTCAACCGGGCCCGGAAGTCTCAGGTCAGGCGCCTGGAGATCCACCAAGTGGGGATAAGCTCTGCTCAAGCCAGAGGACCACAGATTAATTTCGGCTCATAAGATTTGCAAGGGGTGGAAGTTCCGCATGACGATGCGCAGTTATCACCGCTGTCATAGCCAACTACCAGATCCACCGAACCATTGTAGACAATGGTAGTTCAGTCAATATTTTGTATAAGAAAGCATTCAAGTAGTTGTAGATTGAAGACAGTGAATTGCAACCTGTAACCACACCCCTCTTTGGGTTTACTGGGAACGAGGTACAGCCGATCGGCCAAATCAAGTTGGCCATTTCACTTGGGGAGGAGCCCCTGAAGAGAACCCGATGGTCGACCTTCCTAATAGTGGATGCGCCATCAGCCTACAATGTCATCCTGGGAAGACCAATTCTCAACGAATTCAGGGCAGTGGCATCCACTTTCTATCTGAAAGTTAAGTTCCCGGTCGGCGATCAAGTGGGAGAGGTAAGAGGTGACCAAATGGTAGCATGTCGATGCTACGTGGACGATGTCCGAATGGAAGTACGGATTCGTTCCGGGCTTCGCCGGCTAGCTGCAACATGGTTCAGCCCTCCCCCTGGGCCGAATTTGTTAGTGATATGAGAGAAGTGTCCTAAGGCAATCGCCTTATGGTTGTAAATATTCATTTTAATAAATGATAATTCACTATTTGAGTATACATGTTTGTGTATTTGATTGGGATCTTAAACTCATCTACTGAATGTACGCAATACAACTCACAGCATAAGAGAATTTGTGATGGGATCACAACTAGTGATTATCTCTAATGTGCAATTGTGAAGTATTGAAATTATCCCTAGTCGATGAATTGATAAAAACGGACACTATCAATTCTGTAGAGACTAGCATGGGTTATTCTCTAATCAGCTGATTCTCACTGGCTGGTGACATTGGGATGTCCGGAGATAAACATGGATGCTAGTTAAGGGAACTAGTTCATTGGAGTGACTAGCTGTAAGACTTCATATGGGAATCTACATGTAGATATGTCAATGAAGTTCTTACTGCAGCTTAAGTGCGATGTTCCTTTGACTTGCGGTGTTCAAGTCATCTTGGTCATGGAGACTTATACTTTGACATCTTAAGCAAGCATCTCCAAGGAGGTGTGGACCCAGGATGATTGGGTATAAGCCGAAGTGCCCGAAGATGTTTGAACAGCCTACAAAGGATTCACCACTCCTTGCGAGGAGATGTATACCCAAGGTCTATCGTCGGATTGTTACTCAAAACCTCTGGCCAGAGTATATCATGTTTAGAGTGCGAGTCTCTAAAATACATGAGAGTAATTAGAAATCCAAAGGACGAGAAAGACAATACTTGGGCTAGGTGTGACGTAGTCAGCCTAGTGGGGACTGACACAAATAGACCGTGTCCTGAACCAAGTGGGTATAAGATGGTGAAGGGAATGTGGCACGATTCATTAGAGCTGCTGAAGGGTTTCAGAATAATTTCTTCTGAGGTCAAACCGTTGATCTTTCGATTAATTGGGGGTCATGATGTACTACTAGGTGCCACTCATGACCGTTCTATAATTGGTTGATTATAGACGGCCAACATAAATCAAAAGCCTATTTAGTCACACGCACTACGAGTAATCCGAGGGATTTAAAATGGGTTAAAAATTAGATTTTCCGATCAAGAGAAATAAGTCGAATCTGAGTTAATCAGAGGCGCAATGGAAGCTAAAAATAGCTAAGTCTTTTGAAGGCTTTTTGGGTGAATTAAATGAGTTTAATTCGCGACCGGTTCGGGTTGGTTTGGCCGGCCAAAGAGGGTGCCAAACCTCCTTGTGGTGGCCGGCCATTAAAGGGAATTAAATCAATTTATTTGGTTTAATTAATAAAATAAATCTAGTGTGATTTGTTTTATAAATTATGGATAAATAAATTTGTATAAAGAAATTTATATAAATAAATTTGTAGAAATTTATTCTTTTTATGGAAGTTAAAATAATCCATGAATTGGTTTATTTTAATTTTATAAAATCAATTAAGAATTGATTTTTCCATAATAAGAAAGTTTATAAATTTCTTATAAAATTTATTCCATAATTTAAAGAGAAGTAGAATTTGTTTTATTATAAATTAGTTATAATAAGACTCGGCTTAAACGGAATAATTAATAAGAGAATTTATAAGATAAATTTCTTATAACTAATTCCGTTAATTCCGTTAATTCGGTTTAGAGGGAGACTTAGCAAAGGAGTTGCTACTATATAAAGGAACCAAAGGCAAGCCCTTATTCCTAATCAATCAATCAAGTAATTGAATAAGAGCTCTCCCTCTCTCTCTTCTCTTCTCTTCTCCTTCTCCCTCTCTTGCCTAGGGCCGGCGCCCACTTGGTGAATTAGGGCCGGCGCACCTTGAAGCTTCATCCTCCATCTAGGGCCAGCGCAACTCCTCCATTAGAAGGTGTTGCCGTGAGCTTCAAGAAGAAGGAGAACCCGAACAAGAAGAAGAAGAAGCGGATAGCGACTCCTCTCTTCTCGGAATTCGATTCCGTTACTTCGTTGGTTAGTTTCCTAATTTTTCTCTTGATCTTCTAAGTTGTGCCCATAGAGAATCTAGTAGTTCTCGTCGGCACAAAACTCGTGACTTTACGAAGTCAACCCGAAGAGAACTCGGCGTGGACGCGAATAGAGGCGGAGCTTCCAAGGGACGCTACGGTTGGATCTCGTCCCTTTCTTCGAGTTACGAAAGGTATAAAGTAAATTAGTTTAATTTTCCGCAAAGTTTTATTTTATGATTATGTCAACACACCATAAGGTTGCATGCTAGATACGAAGTTAAAATAATTTAGGAAATTATTTTATGCAAATTCTTCCGCTGCACGTAAAAATTTAAAATTTTACGAACTCGTATCCTTGTCAACATGCACCCGGTCCCAACAGTGGTATCAGAGCCGGTTAGTGTTCGACATCATCATAAAATTGTTTTGCGGAAAACTTTATCATAATCTCAATTTTGGAAAATTTTTCAATTATGGAAACTTTCCAATTATAATAAATTTTAGATTTAGGAATTTCAAAGTTTGGAAATCCTAATGAAATTTCGCAAACGTTTGAAATTTCCTAGTTTCTGAAATTTTATAATAATTGTGAAAACTTCCCATCTTTGGAAACTTTCCAATCTTGGAAATTTTCTATTTTAGAAATTTTCTAACTTTGGAAATATATAAGTTTTCTTTGTACCAGGAACTTACAAATATTCTGAAAATCTATTATGAAATCTCGCAATTTTGGGCACTTTCTTTTGAGAAAGTCTAGACAAATTTATGGATAATTAGTTGACAATTTCAAATTCGAATTGGCTTTAAATTATTAACAAAATTCTTTATTTTGGATTGAGCCTCGGGGAGCCGTCCAATTTAAAGTTAGTTGTTGTAATTTAATTTCCCAATTTTGAATGAAATTGTCATGTTTGATTTGGTTGCGTTTCCGAAACGGACCAAGTTGGATTTACGACAAATTACTTTTCTTTGGGTATCTGAGCCTCGGGGAGCCACCCTTAGAAAACGATTTGTTGTAATTAATTAAATCCATGAATAAAATATGTTTTAAGAGGTGATGCTCTTACATATTGTTGTCTCCTAAATTAATTAGGAAAATGGTTTCCTATAGAGTTTCTTAATTGAGATTTTCATGAAAATAATATGTGGTTGAATTAAGGGAATTGTCTCTTAATTTAATAAGTTTTGATTTAGAGAAATCAAAGTCTTGAACATATTATTTCCGAAATTGATTATGACAATTTAGGAAATTGTTTCCCAAAACAATTCCTTTAATAAAGTATGAAATTGGAATTAGAAAATCCGGTTCCTAATTCAATTAATGAGACTTGATAACTTAAGTCACATACATACTTTATTAAGGATATCGTTAGTCATGACATAATTATATGTCATGAATGTACATTAATGTACATTAAAAAGAAAAGATGAGACCCAAAACCCCTTACAAAATATTAAGGCCAACACCTTCCATTAATATGGTTAGAATCGGAGTTTTGTTTCTAGTTTGGGTTGATGGACACATCCATGCCCGGCTTGAACCTCAACATGTTCAAACCATGGAATTAGTTTATGGATAATATAGTTGGAGTCAGAGGTCAATCCTTAGTTTTGGTTGTTGGACACATCCAAGCCAGACTAAACGGTTGAATGAGCTCCAACCATATAAAACTATTTCTTGATTAATGGGTCAGCCTTAAGCTTGGAGCATCGATTTGTTGTGCCACAGCCAAGGTCGATGTAAAGAGAGGTGCAGTTGGGTGCTATGTATATTGATACATACTTGTTAATGAGTTAACAACCCAATGATTTATGCAAACATTCAATTAGTTGATAGCATAAAGTGATAGTTACATATATGAGATGTGTAATCGGTATAATTACCTACCTTCATAGCTAAGAAAAACTTGATGGCCACAGCCATGGTGGTTCTTATCTATGGTTGGGTATCAACCTATTTGGAGATGTTCCTACGATCTCCCGAATTGATAAAAAGGGTTATTCAATTTGAAAAATAAATAGGATTTTATTTATGTATGTTGATACATTCTTTAATCATTCTTCTCACATAATCTCAATTTGTATTTCTAGGATAATCACTCGATCATGTCTTCTCTAAACTTGCGTTCCATTTTGGACACCAATAAACTGACCGGGCCGAACTTCATGGACTGGCTTCGAAACCTGAGGATAGTCCTCAAGGCAGAAAAGCTTGCTTATGTCCTTGAAAATCAACTTCCCGACCGTCCTCCAGAAAATGCAACTCCAGACCAATTGTTGGCCTATCAGAAACATGTGACCGATTCTGAACTTGCAAGTTGCATCATGCTAGCCTCTATGGTACCTGAGCTGCAGAAGCAGCATGATCATATGGATGCTTATACCATCATCTTCCATCTTCATGAGTTGTTTGAAGAGCAGGCGAGATCCGAAAGGTTCGAAGTCTCCAGACTCCTCTTCACCTCCAGGATGCAAGAAGGCACTTCTGCCTCACAGTTCGTGTTAAAGATGTTGGGGTACATTGAGCGACTGAGCACACTCGGTTTTGCAATGGATCATGAACTAAGTATTGACTTAATTCTGAATTGTTTGCCCAAAAGTTGTTCACAATTTGTGATGAACTATCGGATGAACAAGCTGGAGACTACCATTCCTGAGTTGATCACCATGCTGAAGACTGTTGAGCCTTCTGTAAAGCAGGATCAAAAGACAGTACTGTTAGTTGGTTCCTCGAAGAAAGGTTCTAAGAGGAAGGCCAAAGAACAGAATAAAGGAAAGAAGAAAAAGGCCAAAAAAGACTGAAAAGAAACAAAAAGGAACTTGCCATCATTGTGGCAAGGAGGGTCACTGGCGAAGAAACTGCAAGGTTTATCTTGAGTCCTTGAAGAAGAAGGCATCCGATGCCCCATCCTCTTCAGGTATCTTCATTATTGAATGTCACTCTATTTCCTCAAACACTTGGGTACTTGATACTGGGTGTAGCTCACATATATGTAATGACATACTGGGGCTAAGGAATAGAAGAAGACTCGTCAAAGGAGAAGCGAATTTGCGAGTTGGAAACGGAGCAAAGGTTGCTGCTGTTGCCATCAGAACATATTTGCTAAAGCTCCCCACTGGACGTGTCTTAGAATTGGATAATTATTATTTCGTTCCTTCGTTAATAAAGAACATTGTATCTATTTCATGCTTGAATGAAAAAGGTTATCATTTAACTTTTAGTAACAATTGTTGTTACATAACTTTAAATGGCGTTCTTTATGGGAATGGAACTTTGTGCAATGACATCTACACGTTAGATTTATCCAGTGACGTTTTCAATATCGAAGTTAGCAACAAACGTGCTAGAATAGATAATCGAATAGACTCCTACACTTGGCATTGCCGTCTTGGCCATGTAAGTAAGAAACGCATGACCGAATTACACCGATGTGGAATTCTGGAATCATTTGAACCCGGTTCATTTGATACATGCGAATCATACTTAAAAGGCAAGATGACCAAATTACCCTTCTCCGGAAAAGGTAATCCAGTGGAAGAATTGCTTGGTCTGATACATACTGATGTATGTGGACCAATGTCAACTCTTGCACAAGGAGGCTATAGCTACTTCATCACCTTTATCAATGATCACTCACGATTCGGGTATGTGTTCTTGATGAAACACAAATCTGAAGCCTTTGAGAAATTCAAAGAGTTCAGAAATGAAGTAGAGAAACAACTTGGCAAAAGTATTAAGATACTTCGATCCGATCGGGGTGGTGAATACTTAAGTCAAGAGTTTCAAGATTATCTTAGAGACAATGGGATATTGTCCCAATGGACTCCGCCATATACACCACAGCATAATGGTGTATCTGAGAGGCGCAACCGAACCTTGATGGACATGGTTAGGTCTATGATGAATCATGCAACTCTTCCAAAATCCTTTTGGGGCTATGCACTTAAGACAGCTGTTTACTTGCTAAACAGAGTCCCGACCAAGGTAGTCTCTACTACTCCATATGAGATATGGAATAGTAAGAAACCTCACTTAACTCACCTTAAGATATGGGGTTGTCCCGCTTATGTGAAGCGGACTTTATCAGACAAATTGGATGCTAAGTCTGATAAATGTCTATTTATTGGATACCCTAAGGAAACGAAGGGTTACCAATTCTATCATCCCTTGGAGCAAAAGGTGTTTGTTTCAAGGCATGCTGTATTTCTAGAAAAAGAATTTCTTTTACAAGAAAACAGTGAGAGTGACATTGAGCTTGATGAAGTTCAAGAAACTCCAATAGACATTACAGAGACACCTAGTCTAGACCCACAACCGATAACTCATAGTGATGAGCTATCAGTTGAACCTAAAACAACACCACCTCTTCGTAGGTCTGATAGGACACGCAATATTCCAGAGAGATACGGATTTCTCATAAGCGAATCGAGTGATGTGTTACTCACCTTGAAGCTTCATCCTCCATCTAGGGCCAGCGCAACTCCTCCATTAGAAGGTGTTGCCGTGAGCTTCAAGAAGAAGAAGAACCCGAACAAGAAGAAGAAGAAGCGGATAGCGACTCCTCTCTTCTCGGAATTCGATTCCGTTACTTCGTTGGTTAGTTTACTAATTTTTCTCTTGATCTTCTAAGTTGTGCCCATAGAGAATCTAGTAGTTCTCGTCAGCACAAAACTCGTGACTTTGCGAACTCATCCCGAAGAGAACTCGGCGTGGACGCGAATAGAGGCGGAGCTTCCAAGGGACGCTACGGTTGGATCTCGTCCCTTTCTTCGAGTTACGAAAGGTATAAAGTAAATTAGTTTACTTTTCCGCAAAGTTTTATTTTATGATTATGTCAACACACCATAAGGTTGCATGCTAGATACGAAGTTAAAATAATTTAGGAAATTATTTTATGCAAATTCTTCCGTTGCACGTAAAAATTTAAAATTTTACGAACTTGTATCCTTGTCAACATGCACCCGGTCCCAACAGAATTGAGAGAGCAAAAGGAGGAGGTTTAGCTCCTTCCTGACCAAGAAGAAACAAAGGTGAAGATACCACCAGAGTTGGAGCCCGACCTGAAGCAACAACTAGTGAAGTGCCTGGCAGAAAATCAAGATGTATTCGCATGGTCAGCCCGAGATCTGAAGGGCGTCCGACCAGAAGTTATGAGCACAAGTTGTATGTCTACCCTGACGCCAGGCCTGTGAAGCAGCGGAAGAGAGAGACTTCAGTCTCGAGCAAAACAAGATAATTCAGGCCGAGGTAGACAGGCTCTTAGAGGCAGGGCACATTCGGGAGGTGCAGTTCCCGGCCTGGTTGGCCAATGTGGTACTAGTGTCCAAGCTGGAAAACAAATGGAGGGTCTGTATATATTTCAGAGACCTCAACAGAGCCAGCCCAAAAGATTGTTACCCACTCCCTCGGATGATCAGATGGTGGACTCCACGGAGGGAGTGAGCTTATCTACATGTTGGATGCCTACCAAGGATATCATCAAGTGCCACTATCCCCTAGCGATCAAGAAAAGGTCAGTTTTATCACAGCCGAGGGTACCTATTGCTACACAGTTATGCCGTTCGGACTGAAGAACGCAGGAGCTACGTACCAGCGATTGATGAACAAAGTATTCAAAGATCATCTTGGGAGAAACATTGAGGTGTATGTGGATGACATTCTCATCAAATCCCTCCGAGCGGTAAATTTGATAGCAAATGTGGAGGAGACCTGCCGCACCCTCAGAATGTATGGTCTAAAATTAAACCCAGCCAAGTGCTTGTTTGGAGCCAGAAGCGGGAAGTTCTTGGGTTACATCCTGATTGAGCGAGGCATCGAGACTAACCCCAGCAAGGTGAAGGCTCTGCTGGAAATGCCACCACCCAAGAATCTCAAGGAAGTCCAACGGCTGACCGGGAGGATCACGGCTCTTTTTCTCTTTATTTCCAGATCAGCCGACCGCAGTCTTCCCTTCTTCAAGATCCTGCGCAAAGCCACTAAGTTTCAATGGGATGCCGAGTGTGATCGGGCCTTTGAAGAATTGAAGTCTTATCTTGTCAGTCTGCCTGTCTTGGCCAAGCCTGAAGAGAGAGAGATTCTGTATGTATATCTTTCGGCCACGGAGGGAGTGGTGAGCGTAGTGTTTGTAAAACAAAGGGAGGCTGAACAACAACCCATTTATTTTTTGGGCACTTGCTGAAAGAAGCCGAGTGTAGATATATTACACCCGAGAAGTTAGCTTATGTGCTTATGCTGGCTGCTCGGCACTTGCACCCTTATTTCTTGGCTCATCCCATTTGGGTGTTGACTAACAACACCCTAAGGAAAGTGTTAGTCAATCCGGAGGCCTCTGGTCAAATGATCAAATGGACTACAGTGTTAAGTGAATGTGACATCCAGTACCTGCCACGGACTGCTATTAAAGCTTAGGCGTTGGCTGATTTCCTTAGTGAACTGTACACTGAAGAAGAGGAGGAGACATGGAAGGTCTATGTAGACGGCTCGACTCCTCGGTCAGGAAGCGGTATTGGAATTCTCTTAATTTCCCCAAAGGGGGATCATCTCTATCTGGCTGTGGGGCGGGAGTATCGGGCTACCAACAATGAGGCAGAGTATGAAGCTCTCCTGGCTGGGTTACAAGCTTCTTGGCACGTGGGAGCTGCCCGGGTCATGCTTCACTCAGACTCTCAGCTGGTGACCCGACAACTAGCGGGGCAGTTCGAGATAAATAGTGAAAGGTTGCAGATCTATGTAAATGCATATGAGCAGTTGAAGGCCGAGTTTCAGGAAGTACAGATACTCCAAATTCCTCGAGAGGATAACCTAAAAACTAATGAGTTGGCTAAGTTAGCCAGCGCTATCACTCCTTGGGTCTTCACGCATCCCTTACCTCAGATCATGCTGGTACCTCAAGTCGAGAGGGAGACAGAGATGGAGGTTGAAGGCGACTGGAGGGCTCCGCTCATATCCTATTTGCAGCAAGGAACTCTCCCAGCCAATCCAGAGCAGGCTTGCCTGCTGAAGAAGAGGGCGACCAGGTTCACCTTGGTGGGAGATACCTTATACAAACGAGTTTTCTCTAGGCCGCTGCTCAAATGTTTGGGGGAGGAAGATGTAGATTACGTACTGAGAGAAATACATCTAGGCTCTTGCGGCAGTCATTCAGGAGGTCGGTCAATGGCCCGGAAGGTGTTGTTAGCAGGGTTTCTTTTGGCCAACACTACAACGGGATGCGGATCAGTTGGTCACTTCCTGTGTCTCCTGTTAGAAACATCAGAACCTCTCTCACCGACCAGTTAAAGTTTTGAGGGCATGGACATAGTAGGACATTTCCCTATCGCAGCCGCTTAGAAAAAATTTCTACTGGTAGCTATGGATTATTTCCCAAAATGGATGGAAGCGGAGGCTTTGGCCCGGATCATCGAGAAGGCAGTCATCAAATTCTTGTGGCAAAACATTCTGTGTAGATATGGGATATCGCATAAGCTGGTCTCGATAACGGTCGGCAGTTCCAGGGCCGTAAAATTCAAGAATGGTGTGCAACCTATGGAATCAAGCAAGCATTCACCTCAGTAGCCTCCCCCAGAGTAACGGTCAGGCGGAGGTCGCCAATCAGGAAATCTTGCATGGCCTCAAGACTAAGCTAGATCATATGGGCGGGACTTGGGTTGATGAGTTACCTAGTGTCCTATGGGTTCAGTGAACTACTCCTAAAGAAGGCTCAGGTTGTACCCCCCTTTCAGTTAGTGTATGGAAGTGAGGCAGTAGTCCCAATGGAAGTAGGGTGTGAGTCTGATCGAAGGCACCTCTATGGAGAAGAAAATGCAGAGAAAAGACGTCTGGAGTTGGATTTGATTAAAGAAATCCGGGACAAAGCAGCAGTCCGAATGACAGCTTACCGTCAAAGAATGCAGCGAAGGTGCAACCAGAAGGTCATACCCAGGAGTTTCCAAGTCGGTGATCGCGTATGGAAAAGAGTCAAGACAGTCGGGGAGGTGAGTAAGCTGGAACCCCAATGGGGAGGACCCTTCCTGGTGGTCGAGAAGCTAGGGCCAGAGGCTTACTACTTGCAAGATGCTCAAGGGAAAAGGCTAGGAAGGCCCTGAGCGCCATACATTTAAAATTGTATCATGATTAAAACTCGGGCAACCCTTGTAATAACACTAGTTGTAAATATGAGAAGAGTGATCAGGACAGCCTCGGCTCGACGCCCAGACTCTTGCTCATGCGAGTTATAAGTGGGTCTGCTCCCATAAACCCGCTGATAACCGTTTTAGTCTTGTTACGGTTTCAAATACAATTAAAGTATCGAACTCCTCTAAACTAATGTAGTATAGAGTAACTCGAGTCGTCTCTCTCAAGGAATGTAATGATAGGTTAATAAATCTTAGGATCATATGTTATTGCTTCTGGATTTTGGGATATTCACCTAGGGGTTTGGATTGAACGCTAAGACTACGAAATGAAATAGCAAAGCAAGTATGAAATCTAATCCTAATTAATGAAAGACAATGCGAGTAAAGGAGATCTAATCTAATCTAAACTATACTTGCAGAAAAGAAAAGGGCAACTTGAAATCAAGCATTAAAGAAACTAAACATGGAGCAAAACCTACAGCAGTAAAGAAATCTAATCTAACCTAACTTAATTGCATTTAAATGAAGACATGTAACTTAAAGCAATAGAAAGAGCAATACAAAACAAAAGTTAAGCAACTAAGAAACATCACAATTGAAAGTAACTGTTTGAAGAGGCATTTGACCGAACACAAGATAGGCATGCTCGAAATTGCTTCAAGTACGTGCAATTTGATATGGGAAAGATCCATCAAATACAACCATTCAACAATCAATCACAAACAACTCAACTATCAACACAATAATCAAATCTGATGAAGGCTGGAAGAATTGGCTTGATGAAGGAGCTGCTGTGAAATTTGGCTATGAGGAACTATTGTGAAGAGGTGGTTGCCGATGAAGGATGCTGTGCTGTGAAGAGGACAACTATTGTGAAGGTGGAAGAAGGAGGTGGCCTAGGGTTTTGAGGTGGAAGAAAAGAGGGAGAAGAAGAAAGGAAATGGCCGCTTGCATCCTCCCTTGGAAAGTGTCGACTATTGGTGAGGGAGGATGAAGTGTTGGTGGAGCTTGGGCTCCCAACCGGGAGAGGGGAAGGAGGAGATGGCGAGGAGAGGGAGTGGCCGGCCGGTGGCTCTGAGGTGGAGGGAGGAACCGCCGGCCCTTGGTGGCGATGGATGGAGAAGAGGGGCGTTGGGTAAGAGATGCGATGGTGGATCTCCCCGCCGAGAGGATGAGTCGAGTCCCCCTTAGCCCTAGGATGCGATCCTCCCTTGGTTCGGCTCAGCAGTTGGGTTTAGCCCAGCAGCTGGGTTCGGTCCATGGAGAAGAGGATCAATCCAGTCCATGAGTCTTTAGCCCAGCCCTTCTTCTCCTTCAATGAAGCATGATCTAATTTCTTTGATCATGGGTCCAAGCCTTCAAATTAGATCATGGGTCCAATTTCTTTGATCATGGGTCCAAGGTCCATCTTTAATTCCCTACAAAAATCATGAAATAATACCAAAATTTAGAGGAAATTATAATGAGCTCCAAAAATATATCCTAATCGTAAAATTATGATATAAACATGATTTAAACGTACGAGAGGATAAAAAAATGTTAAATAAATGAGCAAATATAATGACATAAAATGCTAGTTATCACCCGCCGACCTCAGTGTCGGTCGGGCGTGGCTGTCCACGCTCGGTCGGGTAAGTCGAGTGGTGTCCAGACTCTCGCCACTGCGAATAAGTGAGTATGCTCCCACGAACTCGCCAACCTCGGTCCCGGTCGGGCGTGGCTACCCACGCTAGCTCGGGTAAGCCGAGTGGTGTCCAGACTCTCGCCCATGCGAGTTATAAGTGGGTCTGCTCCCACGAACCCGCCGACCTCGGTGCCAGTCGGGTGTGGCTGTCCACGTTCGGCCGGGTAAGCCGAGTGGCATCTAGACTCTTGCCCCTGCGAGTCATAAGTGGGTCTGCTCCCACGAACCCGTCGACCTTGGTGCCGGTCGGGCGTGGCTGTCCACGCTCGGTCGGGTTAGCCGAGTGGCATCCAGACTCTTGCCCATGCAAGTTATAAGTGGGTTTGCTCCCACAAACCCGCCAACCTTGGTGCCAGTCAGGCGTGACTATCCATGTTCGGTCAGGTAAGCTGAGTTGCGTCCAGACTCTCGCCTTTGCGAGTTATAAGTGGGTCTGCTCCTACGAACCCACTGACCTCGGTGCCAATCGGGCGTGACTTTCCACGCTCAGTCGGGTAAGCCAAGTGGTGTCCAGACTCTCGCCCTTACGAGTTATAAGTGGGTCTGCTCCCACGAACCTGCCGACCTCGGTGCCGGTCGGGCGTGGCTGTCCACGCTCGGTCGTGTAAGCCGGGAGGCATCCAGACTCTCGCCCCTGCGAGTTATAAGTGGGTCTACTCCCACGAACCCGCCGACCTCGGTCCCGGTCGGGCGTGACTATCGACGCTCGGTCGGGTAAGCCGAGTGGTGTCCAGACTCTCACCCCTGTGAGTTATAAGTTGGTCTGCTCCCACGAACCCACCGACCTCGGTGTCGATCGGGCGTGACTGTCCATGTTCGGTCGAGTAAGCCGAGTGACATCCAAACTCACCCTGACGAGTCACAGTTGGGTTTGCTCTCATGAATTTGCCGACCCTAATGCTAATCGGGCACGACTATCCCTGCCCGATTAGGATAACTAAACGACATCGGGACCCGACTCATTGAGTTATGAGAGAGCCAAGTGAATAGTTGGATAGTCGAGCAAGGGTCTTAACTGGCCCGAACAAAGTGGAAAATCGAACGATCGATCCCGAGTGAACCTGTGTCCTGGGAGGCACAAGTGATCTTTATTGACCGTCAGGCCTTAGCCAAGGGCAAGCTAAACCCCGAGGGTTTGCCGGCTGAGGAGCCGAATGAGGGCCTATGGGTATCGGAGCCGGCTAGTTGACATGGCTGACCGAGTGACCCAACATTCGGGGCTGATAGTCCGAAAGACTTAAATTAACTTGTGAGTCGCGTCTATAGCAAGCCCGAGCTTGAAGGAGTGTTGACAGGCGAGGGACAAACTAAAAAGGTAGCAGTAGTTAAATCCTACTAAGCAGGCAACAGAGTGGCTGAACAAAAATACATCAACACAATAAAAATTGAGAAAGGAAATTAACATTAAAATAAGGCCCGAGGCTGTTGGATCAATTACAGGCCCGACAGGCCGAGTCAAAAAGAAATTAAGTTACACTTCAAGTAAAGGGAGGAAAGGCGTCTGCTGGGATGACCTCCTGCACCCGAGTAGGCTTCACAGTGTTGGGAGGTATATTTTCAAGGTTATGCCTGACCTCCTTCAGCTATTGCAGAGTGCTCTCGATGCCATACTTGAACATGTTGGCTGTCCGACGAGCTAGCTGGCGGTAAAAAAACTCCGACTGGAGATACTCCAGTCGGTGTGCTTCCAAATGGGCCGACTCTCCCGGCTTGTAGGCCGCCATCTCCCCGTTCAACCGATTGATCTCAGTGTCTCACTCGATCACTTCTGCAGTCCGAGCCGCTAGCTGAGTTTCCAGGGCTTTGAAAGCTTCTTCATTGGCAGCCAGCTCCGTCTCATTATTAGTCAGGGCAAGCTGGGTCGAGTGATGGGCGACTGCCGACTCTTTTAATTGTCCAGCCAATGCTTTAGCCTCGGTTGTCTTCTTATCTAAGTCCGAGCGAGTGCGGGCCTGGCGGGTCAGGGCTGTCTTCTTCTGGGCCTCCATGTTCTCCAAACGGAGGGTCAGTTGGTCTATGTCGTGAGAGGCAGCTACTAGGGTGGCGTGCTCCTCCTCTGACCGAGCGTCAGCTTCTTTTAGTTATGTTCTCAAGAGGGCAATCTTGGACCGGAGGACCTCCACACCCGCCTCACCGTGAGGAAGGGTGCCGTGGCCTAGCTGGGTCTCCAGCTCTTGCACCCTTTGCTCCGTCGCCCGACGCTCCCTGGTGTTGCGAACCAGGGACTGGGTAACTGCCCGACACGCCACCCAAAACTGCACAAGAATAAGTGTTAGGAGCAGAGCAAGGAATAGCGAAAAGAAGAGGGTCTAACTTGAGTGGCATCCATGAAGAAGTTGTCGGCTAAGTTTAGCGGGTTCCGTTCCTGAGTGGTTAGCACCCCTTGATCCCAACACCTGACCAGCTGACCATGCAGATTGATTGATTATGTTGGGACCGGGTGCATGTTGACATGGATGCGGGTTCGTAATTTTAAAATTAATTACGTACAGCGGAAGGTTTAACATAAATAATTTCTCAAATTATTTAACCACACATCTAAGCATGCAACTTTATCTTGTGTAGACATGATCATATATTTATAATTTTGCAGAAACATAAACTAATTTACGTATTACCTCGTGTAACTCAAAGGAAGGGACAAGATCCAACCGTAAGCGTCCCTTGGAAGCTCCGCCTCTATTCGCGTCCACGCCGAGTATCTTCGGGATGACTTCGCAAAGCCACGAGTTTCGTGTTCTCGAGAACTACTAGATTCTCCGAGAACGCGACAAGAAAAATCAAGAGAGAAGTAATCACATCGAAAAACTCACTACCAAGGTTGGCCGGAATCACAATTCCGGCGAGAAGGAGGAAGATGACTTGCGCCCAATCCCAAGGTGATGATGGCCGGAGAGGAAGATCGTCCCAACAGAAGAACTTCGTCACCTCGGTGCTTCTCCTTATGCTCACGGTAAGAAGAAGGGAGAGGAACCTTGTGGCCGGCCAAGAGGAAGAAGGGAGGAGAGGGAGAGAGCCCAGACAAGAATACTTCGATTATTTTCCAAGCCTTGCCTTGGGTCCTTTATATATTGGCCTCTCAACCATCAAGCCTCTCAAAAAAGAGACTTATTCCATCATGCCAAGTTTTATCATATTTTAATTCATGATAAAATCGACCAAGTCTCCTTTTTTTTGTTATGGAATAAATTTTCTTATCATGGTAAATCAATCCATGATTGATTTTATAAAATAAAATAAACCAGTCCATGGTTCATTTTAATTTCCATGAAAAATAAACCAAACTTTGGTTTATTATATAAAAATTTATATCATCCATAATTTTATAAAACAAACCACACTTGGTTTATTTTATAAATTGAACCAAAAACTTGGTTCTCTCCCTTTGTTGTGGCCGACCAACCAAAGAGGATGGAGACCCTCTTTGGCCGGCCCATCCAAGCCACGCCCCAATGAATTAAACTTATTTAATTCATCTATTAAGTCTTCAAAAGACTTAGCCATTTTACGCTTCCGATGAGTCTCTGAAAAATTTAGATTCGACTTATCGTTTGGCTTAACTAAACCTAATCTCTCTTGATTGGAAAATCCAATTTTCAACTCGTTTTAAATCCCTCGGATTACTCGTAGTGTGTGTGACTAAATAGGCTTTCGATTTATGTTGGCCGTCTATAATTAATCAATTATAGAACGATCATGAGTGGTACCTAGTAGTACATCATGATCCCCAATTAATCGAAAGATCAACGGTTGACCTCAGAAACAATTCTGAAACCCTTCAGCAGCTATAATGAATCGTGCCTCATTCCCTTCACCATCTTATACCTACTTGGTTCAGGACATGGTCTATGTGTGTCAGTCCCCACTAGGCTGACTACGTCATACCTAGCCCAAGTAACGTTTTCTCGTCCTACGGATTCTAATTACTCTCATGTATTTAAGAGATTCATACTCTGAACATATCATGCTCTGGCCAGAGGCATCGAGTAATAATCCGACGATAGGCCTTGGGTATACATCTCCTCGAAAGGAGTGGTGAATCCTTTGTAGGCTGTTCAAACATCTTCGAGCACTCCGGCTTATACCCAATCATCCTGGGTCCACACCTCCTTGGAGATGCTTGCTTAAGATGTCAAAGTATAAGTCTCCATGACTAAGATGACTTGAACACCGCAAGTCAAAGGAACATCGCACTTAACCTGCAGTAAGAAGTTCATTGACATATCTATATGTTGACTACCATATGAAGTTTTACAGCCAGCCACTCCAATGAACTAGTTCCCTTAACTAGCATTCATGTTTATCTCCGGAGATCCCAATGTCACCAGCCAGTGAGAATCAACTGATTAGAGAATAACCCATGCTGATCTTAACAGAATTAATAGTGTCCGTATTTATCAATTCATCGACTAAGTATAATTTCAATACTTCACAATTGCACATGTAGAGATAATCACTAGTTGTGAATTCATCACAATTCTCTCATGCTGTGAATTGTATTGCGGACATTCAGTAAATGAGTTTAAGATCTCAATCAAATACATAAACATGTATACTCAAATAGTGAATATTCATTTATTAAAATAAATGATTACAATCATAAGGCGATTGCCTTAGGATATTTTTCTCATATCACTAACAAACTCCCAGTTGGCCTAATGCCAATCGCTACGGTATCCAATACCACAGGCTCTAACATGACCCTCAAACTTGCTTTGAGGCAAGGCCTTAGTTAAAGGATCCGCTAAATTCCTTTCAGTGGGAATTTTCTCAATTTGTATATCATTCTTACTTATAATCTCTCTGATCAGATGATAGCGGCGAAGCACATGTTTGGATCGCTGATGAGACCTTGGTTCCTTTGTTTGTGCAATAGCTCCATTGTTGTCGCAGTAAACCGGTATTGCTTCATCAATGGTTGGAACCACACCAAGTTCTGAGACAAACTTCTTGATCCAAACTGCTTCCTTTGCTGCTTCCGAAGCTGCAATGTATTCCGCTTCCGTGGTAGAATCCGCTACGGTGTCTTGCTAGGAACTCTTCCAACTTATTGCTCCTCCATTCAAAATAAATACGTATCTGGACTGAGATTTGGAGTCATCCTTATCTGTCTGGAAATTGGCATCTGTATACCCACGTATTACCATATCACCTTCTCCATATATTAGGAACACATCGTTAGTTCTTCTTAAGTACTTGAGGATTGTCTTGACAGCCGCCCAATGATCCATTCCTGGATCAGACTGGTATCTGCTTGTGATGCTCAGAGCATACGATACATCGGGCCTAGTACATAACATAGCATACATGATAGATCCTATGGCGGATGCATAAGGAATCTTATTCATGTAAATCCTCTCGTCTTCTGTGCGCGGACACATATACTTCGAAAGGTTGATCCCATGCCTGATGGGAAGGTAACCTTTCTTGGATTCCGACATGCTAAACCTTTCTAGCACTCGGTCTATATATGTAGACTATGAAAGACCAAGCAATCGTTTTGATCTATCTCTATAGATTCTAATCCCAAGGATAGGTTGCTTCTCCCAGGTCTTTCATGGAGAATGTTTTGGACAACCAAATTTTAACTGACTGTAAGACTGATATATCGTTTCCTATAAGTAATATGTCATCGACATATAACACTAGGAATACGACTGCACTCCCACTAACCTTCTTATACACACAAGGTTCGTCAGGATTTTGTGAGAAATCAAACTCTTTGATTGTCTCATCAAAACGGATGTTCCAGCTCCTGGATGCTTGCTTTAATCCATATATGGATCGTCGAAGCTTGCATACTTTGGTTTTATTAACCGATGTGAAACCTTCAGGTTGTATCATGTATACATCCTCAAGCAGGTTTCCATTAAGGAAAGCTGTTTTCACATCCATTTGCCATATCTCATAATCATAATAAGCTGTTATGGCTAGGAGCATCCGAATGGATTTAAGCATAGCTACTGGCGAATAGGTTTCGTCATAATCAATTCCTTGTTTATGACGATATCCTTTTGCCACTAATCTAGCCTTAAAGGTAACAACATTACCTTCCATGTCGGTTTTCTTCTTGAAAACCCACTTGCACCCTATGGGCTTAATCCCTTCAGGTGGGTTAACCAAGTCCCATACTTGATTTTCGTACATGGAATCCATTTCCGACTTCCTGGCGTCAAGCTATTTATCCCTTTCTGAATTTTTCAGAACATCTTCATAACTGATAGGTTCGTCATCGTTAATGAGTAACACGTCGTTCGATTCACTTATGAGAAATCCATATCTCTCTGGAATATTGCGTGTCCTATCAGACCTATGAAGAAGTGGTGTTGTTTTAGGTTCAACTGATAGCTCATCATTATGAGTTATTGGTTGTGGGTCTAGACTAGGTGTCTCTGTAATGTCTATTGGAGTTTCTTGAACTTCTTCAAGTTCAATGCTACTCCCACTGTTTTCTTGTAAAAGAAATTCTTTTTCTAGAAATACAACATGCCTTGAAACAAACACCTTTTGTTCCAAGGGATGATAGAATTGGTAATCTTTCGTTTTGTTAGGGTATCCAATAAATAGATATTTATCAGACTTAGCATCCAATTCGTCTGATACAGTCCGCTTTACATAAGCAGGACAACCCCATATCTTTAGGTGAGATAAATGGGGTTTCTTACTATTCCATGTCTCATATGGAGTAGTAGAGACTACCTTGGTCGGGACTCTGTTAAGTAAGTAAACAACTGTCTTAAGCGCATAGCCCCAAAAGGATTTTGGAAGAGTTGCATGATTCATCATAGATCTAACCATGTCGATCAAGGTTCGGTTACGCCTCTCAGATACACCATTATGCTGTGGTGTATATGGCGGAGTCCATTGAGACAATATCCCATTGTCCCTAAGATAATCTTGAAACTCTTGACTTAAGTATTCACCACCCCAATCGGATCGAAGTATCTTAATACTTTTGCCAAGCTGTTTCTCTACTTCACTTCTGAACTCCTTGAATTTCTCAAAAGCTTCAGATTTGTGTTTCATTAAGAACACATACCCGAATCGTGAGTGATCATCGATAAAGGTAATGAAGTAGCTATAACCTCCTTGTGCAAGAGTTGACATTGGTCCACATACATCAGTATGTATTAGACCAAGCAACTGGTTTACCTTTTTCGGAAAAGGGTAATTTGGTCATCTTGCCTTTTAAGCATGATTCGCATGTATCAAATGAACCAGGTTCAAATGATTCCAGAGTTCCACATCGGTGTAATTTGGTCATGCGTTTCTTTCTTACATGGCCAAGACGACAATGCCACGTATAAGAGTCTATTTGATTATCTATTTGAGTACGTTTGTTGCTAACTTCAATATTGAAAATGTTACCGGATAAATCTAACGTGTAGATACCATTGCATAAAGTTCCAGTCCCATAAAGAACACCATTTAAAGTTATGTAATAGCAATTGTTACTAAAAGTTAAATGATAACCCTTTTCATTCAAGCATGAAATAGATACAATGTTCTTTATTAATGAAGGAATAAAATAACAATTATCCAATTCTAAGACAAGTCCAGTAGGGAGCTTTAGCAAATATGTTCCGATGGCAATAGCATCAATCTTTGCTCCATTTCCAACTCGCAAATGCGCTTCTCCCTTGACGAGTCTTCTTCTATTCCTTAGCCCCTGTATGCCATTACATATATGTGAGCTACACCCAGTATCAAGTACCCAGGTGTACGAGGAAATAGAGTGACATTCAATAACGAAGATACCTGAAGAGGATGGGGCATCGGATGCCTTCTTCTTCAAGGACTCAAGATAAACCTTGCAGTTTCTTCGCCAGTGGCCCTCCTTGCCGCAGTGATGGCAAGTGCCTTTTGGTGCCTTTTTAGTCTTTTTGATCTTTTTCTTCCTTCCCTTATTGTTCTTTGGGCTTCCTCTTAGAACCTTTCTTTGAGGAACCAACTAACAGTACCGTCTTCTGATCTTGCTTTACAGAAGGCTCTACAATCTTCAGCAGGTTAAGCAACTCAGGAATGGTAGTCTCCAGTTTGTTCATCCGATAGTTCATCACAAACTGTGAGTAACTCTTGGGCAAACAATGCAGAATTAAGTCAATACTTAGTTCGTGATCCATTGCAAATCCGAGTGTGCCTAGTCGCTTAATGTACCCCAACATCTTCAACACAAACTGTGAAACAGAAGTGCCTTCCTGCATCTTAGAGGTGAAGAGGAGTCTGGAGACCTCAAACCTTTCGGATCTCGCCTGCTCGTCAAACAGCTCATGAAGATGGAAGATGAAGGTATGAGCATCCATATGCTCATGCTGCTTTTGTAGCTCAGGTACCATAGCGGCCAGCATGATGCAACTCGCAAGTTCAGAATCGGCCACTTGTTTCTGATAGGCCACTAACTGGTCTGGAGTTGCATCTTTAGGAGGATGGTTGGGAAGTTGTTCTTCAAGGACATAAGCAAGCTTTTCTGCCTTGAGGACTATCCTCAGGTTTCGAAGCCAGTCCATGAAGTTTGGCCCAGTCATCTTATTGGTGTCCAAAATGGAATGCAAATTCAGAGAAGACATGATAAGGTGATTATCCTAGAAATACAAATTAAGGTTATGTGATGAGAATGATAAAGAATGCATCAATATACATTAATTAAATCCTATTTAATTTTCGAATTGAATAACCCTTTTTATCAATTCGGGAGATCGTAGGAACATCTCCAAATAGGTTGATATCCAACCATAGATAAAAACAACCATGGCTAGAGTCCATCAAGTTATTCTTAGCTATAAAGGTAGGTAATTATATCGATTACATATTATACATATGTAACTATCACATTATGCTATCAACTAATTGAATGTTTGCATAAATCATTGGGTTGTTAACTCATTAACAAGTATGCAACAATACACATAACACCCAACTGCACCTCTCTTTACATCGACCTTGGTTGTGGCACAACAAATCGATGCTCCAAGCTTAAGGCTGACCCATTAATCAAGAAATAGTTTTAATATGGTTGGAGCTCATTCAACCGTTTAGTTAGGCTTGGATGTGTCCAACAACCAAAACTAAGGATTGACCTCTGACTCCAACTATATTAATCATAAACTAATTCCATGGTTTGAACATGTTGAGGTTCAAGCCGGGCATGGATGTGTCCATCAACCCAAACGAGAAACAAAACTCCAGTTCTAACCATATTAATGGAAGGTGTTGGCCTTAATATTTTGTAAGGGGTTTTGGGTCTCATCCTTTTCTTTATGCACATTCATGACATATAATTATGTCATGTTCTAATGATTTCCTTAATAAAGTATGTATGTGACTTAATTTATCAAGTCTCATGAATTGAATTATGAACCGGATTTACTAATTCTAATTTCATACTTTATTCAAGGAATTATTTTTGGGAAACAATTTCCTAAATTATCATAATAAATTTCGGAATTAATATGTTTAAGACTTTGATTTCTCTAAATCAAATCTTATTAAATTAAGAGACAGATTCCCTTAATTCAACCACATATTATTTTTATGAAAAACTTATTTAAGGAAATATACTCTATAGGAAACAATTTTCCTAATTAATGTTGGAGACAATAATATGTAAGAGCATCACCTCATAAATCAAATAAGGAAATTATCGTTTGAGAATCACCTCAAAAATTTTCAAGATTTGATCACATATTTTATTTATGGAAAATTAATATCAATAATTTAATTTGGACGGCTCCCCGAGGCTCAATCCAAAATAAGAATTTGACAGTTTAAATTCAATTTAAGAAATTTAATTATAACAACTAACTTTAAATTGGACGGCTCCCCGAGGCTCAATCCAAAATAAAGAATTTTGTAAATAAGTTAATTTCCTATTATGAATTTAAATGCCAATTAATATTCCCATAATTTGTCTAGACTTTCTTGAAAGAAAGTGCCCAAAATTACGAGCTTTCCATAAATGGAAAGTTTCCAAAAATTAAAAGGTTTTCAGAATAATTGTAGGTTTCTGGTACAAAGAAAACTTATGTTTTTCCAAAATTGGAAAATTTCCAAAATGGAAATTTCCAAAATTGGAAAGTTTCTAAAAATGGAAAGTTTTCACAATTATCATAAAATTTCAGAAACAGGGATATTTCAAAAGTTTACGAAATTTCATGATGATTTCCAAACTTTGAAATTCCTAAATCGAAAATTTACCATAATTGGAAAGTTTCCATAATTGGAAAAATTTCCAAAATTTAGATCATGACAAAGTTTTCCGCAAAAACAATTATATGATTATGTCGAACACAAACCTCGGCTCTGATACCACTGTTGGGACCGGGGTGCATGTTGACATGGATGCGGGTTCGTAATTTTAAAATTAATTACGTGCAGTGGAAGGTTTAGCATAAATAATTTCTCAAATTATTTAATCACACATCTAAGCATGCAACTTTATCTTGTGTAAACATGATCATATATTTATAATTTTGCAGAAATATAAACTAATTTACGTATTACCTCGCATAACTAGAAGGAAGGGACGAGATCCAACCGTAAGCGTCCCTTGGAAGCTACGCCTCTATTCGCGTCCACGCCGAGTATCTTCGGGATGACTTCGCAAAGCCACGAGTTTCATGTTCTTGAGAACTACTAGATTCTCCGAGAACGCGATAAGAAAAACTAAGAGAGAAGTAATCACATCGAAAAACTCACTACCAAGGTTGGCCGGAATGACAATTCCGGCGAAAAGGAGGAAGATGACTTGCACCCAATCCCCAGGTGATGATGGCTGGAGAGGAAGATCGTCCCAACGGAAGAACTTCGTCGCCTGGTGCTTCTCCTTGTGCTCACGGCAAGAAGAAGGGAGAAGAACCTTGTGGCCGGCCAAGAGGAAGA